>NADL03000866.1:0-591853 GCA_002205965.3 Kappaphycus alvarezii
TGTTGCGAGCGACAAAAGTGCTGCGTGGTATTGTTGAACGAACAAAGGGAGTGTATATAGAAGAGAGTTGAGAAAGCTACAAGCAAGTATAAAAGGGGCAGGGTCTACCACTGACGCTCTGCGACCAGCGTAAGAAAACGTTTTCTTGGGTCTGAAGTTGACTCTCAACTTCCTACTACTCGGGACTTGGCTTGAAGTTGTCTGCCAACTTGCTTGACCTCTCCATGAGGAAGCACTTTACTCAGCTTATATAGACTTTTGGCTACCCCTAAAGTCCGAACAAAACTACAGAAGATACTAAGAAATGCATAAAAATACTTTGTGTGGACAATATACTCTAAGCAAAAGATACTTAAGAAACTAACAATTAATTTGGTCCCTTATTTCCCATTCTCTAAATCAGATCCAAACAACTCCTCTAAAATATCCATGCTGTCCAAGCAGTCCCCACAAATATCTGCGAATGGCTCACAACTCTCTATTTCCCCTGGGAGATATCTAGACTACTAAAGATATCTCCATCCGGTTCCATCGTGGGCCAACAACTTGATCCATACTCTCTATTCCAGGCCCCACCGGTCCAACACTTTCCATGCCCCCTGTTGCCTCATCTTCCTCATCCTCCTCCTCTCCTCCTCCTCATCCTCTTTCTTCCTCATTCATCTCCTCATCCTCCTCATCCTCCTCATCCTCATCTTCCTGATCCTCGTACACTAGTACTCAGCTTATATAGACTTTTGGCTACCCCTAAAGTCCGAACAAAACTACAGAAGATACTAAGAAATGCATAAAAATACTTTGTGTGGACAATATACTCTAAGCAAAAGATACTTAAGAAACTAACAATTAATTTGGTCCTCTTATTTCCCATTCTCTAAATCAGATCCAAACAACTCCTCTAAAATATCCATGCTGTCCAAGCAGTCCCACAAATATCTGCGAATGGCTCACAACTCTCTATTTCCCCCTGGGAGATATCTAGACTACTAAAGATATCTCCATCCGGTTCCATCGTGGGCACAACTTGATCCATACTCTCTATTCCAGGCCCCCACCGGTCCAACACTTTCCATGCCCCTGTTGCCTCATCTTCCTCATCCTCCTCCTCCTCCTCCTCCTCCTCATCCTCTTCTTCCTCATCCTCATCCTCCTCATCCTCCTCATCCTCCTCATCCTCATCTTCCTGATCCTCGTACACTAGCTCAGGGGCTAACCATTCTAAATGGGTCAGTGCAATGCTGATGAAGCGAAGTCATCGTTCACTACAGACTTGTCACGAGTTAGGAAAGTTTAAACCTCTCTTCGAAAAACAATTATATTATATGAAATGTGGCGGCGTGCGGAGGGATGGGCAACAGTAACGTCTACGGCGATATCGGTACTGTGAAGCCGTATGCAGCGGGTATTTAAATGTCCATTCGTAGCATGGGGGATTCCGAGTGCCCAGATGAGTTGGGAACCTGGTAGAGGAGCGGATTTTCGAGGAAGGCGACGATCTCAACTTCCTTACAGTAGCAGGCAAGAACGTTGCGGGAGGATGTGAGTCATTCCGTCTTCGTATATGCAGGTCATCGCGTGTTGACCACGTGGATCTAAGACGGGTGCGATGTCGGCCGAGCGGCGGGACCAGATCGGACAGCGAGTAGATCCAGGGAATAGCGCGATGAAGAGACGTAGATCCAGAGCGACTTTCCACGCAGAAGAGGACATGTACGTACCGCGATGGGGGTGAAGAAGCGAAGAGAAAACAGTCGATGCGGAGGATGTGCGCACGGAGAGGAGCCGTGCTCGGTCGTGGGCTGCCGCGGACGAGAACAACCTATCGGACTTCGATAGCATGAGTTGAGTTGTGATCGCAGACTGGAGCCTTTCGCCGGGGACCGGCGATGAACACCGCTCGAAAAGAGCCGTAGCTGTAAGGGGGATGATAGGGGTAAATCGGCGGGGGGAGAGATCCTCAGAACCAATTACCCTGAGAAGGAGGTGTTGCGAGCGACAAAAGTGCTGCCGTGGTATTGTTGAACGAACAAAAGGGAGTGTATAATAGAAGAGAGTTGAGAAAGCTACAAGCAAGTATAAAAGGGGCAGGGTCTACCACTGACGCTCTGCGACCAGCGTAAGAAAACGTTTTCTTGGGTCTGAAGTTGACTCTCAACTTCCTACTACTCGGGACTTGGCTTGAAGTTGTCTGCCAACTTGCTTGACCTCTCCATGAGGAAGCACTTTACTCAGCTTATATAGACTTTTGGCTACCCCTAAAGTCCGAACAAAACTACAGAAGATACTAAGAAATGCATAAAAATACTTTGTGTGGACAATATACTCTAAGCAAAAGATACTTAAGAAACTAACAATTAATTTGGTCCTCTTATTTCCCATTCTCTAAATCAGATCCAAACAACTCCTCTAAAATATCCATGCTGTCCAAGCAGTCCCCACAAATATCTGCGAATGGCTCACAACTCTCTATTTCCCCCTGGGAGATATCTAGACTACTAAAGATATCTCCATCCGGTTCCATCGTGGGCACAACTTGATCCATACTCTCTATTCCAGGCCCCACCGGTCCAACACTTTCCATGCCCCCTGTTGCCTCATCTTCCTCATCCTCCTCCTCCTCCTCCTCCTCCTCATCCTCTTCTTCCTCATCCTCATCCTCCTCATCCTCCTCATCCTCCTCATCCTCATCTTCCTGATCCTCGTACACTAGTACTCAGCTTATATAGACTTTTGGCTACCCCTAAAGTCCGAACAAAACTACAGAAGATACTAAGAAATGCATAAAAATACTTTGTGTGGACAATATACTCTAAGCAAAAGATACTTAAGAAACTAACAATTAATTTGGTCCTCTTATTTCCCATTCTCTAAATCAGATCCAAACAACTCCTCTAAAATATCCATGCTGTCCAAGCAGTCCCCACAAATATCTGCGAATGGCTCACAACTCTCTATTTCCCCCTGGGAGATATCTAGACTACTAAAGATATCTCCATCCGGTTCCATCGTGGGCACAACTTGATCCATACTCTCTATTCCAGGCCCCACCGGTCCAACACTTTCCATGCCCCCTGTTGCCTCATCTTCCTCATCCTCCTCCTCCCCTCCTCCTCCTCATCCTCTTCTTCCTCATCCTCATCCTCCTCATCCTCCTCATCCTCCTCATCCTCATCTTCCTGATCCTCGTACACTAGCTCAGGGGCTAACCATTCTAAATGGGGTCAGTGCAATGCTGATGAAGCGAAGTCATCGTTCACTACAGACTTGTCACGAGTTAGGAAAGTTTAAACCTCTCTTCGAAAAAACAATTATATTATATGAAATGTGGCGGCGTGCGGAGGGATGGGCAACAGTAACGTCTACGGCGATATCGGTACTGTGAAGCCCGTATGCAGCGGGTATTAAATGTCCATTCGTAGCATGGGGGATTCCGAGTGCCCAGATGAGTTGGGAACCTGGTAGAGGAGCGGATTTTCGAGGAAGGCGACGATCTCAACTTCCTTACAGTAGCAGGCAAGAACGTTGCGGGAGGATGTGAGTCATTCCGTCTTCGTATATGCAGGTCATCGCGTGTTGAACCACGTGGATCTAAGACGGGTGCGATGTCGGCCGAGCGGCGGGACCGATCGGACAGCGAGTAGATCCAGGGAATAGCGCGATGAAGAGACGTAGATCCAGAGCGACTTTCCACGCAAAGAGGACATGTACGTACCCGCGATGGGGGTGAAGAAGCGAAGAGAAAAACAGTCGATGCGGAGGATGTGCGCACGGAGAGGAGCCGTGCTCGGTCGTGGGCTGCCGCGGACGAGAACAACCTATCGGACTTCGATAGCATGAGTTGAGTTGTGATCGCAGACTGGAGCCTTTCGCCGGGGACCGGCGATGAACACCGCTCGAAAAGAGCCGTAGCTGTAAGGGGGATGATAGGGGTAAATCGGCGGGGAGGAGATCCTCAGAACCAATTACCCTGAGAAGGAGGTGTTGCGAGCGACAAAAGTGCTGCCGTGGTATTGTTGAACGAACAAAAGGGAGTGTATATAGAAGAGAGTTGAGAAAGCTACAAGCAAGTATAAAAGGGGCAGGGTCTACCACTGACGCTCTGCGACCAGCGTAAGAAAACGTTTTCTTGGGTCTGAAGTTGACTCTCAACTTCCTACTACTCGGGACTTGGCTTGAAGTTGTCTGCCAACTTGCTTGACCTCTCCATGAGGAAGCACTTTACTCAGCTTATATAGACTTTTGGCTACCCCTAAAGTCCGAACAAAACTACAGAAGATACTAAGAAATGCATAAAAATACTTTGTGTGGACAATATACTCTAAGCAAAAGATACTTAAGAAACTAACAATTAATTTGGTCCTCTTATTTCCCATTCTCTAAATCAGATCCAAACAACTCCTCTAAAATATCCATGCTGTCCAAGCAGTCCCACAAATATCTGCGAATGGCTCACAACTCTCTATTTCCCCCTGGGAGATATCTAGACTACTAAAGATATCTCCATCCGGTTCCATCGTGGGCACAACTTGATCCATACTCTCTATTCCAGGCCCCACCGGTCCAACACTTTCCATGCCCCCTGTTGCCTCATCTTCCTCATCCTCCTCCTCCTCCTCCTCCTCCTCATCCTCTTCTTCCTCATCCTCATCCTCCTCATCCTCCTCATCCTCCTCATCCTCATCTTCCTGATCCTCGTACACTAGTACTCAGCTTATATAGACTTTTGGCTACCCCTAAAGTCCGAACAAAACTACAGAAGATACTAAGAAATGCATAAAAATACTTTGTGTGGACAATATACTCTAAGCAAAAGATACTTAAGAAACTAACAATTAATTTGGTCCTCTTATTTCCCATTCTCTAAATCAGATCCAAACAACTCCTCTAAAATATCCATGCTGTCCAAGCAGTCCCCACAAATATCTGCGAATGGCTCACAACTCTCTATTTCCCCCTGGGAGATATCTAGACTACTAAAGATATCTCCATCCGGTTCCATCGTGGGCACAACTTGATCCATACTCTCTATTCCAGGCCCCACCGGTCCAACACTTTCCATGCCCCCTGTTGCCTCATCTTCCTCATCCTCCTCCTCCTCCTCCTCCTCCTCATCCTCTTCTTCCTCATCCTCATCCTCCTCATCCTCCTCATCCTCCTCATCCTCATCTTCCTGATCCTCGTACACTAGTACTCAGCTTATATAGACTTTTGGCTACCCCTAAAGTCCGAACAAAACTACAGAAGATACTAAGAAATGCATAAAAATACTTTGTGTGGACAATATACTCTAAGCAAAAGATACTTAAGAAACTAACAATTAATTTGGTCCTCTTATTTCCCATTCTCTAAATCAGATCCAAACAACTCCTCTAAAATATCCATGCTGTCCAAGCAGTCCCCACAAATATCTGCGAATGGCTCACAACTCTCTATTTCCCCCTGGGAGATATCTAGACTACTAAAGATATCTCCATCCGGTTCCATCGTGGGCACAACTTGATCCATACTCTCTATTCCAGGCCCCACCGGTCCAACACTTTCCATGCCCCCTGTTGCCTCATCTTCCTCATCCTCCTCCTCCTCCTCCTCCTCCTCATCCTCTTCTTCCTCATCCTCATCCTCCTCATCCTCCTCATCCTCCTCATCCTCATCTTCCTGATCCTCGTACACTAGCTCAGGGGCTAACCATTCTAAATGGGGTCAGTGCAATGCTGATGAAGCGAAGTCATCGTTCACTACAGACTTGTCACGAGTTAGGAAAGTTTAAACCTCTCTTCGAAAAACAATTATATTATATGAAATGTGGCGGCGTGCGGAGGGATGGGCAACAGTAACGTCTACGGCGATATCGGTACTGTGAAGCCCGTATGCAGCGGGTATTAAATGTCCATTCGTAGCATGGGGGATTCCGAGTGCCCAGATGAGTTGGGAACCTGGTAGAGGAGCGGATTTTCGAGGAAGGCGACGATCTCAACTTCCTTACAGTAGCAGGCAAGAACGTTGCGGGAGGATGTGAGTCATTCCGTCTTCGTATATGCAGGTCATCGCGTGTTGACCACGTGGATCTAAGACGGGTGCGATGTCGGCCGAGCGGCGGGACCAGATCGGACAGCGAGTAGATCCAGGGAATAGCGCGATGAAGAGACGTAGATCCAGAGCGACTTTCCACGCAGAAGAGGACATGTACGTACCGCGATGGGGGTGAAGAAGCGAAGAGAAAACAGTCGATGCGGAGGATGTGCGCACGGAGAGGAGCCGTGCTCGGTCGTGGGCTGCCGCGGACGAGAACAACCTATCGGACTTCGATAGCATGAGTTGAGTTGTGATCGCAGACTGGAGCCTTTCGCCGGGGACCGGCGATGAACACCGCTCGAAAAGAGCCGTAGCTGTAAGGGGGATGATAGGGGTAAATCGGCGGGGAGGAGATCCTCAGAACCAATTACCCTGAGAAGGAGGTGTTGCGAGCGACAAAAGTGCTGCCGTGGTATTGTTGAACGAACAAAAGGGAGTGTATATAGAAGAGAGTTGAGAAAGCTACAAGCAAGTATAAAAGGGGCAGGGTCTACCACTGACGCTCTGCGACCAGCGTAAGAAAACGTTTTCTTGGGTCTGAAGTTGACTCTCAACTTCCTACTACTCGGGACTTGGCTTGAAGTTGTCTGCCAACTTGCTTGACCTCTCCATGAGGAAGCACTTTACTCAGCTTATATAGACTTTTGGCTACCCCTAAAGTCCGAACAAAACTACAGAAGATACTAAGAAATGCATAAAAATACTTTGTGTGGACAATATACTCTAAGCAAAAGATACTTAAGAAACTAACAATTAATTTGGTCCTCTTATTTCCCATTCTCTAAATCAGATCCAAACAACTCCTCTAAAATATCCATGCTGTCCAAGCAGTCCCCACAAATATCTGCGAATGGCTCACAACTCTCTATTTCCCCCTGGGAGATATCTAGACTACTAAAGATATCTCCATCCGGTTCCATCGTGGGCACAACTTGATCCATACTCTCTATTCCAGGCCCACCGGTCCAACACTTTCCATGCCCCCTGTTGCCTCATCTTCCTCATCCTCCTCCTCCTCCTCCTCCTCCTCATCCTCTTCTTCCTCATCCTCATCCTCCTCATCCTCCTCATCCTCCTCATCCTCATCTTCCTGATCCTCGTACACTAGCTCAGGGCTAACCATTCTAAATGGGGTCAGTGCAATGCTGATGAAGCGAAGTCATCGTTCACTACAGACTTGTCACGAGTTAGGAAAGTTTAAACCTCTCTTCGAAAAACAATTATATTATATGAAATGTGGCGGCGTGCGGAGGGATGGGCAACAGTAACGTCTACGGCGATATCGGTACTGTGAAGCCCGTATGCAGCGGGTATTAAATGTCCATTCGTAGCATGGGGGATTCCGAGTGCCCAGATGAGTTGGGAACCTGGTAGAGGAGCGGATTTTCGAGGAAGGCGACGATCTCAACTTCCTTACAGTAGCAGGCAAGAACGTTGCGGGAGGATGTGAGTCATTCCGTCTTCGTATATGCAGGTCATCGCGTGTTGACCACGTGGATCTAAGACGGGTGCGATGTCGGCCGAGCGGCGGGACCAGATCGGACAGCGAGTAGATCCAGGGAATAGCGCGATGAAGAGACGTAGATCCAGAGCGACTTTCCACGCAGAAGAGGACATGTACGTACCGCGATGGGGGTGAAGAAGCGAAGAGAAAACAGTCGATGCGGAGGATGTGCGCACGGAGAGGAGCCGTGCTCGGTCGTGGGCTGCCGCGGACGAGAACAACCTATCGGACTTCGATAGCATGAGTTGAGTTGTGATCGCAGACTGGAGCCTTTCGCCGGGGACCGGCGATGAACACCGCTCGAAAGAGCCGTAGCTGTAAGGGGGATGATAGGGTAAATCGGCGGGGGAGGAGATCCTCAGAACCAATTACCTGAGAAGGAGGTGTTGCGAGCGACAAAAGTGCTGCCGTGGTATTGTTGAACGAACAAAAGGGAGTGTATATAGAAGAGAGTTGAGAAAGCTACAAGCAAGTATAAAAGGGGCAGGGTCTACCACTGACGCTCTGCGACCAGCGTAAGAAAACGTTTTCTTGGGTCTGAAGTTGACTCTCAACTTCCTACTACTCGGGACTTGGCTTGAAGTTGTCTGCCAACTTGCTTGACCTCTCCATGAGGAAGCAGTTTACTCAGCTTATATAGACTTTTGGCTACCCTAAAGTCCGAACAAAACTACAGAAGATACTAAGAAATGCATAAAAATACTTTGTGTGGACAATATACTCTAAGCAAAAGATACTTAAGAAACTAACAATTAATTTGGTCCTCTTATTTCCCATTCTCTAAATCAGATCCAAACAACTCCTCTAAAATATCCATGCTGTCCAAGCAGTCCCCACAAATATCTGCGAATGGCTCACAACTCTCTATTTCCCCCTGGGAGATATCTAGACTACTAAAGATATCTCCATCCGGTTCCATCGTGGGCACAACTTGATCCATACTCTCTATTCCAGGCCCCACCGGTCCAACACTTTCCATGCCCCCTGTTGCCTCATCTTCCTCATCCTCCTCCTCCTCCTCCTCCTCCTCCTCCTCATCCTCCTCATCCTCCTCATCCTCATCTTCCTGATCCTCGTACACTAGCTCAGGGGCTACCATTCCTCGAAGGACTCCCCGCTCTCCTCCTCGACCTTCTCAGCCTCTCCCGGACTTACCTCCCTCGCTTCTTCTTCTATGAAGAGGCGGCGCACGAACTCGATGATTTGCTTCTTTGTTTGCCGCCGGATGTAGTCGTCGGCATCGGTTGGCCCGTAGGCGGCGAGACGAAGGCCATTGATGGAACGGGAAGGGCGGTTTTTGGAAATAGGGACAGAGGGGCGAAGGTTGCTCATTGTGATAGAAGTTGGGGAACAGGAGGCAATGTGGGGTTTTGGGTGTGTGGGGGAGAGGGGTGATGAGTAAAATGATCGGGGGCATTTGGAACTTAGAATAAAGGGGTTTAAATAGGCTCCCGGGGCAGGTTCTATAGATTAGGAATAGGTAAAATAAATCTGCAAGGGATTTTGCAATAGTGCATTTGCGCCCTTCTTCTCAAAAAAAGGCGAATTTGGAGGAGGAGGTAAGCTAAAAGGGAAAAGGGACTTGATTCGGGGTCGATTCAGAGGTTAAATACAGTATAAAAATATCTAGATAAAATGGAAGTAAATTTGGAAATGACGGTTGGAGAAGTTAGGGGCGGGATCGTTGTAGGTTGCTGGATTACACGAGGGGAGGACCATTTCCTGTCTTACGTGAAGGGAGGACCATTTCCTGTATTACGTGAAGGGAGGACCATTTCCTGTATTAAATGAGGGGAGGACCATTTTTTTGTATTACACATCCCCCACCCAGTTCAAGCAGCGGCCTACGACCTCTATTTTGCCTCCCTGAGCCGTGTCATCGCTGCTCCGTCTGATGCCCATCGTCATCGTGCCCTTCTCGAACTTGTCGCCCTCCCCAAACTCGTATTTCCACGCAATCATCCTCGCCTACATCGCTCAAGCCGCTCTGATAACTGCTCCAATCTTGCTGATCGCATTCGTATCGCATCTTCCGGTCTCTTCGATGACCTCTTCATTGAAGCCCTCTCCCTCTTCGGGGCCTCCCACCCCCTTGCTACTCATGCCGACGCCTCTCCTTCCCATCTACGCTCCAGCGCGGCCGCCGTTTACTGCACCGGGACAGTCCTTCCTGTGCCACAGCAGCCTTACTGCACGATACCCCACCTGTTGTGCCCTCGAAAGAAAATCTCCGCAGTCTCAAATCCCTTCATCCCACGCCCGCGTCCCCCGTTCAGCCCTTCCAAACTCTCGTCTTCCCCCTGCCTTCAAGTGTTCCGTTTCGGATGTTCGTAGAGCCATCCATAGCCTCGACCCGTCCACCGCCCCTGGATCTGATGGCCTTTTCCCGGTCTTTCTCCGTATGTTGCTTCGACCGGCGGGGGGAGTGCATCCCGCCCGTGACTGTCTTTATGTTCTGACCAAGTTTGTGAACATGTGTTCCAACGGCGAACTACCGGACTCGTGCCGGGCCTACTTCTGCGGGGGCCGGCTCACAGCCCTCCACAAGCCCAACGGTGGACTTCGCCCTATACCTGTTGGTCTCCTCCTTCGCCGCCTTATTGCCAGCCTCCTCGCTCACAAGGATTCCTCGACTGCAGCTTCCTATCTCTTGCCTCACCAACTTGGCTTGGGCGTTAAAAGTGGGGCTGAGGCCATTGTTCACGCCGTCTGTCGCCTGACGCAAAACACCAAGTTCCAGGACCACGTATTGATCCAAGTCGATGCTCACAATGCTTTCAATAGCATTTCTCGACAACGCATTCTTGATGCCGTTCTGGACTTTGCACCTGGCATCGAGCGATGGGTTCACTACTGCTATGGGATACCTCTTTTTCTCTCATTCGGTTCATTCTCCATACTAAGCGCCAATGGCACTCAACAGGGGGATCCGTTGGGGGCTCTGCTTTTCGCTCTCGCTCTCCATCCTCTCGTTCTCAAGTTCCGGGAGCAATTCCGGCCCCCGCTCAACGCTTGGTATGCAGACGATGGGAACTTGGTCGTTCCCCGCTCGCAGGCCCTCCGGGCTTTGCAATTCTTCCAGAGTCAGGGACAAGCCATCGGGTTCGCACTGAATATGACCAAACCCCACGTCTACGGCCTCTCCTATAATCCTTCTCCCCTCACTCTTCCCTGCCCCTTCTCCACGCCCGATGGCTTTACCATTCTCGGCTCTCCCATTGGTTCCGATTCCTTCGTCAGCGCCGCATTCGACACCCGTCAAGCTGCAGTCGATCGCATCTTTTCCTGTCTTCAGTCCTTCGATGACGCCCAGATGGCCTACCACTTGCACAGTTTCTGTGCGAGGGCTTGAAAGGTTATTTATCTGCTGCGGACTCTCTCCCCCACCAATCTACGGCTCTGGCCGTCAGCTTCGACCGGAAGCAGCGGGAGGCGTTCGCACAGATTCATGGTCCTTGCACCGACTCCGAATGGGAGCAAGCCTGCCTTCCTATTTCCTACGGTGGTCTCGGCATTCCTCTCGCTTCTTCAATCCCTGAGTCCGCTTATGCGGCTTCGATGATTGATGTTTTCAGCCGTTTCTCAGATCGGCTCTCATTCTCGGGAGACCTACACCTTGAGGAAGTGCCTCGGGCCGCGATCTCTTTATTATCTACCCGTTATCCAGATCTTTCGGCTTCCCTGTCGCCCACTTCTCTGTTTCAGCGATGTCAAACGCCGGTCCCCGGCGAACGGCTCCAGTCTTCTATCTCGTCTGAGCTTCACAGTTTGACGTTCAATCGGATCTTCCGTTCATCCTCTGACCACGACAGATGTCGCCTCATGTCCGTCCGTGAGTCGTCCTCCTGTTCCGCGTTCTCAACTTTACCGCACCCTCACCGCGGCACCTATCTGTCCTCGCAAGCCTGGATAGTGGCTGTCTCGCTACGCCTCGGACGCGCGATTTTCTCTGGTCATGATCGATAACTCTCGAAATGCAAAATATGTTGGCCTATTGGCCCCTCCGCGTCGGTTCAGTCCGAATACCCCTCTGACATGCGGCAGGAATACAGTACTGGGACTTAGGGTTTGAACGCGCAAAATGGCTCCCAACCGTTCATGAAACAATACTTCCTGGACCATATACACTGTACACTGTACACTGTACACTCTTGAGCATTTATTTAACGCTGTCATGGAAATTGAGGACGCACACGCTTCATTCCAACTACTCCGCAGCTGCTTTGGGGTTTGCAAAGTGGGATACCTCTTGCGAGTTGTGCCGCCCTCCTGTGCGCGGAAAGGGGCTGAATAATTCGACAGCTTAATCAAGAACTGCTACCGCACTTTAGCGGGTGGAATGCTAGACAACTCTATATTCAAGGAGCTGCAACTGCCCATTAAGCCTCTACAGGAGAAGAAGCCGACTTTGGGAATCGGCTTCTCCTCCGCGCGAGATGTCGCCGATTCTTCGTTTCTTGCGTCTAGCGCCGCGACGCAGCAGTTATGCGAGAAGTCTTTGCCGTCCTATGTTCAAGACTTGACGCAGTACGAGGATGCTACCGCCGCCTTTACCATGTGGGGCGGCTCTTGCCGACCCTCAGAACGAATTCCGTTTGGCAATTTCTGCTCCTCCAACCCACCATCGCAGAAGAAGCTAACAGATGCAATTCATGTGGCTGCGCAAGAGGCCTTGCAACTCGGAAACATCCACACCCGCGCCTTCCGCGCCACCATGTCCCTCCCCGGTGTCAAACGCTGTGTCTACTGTGCACCTTGCCTGGATTGAGGACGCACATCAAGAGCAAAGACTTCTCGGTGTGGTTCCAGTACTTTTGCCAAACCCCTTTATTCGCCCCAGGTTCACCTTGCCCAAAAGAAAGGTGTCCTGAAATGCTTGATATCTACGGGGACCACTTGCTACATTGTCGCTTTGGCTGCGAGCGGAATACTCGCCACAACAACCAGGTGACATTACTGAGGAACGATCTCGCAAGAGCCGACCGACGTCCATTCATCGAACCTCGTCTACACTACCAAAATAGGACGAGGCCGGATATCAGGGCGATGGGAGCCGCCGGTGGCACGGATTATTTCGACGTAACCTTTATCAAGCCGCTCGCTCCCTCCCACGCAAGAGGCAGGGCTTTCAACCCACTCGCAAGCCTCAACGCAGCTCACGCTGAGAAGCAGCGGAAATACCAAGGGTTCCTTGCTGAGATGCCTGGGAGAAACAGGCTGGTTCCTGTCCCCATCTCAACGGTTGGAGGATGGCATCCAGCGGCGTTCTCCGTTGCCAGGGAACTCGCGAGAACTGATGCCACCCGCGCAATGGAAGGGTTTCGAAGGTTAGAGGGATCCTTTTACAGCGGCACTACGCATTGACAGTAACCTCCAATGCCACTTGTTTGCTGGCTGGCCTCCCTTCCACGTTTTAGTAGATTGAAGTGCCATCTGATGTGCGCAAATTGGCGCACTAAAAAATCTAGAAGAGGACCAAAATCGTATACAGTGTCGGAATATGGAAGATATGGAAGATATTTTTACAGTTTCTGAATTTGCAAGATATTTTTAATTTGGATGAGTGTGGGACAATCGCCAGTTGATTTTTTATTTTGAGACACGGTGTCATTAATAGATGTCATTATTGTACACGTCTAAGGTCGTCTTTTCGAAGCGGTCGCAGCATTTAAACTTCGAAGTCGACGTCGTTGAGGCAACCCCCTCCATCAACTACCCATCTGCACACCCCTTCTTTTAGCCCTTAACATGAACAACCTCCGCCCTTCCCACACCATCACCAAATCATCCCGAAGCCGTCGTTCACTCAACGTTTTGGCCCTGATGGCAAATGGTCCAACTGACTATGACGATTACTGCAGAAGGCTGGACTGGGAACGCGTTCGGAGTGGGTCCGCCGTAACTGCTTCGAGCAGGCAGAAGAGGAAGAAGAGGCAGAGAAGGCAGAGGAGGAAGAGGAGGAAGAAGAGTTAAACTGGGTGGATCAGTGGGAGCCACTAGTTCAGAACGGTGGGAGGGCTCCCATGGAGAATGAAGGGAGATTAAGGGCGTAATTGGGATCTCTGACTCTTCTGACGAAGATAAAGATAGAAGTGAAGAGGAGGATGAGAGGGATGATGGAGAGGGAGACATACAAAGTGCTGGAATAGTGGAACTGGGGCCGGAAAGTATGGAACAGGTGGTCCCGACTCTGGAATCGGATAGGGGCGTCTTCAGCGGTCTAGACATTTCGCAAGAGGCAATGGAGAATTCTAAGCCGTTCGCGATATCTGTGTGGACTGCCTGGGTGAAATGGGTATTTTGGGGAAATATTTGGCTCTGACGCAGGGGGCTATGATATTAAGGAAAGAATCTAGATATTTATTCTGATAGTATCTGCTGTTAGTGTTTCTCGTTCACACAATTCTATTTGGTGCATTTTATGATTCTTAGTTTGTTTCTTTGAGACTTTAGGGTTAGCCAAAAGGTCTATATAAGCTGAGTAAACTGCTTTCTCATGGAGAGGTCAAGAAAGTTGGCACACAACTTCAAGCCTAGTCCCAAATAGTTAGGACGATGAGAGTCAACTTTGGACCCAAGAAAATTGTTTCCCTACGCTGGTCACAGAGCCTCAGTGGTAAGCCTTGTCCCTTCCACACTTGGTTTTAGCCCTCTCAACTCTCCCTTATATATTCACTCCTTTTTGTTCGTTCAACTATACCACGGTAGCCCTTTTGTCGCTTGCGTCACCTTCTTCTTTGGTTATTTGGTTCTGAGTACCTCTTCTCCGATAATTTACCCCTATCACGTTGCTCTTTCACATGCCGCTGGGATTCTTGGTCAAATCCGCCTCACTGCTTGACAAAGCTGTGAGCTTTGCTGACCCCGCATCAACCAATCATTATCTCGCATCCGCCCTGCAAATTTCTACGTTCAACGCGTTCAAGCCGTCTTTCCAGAACTACCCCCAGTTTAGGTCTGTCCTGAACATTCTTAACGCGCTTGTCGGCGTTGACGTTTCCGCATCCCGTTCTCCTTCCGCTTCCGACGCCAACTCGCCTGACAAGGATCTTGCGGCCACAGCATTGGCCCCGTATCTGCGATTGGTCAAAGCTCCAGCGGCCTAAGCCCCGGTGCAGAGCCACCCTATTCGCCGCCTTCCCCCCCTCGGTCGTCAAGGCTTGACTGAGCATCGCGATCTCGACGACGCCCGCCTAGCCCGTAAGTTTCCAGGCACTGTAAGCAATGCCACCCGCGGCCTTTTCGGAGGTTATCAGAAGCGTTTCGTTGGCATTTCTGTTCCGTCGTCCTTCCAGATCCGCGAACTATCCCAGTTTCGCGCCGCCATCTCTGTCAGCGGGTTTCCTTGTTCCTGCTCCATTATCCAATCCACAGATCCGAACCACTTCTACATCTGTGCGGCGGAGCGCGACTTATCTACGGTCAACGCTGCATACGATTCTTATCGCACCTTAGCGCAGCATTCTGACAACTTTCACGCACCAACTCTTACCTTCTCCGGCACAATGGATCTAGAGAATGATCTCTCGGCTGATGACCTCGTTGCAGTATGGCAAGGTCTGCGTTCCGAAATCTCTCGCTTGGAAGACGACAAATGCAAATGGTCTCCGGCTCGATCCCTCACCACCGCTCTCCGGGATATCGATACGAAAATAGTTGCCAAACTGTCGAGCCTCCCTGGTTTCCCTGAAGCAGTCCCTCTGCCTCCCCCACCAGCAGCGGCAGGTTGATTCAAAGGACGCCGTGCCCAGCATGCCCCTGTTCCGCCTCAAACCGATGGCTGGACTAATGTCGGTGCCACAAATGCCCAATCGCCCATTTCTCCGCTCCCTACTACACCAGCAGACACCAACCCTATGGTCTCCTCAAACACATTCGCACCCCCAATGCCGGCGTGGATCCTAATGCATGAATCTCCCAGCTGTGAATCTATTTTCAGGACAGTCCCAGTCACCTCTCACCTTCCGCTTCTTCCACTCCGCCCCATTCCCTGTTCTCACCTACATTCCTCGCCCAGTCTGATAGGGGTAAATCGGCGGGGGAGGAGATCTCAGAACCAATTACCCTGAGAAGGAGGTGTTGCGAGCGACAAAAGTGCTGCCGTGGTATTGTTGAACGAAAAAAGGGAGTGTATATAGAAGAGAGTTGAGGAAGCTACAAGCAAGTATAAAAGGGGCAGGGTCTACCACCGACGCTCTGCGACTAGCGTAAGAAAAAGTTTTCTTGGGTCTGAAGTTGACTCTCAACTTCCTACTACTCGGGACTTGGCTTGAAGTTGTCTGCCAACTTGCTTGACCTCTCCATGAGGAAGCAGTTTACTCAGCTTATATAGACTTTTGGCTACCCCTAAAGTCCGAACAAAACTACAGAAGATACAAGAAATGCATAAAAATACTTTGTGTGGACAATATACTCTAAGCAAAAGATACTTAAGAAACTAACAATTAATTTGGTCCTCTTATTTCCCATTCTCTAAATCAGATCCAAACAACTCCTCTAAAATATCCATGCTGTCCAAGCAGTCCCCACAAATATCTGCGAATGGCTCACAACTCTCTATTTCCCCCTGGGAGATATCTAGACTAGTAAAGATACCTCCATATGGTTCCATCGTGGGCACAACTTGATCCATACTCTCCATTCCAGGCCCCACCAGTCCAACACTTTCCATGCCCCCTGTTCCCTCATCCTCCTCCTCCTCCTCCTCCTCCTCATCCTCCTCCTCCTCCTCTCCTCCTCATCCTCTTCTTCCTCCTCCTCATCCTCTTCCTCATCTCTCCTCCTCCTCATCCTCCTCATCCTCCTCATCCTCATCCTCCTCCTCCTCATCCTGACCTCGTACACTAGCTCAGGGGCTAACCATTCCTCGAAGGACTCCCCGCTCTCCTCCTCGACCTTCTCAGCCTCTCCCGGACTTACCTCCCTCGCTTCTTCTTCTATGAAGAGGCGGCGCACGAACTCGATGATTTGCTTCTTTGTTTGCCGCCGGATGTAGTCGTCGGCATCGGTTGGCCCGTAGGCGGCGAGACGAAGGCCATTGATGGAACGGGAAGGGCGGTTTTTGGAAATAGGGACAGAGGGGCGAAGGTTGCTCATTGTGATAGACGTTGGGGAACGGAGGCAATGTAGGGTGTTTTGGGTGTGTGGGGGGAGAGGGGTGATGAGTAAAATGATCGGGGGCATTTGGAACTTAGAATAAAGGGGTTTAAATAGGCTCCCGGGGCAGGTTCTATAGATTAGGAATAGGTAAAATAAATCTGCAAGGGATTTTGCAATAGTGCATTTGCGCCCTTCTTCTCAAAAAAAGGCGAATTTGGAGGAGGAGGTAAGCTAAAAGGGAAAAGGGACTTGATTCGGGGTCGATTCAGAGGGTTAAATACAGTATAAAAATATCTAGATAAAATGGAAGTAAATTTGGAAATGACGGTTGGAGAAGTTAGGGGCGGGATCGTTGTAGGTTGCTGGGTTACGTGAAGGGAGGACCATTTCCTGTATTAAATGAGGGGAGGACCATTTTTTGTATTACACGCCCCCTTTCTCAAGGCGAACGTCCCGGGTCGTCACTGCTCTTCTTCTGCTTCCGTTAGTGTTCGCTGTCTTATTGATAAAATGTATGGTCTCTCAAACGGGTACGGATGCAACTGATTACCAATATGATGCTCTAAAAAGTAGGTTCGCATTACTGGTACCTCACTTTGTAGCATAGCCTCATATATTGGTTTGATCACATCGAGGTGGGGTTGAATACATTCTTCTTCCGTGACTCTTCCGAATCTTCCAAGAGTGAAAAAATATATGTGATATGCAAACTCTTCTGGAAGATGCCGGAGGAATGGATGTCGATAAGAAAAGAAGACGCGCATCATCAAGAACGAATCTTCGTAAGATAAGTGCGGTCCATGTAGCGCCCTAAAACATAAACAGATGCTTATCATGAAATAAGAAATGACCTGCGCATCGTTCGCATCCTCGGAGATATTGCGCAGCCAAAAAGATAATCTTCTTCTTCCGACTGTATGCTGTGCATGGTTGTGAAGGAGAGCTAGAGATGAAGTTGTGGTGGACGGTCCCGATGAATGGCCGCGACCAGCTCCTGACGTACTGGGACCTGCACGAGGTCCTCTCGGGGGACGACCGGAACCTCTTCTGGGCGGGTTGTTGTCTCCTGAAGGTCCTCCTCTGGTCATCATCACTGCTTCAGGAGGATCCTCGCCGCCTCCAACGTTCCCAATTTGTGGCGGAGAAACGTAAGGTTCCCATAGAGGATACGGGACCAGCCTGTATTCCATATCCGGGGGTAAGGCGTAACCTCTCAGTCGCACGTCTTGGTTGTTCTTGAGAAATACGTAAATTGGACGGATAATATTCAGATACGTTTGCGACAAGTCTCCAGCAGCTACCATTCCATATCTTCCTATAGAGTAATGATATATTACCTCCACAAACTCTGGACCTGCTTCCGTGAACCTTCCGTTTTGGAATGAAAATAGAACTCTTATTAATAGTCGGAAATCTTCTTGAGGTAGCAATGGTCCGTTCAACGTACGAAAACATAGGCATATATTAATGTAGAAATGGATGATTACGTGGAGTTCGTAGTAGTCCCGCGTAACCGAGATGATCCATTCCCAGGCCCTTTTTCCTCCCATAGGAATCATTCTATAGTTAAAGATGAGTATGCCCCGTGGTTGCGCATAGTCCTGTGTGAGAAGGAATTCTTCAGGCCTCTGATGGTAAGGGACCAGACGACGTGCATGGATGGCCCTCCTTGATCTCTTCCCTGAGCTTGAACAGAGCTGATAGTGCGGGTGTCTTTCCTCCGTGACGATGCAAGGGTTCGAGTACTTGGTTTGGAAGGCCGGCCACTTCACAGCCTGCTGCATTGCTTTTCCATGTACTACAAGTACTTTAGAGCCAACTGAAAAGGTTCTGACTGCAGGTTCTGCATCCTTATTTCTTGTCTGTGTTAGCGCGCGGTGTGATCTCCAGCCTTCGGTGGCCAGTAGTTCAACTTCCCTACTCTCTTCATCGATAATATTTGTTTCCATGTCTCTCTGTAACATTCTAGGAGCCCTTCCGTACATTAGCTCGAATGGTGAGCGTCCATTTCTTCCTCTTCTTCGACGGTAGCCGTATAACACTTTTGGTAAGGCATCTTCCCACTGGATTTCATTCTCCAACATAGTTTTCGATATTGCTCGTTTGATGGTTCCAACCATCCTCTCCGCTTTCCCGTTGGACATAGGAGCGTATGCGAGAACGGTCTTCAGCTGAATCCTTTCTCTTCCAAAAACGAAGCAGTGAAGTTGCAGTAAAACAAAGGGCGTTATCCGAGATGATCCTTTTTGGAAGACCAAACGGTTCAATTATTTCTTTTTCGATGAATCTCAGTACCACCTCAGCATTTGCCTCCTCGACTGCAACTGCTATTGGCCATCCAGTAAGATGTTCCACCCCTATAAGGAGATATTTGTTTCCGGAAGAAGTTTCCTTGAACGGGCCCGCGAAGTCAATTGAGAAGGTTTCAAAGAGACCGGAAACTGGAAAACTTAGAGTTGTCTTATACTTCCGTATTGGAGTGAATTTTTGGCAGTTGTCGCAGCTTTTCACGAAGTTATAGACGTCCTTATGGATACCGGGCCACCAGAATCTCTCAGTTACGAATTTTTGGTTGTTTCGAGATCCCAATGCCCTAGCTCATCATGGAAAGTCCTCAAGATCTTCATTCTTTCTTTCAAAGGGGCCACTAGTCGGGGACCGGCTTTAGTGTGCCGGAAAAGTTTCCCATTCCACAATGTAAAAGCCTTTTGATTCCTGCGTACCCAATTTCGGTGTTCAAGATCAACCTTTCTCATTTCTAGTCCATCGAGGAATTTGATCAGTCCGTGAATATTAGCTTCGTACTCGTTATCGTTCGGCAACTGCAACTCGGCGACTCCGACGATGTCCTCCGAAGCTTTTTCATTTGGAATCAGTGCGTCCCTCAAGCGGGATAGGTAATCGGCAGGCTGATTATTGCGTCCGGGTCTATACACAATTTCAAACCGATATTCTGCGAAAATGTCGAGCCATCGGGCCAAGCGGTGATGTACATCCTTCTTTTGGAATGCTGTTTTAAGTGCCTGGTGATCAGTTATCAAGACAAATTTCTCGAGTGATAAAAGGTATACGCGAAACTTTTTCAGCGCGAAGACGACAGCTAGCGCTTCTTTCTCGCAGACTGAGTATCTCTTTTCCGCGTCATTCAGAGTTCGGCTTGCGAATTGAACAGGGTGTAGTCTTCCGTTTTCATCTTTTTGGGACAAAACGGCACCCAAAGACCGTTCTGAGGCATCTGTCTCCACAACGAATGGTCTCTTGAAATCTGGGTACATGAGAACTGGGGGGACACATAGCTTATCTTTAAGCTCCTGAAATGCAGTTTCCATTTCCTTGTTCCAGTAAAATTTTCCGTTCTTCGTAGTGCTGGCATGTAACGGTGCTGCAGTCTTGGCGAAATCTTTGATAAATCTTCTGTAATATGAGGCCAGTCCTAAGAAGCTTCGGACCTCCGTCTTTGAAGCGGGCCTTGGTGCCAACTTTATTTTTTTCGTTTTCTCTGGATCCACTCTAATTCCCTCTTGGTCGACGATATGACCGAGTAATTGGATAGAAGTTTTCGCAAAGAAGCATTTGCTCAACTTAATTTTCAAGCTATACTCCGATATCCTCTCCACAACTGTCTTGACGTGCGAGATGTGCTGATCCAATGTTTCTGAGAATATGACGACATCATCGATATAGACTCTTGCGAATGGAAGTCCTTTCAAAACCTCGTTCATCATTCTTTGGAATGTAGCTGGTGCATTCATGAGACCAAAAGGCATCACTTCGAACCTGAACGTACCGGCTTTGCTGGTAAAGGTTGTTTTTTCCTTACATTTTTCATCCAATGGAATCTGCCAATAGCCAGTGTAAAGGTCAATTGAGGTGAAATATCTCCCGTCCTTCAGGTCCTCGAGGATCTCCTCCATGTTCGGAATCGGAAATCGATCGGGTATCATTCTCTGGTTCAGTTGTCGGTAATCGACGCAAAAACGCAGCTTTCCATCCTTCTTTGGTGCGACCACAACTGGAAACGACCATGGGGATGAAACTGGTCGAATAATATCATTTTTCAGCATACTTGTAACATTTTCTGAGATAAATTGGTCATATTTTGGCGGTTGACGTCTAGGCTTGTGGTAAATCGGTTGAGTGTCGGTAAGTTCGAACGAGTGAGTAACCGGTACACTTGCTTGTCTTAAATCTGAAACGCTCCATGCAATTACTTCGGAAGATGTTAACATGTCGGATATTTTCAGTGAGGCGGGGGCGGGAAGGTGCTGCACTTTTCCTTGGATTTCTGCCATTTGGCGCCCTTTTTCTTCTTGATCCTCAACCTCAATATTTTGAAGGACCTCTTCCGTCGTGCTCACATCTTCATATATGGAATTCGCGTATTCTTATTTTCTTTGCAAAGGTAATCTTCTTTCATGCTCCGAATTCTGTCCTTTGATTCGATATCATCGCAAAAAGAAACACATTCGGGTTTCAAACTTATCCTAGAATCCCAGTCGTCATCTGTTTCAAACCCGGAATCATAATCGTCCCATGCCATGTTCATTACCCCCGAGGGTACCCTTTTCCACTTCCGAAAGTGTTAGTTGGTTCCGAATCTTCGCTGTCATAGCTAGAAGTGAAATCTTCACTGTCCGTTTCTTTTAAATCTTCAGGATGCGTGCTTTTGTCGAAATCCAGGGGCATCTTCACGGTTCTGCCGTCAATATTAACTGAAACCATTTGGTTGCCCAAGTCAATGCATGTCCTAGTCTTTCCATGGTGGGCAGCCAATGATTGCATCGAAAGGGAGATCCGGCATGACAAGAAAGTCTACATCAACTTTAGAGTCCCCAAAGAACACGGAAACCTTGTCAACAGTGCCCATGCATTTTGAGACGGTTCCATCCGCTACAGTTATTTTTCGAGTCGTTGGAGTAATTTCGAGACCTAGATCTGTCACCAAAGTTTCTGAAATGAGGTTTGGAACAGCACCCGAATCGAAGAGAGCTTGGGTTTTCATACCCAATACTTTGACTGGTACCAGCTTAAGACGTCTTGGTGCTGTCGAGGCCGATTGAAGAAACAGTTTCTTACCCTTAGCGGACTTATTAGACCTGATAATTTTTTTGAGTTCTTTTCTCGCATCCTCTGCGTCGCCCCTCAAAAGTTGACCAAACGTTATCCCAGTTGGGGCCGATGCAAGCTCAGCCACCAAATTGTACCTCTTCACATACTCTAGTACGTCCTTAGAGATACTCTTAACTTTCTTACTCTTTTTCGTCTTCTTGGCCGGAGTGACTCCCACTCCTGGAACAACTTGATCAGACCTCTTGGTTCGAGGAGGTACAGGTGCTGGGATATGCTCCAGCATTCCATACTCTAGCCTAGGTTTCTTCGATAAAATGTTCCCTTCCCCATCCCTTTTTGTCACATTGACTTGACTAATCTCTTCAGCGATGGATACGTTACCGGCATCCGTCAACCTTTGATCCCTTCTATTTTGTAAGATTTTCACCTCTGGTCCTGACTCACTCCTTGCTTCCGATAAATTTGCTCTTCTGTTGTCTTTAGACCAGCAGTTACTTTCATGATGCCCATATCGACCGCACTTTGCACAACGAGTGTTTCTATGTGGATTATCAGGACACCTGTTTGCAAAGTGTCCAGGCTTGTGACAGTAAGAACAGACTTCTGCGGCCTTAGGGGCCCCAGACTGGTTCTTCTTAATGGTAAGAGTAAGGCTTTCCAACTGCGAGGTTATCATGTCAAGTCGATTATCGAATCGGGTTTCCAACCTTTCTTCCAAGTTTTTGACATCGCTCCTGACAGATTCTAATGCCGCTGCACTAGTAGCCGGCCTTTGATAATTCTTTTCAGGATGTACGATAGACATCGATGTGCGGGTTTCCCTCGGTACCTCACTCAGTGACTGAAACGTCTCCGAATTTTTGACAAATTCTACTATGGTACCCTTCAGTTCATCAAAAGTGTGAGGGCCCTTGATGAGGAGGAAATCGGAGAGCCGCTTATCCCCCATAGCCGCCTTACGCAGCATTCCGTACTTGGCTTGGGCGTTGAACCCAGCCTTTTCATAAAGATCACACAAGTACACCAATGAGCTTAACAAATCGTCGAAGTTGAGCCGGGCCTCTATGGCGGTACGAATCATCTCATCTGGTTCTACCTCCTTAGCATACTCTTTCACAAGCCACTCACATACCTCACCGAAGTTACGCCCATTCCCGTTAAGAGACCACCCGTCGATAAACTTGGACTTATATTTGTGCTTTGCGTCACCATGAAGATAGGCGAAGATACTTGCGGCCTTCTCTTCATCGCCCTTCTCTCGCATCACAACGTTGACATATGTGTAAAGAAACTCCTCAACGTCTTCAGTCTTGCCCCCTGTGAACGTTATACGAGCAGCATTGAGATCCATGATTACAGAAAAGAAATCCCCCGAAGTGTTCCTTACTACTGCTCAACTCGAATACCTCGGGTGCAACCCCCTCCACAAGAGTACCAAATGATAGGGGTAAATCGGCGGGGGAAGAGATCCTCAGAACCAATTACCCTGAGAAGGAGGTGTTGCGAGCGACAAAAGTGCTGCCGTGGTATTGTTGAACGAACAAAAGGGAGTGTATATAGAAGAGAGTTGAGAAGCTACAAGCAAGTATAAAAGGGGCAGGGTCTACCACCGACGCTCTGCGACTAGCGTAAGAAAAAGTTTTCTTGGGTCTGAAGTTGACTCTCAACTTCCTACTACTCGGGACTTGGCTTGAAGTTGTCTGCCAACTTGCTTGACCTCTCCATGAGGAAGCAGTTTACTCAGCTTATATAGACTTTTGGCTACCCCTAAAGTCCGAACAAAACTACAGAAGATACTAAGAAATGCATAAAAATACTTTGTGTGGACAATATACTCTAAGCAAAAGATACTTAAGAAACTAACAATTAATTTGGTCCTCTTATTTCCCATTCTCTAAATCAGATCCAAACAACTCCTCTAAAATATCCATGCTGTCCAAGCAGTCCCCACAAATATCTGCGAATGGCTCACAACTCTCTATTTCCCCCTGGGAGATATCTAGACTACTAAAGATATCTCCATCCGGTTCCATCGTGGGCACAACTTGATCCATACTCTCTATTCCAGGCCCCACCGTCCAACACTTTCCATGCCCCCTGTTGCCTCATCTTCCTCATCCTCCTCCTCCTCCTCCTCCTCATCCTCTTCTCCTCATCCTCATCCTCCTCATCCTCCTCATCCTCCTCATCCTCCTCATCCTCCTCATCCTCATCTTCCTGATCCTCGTACACTAGCTCAGGGGCTAACCATTCCTCGAAGGACTCCCCGCTCTCCTCCTCGACCTTCTCAGCCTCTCCCGGACTTACCTCCCTCGCTTCTTCTTCTATGAAGAGGCGGCGCACGAACTCGATGATTTGCTTCTTTGTTTGCCGCCGGATGTAGTCGTCGGCATCGGTTGGCCCGTAGGCGGCGAGACGAAGGCCATTGATGGAACGGGAAGGGCGGTTTTTGGAAATAGGGACAGAGGGGCGAAGGTTGCTCATTGTGATAGACGTTGGGGAACAGGAGGCAATGTGGGTGCTTTGGGTGTGTGGGGGAGAGGGGTGATGAGTAAAATGATCGGGGGCATTTGGAACTTAGAATAAAGGGGTTTAAATAGGCTCCCGGGGCAGGTTCTATAGATTAGGAATAGGTAAAATAAATCTGCAAGGGATTTTGCAATAGTGCATTTGCGCCCTTCTTCTCAAAAAAGGCGAATTTGGAGGAGGAGGTAAGCTAAAAGGGAAAAGGGACTTGATTCGGGGTCGATTCAGAGGGTTAAATACAGTATAAAAATATCTAGATAAAATGGAAGTAAATTTGGAAATGACGGTTGGAGAAGTTAGGGGCGGGATCGTTGTAGGTTGCTGGATTACACGAGGGGAGGACCATTTCCTGTCTTACGTGAAGGGAGGACCATTTCCTGTATTACGTGAAGGGAGGACCATTTCCTGTATTAAATGAGGGGAGGACCATTTTTTGTATTACAGGGGAAACGTTTGGGTGTTTTATTCTTAGAAGGTGTAAGCGACGAAGACAGCTGCGGGAAGCGAGAGGATAAGAGCGAGATGGCAGACCGAAGGATCTCTTCCAAGTGGCGGTCCTGGGAAAGAGTAAGCAGGTCGGAGATAAGTCCAAAAGAATCAATTACAGATGCTGCGTATGCAGCCTCAGTAATGTCTGAAGTTTGCAGGAGACCTGGACGGCCCATGGAGAAGGGGAGAGAGGCTTGGAGCCAGGCTCGCTCTGGACAGGGCAGCTGCAATTGGTGGAACGCTTCCCTCTGCTTCTGATCGAAGCTATCGGCAAGAACCGCAGATTGAGTGGAGGGAAGCATGCGTAGCAAGTGCATGGACTTGGAGACGTTCGCGCAGAAGCTGTGTAAGTGGAAAGCCAATTGAGCATCATCCAAGTCTCGAAGGGACTGGAAGATGCGGTCAACTGCGTTTTGGCGGCCTACGAAAAATTGGGAAACAAAAGCGTCCGAGCCAATCGGGGATCCCAGCACGATGGAACCAGCGGCGGTTGGTAAGGGGCAAGGAAGTGCCAAAGTGGAGTGGGAAGGGGAGAAGCCGTAAAACTGGGTCTTGGCAAGGTTGAGCTGGAACCCTAGTGGACATCCTTCAAGCTGGATGAAACGGATTGCAGCGGCTGCTTGGGACCGAGTAAAAACAAAGTTACCGTCATCTGCGTACCAAGCGTTCAGGGCAGGTGAGAAATTCTCCTGTAACGATAGAAAGAGAGGATGGAGAGCCAGGGCAAAGAGCAAGGCACCGAGGGGATCACCTTGCTGAGGGGAAACGTTTGGGTGTTTTACTCTTGGAAGGTATATCCGATCTATCCCATGGTTTTCCAGACAACCACAATCGACTCAGAAAGTGTATACCGACATCGTAATGGGGAGTGCCCTCTGAACTAGGGACATAGTAGGGTCCGAAAGCAAGCTCTGTAGGAGCATCGTAACAAGTAACAAGAGTGCACCCACCGTGCGAGGCCTGAGGCATGTGTCTGTACGGCTTCCAGAATGCGCTGGCGGAAGATGCAATTGAAAGCGATGCGAGCATCGATCTGGACCAAGACGTGATCGTGGAACTCGGATCTCTGGGAAAGTCGACGCACAGAATGAATAATTACATCGGTGCTGTTCTTGACGCCTACCCCGACCTGATGGGGCAGAAGGTAAGAGCGGATGGCTGGGGTGGCTTTGTGTGCCGCGAGCCTAGAAATAAGGCGTCGGTAGAGAAGCCCAACCGCGATCGGACGGAGTCCCCGTTTGGCTTCGGCAGCGCAGTAAGACGGCCTCCGCAGAAATACGGCAGATCGCTGTTCAAACGGAGGTTGAGGAACTTTGTCAGGGCATGTAGGCAATCCCTCCCGGGGTGACCCCACCTCCTGGGCGAAGCAGCATTCGCAGGAACACTGGGGATAGACAATCGGCCCCCGGAGCGATTGAAGGATCCAGGCTGTGAATGGCACGGCGGACATCCGAGACCGAGAACTTTAGCGCCGGAGGCAAACCGTGAAGGGGCATGGGAGTGATTGGGATAGGGGCGAGGGATGAAGTGAAGCCAAGGATTGAAAGGTAGATTCGCTGGGTGAGAGTGGGGGATCGACTTGGAGAAGGGCTGCTGTGGCCCGGGAAGGGCTATCCAAGGAGAGGAAGCGGTAGCATCTGCGAAGGGCCGTATCAGGGCGGGCGAGGGTGGGAGGGGATAGAATCGGAGAGGAAAAGACGGGGATGAACAACGAGAAGGTCTCGTCGAAGAGGTCATCATAGAGGCGGCTAGAGGCCATGCGAATGCGGTCAACAAGTCTGGAGCAACTTTCCCTGCTGCATCGGCAAAGAGCGCGGGGGTGGTTGTGTCGGAAAACCAACTTCGGGATGGCAAGAAGTTCCAGAAGGGCTCGAGTCCTGTGCTTTGGCGATGGAGCAGATATAACGCAGTACAAGGCAGCAAAGTATAAGTCGCAAGCCGCGGCTTGGACTGTGTAATACAAAAATGGTCCTCCCCTCATTTATACAGGAAATGGTCCTCCCTTCACGTAAGACAGGAAATGGTCCTCCCTTCACGTAATCCAGCAACCTACAACGATCCGCCCCTAACTTCTCCAACCGTCATTTCCAAATTTACTTCCATTTTATCTAGATATTTTTATACTGTATTTAACCCTCTGAATCGACCCCGAATCAAGTCCCTTTTCCCTTTTAGCTTACCTCCTCCTCCAAATTCGCCTTTTTTTGAGAAGAAGGGCGCAAATGCACTATTGCAAAATCCCTTGCAGATTTATTTTACCTATTCCTAATCTATAGAACCTGCCCCGGGAGCCTATTTAAACCCCTTTATTCTAAGTTCCAAATGCCCCCGATCATTTTACTCATCACCCCTCTCCCCCACACACCCAAAGCACCCCACATTGCCTCCCGTTCCCCAACGTCTATCACAATGAGCAACCTTCGCCCCTCTGTCCCTATTTCCAAAAACCGCCCTTCCCGTTCCATCAATGGCCTTCGTCTCGCCGCCTACGGGCCAACCGATGCCGACGACTACATCCGGCGGCAAACAAAGAAGCAAATCATCGAGTTCGTGCGCCGCCTCTTCATAGAAGAAGAAGCGAGGGAGGTAAGTCCGGGAGAGGCTGAGAAGGTCGAGGAGGAGAGCGGGGAGTCCTTCGAGGAATGGTTAGCCCCTGAGCTAGTGTACGAGGATCAGGAAGATGAGGATGAGGAGGATGAGGAGGATGAGGAGGATGAGGAGGATGAGGAGGATGAGGATGAGGAAGAAGAGGATGAGGAGGAGGAGGAGGAGGAGGAGGATGAGGAAGATGAGGCAACAGGGGGCATGGAAAGTGTTGGACTGGTGGGGCCTGGAATAGAGAGTATGGATCAAGTTGTGCCCACGATGGAACCGGATGGAGATATCTTTAGTAGTCTAGATATCTCCCAGGGGGAAATAGAGAGTTGTGAGCCATTCGCAGATATTTGTGGGGACTGCTTGGACAGCATGGATATTTTAGAGGAGTTGTTTGGATCTGATTTAGAGAATGGGAAATAAGAGGACCAAATTAATTGTTAGTTTCTTAAGTATCTTTTGCTTAGAGTATATTGTCCACACAAAGTATTTTTATGCATTTCTTGGTATCTTCTGTAGTTTTGTTCGGACTTTAGGGGTAGCCAAAAGTCTATATAAGCTGAGTAAACTGCTTCCTCATGGAGAGGTCAAGCAAGTTGGCAGACAACTTCAAGCCAAGTCCCGAGTAGTAGGAAGTTGAGAGTCAACTTCAGACCCAAGAAAACTTTTTCTTACGCTAGTCGCAGAGCGTCGGTGGTAGACCCTGCCCCTTTTATACTTGCTTGTAGCTTCCTCAACTCTCTTCTATATACACTCCCTTTTGTTCGTTCAACAATACCACGGCAGCACTTTTGTCGCTCGCAACACCTCCTTCTCAGGGTAATTGGTTCTGAGGATCTCTTCCCCCGCCGATTTACCCCTATCATTTGGTACTCTTGTGGAGGGGGTTGCACCCGAGGTATTCGAGTTGAGCAGTAGTAAGGAACACTTCGGGGGATTTCTTTTCGTAATCATGGATCTCAATGCTGCTCGTATAACGTTCACAGGGGCAAGACTGAAGACGTTGAGGAGTTTCTTTACACATATGTCAACGTTGTGATGCGAGAGAAGGGCGATGAAGAGAAGGCCGCAAGTATCTTCGCCTATCTTCATGGTGACGCAAAGCACAAATATAAGTCCAAGTTTATCGACGGGTGGTCTCTTAACGGGAATGGGCGTAACTTCGGTGAGGTATGTGAGTGGCTTGTGAAAGAGTATGCTAAAGAGGTAGAACCAGATGAGATGATTCGTACCGCCATAGAGGCCCGGCTGAACTTCGACGATTTGTTAAGCTCATTGGTGTACTTGTGTGATCTTTATGAAAAGGCTGGGTTCAACGCCCAAGCCAAGTACGGAATGCTGCGTAAGGCGGCTATGGGGATAAGCGGCTCTCCGATTTCCTCCTCA
Source organism: Kappaphycus alvarezii (assembly GCA_002205965.3). Lineage (NCBI taxonomy): Eukaryota > Rhodophyta > Florideophyceae > Gigartinales > Solieriaceae > Kappaphycus > Kappaphycus alvarezii. Next base: position 28,742 of record NADL03000866.1, read on the forward strand.
TCAAGGGCCCTCACACTTTTGATGAACTGAAGGGTACCATAGTAGAATTTGTCAAAAATTCGGAGACGTTTCAGTCACTGAGTGAGGTACCGAGGGAAACCCGCACATCGATGTCTATCGTACATCCTGAAAAGAATTATCAAAGGCCGGCTACTAGTGCAGCGGCATTAGAATCTGTCAGGAGCGATGTCAAAAACTTGGAAGAAAGGTTGGAAACCCGATTCGATAATCGACTTGACATGATAACCTCGCAGTTGGAAAGCCTTACTCTTACCATTAAGAAGAACCAGTCTGGGGCCCCTAAGCCGCAGAAGTCTGTTCTTACTGTCACAAGCCTGGACACTTTGCAAACAGGTGTCCTGATAATCCACATAGAAACACTCGTTGTGCAAAGTGCGGTCGATATGGGCATCATGAAAGTAACTGCTGGTCTAAAGACAACAGAAGAGCAAATTTATCGGAAGCAAGGAGTGAGTCAGGACCAGAGGTGAAAATCTTACAAAATAGAAGGGATCAAAGGTTGACGGATGCCGGTAACGTATCCATCGCTGAAGAGATTAGTCAAGTCAATGTGACAAAAAGGGATGGGGAAGGGAACATTTTATCGAAGAAACCTAGGCTAGAGTATGGAATGCTGGAGCATATCCCAGCACCTGTACCTCCTCGAACCAAGAGGTCTGATCAAGTTGTTCCAGGAGTGGGAGTCACTCCGGCCAAGAAGACGAAAAAGAGTAAGAAAGTTAAGAGTATCTCTAAGGACGTACTAGAGTATGTGAAGAGGTACAATTTGGTGGCTGAGCTTGCATCGGCCCCAACTGGGATAACGTTTGGTCAACTTTTGAGGGGCGACGCAGAGGATGCGAGAAAAGAACTCAAAAAAATTATCAGGTCTAATAAGTCCGCTAAGGGTAAGAAACTGTTTCTTCAATCGGCCTCGACAGCACCAAGACGTCTTAAGCTGGTACCAGTCAAAGTATTGGGTATGAAAACCCAAGCTCTCTTCGATTCGGGTGCTGTTCCAAACCTCATTTCAGAAACTTTGGTGACAGATCTAGGTCTCGAAATTACTCCAACGACTCGAAAAATAACTGTAGCGGATGGAACCGTCTCAAAATGCATGGGCACTGTTGACAAGGTTTCCGTGTTCTTTGGGGAATCTAAAGTTGATGTAGACTTTCTTGTCATGCCGGATCTCCCTTTCGATGCAATCATTGGCTGCCCTACCATGGAAAGACTAGGGACATGCATTGACTTGGGCAACCAAATGGTTTCAGTTAATATTGACGGCAGAACCGTGAAGATGCCCCTGGATTTCGACAAAAGCACGCATCCTGAAGATTTAAAAGAAACGGACAGTGAAGATTTCACTTCTAGCTATGACAGCGAAGATTCGGAACCAACTAACACTTTCGAAGTGGAAAAGGGTACCCTCGGGGGTTAATGAACATGGCATGGGACGATTATGATTCCGGGTTTGAAACAGATGACGACTGGATTCTAGGATAAGTTTGAAACCCGAATGTGTTTCTTTTTGCGATGATATCGAATCAAAGGACAGAATTCGGAGCATGAAAGAAGATTACCTTTGCAAAGAAAATAAGAATACGGCGAACTCCATATATGAAGATGTGAGCACGACGGAAGAGGTCCTTCAAAATATTGAGGTTGGGATCAAGAAGAAAAAGGGCGCCAAATGGCAGAAATCCAAGGAAAAGTGCAGCACCTTCCCGCCCCCGCCTCACTGAAAATATCCGACATGTTAACATCTTCCGAAGTAATTGCATGGAGCGTTTCAGATTTGAGACAAGCAAGTGTACCGGTTACTCACTCGTTCGAACTTACCGACACTCAACCGATTTACCACAAGCCTAGACGTCAACCGCCAAAATATGACCAATTTATCTCAGAAAATGTTACAAGTATGCTGAAAAATGATATTATTCGACCAGTTTCATCCCCATGGTCGTTTCCAGTTGTGGTCGCACCAAAGAAGGGGAAAGCTGCGTTTTTGCGTCGATTACCGACAACTGAACCAGAGAATGATACCCGATCGATTTCCGATTCCGAACATGGAGGAGATCCTCGAGGACCTGAAGGACGGGAGATATTTCACCTCAATTGACCTTTACACTGGCTATTGGCAGATTCCATTGGATGAAAAATGTAAGGAAAAAACAACCTTTACCAGCAAAGCCGGTACGTTCAGGTTCGAAGTGATGCCTTTTGGTCTCATGAATGCACCAGCTACATTCCAAAGAATGATGAACGAGGTTTTGAAAGGACTTCCATTCGCAAGAGTCTATATCGATGATGTCGTCATATTCTCAGAAACATTGGATCAGCACATCTCGCACGTCAATACAGTTGTGGAGAGGATATCGGAGTATAGCTTGAAAATTAAGTTGAGCAAATGCTTCTTTGCGAAAACTTCTATCCAATTACTCGGTCATATCGTCGACCAAGAGGGAATTAGAGTGGATCCAGAGAAAACGAAAAAAATCAAGTTGGCACCAAGGCCCGCTTCAAAGACGGAGGTCCGAAGCTTCTAGGACTGGCCTCATATTACAGAAGATTTATAAAGATTTCGCCAAGACTGCAGCACCGTTACATGCCAGCACTACGAAGAAAGGAAAATTTTACTGGAACAAGGAAATGGAAACTGCATTTCAGGAGCTTAAAGATAAGCTATGTGTCCCCCCAGTTCTCATGTACCCAGATTTCAAGAGACCATTCGTTGTGGAGACAGATGCCTCAGAACGGTCTTTGGGTGCCGTTTTGTCCCAAAAAGATGAAAACGGAAGACTACACCCTGTTCAATTCGCAAGCCGAACTCTGAATGACGCAGAAAAGAGATACTCAGTCTGCGAGAAAGAAGCGCTAGCTGTCGTCTTCGCGCTGAAAAAGTTTCGCATATACCTTTTATCACTCGAGAAATTTGTCTTGATAACTGATCACCAGGCACTTAAAACAGCATTCCAAAAGAAGGATGTACATCACCGCTTGGCCCGATGGCTCGACATTTTCGCAGAATATCGGTTTGAAATTGTGTATAGACCCGGACGCAATAATCAGCCTGCGATTACCTATCCCGCTTGAGGGACGCACTGATTCCAGATGAAAAAGCTTCGGAGGACATCGTCGGAGTCGCCGAGTTGCAGTTGCCGAACGATAACGAGTACGAAGCTAATATTCACGGACTGATCAAATTCCTCGATGGACTAGAAATGAGAAAGGTTGATCTTGAACACCGAAATTGGGTACGCAGGAATCAAAAGGCTTTTACATTGTGGAATGGGAAACTTTTCCGGCACACTAAAGCCGGTCCCCGACTAGTGGCCCCTTTGAAAGAAAGAATGAAGATCTTGAGGACTTTCCATGATGAGCTAGGGCATTGGGATCTCGAAACAACCAAAACATTCGTAACTGAGAGATTCTGGTGGCCCGGTATCCATAAGGACGTCTATAACTTCGTGAAAAGCTGCGACAACTGCCAAAAATTCACTCCAATACGGAAGTATAAGACAACTCTAAGTTTTCCAGTTTCCGGTCTCTTTGAAACCTTCTCAATTGACTTCGCAGGCCCGTTCAAGGAAACTTCTTCCGGAAACAAATATCTCCTTATAGGGGTGGAACATCTTACTGGATGGCCAATAGCAGTTGCAATCGAGGAGGCAAATGCTGAGGTGGTACTGAGATTCATCGAAAAAGAAATAATTGAACCGTTTGGTCTTCCAAAAAGGATCATCTCGGATAACGCCCTTTGTTTTACTGCAACTTCACTGCTTCGTTTCTTGGAAGAGAAAGGGATTCAGCTGAAGACCGTTCTCGCATACGCTCCTATGTCCAACGGGAAAGCGGAGAGGATGGTTGGAACCATCAAACGAGCAATATCGAAAACTATGTTGGAGAATGAAATCCAGTGGGAAGATGCCTTACCAAAAGTGTTATACGGCTACCGTCGAAGAAGAGGAAGAAATGGACGCTCACCATTCGAGCTAATGTACGGAAGGGCTCCTAGAATGTTAAAGAGAGACATGGAAACAAATATTATCGATGAAGAGAGTAGGGAAGTTGAATTACTGGCCACCGAAGGCTGGAGATCACACCGCGCGCTAACACAGACAAGAAATAAGGATGCAGAACCTGCAGTCAGAACCTTTTCAGTTGGCTGTAAAGTACTTGTAGTACATGGAAAAGCAATGCAGCAGGCTGTGAAGTGGCCGGCCTTCCAAACCAAGTACTCGAACCCTTGCATCGTCACGGAGGAAAGACAACCGCACTATCAGCTCTGTTCAAGCTCAGGGAAGAGATCAAGGAGGGCCATCCATGCACGTCGTCTGGTCCCTTACCATCAGAGGCCTGAAGAATTCCTTCTCACACAGGACTATGCGCAACCACGGGGCATACTCATCTTTAACTATAGAATGATTCCTATGGGAGGAAAAAGGGCCTGGGAATGGATCATCTCGGTTACGCGGGACTACTACGAACTCCACGTAATCATCCATTTCTACATTAATATATGCCTATGTTTTCGTACGTTGAACGGACCATTGCTACCTCAAGAAGATTTCCGACTATTAATAAGAGTTCTATTTTCATTCCAAAACGGAAGGTTCACGGAAGCAGGTCCAGAGTTTGTGGAGGTAATATATCATTACTCTATAGGAAGATATGGAATGGTAGCTGCTGGAGACTTGTCGCAAACGTATCTGAATATTATCCGTCCAATTTACGTATTTCTCAAGAACAACCAAGACGTGCGACTGAGAGGTTACGCCTTACCCCCGGATATGGAATATCGACTGGTTCCATATCCCTTACGGGAACCTTATGTTTCCCAGCCACAAATTGGGAACGTTGAGGGCTGCGAAGATCCTCCCAAAGCAGTGATGATGACCCGGGAGGACCTCCGGGAGACAATAACCCGCCCAGAACAGGTTCTGGTCGTCCCCAAGAGGACTTCGTGCAGGTTCCAGTATGTCAGGAACTGGTTGGGACCACTCATTGGGACAGCCCACAACAACCTCGTCTCTAGCCCTCCTTCACAGCCATGTACAGCATACAGTTGGAAGAAGAAGTTTATCTTTTGGTTGCGCAATATCTCCGAGGACGCGAACGATGCGCAGGTCATTTCTTCTTTCATGATAAGCATCTGTTTATGTTTTCGGGTGCTACATGGATCGCACTTATCTTGCGAAGATTCATTATTGATGAGGCGTGTCTTCTTTTCTTATCGGCATCTATTCCTCCGGCATCTTCCAGAAGAGTTTGCATATCATATATATTTTTTCACTCTTGGAAGATTCGGAAGAGTTACGGAAGAGGGATGTATTCAACCCCACCTCGATGCTGTCAAACCAATATATGAAGCTATGATACAAAATGAGGTACCAGTAATGCAAACTTACTTTTTGGAGCATCATATTGGTAATCATTTGCATTTAAACCCGCTTGCAAGACCTTTTATTTTATCAATAAGACAGCGAACACTAACAGAAACAGAAGAAGAACAATGAAGACGAGCCGGGACGATCGTCTTGAGCGGGAGCGGGTGATGTGCGCAAATTCGCACACACAAAAATCTAGAAGAGGACCAAAACTGTATACAGTATCGGAATTTGGAAGATATTTTTTCAGTTTCTGAATTTGCAAGATATTTTTAATTTGGATGAGTGTGGCAAATTCATCGGTTGACTTTTTATTTTAGGACACGCTGTCGTAATAGATGTCAGTATAGTTCCAGGTTCTTGGTGATAGTACGAGTAACTCTGAAAGGTCTATATAATGGCCATATTAATTCCCACCCCTGGCCGATGGGTGGCTGGCATGGGTATGGCACCTAGATATTTACCTTGAGGAAATATCTTCTAATAGTCTCTCAGGTTCACGCGATTCCCGTGAATGCATTTTATAGTTCTTATTATGTTTCTTTGAGACTTTAGAGTTAGCCAAAAGTCTATATATGCTGAGTAAACTGCTTCCTTATGGAGAGGTCAAGCAAGTTGGCAGACCACTTCAAGCCCAGTCCCAAATAGTTAAGAAGTTGAGAGTCAACTTCAGACCCAAGAAGAATTTATTTTGCGCTAGTCACTAAGCATAGATGGTAGACCCTGCTCCTTCCTTATTTGATTGTAGCCCTTTCAACTTTCTTCCCTATCCACTCCTTTTTGTTCGGTCAACTATACCCTGGTAGCACTTTTTTTCGCTTGCAACACCTTTTTCTTGGGGTAATTGGTTCTAAGGATCTCTTCCACTGCCGATTTATCCTTATCACGCTCAGCTATCTTGTTTTTATGTGATCTAGACGCGAGTAATGCGGCTGCGGCGATGTCTTGGCTGATGTACGACCGATTCCTAGTGTAGGCTTTTTGTCCTCAATTTATTTGAGCGGGAGTTGTAGCTCCCGAAAGACTCCTTTGTCAAGAACGCCTCCTGTCAAAGTCCTCATTGACTGTTCCATCAGCTGGTCGAAATAGGTAGCTCCTTCGATTGTGCACGATGGTGGCACGACCCGAAGGAGATAGTCCAAGTTACATACCCTTAAGCAGTTTCTTAAAATCTGAAAGGACACCTGTATCCTGAAGTTCCGTGGCGGCCTGCATAAAGGGTTCCAGAGAGTGCGCGTGGTTGGTGAAGTAGTGCCTCATGAAATCATTTGAGCCGATAGGCGCATTCAGGACCGCAGTTCCCTCGCTGTAAACTTGTTGGATCTCCGGGGGGTACGCGGCTGTGACGACCTCGTTTGGAGCCGTGGGCCACCATATTTTACACTTGAGAAGTGCCAGGTGTAGACCGAGGCGCGTTGCCTCCGGAGAGGACAGAGTTGCGATAGCTTTCAACAGAGGCATGTTTGGCCACTATGTAGCCGTCATCATGATACCACAGCTGTAGGAATATCTTTTGGACCTCTTTTTCTCCCTCCGACAACGTCAGCATGTCTTGTATCTTCAGGGTTAGCCTATGGAGAACCATGTCGAAAAGCAAGCCGCTGAGCGGATCGCCTTGCTGGACACCGATCACACTACGTTGTGTGTCGAAACCCGTCCACAAAAGCGCTGGATCGTTGTAACAGTACATTACCCAGCACAGCAGTTATGGAAAATGCGTTTTAACCGCTTCGAGAAAGCAGATCGATTGCAAAGGTTGAACGCATTATTAAGATCTACTGAAAGCAGCGCAAAGTCTGATGAATTGCCAACCGTATTAGCCATTCGTCTGACGGCATGCACAATATTGTCGGCCCCGGCCCTTGTCGCAATGCCAACTTGGATTGGTTGTAAGTAGCTCGCCGCCTTTGTTGAGGATTTTGACATGAGGCAGCTACTCACCAAACCTCTCTGTGTCTCTCCTACGGCGATTGGACGGGGCGTCATGTCCGCCTTAGCAAGCGGGGTGAGTGGTGCTCCCGTGATCCACGGGGCCAGAGCGGGTGGGGCTTTTCCAGCTGCTATGACCTTGACGAGTTCGGTAAGTGAATGCAGCATTCCTCCACGAGCGGAGGAAGACGGAGCACGTAGCAAATTGTCAAGGTGGGAGGGGCGAAGGCCCGAACCGCCGGGAGGGGAGCCAGTTTCGAACGAGGGGACTGTACGAAGGACCTCTTCCGTGGTGATTTTGGTAGGCGGGGGGATGGAAGCAGGCGGAACGAACTTGGGCACGTGGGCTACCTGGTTTACCTGTGGGTGTTTTCCACGGAGTGCGTCAGATACATCTTTTGTTGCCGGGAGGACGCCGAGTGAGTTTAGTGCTTGCGCCGCCTTTCCGTAAGCGCCCTCTCTGGCAAGGTCAAACGCTCGTCTGCTGTTCGCCTGCTTTTGTTCTGACCGTGACAGCTTTTCCGGGGCCCTGTAAGTGCACTGGGCAAGCGCTGCTTGCCAGAGGGTATCGTATTGTCCCGCGTTCCATAGTCTTACCCGTTCTCTGAACGTTTCTGCATTGGTGTGAGCGCTTGCGTCGCCATCGCCGTTTGGGAGTTGCCTACCCGATGTGTTACAGAGCATCACTGAAGGGAAGAGAAAGACTTTGTTTAGTGCATACGACGCGCCGTCCTTTCCCGCGCCACACGCATTTGCAGCTTCTTGTAGAGCTTTTGAGAGAAGTTCACTGAGGGCAGGCCGGAACCGTCTCGGGATATGACAAATCACCGGTATGTGGGTTGTGAAAACCTGATCAGCTCGGGGCAATGGTTGCGCGTGGTTGCTTGAGGGTTTTGGATTTCTGTGGCAGGCCCGTGAGGCCCGGGATTGTCCGGTGTGGGTCGAGGTGTAGGCCCGGTGTTCGTCGCAGTTGTCAGAGGTGCCTCAGGGCTAGAAATGTTGGGGTAATGCAGTCTGCGGAAACCCTATTTGAGACTGGCGGAGCTGGCACGTCTGAAACAGGTACCTGGCAGGGTATTGTAGTTGGCACGAGGCTGTGGAGTTCTGTGTTGTCCGGAAACCTTTGAGCCGATGTACTGGTTGCGGCAAGAAGAGTACCAATAACCCACCTGTGCGATGCACCTCTTGAACGTTCCCCTCTTGAGCTTACTTTGCTGATGCAGTTTTGGCTTTCCTTACATAGACCCGGCGCGGTGCGTGTTACGAAGATGTGCCAGCAGGTTGGCTACTGTTCCCATTCGTGTCTTTGGTGAGGTGGGGCCTGCTAGCGTGCGCTCTGAAAACCAATTGCTATTGTTTCGCTAGACTGGAATGTGCTGTAGGTGGGATACATGTTCTAGTTGTGATTGTTCCAGAGGGTTGAACGGTTGTCATTGGCGGGGCATGGTGGCAACAGGGAACTGTACAGTAAGCCTAGTGACAATTTTCCGTTCCCCTAAGGTCCTAAATAGTCTTTAGCTGACTTTCTTTGTTTGTACTTCTTCGCTTAAGCTCCCTCTCCCCCTACACCACGCCCTCCCTCGTCCGACGTACGCGCCCGCTCCCACAGTCCTGCTACGGTTGCGCTCTGTCGCGCGACGACGGTGCTTTCACCCTCATCTTCCCTCTTCACCGGTCTTTCCCTTTCTTCTTCTTTGCTTCTCCCGATCTTCGCCAGATTCTTTTTCCGCACCGCTATCTTATTGGCTACTTCTTGATCTTTTGGTCCATCGTGATCTTTTTATTGGCTATTCCCTTTCCCCGTGATCTCCCGACTCCACAGTTTCTGCCACCATGCCTTCCCGACCTGCTTCTGGGCATGCCGACACCGTTGTTTCCCTCACCCATGCGTCGATGGATTACCTGGTCAAGTGCGTTTCCATCTTTGATGGAGTTGTCGACCTCTCCGACCCCGCAGCCACAGCTGCCTTTTGTTCTGCTGTTCAGAATTCTCCCTTAGCGACCGCCCTGGCCCTTTCTCTGCAAAACAACCCTCAGTTTCGTTCCGTCCTGCAGATCCTGACCTCTCTTGCGACCCCTCCCCCACCAACTTCTCCTGCCACTGAATCGGACCAATCTCCCAATCGGCTCCTCTGCCTCCCGCCCAATCCTACCTATGCGCGGCGACCATGCCCCCAACGGCCCCAAAACCGCTCCGCCGTCTCCATTTCCTGGGTCGCCAAGGCCTCACCCAACATGGTGACCTTTCAGCTGTTCGGATCTCCACCAAGTTTACGGGCCGCGTTCGCCGTGCTACCCGCGGGCTTTTTAGCGGCAACACCAAGCGAGTTGTTGTCGTTACGCCTCCTCCGTACTTTCCTGTACACGATCCATCCGCTTTCCGCAGAGCCATCACACAAGGTGGTTTTCCCGGCTCCTGTTCCATTATTCGCTCATCTTCCCCTCATGTCTTCATGGTGTGCGCTGCCGAGCGGGATTTGGCGTCTTTGCCTCCCGCCTATACCGCCTTCCGAAACTTGGCGAAGACATCGGACAGCTACGACCCTCCCGAACTCTTGTTCTCCGAAATCATGGACATCTTTTCAGACCTGTGTCCTGCCCAGCTCCGCGGCGTCCTTCCTGGCCTTCGACAGGAAATCGAACGCCTTAAATCTACGTTTTGCCAGTGGTATCCGGCCCCTGCTCTTGCCCAATCCTCCGCCAGCTTTGCCCGGGACATGACTCCCCTCGCACCGCCTTCGGTTCCCGCTGTTCACTCTAAGCGCCGTCGCGCCCGTCCAGAAGTAACCGATACGGACGGTTTTACCCTGGTTGCACGCCGCGGCCCTGGGCCTGCGAACTCTTCTGCTCCTGGCTCCCCCGTTCCCCCGCAGGCTGACACTCGGTTCTCTGTCCTTGAATACGTCCCAGTTCCGGAATCAATGACCGACAATGACCAGTAGGATTGCTTCTGTTCCTCCTACTGCCCTTACTCTCCCTGCTCTTTTCAGGGCTTCGATACCCGTTCTTCCGTACATCCCCCGCCCAGTTCAAGCAGCGGCCTACGACCTCTATTTGCCTCCCTGAGCCGTGTCATCGCTGCTCCGTCTGATGCCCATCGTCATCGTGCCCTTCTCGAACTTGTCGCCCTCCCCAAACTCGTATTTCCACGCAATCATCCTCGCCTACATCGCTCAAGCCGCTCTGATAACTGCTCCAATCTTGCTGATCGCATTCGTATCGCATTTCCGGTCTCTTCGATGACCTCTTCATTGAAGCCCTCTCCCTCTTCGGGGCCTCCCACCCCCTTGCTACTCATGCCGACGCCTCTCCTTCCCCATCTACGCTCCAGCGCAGCCGCCGTTTACTGCACCGGGGCAGTCCTTCCGCGCCACAGCAGCCTTACTGCACGATACCCCACCTGTTGTGCCCTCGGAAGAAATCTCCGCAGACTCAAATCCCTTCATCCCACGCCCGTGTCCCCCGTTCAGCCCTTCCAACTCTCGTCTTCCCCCTGCCTTCAAGTGTTCCGTTTCGGATGTTCGTAGAGCCATCCATAGCCTCGACCCGTCCACCGCCCCTGGATCTGATGGCCTTTCCCCGGTCTTTCTCCGTATGTTGCTTCGACCGGCGGGGGGAGTGCATCCCGCCCGTGACTGTCTTTATGTTCTGACCAAGTTTGTGAACATGTGTTCCAACGGCGAACTACCGGACTCGTGCCGGGCCTACTTCTGCGGGGGCCGGCTCACAGCCCTCCACAAGCCCAACGGTGGACTTCGCCCTATACCTGTTGGTCTCCTCCTTCGCCGCCTTATTGCCAGCCTCCTCGCTCACAAGGATTCCTCGACTGCAGCTTCCTATCTCTTGCCTCACCAACTTGGCTTGGGCGTTAAAAGTGGGCTGAGGCCATTGTTCACGCCGTCTGTCGCCTGACGCAAAACACCAAGTTCCAGGACCACGTATTGATCCAAGTCGATGCTCACAATGCTTTCAATAGCATTTCTCGACAACGCATTCTTGATGCCGTTCTGGACTTTGCACCTGGCATCGCGCGATGGGTTCACTACTGCTATGGGGATACCTCTTTTCTCTCATTCGGTTCATTCTCCATACTAAGCGCCAATGGCACTCAACAGGGGGATCCGTTGGGGGCTCTGCTTTTCGCTCTCGCTCTCCATCCTCTCGTTCTCAAGTTCCGGGAGCAATTCCGGCCCCCGCTCAACGCTTGGTATGCAGACGATGGGAACTTGGTCGTTCCCCGCTCGCAGGCCCTCCGGGCTTTGCAATTCTTCCAGAGTCAGGGACAAGCCATCGGGTTCGCACTGAATATGACCAAACCCCACGTCTACGGCCTCTCCTATAATCCTTCTCCCCTCACTCTTCCCTGCCCCTTCTCCACTCCCGATGGCTTTACCATTCTCGGCTCTCCCATTGGTTCCGATTCCTTCGTCAGCGCCGCATTCGACACCCGTCAAGCTGCAGTCGATCGCATCTTTTCCTGTCTTCAGTCCTTCGATGACGCCCAGATGGCCTACCACTTGCACAGTTTCTGTGCGAGGGCTTGAAGGTTATTTATCTGCTGCGGACTCTCTCCCCCCACCAATCTACGGCTCTGGCCGTCAGCTTCGACCGGAAGCAGCGGGAGGCGTTCGCACAGATTCATGGTCCTTGCACCGACTCCGAATGGGAGCAAGCCTGCCTTCCTATTTCCTACGGTGGTCTCGGCATTCCTCTCGCTTCTTCAATCCCTGAGTCCGCTTATGCGGCTTCGATGATTGATGTTTTCAGCCGTTTCTCAGATCGGCTCTCATTCTCGGGAGACCTACACCTTGAGGAAGTGCCTCGGGCCGCGATCTCTTTATTATCTACCCGTTATCCAGATCTTTCGGCTTCCCTGTCGCCCACTTCTCTGCTTCAGCGATGTCAAACGCCGGTCCCCGGCGAACGGCTCCAGTCTTCTATCTCGTCTGAGCTTCACAGTTTGACGTTCAATCGGATCTTCCGTTCATCCTCTGACCACGACAGATGTCGCCTCATGTCCGTCCGTGAGTCGTCCTCCTGTTCCGCGTTCTCAACTTTACCGCACCCTCACCGCGGCACCTATCTGTCCTCGCAAGCCTGGATAGTGGCTGTCTCGCTAAGCCTCGGCCGCGCGATTTTCTCTGGTCATGATCGATGTCGGGTATGTGCTCGCCGTTCCAACGACATCGCCCCGTTGCTCGATCCCCTGGGCAACACGCCCTCACCTGTAAGTACGACGATGGGCAGACTCGTCGCCACAATGTTTTGCGTAACGCTCTCCATCGTTACTGTAAGGAGCTTGGAATTTCTGCCTCTCTTGAACATCTGCTTCCTCCCCTTCCCCCTTCGACCTCTCCCTCGTCCGCCCTCCGCAAAGATCTTTTTATCCCTGGTGCATATGGCCTCGACCCGAAGGATATCGCTTTGGCTGTCGCAGTGGCCCATCCACAGGTCACTTCTCGCGTTTCCCAGTGTGCCCTATCTGGCGGCGCAGCTGCCTCAATGGCGGAACGTGAGAAACACACGCACTACGGTCTAGTCTGCCACACGAACGATATACGCCTTCTTCCTGTTGGTATTGATGTGTTCGGTGCCCTTGGGGCCGAGGGTGCGACTTTCTTCCGGCGCCTTTCTTCGTTTGCTGCTGCCTGTCGAGGCACCACTCCCCAATGGGAGCTGCACCCCCTAATCACGCGCTTTGTGTTCTTCTTGCATGGGTTGCAAGCGCGTCAAGTTCTTACCAGATGCATTTCCGATTAGTTCCTCTCTCATCCCCCTTCGCATGTTAGTTTCTCTGTAATCACCCTCAGCATGTCCTCCCACATGCTTTTTCCAAATTCCGTAAAGATTACACACACAAGGCCCTAGAGACAGTGCACCCTACTAAGCGATGGACTTACTACTGTACAGTACCGTACAGTGTGCCAATCCTCTGGACTTCCTGTCCTGTACGGTCGGTATGCACTTCAGACCTCCTTGTTCAAAACTGTAATTGTCACCCGTGTTTCACTGTCAGTTGATACAGCAATGCAATCAATACCGTGCTGCGGAAATTTTTTTTAAATGGGGGGTTAATTTACTGTGGTAGATATGTGGGTTGGTATCCAGTAAATTTGTACCGGAGCGTAGATATCGTATCAGCGGATATTGACCGTTGGGAATTTTGAAATTTTGTCCTCGTCAGCGGAGGACACGGGAGCCTGCGGGATAGCCGATGGGCGGTGCGATGAAGAAAGCGCGGTCGGGATGTCGATGTCGAATTGAGGCTTTCAAATCGGAAGATAACAGTGCGGTCACAGCTGCAGTCTGGTTTTTATCAAACCTAGTTAGTGTGCTAAGGGGGATATAGGGGATGCGCATAATGTGAGACAACGGAAAGCTGAGATCCGGGTGGGTTCTGGAAGTGCTTCCCATTTCCCGTGCGGTCACGCAAAGCAAGAATACAAAACTTTACGTATTTGGCTGTGCGACAAAGCAATGCCGTGTCGCGATTTCCAGTCATAGACATTCTAGGGAACGACACTCCAACTTTAGATATGGGCAAGTGTCATCCCCGAAGATCACCCCGGTCACAAAACCATCTTTGCAATAGGTGGATGATGTTTCCTCTCCAGTTCGTGGATCGAACCCGCAGCTGTAAGTTGGACTCCCGATGCGCAGATCGCGCTCCAAGCGTGAGCATCCAATAGATACCTGAAAAATGCCCACTTCAGATCTGTTCGGAAAAGCGGCGGGGAGAAGACGTTCATATGTCATATCACTTAAGAACATTCCATCTGGACAACTAACGCGCTCTCCTTGCCCAAAAAAAGGACTCTGCCACTCTACGTCACCCAGCACGTGCAAACCGGCAAGCAAGAGGGACCAGAGCATTCCTCGTATCTCTGCCAAACCTCCAAATAGACTTCCTGACCCCGGAATAAAATACTTCCGTCGGACCCAATCTGTAGCAAGGCCGACAAACATTGAATCCCTGCCTGAGCTTAGTAAATCACAAAACAGTTTGTTTGCCGCGTCCTGATCTACCTCTATCTGCACGCACAACAACTGCACCTCCGAGCAGTCCGTATTTGCACACCTCATTCCATCAAGATAGTACGTATCATCACATAAGACGGATTCATCTACCCTCTGTCTTACTACCAGTTCTTCCCTCACCACCCTCCCTTTCGGCATCACTTGGGAGAAATTACTGGCTCCTCCCACACTCATTCTTGACAAACGAAACAATGGCGAGGATCCTGTTCTTGTAGTCTTTCTGAGATGCGGACTTAGTCGAGAACATCCAAGCCGATAAATTCCTCGGCGTCGCTGTATTCTCCTTACCATTGAGGACTCGTCACATCTCGCTTCTCGGTTACTAACGACTCGCTTACTAACGCCAAAAGGCGTGTATCTAATCCCTTCTGACATAGACCTTGGCTCAGCTTGATCGCTCACTTCAATTTGGTATTCATCCCGACAGTTTTCTCGACAGCCAACTCCGCATAACAAGCCTGATTCTTCGTAAGCCCTAAGAGATCCCCTGGTGTTTGAGAGGATTAGCTCTTTGTTGGAACGTGAAAGTGGGACCATCTCTGATCGTGCAACGTTATGGAAGAGAAGGAAAATTACAGCGACGCGGAACAAGTACCCCATCATGGCAGGAAACAGAACAACTTAAAGACGTCACACTTCAGGATGGTTGTCAAACCACTTTGTCTATGTCGCAAGGTCTTGATCAAACGGTAGAGTGCATCAGCTTTTCGTCGGATTGAACACACGGATGACGACATCGTGGGCTAAATACAACCCGAAGAATCGCATCCAAGGCACGATACGGCTGACAGCTCCAACAACAGTTCTCGCCTAGTTTTCGAATGAGAATCGTTTGAACGAATCTGCATATGATGTCATTAACAGGAAATTTACGAAAATTAAAGCACAATTGCCACACAAGACCCCTGGAAGAGGCTTTATAGAGTTCGCGTCGTGCCTTTTGCGGCCGATCGAAGAAATTCAAGCTAAAGTTTGGCTTTGGCAGATTCGATTCCAGCACGGGGGTAATAAGTCGTGTGTTTTTGCAGTTTTTGAATTTGGACTCAACGTTCAGACTTGACTCTTTCTAACACCGTCTGCCTTTTCAGAACCTTTCCGGCTGTCCCCGATTGGGATTCTTGTAACCAAACTTCGCACTTTAGTCAAGTCTATCCCACTTCCTGCGTGGTGCAGGTAGGTGAAAACATGAAAAGATTCTCCCCTGCGACTATGTAAGGGCTCATACTGTAGTTCTAGCATATCTTTCAAGATACAAATGTACATCCGCGCGTCACTTTCTGATTCTCCTGCTTGCATAGGATTCTCCTTTAAATCTACAGTTGGGTTGAATTTGCTCGCGGGATTAATCCCTCCGAATTGTGGTTGCTCATGAGTACAGATGAGAAATTGGCAAAGTATTTTAACCTTGATACAGTAACTAGTCATGTGAGGCTTCTTCGCTACAGATTTTCCTTTCAGAGGGGGCTGCTACAGGAAACTAGGTGCCTTACGTTGTAATGACTTCTCTAAAATATCACAAGAGTACCAATGATTACGGTAACTATAGGCCTTGAGCGTACTTCTATATGGGAAATGACGCGAAAGTAATGTCTACAAAACAAGAAGGGGAGCGGCGGGTGTTTTGAGGTACCAAGTCGCTGCAAAATTAATTTTGAATAGCGTAACTAAGGTAGGGGGCTCATTTACTGTAAGGGATACAATAAGCACTGTACAGTGCGCATATTAGCTGGGTAGTCAATTCACAAATTGTCAATTCACACGCGCTTTGTGTTCTGCTTGCATGAGTTGCAAGCGCGTCAAGTTCTTACCAGATGCATTTCCGATTAGTTCCTCTCTCGTCCCCCTTCGCATGTTAGTTTCTCTGTAATCCCCTCAGCATGTCCTCCCACATGCTTTTTCCAAATTCCGTAAAGATTACACACACACATTCACAAATTAACTCAGTAGCATGAGCATACAGTAAAGTACTGTCCAAGCTGATTGGGTTTCGGACTGACGTGGAACATTCGATTAGCGCATGTGTGTAAACTCAAGATAAGTAAAGAGTAAAGATTTCATCTGATACAGCAAATTATCCCATTGTGTTCCCCGCTTGGAACGCAGTTTGGATGTACGTAAATTGTGTCGGCAGGCGCGGATGGCACAGTGCCATCTGCCTAATTAAGTTAAAAGAACGGGATAGCCATCGGCTCTACAGGGTTTGAGCTTCACCTTGCTGGAGAGGTAATGGATGAGTAGGCATAGCAGTGGATGACAGCTCCTTTCTTTTGCATGGAATTTCTTTACGATGGTGGGAAATGTGGGGTGATTTAATATTTGAAAAATATGGTCGGTTGTGGCCCGGAAAATCCTACAGGGTGCCCAGTAATACCTCTGGAATTACCCTAAAAAGCCGGCTCGAGGCCCCCCAGCAGACAGGCTGCGTTGGACATTACCGCCGCGGCAGCGTGCCTCTGAGTAAGTACCGTACGGACCTTACCATATGTCTCCATCGCTCTAGCGGCTACGTTCCGCTCGACGTCGGTTAGCACCCTACAGGCGTCCGGGTGCCACCCTCCGAGAGTAGATATAGGGATAGGCATGGGCTTACTTCTCCCGGAGGTCGCAATAAAAGAATCATATCTTCTATGCTTCGCGGAGGCGGCCGCATTGAGCGAGGTGAGCGGATTAAACGTTTGGGCCCTCCTGTGGGAGGGCGCCAGCGGGTTGACGAATGTCACGTCAAAGAAGTCCACTGCTTCCCATTGCCCGGATGTCTGGCCTCGTGCTATGGACCCCGTCTCGCGGTTCAACGGCGGGGTGACGGGCCGCTTTCTGCAGGTCTAGCGCGAAGAGGGCCACTTGATGGCCATGCCGTCGATTTCTGTGCGCACCATGTCTGCAGTGAAGGGGTGATCCCCGAAACAGTCGAGGGTTTCGGGGCAGTTTCGTCTCGGGCACGGCACGTCCGAAGGAAACAGAGGGACTTGACAGAAGCATTGGAACCACACCGCGAATTTGCGGAGATCAGTACTTGTCGTGAGGCCGGGGCACGGGGCGCAGTACACTCATTCCGTGGCGCCCGGGAGGGCCGTGGAGGCGCGGAATGCCTGCCTTTTTTGATCACCAGGGGAAATTCTTTCTTGCACTGCTGCATGGATTGCGTCTGGTAGTTTCTTTTGCGATGGTGTATTGCGTGAGCAAAAGGTACTAAATGGCTCATCATGTCCAATGCGGCCTGCTTGATGGCTGGCCTGAAGTAGCATTTTAGGGAGCGTAGTTCCTTCCCCATTACGGTGTCGTTATACCCTTTTTGAGTCGATTGTAGTTGTCTGGAAAACCATGAGATAGATTGGATATACCTTCCAAGAGAAAAACACCTAACCGTTCCCCCCTAAATGGTAAAATCCTTGACTGCAGACAGGCAAGTGACCAGTTCCGGTGGACGTCCAAAGCGTCGTTATAGGTGGTGAGGCTCCTGATAGGAGCGGGCAGGACGACTTTGCACAACTTGTCGGTGGCCGCGCTGGAGGCGAAGAAGGCGGTCGCGGCGATGTTTTTGGCGGAAGTGAATCCGATCCCAAGGGAGGGCCGCTTCGCATGCAGTGATTTCACTGGAAGTTGAAGTTCGCGGAAGACGTCTGAATCCAGGACCCCCCTTGCCAGTGTGCGGACGCAGCGCTCTATCATATCGTCAAACATGGCAGCGCCCTCGACGGTGGACGACGTCGGGACTGTTGGGACAAAGCGACGAGAAGTCACTCAAACCGCTTACTGCGTCATACGTTATTCCAAAGGGTGATCTTTTACGAGAGGAAGTCTTCAAAATTACAGTCACAAGTGCAACTGTAGCTTACAGTTTATTGTATAGTAGATCCACAGCTGATTGTATCGTAGATCCAAAAAAAGGAAGCCAATCCCATCAACGACGCGTCGGCGGGACCCAGTACTTATGTGTGACCGCGCCTCTGCATCGACCACCTCTACCTTGAGGACTAAGCGTCTCATCGGTAAACCAGACTGAACAACTCGTCCGGTTTCTCTAGCACTCGCCTAACTCCACTGAGATTAGGGTTGAGACCGACCTTGGCCTACATCACCCAGACTTGGCTGCGTTGCGCTCGTAGCACTCAGGACTGAGTACCTCAGGGCGGACCGAGACGCCAAACCCCCAGTTTGCACATCACTTGCAAGTTCATACGGAACTAGTAAAAACCCTCCTCGGTCCGAACACTTCTCCCCTTCCCTCTCAGTCACCTCTCATCTTCCCCCTATCTTTCTCGTGTCACCTCTCATCTTCCTCGTGTCTTCCTCACATCTTCCTCGTTTCCTATCATCCTCCCTTCTCCTCCCTTCTCGGCCCCCCTTTCCACAACCCCAACTTACCCCACTCACCTTTACCTCCACCTAAATCCTTACTATGCCGTAACTTTTCTCAGAAGCAGACCTCAGTCTGTTGAAAAAGGACATCGCGAGAAATGAGGAGAGCACAAGCGACCCACAGGAGCTCGGCTTATGTGCTATCCTCAAGGACGCAATTGAGCAACCAAAGGCAGACGTTCTAGGGTACCTGCAAGAATCCCTAGCTGCAGATATACTCTACGTTGAAGAATGTTTGGCCAACCACAGGATCTTCAGCGTCGTAAGACATATCTTAGAGAAATCTGGTATCGAAGTGATACGCGATCGAAACCTCAAGATCAGCGTGAAAGTCGCCAGAGCATAGTACTAAGACCCTGCGCAGGTTTCTGAGGCCGAAGCTTATGTCGAGTCATATCACCTTGCAAAGCATCACCGCCGTCATAATCAAGGCCCAGACGCCGGGACAGGGGCAGCCGCGCGTCAAATTGTACCTGCTCGTCCGGAAGTGAGTGATCAGCAGGCATTAGGAAGGAACAAGGCAGCAGTAACGAACGCATTCAAGGAAGAAGACAAGTACTCCGGCTCCTTCTCTGGCAAGGTACCATTACACCGCGTTCGAAACAAGTTACTTGATGCAGTCCGAGATCAAAGCATACCGCGTAAAGACCAAGTCGACCTTCTTCACGCCGGACTACCTGGCTTGGAGTTAGACTACTATTAAAAGTCTATCCGAGGTATTTACACTAGAATTGACGAAGCCTTCAAGGCGCTAGAGGAGCGCATCAACTCTCTCCAGCACCAAGCCCAAGCACGCTCGTACCTCAAGAAACTGACTATAGAGGGAATTAAGAAGGAGAAGAACTGCTCGTCAATGACAGCTCTCGAGGTCGCACATGAGCGGATCATTAACACTGTCCCATCCTGTGGCCGAAAATACCAAAGTGAAAGCCATTATTGCGACTTCATGGAAGACGTTCTCCGAGAGGCAGATTGGGCTGAAAAGGGCATCCATGACCAACTCCCAACATAATACCATCCAGGTTCTCTCCCGTGATCAAACATTCCGAGACAGGAGAGGCAAAGTATAAAGCCCGTTTTGTTTTGGGCGGATATCGAGATAAGAAAAGCACCAAGTCGTCCACAACACGACCAACATCAAGCCTTCCTCAGCTGCCTCATATTAGCCTTCGCAACTATATTGGGTTTTGATGTCTGGTCGTTTGACGTAAGTCAAGCATACTTACAATCGGCTTCAAGCCTAAAATGTGACGTTATCATCCGCCCCAAGGAATTAGATCTACTCCCAGGGGAGCTTATCCAAGTCATCCAACCACTGTACGGACTTAGTGATAGCGGCGACTACTGGTGTGAGACATTCGCCAAATTCCACGTCCACAACCTACGCATGGAACAGGCAACCGGCGACTTCGCCCTCTTCTTTCGGCGAGTGCAGACTCACTCGTGGCACTTTCAGGCTCATATGTCGATGACGTTATCCAAGCATCGCCAGCATCTCACAAACGGTAGATCCGCAAACAAATCATGGAACGCTTCCAGATCACAACCGACGATGCTACATAGTTTGTCTACACCGGTTTACTTTGCGACAAATCGGACAAGAACATGAGAAGTTTATCTCAAGCTCACTATATCCACCGACTAAATACCCTTCCCGGCGACGCAGACTTCCAAACCTTTCGGTCCTTGCGAGCAAAAATGATGTGGACAGTACATACGAGACCTGACATCGCTTGCGCCTCATCTATAGCCTCCCAGATTACTCCCGAGTCATTCTCCCCCGCCTTTATCAACCTCTTCAACTGCATGGTCCGATACCTTCAGCGCACTGCAGAGGTCAATCTCCGGTTCCCTAAAATGGACCAAGATTCCCTCTGCCTCGTCGTCTACACGGCTTCCAGCTTTGCTGACCGCCATGACTTCAAGTCACAGCTTGGATACATAGTGTGCCTGTCTGACAAATCCCGTCAATGTGCAATACTGCACTTCTCCTCACATAAGTCCAAACGTATCGCTCGCTCTAGCATGGCTGCCGAGACTTTAGCCTTTGTCGATGGCTTCGACAATACGTTTATTATCAAGCACGACCTGGAACGCATACTCGCCCGCGAGGTCCGGCTTATTATGATGACGGATAGCAAACTTCTTTTTGACCAACTTACTTGGGCTCGTTACACTACGGAAAGAAGGCTCATGGTAGACATTGCATCCGCGCGCGAATCATACTTGGACTCCTTGATATCTAATATTGGGCTTATTCGGTCTTAGCACAATCCAGCAGACGGACTGACGAAACTCGAGAGCAATGACGCACTGAAAGTACTTCTCCGTACCCAAAAGTCGTCGCACCTCGTACAGCAGTTCGTAATCCACCCCACTGTAAACAACAGCGGTTCTCGGACTTCCAGGGGAGCATGTTGATAGGGGTAAATCGTCGGGAGAAGAGATACTTAGAACCAACTACCCTAAGACGGAGGTGTTGCGAGCGACAAAAGTGCTACCGTGGTATAGTTGAACGAATAAAAAGGAGTATATATGGGAGAGAGTTGAGAGGGCTACAAGCAAGTATAGAAGGGGCAGGGTCTACCACTGATGCTCTGCGACCAGCTTAGGAAAACGTTTTCTTGGGTCTGAAGTTGACTCTCAACTTACTACTACTCGGAGCTTGACCTGAAGTTGTCTGCCAACTTGCTTGACCTTCAGTAAAGGAAGCAGTTTACTCGGCTTATATAGACTTTTGGCTACTCCAAAAGTCTCAACAAACATACTAATAACCATAAAATGCATTCACGGGAATCGTGTGAACCGGAGAGACTATTAGAAGATATTTGCTCAATGTAAATATCTAGGTGCCATATTCATGCCAGCCACCCATCGCCCAGTGGTGGAAATTAATGTGGCAAATATATACACCTTTCGGAGTCACTCGTAGTATCACCCACAACCTGGAACTGTACTGACATCTATTACGACAGAATGTCCTAAAATAAACAAATCAACCGATGAATTTGCCACACTCATCCAAATTAAAAATATCTTGCAAATTCAGAAACTGAAAAAATATCTTCCCAATTACGATACTGTATACAATGATGGTCCTCATCTAGATTTTTTTCGTGTGCGAATTTGCGCACATCACGCCCTCCCGCTCAAGACGATCGTATCGGCTTGTCTTCATTGTTCTTCTTCTGTTTCTGTTAGTGTTCGCTGTCTTATTGATAAAATGTAAGGTCTTTCAAACGGGTACGGATGCAGCTGATTACCAATGGGATGCTCCAAAAAGTATTTTTGGATTACTGGTACCTCACTTTGTAGCATAGCCTCATATATTGGTTTGATAACATCGAGGTGGGGTTGAATACATTCTTCTTCCGTGACTCTTCCGAATCTTACAGGAGTGAAAAAATATATATGATATGCAAACTCTTCTGGAGGATGCCGGAGGAATGGATGCCGATAAGAAAACAGGACACGCATAATCAAGAATGAATCTTCGTAAGATAACTGCGGTCCATGTAGTGCCCGAAAACATAAACAGACGCTTATCATGAAATAAGAAATGACATACGCATCGTTCGCGTCCTCGGAGGTATTGCGCAGCCAAAAAGATAATCTTCTTCTTCCGACTGTATGCTGTGCATGGTTGTGAAGGAGAACTAGAGACGAAGTTGTGGTGGACGGTCCCGATGAATGGCTCCGACCAGTTCCTGACGTACTGGGACCTGCCCGAAGTCCCCTTGGGGGAGGACCAGAACCTCTTCTGGGCGGGTTTTTGTCTCCCGATGGTCCTCCTCGGGTCATCATTACTGCTTCGGGAGGATCTTCGCCACCCTCAATGCTCCCAATTGGTGGCGGGGAAACATAAGGTTCCCACAAGGTATATGTGACCAGTCAATATTCCATATCAGGGGGTAAGGCGTAACCTCTCAGTCGCACATCTTGGTTGTTCTTGAGAAATACGTAAATTAGACGGATAATATTCAGATACGTTTGCGACAAGTCTCCAGCAGCTACCATTCCATATCTTTCTATAGAGTAATGATATATTACTTCCACAAACTCTGGACCTGCTTCCGTGAACCTTCCGTTTTGAAATGAAAATAGAACTTTTATTAATAGTCGGAAATCTTCTTCAGGTAGCAATGGTCCGTTCAACGTACGGAAAGGAAGGCATATATTAATATAGAAATGGATAACTACGTGGAGTTCGTAGTAGTCCCGCGTAACCGAGATGATCCATTCCCAGGCCCTTTTTCCTCCCATAGGAATCATTCTATAGGTAAAGATGAGTATGCCCCGTGGTTGCGCATAGTCCTGTGTGAGAAGGAATTCTTCAGGCCTCTGATGGTAAGGGACCAGACGACGTGCATGGATGGCCCTCCATGAACTCCTTCTTGAGCTTGAACAGAGCTATAATGCGGGTGTCTTTCCTCCGTGACGATGCAAGGGTTCGAGTACTTGGTTTGGAAGGCCGGCCACTTCACAGCCTGCTGCATTGCTTTTCCATGTACTACAAGTACTTTAGAGCCAACTGAAAAGGTTCTTACTGCAGGTTCTGCATCCTTATTTCTTTTCTGTGTTAGCGCGCAGTGTGATCTCCAGCCTTCGGTGGCCAGTAGTTCAACTTCCCTACTCTCTTCATCGATAATATTTGTTTCCATGTCTCTCTGTAACATTCTAGGAGCCCTTCCGTACATTAGCTCGAATGTGAGCGTCCATTTCTTCCTCTTCTTCGACGGTAGCCTTATAACACTTTTGGTAAGGCATCTTCCCACTGGATTTCATTCTCCGACATAGTTTTCGATACTGCTCTTTGATGGTTCCAACCATCCTCTCCGCTTTCCCGTGTGACATAGGAGCGTATGCGAGAACTGTCTTCAGCTGAATCCCATTCTCTTCCAAAAAACGAAGCAGAGAAGTTGCAGTAAAACAAAGGGCGATATCCGAGATAATCCTTTTTGGAAGACCAAACGGTTCAATTATTTCTTTTTCGATGAATCTCAGTACCACCTCAGCATTTTCCTCCTCAACTGCAACTGCTATTGGCCATCCAGTAAGATGTTCCACCCCTATAAGGAGATATTTGTTTCCGGAAGAGGTTCCTTGAACGGGCCCGCAAAGTCAATTGAGAAGGTTTCAAAGAGACCGGAAACTGGAAAACTTAGAGTTGTCTCATACTTCCGTATTGGAGTGAATTTTTGGCAGTTGTCGCAGCTTATCACGAAAATATAGGCGTCGCTATGGATACCGGGCCACCAGAATCTCTCAGTTACGAATTTTTTGGTTGTTTGGAGATCCCAATGCCCTAGCTCATCATGGAAAGTCCTCAAGATCTTCATTCTTTCTTTCAAAGGGGCCACTAGTCGGGGACCGGCTTTAGTGTGCTGGAAGAGTTTCCCATTCCACAATTTAAAAGCCTTTTGATTCCTCCGTACCCAATTTCTGTGTTCAAGATCAACCTTTCCCATTTCTAGCCCATCGAGGAATTTGATCAGTCCGTGAATATTAGCTTCGTACTCGTTATCGTTCGGCAACTGCAACTCGGCGACTCCGACGATGTCCTCCGAAGCTTTTTCATTTGGAATCAGTGCGTCCCTCAAGCGGGATAGGTAATCGGCAGGCTGATTATTGCGTCCGGATCTATACATAATTCCAAACCGATATTCTGCGAAAATGTCGAGCCATCGGTCCAAACGGTGATGTACATCCTTTTTTTGGAATGCTGTCTTAAGTGCCTGGTGATCAGTTATCAAGACAAATTTCTCGAGTGATAAAAGGTATACGCGAAACTTTTTCAGCGCAAAGACGACAGCTAGCGCTTCTTTCTCGCAGACTGAGTATCTCATTTCCGCATCATTCAGAGTTCGGCTTGCGAATGAACAGGGTGTAGTCTTCCGTTCTCATCTTTTTGGGACAAAACGGCACCCAAGACCGTTCTGAGGCATCTGTTCCACAACGAATGGTCTCTTGAAATCTGGGTACATGAGAGCTGGGGGGACACATAGCTTATCTTTAAGCTCCTGAAATGCAGTTTCCATTTCCTTGTTCCAGTAAAATTTCCGTTCTTCGTAGTGCTGGCATGTAACGGTGCTGCAGTCTTGGCAAAGTCTTTGATAAATCTTCTGTAATATGAGTCCAGTCCTAAGAAGCTTCGGACCTCCGTCTTTGAAGCGGGGCTTGGTGCCAACTTTATTTTTCTCGTTTTCTCTGGATCCACTTTAATTCTCTCTTGGTCGACGATATGGCCGAGTAATTGGATAGAGTTTTCGCAAAGAAGCATTTGCTCAATTTAATTTTCAGGCTATACTCCGATATCCTCTCCACAACTGTCTTGACCTGCGAGATGTGCTGATCCAATGTTTCTGAGAATATGACGACATCATCGATATAGACTCTTGCGAATGGAAGTCCTTTCAAAGCCTCGTTCATCATTCTTTGGAATGTAGCTGGTGCATTCATGAGACCAAAAGGCATCACTTCGAACCTGAACGTACCGGCTTTGCTGGTAAAGGTTGTTTTTTCCTTACATTTTTCATCCAATGGAATCTTCCAATAGCCAGTGTAAAGGTCAATTGAGGTGAAATATCTCCCATCCTTCAGGTCTTCGAGGATTTCCTCCATATTTGGAATCGTAAATCGATCGGGTATCATTCTCTGGTTCAGTTGTCGGTAATCGACGCAAAAACGCAGCTTTCGATCCTTCGTTGATGCGACCACAACTGGAAACGACCATGGGGATGAAACTGGTCGAATAATATCATTTTTCAGCATACTTGTAACATTTTCTGAGATAAATTGGTCATATTTTGGCGGTTGACGTCTAGGCTTGTGGTAAATCGGTTGCGTGTCGGTAAGTTCGAACGAGTGAGTAACCGGTACACTTGCTTGTCTTAAATCTGAAACGCTCCATGCAATTACTTCGGAAGATGTTAACATATCG
This sequence comes from Kappaphycus alvarezii, assembly GCA_002205965.3. Lineage (NCBI taxonomy): Eukaryota > Rhodophyta > Florideophyceae > Gigartinales > Solieriaceae > Kappaphycus > Kappaphycus alvarezii. The sequence continues at coordinate 54,398 of NADL03000866.1, forward strand.
GATATTTTCAGTGAGGCGGAGGCGGGAAGGTGCTGCACTTTTCCTTGGATTTCTGCCATTTGTCGCCCTTTTTCTTCTTGATCCTCAACCTCAATATTTTGAAGGGCCTCTTCCGTCGTGCTCACATCTTCATATATGGAATTCGACATATTCTTATTTTCTTTGCAAAGGTAATCTTCTTTCATGCTCCTAATTCTGTCCTTTGATTCGATATCATCGCATAAAGAAACAAATTCAGGTTTCAAATCTATCCTAGAATTCCAGTCTTCATCTGTATCAAACCCAGAATCATAATCGTACCATGCCATGTTCATTACTCCCGGAGGGTACCCTTTTCCACTTCCGAAAGTGTTAGTTGGTTCCGAATCTTCGCTGTCACAGCTAGAAGTGAAATCTTCACTGTCCGTTTCTTTTAAATCTTCAGGATGTGTGCTTTTGTCGAAATCCAGGGGCACCTTCACGGTTCTGCCGTCAACATTAACTGAAACGGTTTGGTTGCCAAATTCAATGCATGTCCCTAGTACTTCCATGATAAAATAGCCAATGATTGCATCGAAAGGGAGATCAGGCATGAAAAGAAAGTCGTCATCAACTTTAGAGTCCCCAAAGAACACGGAAACCTTGTCACCAGTGTCCATGCATTTTGAGACGGTTCCATCCGCCACAGTTATTCTTCGAGAAGTGGGAATAATTTCAAGACCTAAATCTGTCAGCAACGTTTCTGAAATGAGGTTTGAAACAGCGCCCGAATCGAAAAAAGCTTGGGTTTTCATTCCCAATACTTTAACTGGCACCAGCTTAAGACGTCTTGGTGCTGTCGAGGCCGATTGAAGAAACAGTTTCTTACCCTTAGCGGACTTATTAGACCTGATAATTTTTTTGAGTTCCTTTCTCGCATCCTCTCCGTCGCCCTCAAAAGTTGACCAAACGTTATCCCAGTTGGGGCTGATGAAATCTCAGCCACCAAATATTACTTCTTCACATATTACAGTACCTCCTTCGGGATACTCTTAAATTTTTTGCTCTTTTTCGTCTTCTTGGCCGAAGAATTTCCACTCCTGGAACAACTTGATCAGGCCTCTTGGTTCGAGGAAGTACAGGTGCTAGGATATGCTCCAGCATTCCATACTCTAGCCTAGGTTTCTTCGATAAAATGTTCCCTTCCCCATCCCTTTTTGTCACATTGACTTGACTAATTTCTTCAGCAATGGATACGTTACCGGCATCCGTCAACCTTTGATCCTTAGTGTTGTAAGATTCTCATCTCTGGCCCTGATTCAATCCTGGCATCCGATAAATTTGCTCTTCTGTTGTCTTTAGACCAGCAGTTACTTTCATGATGCCCATATCGACCGCACTTTCCACAACTAGTGTTTCTATGTGGATTATCAGAACACCTATTTGCGAAGTGTCCAGGCTTGTGACAGTAAGAACAGACTTCTGGGGCTTTAGGGGCCCCAGACTGGTTCTTCTTAATGGTAAGAGTAAGGCTTTCCAACTGCGAGTTTATCATGTCAAGTCGATTATCAATTCGGGTTTCCAACCTTTCTTCCAAGTTTTTGACATCGCTCCTGACATATTCCAATGCTGCTGCACTAGTAGCCGGCCTTTGGTAATTCTTTTCAGGATGTACAATAGACATCGATGTGCGGGTTTCCCTCGGTACCTCACTTAGTGACTGAAACGTCTCCGAATTTTTGACAAATTCTACTATGGTACCCTTCAGTTCATCAAAAGTGCGAGGGCCCTTGATGAGGAGGAAATCGGAGAGCCGCCTATCTCCCATAGCCTCCTTACGCAGCATTCCGTACTTAGGTTTGGCGTTGAACCCGGCCTTTTCATAAGATCACACAAGTACACCAATGAGCTTAACAAATCGTCGAAGTTGAGCCGGGCCTCTATGGCGGTACGAATCATCTCATCTGGTTCTACCTCCTTAGCATACTCTTTCACAAGCCACTCACATACCTCACCGAAGTTACGCCCATTCCGTTAAGAGACCACCCGTCGATAAACTTGGACTTATATTTGTGCTTTGCGTCACCATGAAGATAGGCGAAGATACTTGCGGCCTTCTCTTCATCGCCCTTCTCACGCATCACAACGTTGACATATGTGTAAAGAAACTCCTCAACGTCTTCAGTCTTGCCCCCTGTGAACGTTATACGAGCAGCGTTGAGATCCATGATTACCGAAAAGAAACCCCCCGAAGTGTTCCTACTACTGCTCAACTCGAATACCTCGGGTGCAACCCCCTCCACAAGAGTACCAAATGATAGGGTAAATCGGCGGGGGAAGAGATCCTCAGAACCAATTACCCTGAGAAGGAGGTGTTGCGAGCGACAAAAGTGCTACCGTGGTATTGTTGAACGAACAAAAGGGAGTGTATATAGAAGAGAGTTGAGGAAGCTACAAGCAAGTATAAAAGGGGCAGGGTCTACCACCGACGCTCTGCGACCAGCGTAAGAAAAAGTTTTCTTGGGTCTGAAGTTGACTCTCAACTTACTACTACTCGGGACTTGGCTTGAAGTTGTCTGCCAACTTGCTTGACCTCTCCATGAGGAAGCAGTTTACTCAGCTTATATAGACTTTTGGCTACCCTTAAAGTCCGAACAAAACTACAGAAGATACCAGGAAATGCATAAAAATACTTTGTGTGGACAATATACTCTAAGCAAAAGATACTTAAGAAACTAACAATCAATTTGATCCTCTTATTTCCCATTCCCTAAACCAGATCCAAACAGCTCCTCTGACATATCCATGCTGTCCAAGCAGTCACCACAAATATCTGCGAATGGCTCACAGCTCTCTATTCCCTCCTGGGAGATATATAGACTACTAAAGATATCTCTATCCAGTTCCATCGTCGGCACAACTTTATTCATACATTCCCTCATTTCAACCCTTCCCATACCTTCCTGGGACTCATCATCGTCGTCCTCATCGTCGTCCTCATCGACCCCCTCATCATCCCCATCCTGATCCTCCTCTTCCTTCTCTTCGTCCTTAACCTCGTAGACCAACTCCGGGCTGCCCATTCCTCGAATGGCTCCCCGCTCTCCTCCTCGACTTTCTCAGCCTCATCCTCACTTACCTCCCTCCCCTCTTCTTCTATGAAGAGGCGGCGAGCGAACTCGATGCTTTTGCCTCTTTGTTTGCCGCTGGATGTAGTCGTCGGCATCGGTTGGCCCGCAGGCGGCGAGACGGAGGCCATTGATGGGGCGAGAGGGGCTGTTTTTGGTGATGGGGGCGGAGGGGCGAGGGTTGTTCAATTTGACAGACGTTGGGGAATGAGAGGCAATGTAGGGTGTTTTGGGTGTGTTGGGGGGATTCTGATGAGTAAAATGATCGGGGACATTTGGAACTTGGAATAAAGGGGTTTAAATAGGCTCCCGGGGCAGGTTCTACAGATTAGTAACAGGTAAAAAAAATCTGCAAGGGATTTTGCAGTAGTGAATTTGCGCCCTTCTTCTCAAAAAAGGCGAATTTGGAGGAGAGGTAAGCTAAAAGGGAAAAAAACTTGTGTTGGGGTCGATTCAGAGGGTTAAATACAGTATAAAAATATCTAGATAAAATGGAAGTAAATTTGGAAAGGTTGGTGGGATAAGTTAAGGGTGGGATCGTTGTAGGTTGCTGGATTACACGAAGAGAGGACTATTTCCTGTATTCATGAGGAGAGGACCATTTCGTGCGTGTTGCAAAGATGTGCCAGCAGGTTGGCGACTGTTCGCATTCGTGTCTTTGGTGAAGTGGGGCCTGCTAGCGTGCGCTCTGAAAACCAATTGCTATTGTTTCGCTAGACTGGAATGTGCTGTAGGTGGGATACATGTTCTAGTTGTGATTGTTCCAGAGGGTTGAACGGTTGTCATTGGCGGGGGCATGGTGGCAACAGGGAACTGTACAGTAAGCCTAGTGACAATTTTCCGTTCCCCTAAGGTCCTAAATAGTCTTTAGCTGACTTGTCTTTGTTTGTACTTCTTCGCTTAAGCTCCCTCTCCCCCTACACCACGCCTTCCCTCGTCCGACGTACGCGTCCGCTCCCACAGTCCTGCTGCGGTTGCGCTCTGTCGCGCGACGACGGTGCTTTCACCCTCATCTTCCCTCTTCACTGGTCTTTCCCTTTCTTCTTCTTTGCTTCTCCCGATCTTCGCCAGATTCTTTTTTCGCACCGCTATCTTATTGGCTACTTCTTGATCTTTTGTCCACCGTGATCTTTTTATTGGCTATTCCCTTTCCCCGTGATCTCCCGACTCCACAGTTTCTGCCACCATGCCTTCCCGACCTGCTTCTGGGCATGCCGACACCGTTGTTTCCCTCACACATGCGTCGATGGATTACCTGGTCAAGTGCGTTTCCATCTTTGATGGAGTTGTCGACCTCTCCGACCCCGCAGCCACAGCTGCCTTTTGTTCTGCTGTTCAGAATTCTCCCTTAGCGACCGCCCTGGCCCTTTCTCTGCAAAACAACCCTCAGTTTCGTTCCGTCCTGCAGATCCTGACCTCTCTTGCGACCCCTCCCCCACCAACTTCTCCTGCCACTGAATCGGACCAATCTCCCAATCCGGCTCCTCTGCCTCCCGCCCAATCCTACCTATGCGCGGCGACCATGCCCCCAACGGCCCCAAAACCGCTCCGCCGTCTCCATTTCCTGGGTCGCCAAGGCCTCACCCAACATGGTGACCTTTCAGCTGTTCGGATCTCCACCAAGTTTGCGGGCCGCGTTCGCCGTGCTACCCGCGGGCTTTTTAGCGGCAACACCAAGCGAGTTGTTGTCGTTACGCCTCCTCCGTACTTTCCTGTACACGATCCATCCGCTTTCCGCAGAGCCATCACACAAGGTGGTTTTCCCGGCTCCTGTTCCATTATTCGCTCATCTTCCCCTCATGTCTTCATGGTGTGCGCTGCCGAGCGGGATTTGGCGTCTTTGCCTCCCGCCTATACCGCCTTCCGAAACTTGGCGAAGACATCGGACAGCTACGACCCTCCCGAACTCTTGTTCTCCGAAATCATGGACATCTTTTCAGACCTGTGTCCTGCCCAGCTCCGCGGCGTCCTTCCTGGCCTTCGACAGGAAATCGAACGCCTTAAATCTACGTTTTGCCAGTGATATCCGGCTCCTGCTTTTGCCCAATCCTTCCGCGAAATTGAATTTGCAGCTTACCAGACTCTTTCTGCCGATCCTACCTTTGCCCGGGACATGCCTCCCCTCGCACCGCCTTCGGTTCCCGCTGTTCACTCTAAGCGCCGTCGCGCCCGTCCAGAAGTAACCGATACGGGCGGGTTTACCCTGGTTGCACGCCGAGGCCCTGGGCCTGCGAACTCTTCTGCTCCTGACTCCCCCGTTCCCCCGCAGGCTGACACTCGGTTCTCTGTCCTTGAATACGTCCCAGTTCCGGAATCAATGACCGACAATGACCAGTAGGATTGCTTCTGTTCCTCCTACTGCCCTTACTTTCCCTGCCTTTTCAGGGCTTCGATACCCGTTCTTCCGTACATCCCCCGCCCAGTTCAGGCAGCGGCCTACGACCTCTATTTTGCCTCCCTGAGCCGTGTCATCGCTGCTCCGTCTGATGCCCATCGTCATCGTGCCCTTCTCGAACTTGTCGCCCTCCCCAAACTCGTGTTTTGACGCAATCATCCTCGCCTACATCGCTCAAGCCGCTCTGATAACTGCTCCAATCTTGCTGATCGCATTCGTATCGCATCTTCCGGTCTCTTCGATGACCTCTTCATTGAAGCCCTCTCCCTCTTCGGGGCCTCCCACCCCCTTGCTACTCATGCCGACGCCTCTCCTTCCCCATCTACGCTCCAGCGCAGCCGCCGTTTACTGCACCGGGGCAGTCCTTCCCGCGCCACAGCAGCCTTACTGCACGATACCCCACCTGTTGTGCCCTCGGAAGAAACTCTCCGCAGACTCAAATCCCTTCATCCCACGCCCGTGTCCCACGTTCAGCCCCTTCCTAACTCTCGTCTTCCCCCTGCCTTCAAGTGTTCCGTTTCGGATGTTCGTAGAGCCATCCATAGCCTCGACCCGTCCACCGCCCCTGGATCTGATGGCCTTTCCCCGGTCTTTCTCCGTATGTTGCTTCGACCGGCGGGGGAGTGCATCCCGCCCGTGACTGTCTTTATGTTCTGACCAAGTTTGTGAACATGTGTTCCAACGGCGAACTACCGGACTCGTGCCGGGCCTACTTCTGCGGGGCCGGCTCACAGCCCTCCACAAGCCCAACGGTGGACTTCGCCCTATACCTGTTGGTCTCCTCCTTCGCCGCCTTATTGCCAGCCTCCTCGCTCACAAGGATTCCTCGACTGCAGCTTCCTATCTCTTGCCTCACCAACTTGGCTTGGGCGTTAAAAGTGGGGCTGAGGCCATTGTTCACGCCGTCTGTCGCCTGACGCAAAACACCAAGTTCCAGGACCACGTATTGATCCAAGTCGATGCTCACAATGCTTTCAATAGCATTTCTCGACAACGCATTCTTGATGCCGTTCTGGACTTTGCACCTGGCATCGCGCGATGGGTTCACTACTGCTATGGGGATACCTCTTTTCTCTCATTCGGTTCATTCTCCATACTAAGCGCCAATGGCACTCAACAGGGGGATCCGTTGGGGGCTCTGCTTTTCGCTCTCGCTCTCCATCCTCTCGTTCTCAAGTTCCGGGAGCAATTCCGGCCCCCGCTCAACGCTTGGTATGCAGACGATGGGAACTTGGTCGTTCCCCGCTCGCAGGCCCTCCGGGCTTTGCAATTCTTCCAGAGTCAGGGACAAGCCATCGGGTTCGCACTGAATATGACCAAACCCCACGTCTACGGCCTCTCCTATAATCCTTCTCCCCTCACTCTTCCCTGCCCCTTCTCCACGCCCGATGGCTTTACCATTCTCGGCTCTCCCATTGGTTCCGATTCCTTCGTCAGCGCCGCATTCGACACCCGTCAAGCTGCAGTCGATCGCATTTTTTCCTGTCTTCAGTCCTTCGATGACGCCCAGATGGCCTACCACTTGCACAGTTTCTGTGCGAGGCTTGTAAGGTTATTTATCTGCTGCGGACTCTCTCCCCCCACCAATCTACGGCTCTGGCCGTCAGCTTCGACCGGAAGCAGCGGGAGGCGTTCGCACAGATTCATGGTCCTTGCACCGACTCCGAATGGGAGCAAGCCTGCCTTCCTATTTCCTACGGTGGTCTCGGCATTCCTCTCGCTTCTTCAATCCCTGAGTCCGCTTATGCGGCTTCGATGATTGATGTTTTCAGCCGTTTCTCAGATCGGCTCTCATTCTCGGGAGACCTACACCTTGAGGAAGTGCCTCGGGCCGCGATCTCTTTATTATCTACCCGTTATCCAGATCTTTCGGCTTCCCTGTCGCCCACTTCTCTGCTTCAGCGATGTCAAACGCCGGTCCCCGACAAACGGCTCCAGTCTTCTATCTCGTCTGAGCTTCACAGTTTGACGTTCAATCGGATCTTCCGTTCATCCTCTGACCACGACAGATATCGCCTCATGTCCGTCCGTGAGTCGTCCTCCTTTTCCGCGTTCTCAACTTTACCGCACCCTCACCGCGGCACCTATCTGTCCTCGCAAGCCTGGATAGTGGCTGTCTCGCTAAGCCTCGGCCGCGCGATTTTCTCTGGTCATGATCGATGTCGGGTATGTGCTCGCCGTTCCAACGACATCGCCCCGTTGCTCGATCCCCTGGGCAACACGCCCTCACCTGTAAGTACGACGATGGGCAGACTCGTCGCCACAATGTTTTGCGTAACGCTCTCCATCGTTACTGTAAGGAGCTTGGAATTTCTGCCTCTCTTGAACATCTGCTTCCTCCCCTTCCTCCTTCGTCCTCTCTCTCGTCCGCCCTCCGCATAGATCTTTTTATCCCTGGTGCATATGGCCTCGACCCGAAGGATATCGCTTTGGATGTGACAGTGGCCCATCCACAGGTCACTTCTCGCGTTTCCCAGTGTGCCCTATCTGGCGGCGCAGCTGCCTCAATGGCTGAATGTGCGAAACACACGCAATACGGACTAGTCTGCCACACGAACGATATACGCCTTCTTCCTGTTGGTATTGATGTGTTCGGTGCCCTTGGGGCCGAGGGTGCGACTTTCTTCCGGCGCCTTTCTTCGTTTGCTGCTGCCCGTCGAGGCACCACTCCCCAATGGGAGCTGCACACCCTAATCACGCGCTTTGTGTTCGGCTTGCATGGGTTGCAAGCGCGTCAAGTTCTTACCAGATTCATTTCCGATTAGTTCCTCTCTCATCCCCCTTCGCATGTTAGTTTCTCTGTAATCCCCTGATAGGGGTAAATCGGCGGGGGGAGAGATCCTCAGAACCAATTACCCTGAGAAGGAGGTGTTGCGAGCGACAAAAGTGCTACCGTGGTATTGTTGAGCGAACAAAAGGGAGTGTATATAGAAGAGAGTTGAGGAAGCTACAAGCAAGTATAAAAGGAGCAGGGTCTACCACCTATGCTCAGTGCCTAGCGTAAAATAAATGCTTCTTGGGTCTGAAGTTGACTCTCAACTTCCTAACTATTTGGGACTGGGCTTGAAGTTGTCTGCCAACTTTCTTCACCTCCACTTAAGGAAGCAGTTTACTCGGCTTATATAGACTTTTAGCTACCCCAAAAGTCTCAAACAAGCATACTAATAACCACAAAATGCATTCACGGTAATCGTGTGCACCAGAGAGACTATTAGGAGATATTTCCTCAACGTAAATATCTAGGTGCCATACACATGCCAGCCACCCATCGGCCAGGGGTGGGAATTGATGTGGCAAATATATAGACCTTTCAGAGCTACTTGTAGTATCACCCACAACCTGGAACTGTACTGACATCTACTATGACAGCGTGTCCTAAAATGAAAAAAATCAACCGATGAATTTGCCACACTCACCCAAATTAAAAATATCTTGCAAATTCAAAAACTGTAAAAATATCTTCCCAATTCCGATACTGTATACAATCATGGTCCTCATCTAGATTTTTTTCGTGTGCGAATTTGCGCACATCACGCCCTCTCGCTCAAGACGAACGTCCCGACTCGTCACTGCTCTTCTTCTGCTTCCGTTAGTGTTCGCTGTCTTATTGATAAAATGTAAGGTCTTTCAAACGGGTACGGATGCAGCTGATTACCAATGGGATGCTCTAAAAAGTAGGTTCGCATTAGTGGTACCTCACTTTGTAGCATAGCCTCATATATTGGTTTGATAACATCGAGGTGGGGTTGAATACATTCTTCTTCCGTGACTCTTCCGAATCTTACAGGAGTGAAAAAATATATATGATATGCAAACTCTTCTGGAGGATGCCGGAGGAATGGATGCCGATAAGAAAACAGGACACGCATAATCAAGAATGAGTCTTCGTAAGATAACTGCGGTCCATGTAGTGCCCGAAAACATAAACAGACGCTTATCATGAAATAAGAAATGACATACGCATCGTTCGCGTCCTCGGAGGTATTGCGCAGCCAAAAAGATAATCTTCTTCTTCCGACTGTATGCTGTGCATGGTTGTGAAGGAGAGCTAGAGACGAAGTTGTGGTGGACGTTCCCGATGAATGGCAGCGACCAGCTCCTGACGTACTGGGACCTGCACGAGGTCCTCTCGGGGGACGACCGGAACCTCTTCTGGGCGGGTTGTTGTCTCCTGAAGGTCCTCCTCTGGTCATCATCACTGCTTCAGGAGAATCCTCGCCGCCTCCAACGTTCCCAATTTGTGGCGGAGAAACGTAAGGTTCCCATAGAGGATACGGGACCAGCCTGTATTCCATATCCGGGGTAAGGCGTAACCTCTCAGTCGCACATCTTGGTTGTTTTTGAGAAATACGTAAATTGGACGGATAATATTAAGATACGTTTGCGACAAGTCTCCAGCAGCTACCATTCCATATCTTCCTATAGAGTAATGATATATTACCTCCACAAACTCTGGACCTGCTTCCGTGAACCTTCCGTTTTGGAATGAAAATAGAACTCTTATTAATAGTCTGAAATCTTCTTCAGGTAGCAATGGTCCGTTCAACGTACGGAAACGAAGGCATATATTAATGTATAAATTGATAACTACGTGGAGTTCGTAGTAGTCCCGCGTAACCGAGATGATCCATTCCCAGGCCCTTTTTCCTCCCATAGGAATCATTCTATAGTAAAGATGAGTATGCCCCGTGGTTGCGCATAGTCCTGTGTGAGAGGAATTCTTCAGGCCTCTGATGGTAAGGGACCAGACGACGTGCATGGATGGCCCTCCTTGATCTCTTCTCTGAGCTTGAACAGAGCTGATAGTGCGGGTGTCTTTCCTCCGTGACGATGCAAGGGTTCGAGTACTTGGTTTGGAAGGCCGACCACTTCACAGCCTGCTGCATTGCTTTTCCATGTACTACAAGTACTTTAGAGCCAACTGAAAATGTTCTTACTGCAGGTTCTGCATCCTTATTTCTTTTCTGTGTTAGCGCGCAGTGTGATCTCCAGCCTTCGGTGGCCAGTAGTTCAACTTCCCTACTCTCTTCATCGATAATATTTGTTTCCATGTCTCTCTGTAACATTCTCGGACCCTTCCGTACATTAGCTCGAATGGTGAGCGTCCATTTCTTCCTCTTCTTCGACGGTAGCCGTATAACACTTTTGGTAAGGCATCTTCCCACTGGATTTCATTCTCCGACATAGTTTTCGATACTGCTCGTTTGATGGTTCCAACCATCCTCTCCGCTTTCCCGTGTGACATAGGAGCGTATGCGAGAACTGTCTTCAGCTGAATCCCTTCTCTTCCAAAAAACGAAGCAGTGAAGTTGCAGTAAAACAAAGGGCGTATCCGAGATAATCCTTTTTGGAAGACCAAACGGTTCAATTATTTCTTTTTCGATGAATCTCAGTACCACCTCAGCATTTGCCTCCTCGACTGCAACTGCTATTGGCCATCCAGTAAGATGTTCCACCCCTATAAGGAGATATTTGTTTCCGGAAGAGGTTTCCTTGAACGGGCCCGCAAAGTCAATTGAGAAGGTTTCAAAGAGACCGGAAACTGGAAAACTTAGAGTTGTCTCATACTTCCGTATTGGAGTGAATTTTTGGCAGTTGTCGCAGCTTTTCACGAAAATATAGGCGTCGCTATGGATACCGGGCCACCAGAATCTCTCAGTTACGAATTTTTTGGTTGTTTGAGATCCCAATGCCCTAGCTCATCATGGAAAGTCCTCAAGATCTTCATTCTTTCTTTCAAAGGGGCCACTAGTCGGGGACCGGCTTTAGTGTGCTGGAAGAGTTTCCCATTCCACAATTTAAAAGCCTTTTGATTCCTCGTACCCAATTTCTGTGTTCAAGATCAACCTTTCCATTTCTAGTCCATCGAGGAATTTGATCAGTCCGTGAATATTAGCTTCGTACTCGTTATCGTTCGGCAACTGCAACTCGGCGACTCCGACGATGTCCTCCGAGCTTTTTCATTTGGAATCAGTGCGTCCCTCAAGCGGGATAGGTAATCGGCAGGCTGATTATTGCGTCCGGATCTATACATAATTTCAAACCGATATTCTGCGAAAATGTCGAGCCATCGGTCCAAACGGTGATGTACATCCTTTTTTGGAATGCTGTCTTAAGTGCCTGGTGATCAGTTATCAAGACAAATTTCTCGAGTGATAAAAGGTATACGCGAAACTTTTTCAGCGCAAAGACGACAGCTAGCGCTTCTTTCTCGCAGACTGAGTATCTCCTTTCCGCATCATTCAGAGTTCGACTTGCGAATTGAACAGGGTGTAGTCTTCCGTTTCATCTTTTTGGGACAAAAAGGCACCCAAAGACCGTTCTGAGGCATCTGTTTCCACAACGAATGGTCTCTTGAAATCTGGGTACATGAGAGCTGGGGGACACATAGCTTATCTTTAAGCTCCTGAAATGCAGTTTCCATTTCCTTGTTCCAGTAAAATGTTCCGTTCTTCGTAGTGCTGGCATGTAACGGTGCTGCAGTCTTGGCGAAGTCTTTGATAAATCTTCTGTAATATGAGGCAGTCCTAAGAAGCTTCGGACCTCCGTCTTTGAAGCAGGCCTTGGTGCCAATTTTTTTTTTCGTTTTCTCTGGATCCTCTATTCCCTCTTGGTCGACGATATGGCCGAGTAATTGGATAGAGTTTTCGCAAAGAAGCATTTGCTCAATTAATTTTCAGCTATACTCCGATATCCTCTCCACAACTGTCTTGACCTGCGAGATGTGCTGATCCAATGTTTCTGAGAATATGACGACATCATCGATATAGACTCTTGCGAATGGAAGTCCTTTCAAAACCTCGTTCATCATTCTTTGGAATGTAGCTGGTGCATTCATGAGACCAAAAGGCATCACTTCGAACCTGAACGTACCGGCTTTGCTGGTAAAGGTTGTTTTTTCCTTACATTTTTCATCCAATGGAATCTGCCAATAGCCAGTGTAAAGGTCAATTGAGGTGAAATATCTCCCGTCCTTCAGGTCCTCGAGGATTCCTCCATGTTTGGAATCGGAAATCGATCGGGTATCATTCTCTGGTTCAGTTGTCGGTAATCGACGCAAAAACGCAGCTTTCCATCCTTCTTTGGTGCGACCACAACTGGAAACGACCATGGGGATGAAACTGGTCGAATAATATCATTTTTCAGCATACTTGTAACATTTTCTGAGATAAATTGGTCATATTTTGGCGGTTGACGTCTAGGCTTGTGGTAAATCGGTTGCGTGTCGGTAAGTTCGAACGAGTGAGTAACCGGTACACTTGCTTGTCTTAAATCTGAAACGCTCCATGCAATTACTTCGGAAGATGTTAACATATCGGATATTTTCAGTGAGGCGGGGCGGGAAGGTGCTGCACTTTTCCTTGGATTTCTGCCATTTGTCGCCCTTTTTCTTCTTGATCCTCAACCTCAATATTTTGAAGGGCCTCTTCCGTCGTGCTCACATCTTCATATATGGAATTCGACATATTCTTATTTTCTTTGCAAAGGTAATCTTCTTTCATGCTCCGAATTCTGTCCTTTGATTCGATATCATCGCAAAAGAAACAATTCAGGTTTCAAACTATCCTAGAATTCCAGTCGTCATCTGTTTCAAACCCAGAATCATAATCGTCCATGCCATGTTCATTACCCCGAGGGTACCCTTTTCCACTTCCGAAAGTGTTAGTTGGTTCCGAATCTTCGCTGTCATAGCTAGAAGTGAAATCTCACTGTCCGTTTCTTTTAAATCTTCTGGATGTGTGCTTTTGTCGAAATCCAGGGGCCCCTTCACGGTTCTGCCGTCAACATTAACTGAAACGGTTTGGTTGCCAATTCAATGCATGTCCCTAGTCTTCCATGATAAAACAGCCAATGATTGCATCGAAAGGGAGATCCGGCATGACAAGAAAGTCTACATCAACTTTAGAGTCCCCAAAGAACACGGAAACCTTGTCACAGTGCCATGCATTTTGAGACGGTTCCATCCGCCACAGTTATTCTTCGAGAAGTGGGATAATTTCAGACCTAAATCTGTCAGCAACGTTTCTGAAATGAGGTTTGGAACAGCACCCGAATCGAAGAGAGCTTGGGTTTTCATACCCAATACTTTGACTGGTACCAGCTTAAGACGTCTTGGTGCTGTCGAGGCCGATTGAAGAAACAGTTTCTTACCCTTAGCGGACTTATTAGACCTGATAATTTTTTTGAGTTCTTTTCTCGCATCCTCTGCGTCGCCCCTCAAAATTTGACCAAACGTTATTACAGTTGGGGCCGATGAAAGCCAGCTACCAGATTGTACTTCTTCACATACTCTAGTACGTCCTTCGGGATACTCAACTTTCTTACTCTTTTTCGTCTTCTTGGCCGGAGTGACTCCCACTCCTGGAACAACTTGATCATACCTCTTGGTTCGAGGAGGTACAGGTGCTGGGATATGCTCCAGCATTCCATACTCTAGCCTAGGTTTCTTCGATAAAATGTTCCCTTCCCCATCCCTTTTTGTCACATTGACTTGACTAATCTCTTCAGCGATGGATACATTACCAGCATCCGTCAACCTTTGATCCTTCCTGTTTTGTAAGATTTCATATCTGGTCCTGACTCGCTCCTCGCATCCGATAAATTTGCTCTTCTGTTGTCTTTAGACCAGCAGTTACTTTCATGATGCCCATATCGACCGCACTTTCCACAACTAGTGTTTCTATGTGGATTATCAGGACACCTGTTTGCAAAGTGTCCAGGCTTGTGACAGTAGAACAGACTTCTGCGGCTTTAGGGGCCCCAGACTGGTTCTTCTTAATGGTAAGAGTAAGGCTTTCCAACTGCGAGGTTATCATGTCAAGTCGATTATCGAATCAGGTTTCGAACCTTTCTTCCAAGTTTTTGAAATCGCTCCTGACAGATTCTAATGCCGCTGCACTAGTAGCCGGCCTTTGATAATTCTTTTCAGGATGTACGATAGACATCGATGTGCGGGTTTCCCTCGGTACCTCACTCAGTGACTGAAACGTCTCCGAATTTTTGACAAATTCTACCATGGTATCCTTCAGCTCATAAAAGTGTGAGGGCCCTTGATGAGAGGAAATCGGAGAGCCGCTTATCCCCGATAGCCGCCTTACGCAGCATTCCGTACTTTGCTTGGGCGTTGAACCCAGCCTTTTCATAAAGATCACACAAGTACACCAATGAGCTTAACAAATCGTCGAAGTTGAGCCAGGCCTCTATGGCGGTACGAATCATCTCATCTGGTTCTACCTCCTTAGCATACTCTTTCACAAGCCACTCACATACCTCACCGAAGTTACGCCCATTCCCGTTAAGAGACCACCCGTCGATAAACTTGGACTTATATTTGTGCTTTGCGTCACCATGAAGATAGGCGAAGATACTTGCGGCCTTCTCTTCATCGCCCTTCTCACGCATCACAACGTTGACATATGTGTAAAGAAACTCCTCAACGTCTTCAGTCTTACCCCCTGTGAACGTTATACGAGCAGCGTTGAGATCCATGATTACAGAAAAGAAACCCCCCGAAGTGTTCCTTACTACTGCTCAACTCGAATACCTCGGGTGCAACCCCCCCACAAGAGTACCAAATGATATGGGGTAAATCGGCGGGGAAGAGATACTCAGAACCAATTACCCTGAGAAGGAGGTGTTGCGAGCGACAAAAGTGCTACCGTGGTATTGTTGAACGAACAAAAGGGAGTGTATATAGAAGAGAGTTGAGGAAGCTACAAGCAAGTATAAAAGGAGCAGGGTCTACCACCTATGCTCAGTGCCTAGCGTAAAAAAATGCTTCTTGGGTCTGAAGTTGACTCTCAACTTCCTACTACTCGGGACTTGGCTTGAAGTTGTCTGCCAACTTGTTTGACCTCTAGGGAGGAAGCAGTTTACTCGGCTTATATAGACTTTTGGCTACCCCAAAAGTCTCAAACAAGCATACTAATAACCACAAAATGCATTCACGGTAATCGTGTGAACCAGAGAGACTATTAGGAGATATTTCCTTAACGTAAATATCTAGGTGCCATACACATGCCAGTCACCCATCGGCCAGGGGTGGGAATTGATGTGGCCATTATATAGACCTTTCAGAGCTACTTGTAGTATCACCCACAACCTGGAACTGTACTGACATCTACTATGACAGCGTGTCCTAAAATGAAAAAAATCAACCGATGAATTTGCCACACTCACCCAAATTAAAAATATCTTGCAAATTCAAAAACTGTAAAAATATCTTCCCAATTCCGATACTGTATACAATCATGGTCCTCATCTAGATTTTTTTCGTGTGCGAATTTGCGCACATCAGATTGGTTGTAAGTAGCTCGCCGCCTTTGTTGAGGATTGTGACATAAGGCAGCTACTCAACAGAAGTCTCAGTGTCTCGCCTACGGTGATTGGTCGGGGCGTCATGTCCGTCTTAGCAAGCGGCATGAGTGGTGCTCCCGTGATCCTCGGAGCCAGAGCGGGTGGGGCTTTTCCAGCTGCTATGACATTGATAAGTTCGGTAAGCGAATGCAGCATTCCTCCACGAGCGGAGGAAGACGGAGTACGTAGCAAATTGTCAAGGTGGGAGGGGCGAAGGCCCGAACCGCCGGGAGCGGAGCCAGGTTCGAACGAGCGGACTGCACGAAGGACCTCTTCCGTGGTGATTTTGGTAGGCGGGGGATGAAAGCAGGCGGAACGAACTTGGGCCCGTGGGCTACCTGGTTTACCTGTGGGTGTTTTCCACGGAGTGCGTCAGATACAGCTTGTGTTGCAGGGAGGACGCCGAGTGAGTTTAGTGCTTGCGCCGCCTTTCCGTAAGCGCCCTCTCTGGCAAGGCTCAACGCTCGTCTGCTGTTCGCCTGCTTTTGTTCTGACCGTGACAGCTTTTCCGGGGCCCTGTAAGTGCACTGGGCAAGCGCTGCTTGCCAGAGGGTATCGTATTGTCCCGCGTTCCATAGTCTTACCCGTTCCCTGAATGTCTCTGCATTGAGGTGAGCGCTTGCGTCGCCATCGCCGTTTGGGAGTTGCCAACCCGATGTGTTACAGAGCGTCACTGAAGGGAAGAGAAAGACTTTGTTTAGTGCATACGACGCGCCGTCCTCTCCCGCGTCACACGCATTTGCAGCTTCTTGTAGAGTTTTTGAGAGAAGTTCACTGAGGGCAGGCCGGAACCTTGTCGGGATATGACAAATCACCGTTATGTGGGTTGTGAAAACCTGATCAGCTCGGGGCAGCGGTTGCGCTTGATTGCTTGAGGGATTTTGGATTTCTGTGGCAGACCCCTGAGGCCCGTGATTGTCCGGTGTGAGTCGAGGTGTTGGCCTGGTGTTCGTCGCAGTTGTCAGAGGTGCCTAGGGATAGAATTGTTGGGGTAATACGGTCTGCGGAAACCTTACTTGGGGCTGGCGGAGCTGGCTCGTCAGAAACAGGTACCTGGCAGGGTATTGTAGTTGGCACGAGGCTGCGGAGTTGTGTGTTGTCTAGTGGCGTGTACTGCTTTGGTGCCGTGTTGACTGTGCATTTTGGGTATTTCGAGTATGAAAACTCGAAGAGGCCATTTTCCCTTGGCACGGAAACCTTTGAGCCGATGTACTGGTTGCGGCAAGAAGAGTACAAATAACCCACTTGTGTGCTGATGCAGTTTTGGCTTTCCTTGCTTAGACCCGGCGTGGTGCGTGTTACGAAGATGTGCCAGCAGGTTGGCGACTGCTTGCATTCGTGTCTTTGGTGAGGTGGGGCCTGCTAGCGTGCGCTCTGAAAACCAATTGCCATTGTTTCGCTCGACTGGCATGTGCTGTAGGTGGGGTACATGTTCTATTTGTGATTGTTCCAGGGGTTGAACGGTTGTAAACTTAGGGGACACTTCGGAAGGATTTCTTTTCTGTAATCATGGATCTCAACGCTGCTCTTATAACGTTCACATGGGGCAACAGTCAAGTCGTTGAGGAGTTTCTGTTTACATATGTCAACGTTGTGATGCGTGAGAAGTGCGATCAAGAGAAGGCCGAAAGTATCTTCGCCTATCTTCATGGTGACGCAAAGCACAAATATAAGGCCAGGTTTATCAACGAGTGGTCTCTTAACGGGAATGGGCGTAAATTCGGTGAGGTATGTGATTGGCCTGTAGGAGAATATGCTAAGGAGGTGGAACTAGATGGGATGATTCGTACCGCCATAGAGGCCCGACTCAACTTCGACGATTTGTTAAGCTCATTGGTATACTTGTGTGATCTCCATGAAAAAGCCGGGTTCAACGCCCAAGCTAAGTACGGAATGCTGCGTAAGGCGGCGATGGGAGATAAGCGGCTCTCCAATTTCCTCCTCATCAAGGGCCCTCACACTTATAATGAGCTGAAGGATACCATGGTAGAATTTGTCAAAAATTCGGAGACGTTTCAGTCACTGAGTGAGGTACCGAGGGAAACCCGCACATCGATGTCTATCGTACATCCTGAAAAGAATTATCAAAGGCCGGCTACTAGTGCAGCGGCATTAGAATCTGTCAGGAGCGATTTCAAAAACTTGGAAGAAAGGTTCGAAACCTGATTCGATAATCGACTTGACATGATAACCTCGCAGTTGGAAAGCCTTACTCTTACCATTAAGAAGAACCAGTCTGGGGCCCCTAAAGCCGCAGAAGTCTGTTCCTACTGTCACAAGCCTGGACACTTTGCAAACAGGTGTCCTGATAATCCACATAGAAACACTAGTTGTGGAAAGTGCGGTCGATATGGGCATCATGAAAGTAACTGCTGGTCTAAAGACAACAGAAGAGCAAATTTATCGGATGCGAGGAGCGAGTCAGGACCAGATATGACAATCTTACAAAACAGGAAGGATCAAAGGTTGACGGATGCTGGTAATGTATCCATCGCTGAAGAGATTAGTCAAGTCAATGTGACAAAAAGGGATGGGGAAGGGAACATTTTATCGAAGAAACCTAGGCTAGAGTATGGAATGCTGGAGCATATCCCAGCACCTGTACCTCCTCGAACCAAGAGGTCTGATCAAGTTGTTCCAGGAGTGGGAGTCACTCCGGCCAAGAAGACGAAAAAGAGTAAGAAAGTTGGGAGTATCCCGAAGGACGTACTAGAGTATGTGAAGAAGTACAATCTGGTAGCTGGGCTTTCATCGGCCCCAACTGTAATAACGTTTGGTCAAATTTTGAGGGGCGACGCAGAGGATGCGAGAAAAGAACTCAAAAAATTATCAGGTCTAATAAGTCCGCTAAGGGTAAGAAACTGTTTCTTCAATCGGCCTCGAAATCACCAAGGCGTCTTAAGCTGGTACCAGTCAAAGTATTGGGAATGAAAACCCAAGCTTTTTTCGATTCGGGCGCTGTTTCAAACCTTATTTCAGAAACTTTGGTGACAGAGTTAGGTCTTGAAATTATTCCAACTACTCGAAGAATAACTGTGTCAAATGGAACCGTCTCAAAATTCATGGGCACTCTTGACAAGGTTTCCGTGTTCTTTGGGGACTCTAAAGTTAATGTAGACTTTCTTGTCATGCCTTATCTCCCATTCGATGCAATCATTGGCATCCCTACCATGGAAATACTAGGGATATGCATTGAATTTGGCAACCAACCCTTTTCAGTTAATGTTGACGGCAGAACCGTGAAGGTGCCCCTGGATTTCGGCAAAAGCACACATCCAGAAGATTTAAAAGAAACGGAGAGTGACGATTTCACTTCTAGCTATGACAGCGAAGGTTCTAAACTGACTAACACTTTCGGAAGTGGAAAAGGGTACGCTCGGGGGATAATGAACATGGCATGGGATGATTATGATTCTGCGTTTGAAACAGATGAAAACTGGAATTCTAGGGTAGGTTTGGCACCTGAATGTGTTTCTTTTTTCGATGATTTGGAATCGAAGGACGGAATTCAGAGCATGAAAGAAGATTACCTTTCCAAAGAAAACAATAATATTTCGAATTCCAGATCTGAAGATGTGAGCACGCCGGAAGAGGTCCTTCCAAATTTGGAGGGTGAGGCTCGAGAAGAAGACCAGCGCCAAATGGCAGAAATCCAAGGAAAAGTGCAGCACTTTCCCGCCCCCGATTCACTGAAAATATCCGACATGTTAACATCTTCCGAATTAATTGCATGGAGCGTTTCAGATCTAAGAGAAGCAAGTGTACTGGTCACTCACTCATTTGAAATTACCGATACTCAACCCATTTACCACAGGCCTAAACGTCAACTGCCAAAACATGACCAATCTATCTCATAAAATGTTTCAAGAACGCTGTAAAATGATATTATTCGGCCAGTTTCATCCCCATGGTCATTTCCAGTTGTGGTAGCACCAAAGAAAAATGGGAAACTTCGCTTTTGCGTCGATTACCGACAACTGAACCAGAGAATGATACCCGATCGATTTCCGTTTCCAAACATGGGGGAAGTCCTGGCAGACTTGAAGGACGGGAGATACTTCATCTCAATTGATCTTTACACTGGTTATTGGAAGATTCCATTGAATGAAAGATGTAAGGAAATAACAACTTTTACCAGCAAATCCGGTACATTCAGGTTCGAAGTGATGCCTTTTGGTCTCATGAACACCCGAGCTACATTCCAAAGAATGATGAACGAGGTTTTGAAAGGACTTCCATTTGCAAGAGTTTATATCGATGATGTGGTAATATTCTTAAAAACTTTGGATCAGTACATATCGCATGTCAAGACAGTAGTGGAGAGAATATCTGCATACAGCCTGAAAATTAAGTTGAGCAAATGCTTCTTTGCGAAAACTTCTATCCAATTACTCGGCCACATCTTCGATCACGAGGTAATTAGAGTGGATCCAGAGAAAAAGAAAAAAATCAAGTTGAAAACAAGGCGCGCCTCAAAAACGGAGGTTTGAAGCTTCTTAGGACTGGCCTCATATTACAGAAGATTTATCAAGGATTTCGCTAAAACTGCAGCACCGTTACATGCCAGCACTACAAAGAACGGAAAATATTACTGGAAGAATGAAATGGAAACTGCACTTGAGGAGCTTTAAGATAAGCTATGTGTCCCCCCAGTGCTCACGTATCTAAATTTCAAAAAGACCATTTGTTGTGAAGACAGATGCCTCAGAACGGTCTTTGGGTGCTGTTTTGTCCCAAAAAGATGAAAACGGAAGATTAAACCCTGTTCAATTCGCATGTCACACTCTGAATGATTCGGAAAAGAGATACTCAGTCTGCGAGAAAGAAGCACTAAATCCCCTAATCTTCGCACTGAAAACGTTTCGCGTGTAACTTTTATCTCTCGAGAAATTTGTCTTGATAACTGATCACCAGGCACTTAAGACAGCATTCCAAAAGAAAGATATACATCACCGCTTGGCCCGATGGCTCGACATTTTTGCAGAATATAGGTTTGAAATTGTGTATAGACCCGGGCGCAATAATCAGCCTCCCGATTATTTATCCCGCTTGAGGGATCCAATTAGTCCAAATGAAAAAGCTTCCGAGGACATCGTCGGAGTTGCCGAGGTGCAAGTGCCGAACAATAACGAGTACGAAGGTAATCTTCACGGACCAATTAAATTCCTTGATGAACTTGAAATGAGAAAGGTTGATCTCGAACACAGAAATTGGGTACGCAGGAACCAAAAGGCTTTTAAATTGTGGAGTGGGAAACTCTTCCGACACACAACAGCCGATTCTCGACTAGTGGCCCCTATGAAAGAAAAAATGAAGATTTGAGGACTTTTCATGATGATTTATGGCATTAGGATCTCTAAACAACCAACAAATTAATAACGGAGAGATTTTGGTGGCCCAATATCCATAAGGACGTCTATAATTTCGAGTAAAGCTGCGACAACTGTCAAAGATTCACTCCGATACGAAAGTAAAAGACAACTCAAAGCTTTCCAGTTTCCGGTCTTTTTGAAACCTTCTCAATTGACTTTGCCGGCCTATTCAAGGAAACCTCTTCCGGAAACAAATATATCTTTGTAGCTGTGGAACGCCCTACTGGATGGCCAATAAGAGTTGCAGTTGAGGAGGCCAATGCTGAAGTGGTCCTGATATTCATCGAAAAAGAAATAATTGAACCGTTTGGTCTTCCAAAAAAGATCATCTCGTATAACGACCTTTGTTTTACTGCAACTTCACTGCTTCGCTTCCTGGAAGAGAAAGGGATTCAGCTGAAGACCGTTCTCGCATACGCTCCTATGTCAAACGGGAAAGCGGAGAGAATGGTTGGAACCATGAAACCAGCAATATCGAAAACTATGTCGGAGAATGAAATCCAGTTGAAAGATGCTTTACCAAAAGTGTTATACGGCTATCGTCGAAGAAGAGGAAGAAACGGACGCTCACCATTCGAGCTAATGTACGGAAGGGCTCCTAGAATGTTACAGAGAGACATGGAAACAAATATTATCGACGAAGAAAGTAAAGAAGTCGAATTACTGGCCACTGAAGACTGGAGATTATACCGCGCGCTAACACAGAAAAGAAATTATGGTGCAGGGTATCCAGTCCAAATATTTTCAGTCGGCTCTTGAGTACTTGTAGCACACGGAAAAGCGATCCAGAAGGCTTTAAAGTGGCCGGCTTTCCAAACAAAGTACTCGAACCTTTGCATCGTCACGGAGGAATGACACCCGCATTATAAGCTTTGTTCAAGCTCAGGGAAGAGATCAAGGAGGGCCATCCATGCACGTCGTCTGGTCCCTTACCATCAGAGGCCTTAAGAATTCCTTCTCACACAAGACTATGCGCAACCACGGGCATACTCATCTTTAACTATAGAATGATTCCTATGGGAGGAAAAAGGGCCTGCGAATGGATCATCTCGATTACGAGGGAATACTACGAGTTCCACGCAATCATCCATTTCTACATTAATTTATGCCTATGTTTTCGTACGTTGAACGGACCATTGCTACCTGAAGAAGAATTCCGACTATTATTAAGAGTCCTATTTTCATTCCAAAATGGAAGGTTCACGGAAGCAGGTCCAGAGATTTTGGAGGTCATATATCCTTACTTTATAGGAAAGTATGGAATGGTAGCTATCGGAGACTTGCCGCAAACGTACCTGACCATTGTCCGTCCAACTTACATATTTCTCAAGAACAAACAAGATGTGCGACTGATAGGTTACGCCTTATCCCCGATATACAATATCGACTGGTCCCATATCTCTTATGGGAACCTTATGTTTCCTCGCCACAAATTGGGAACATTGAGGGTGGCCAAGATACTCCCAAAGCAGTGATAATGACCCAAGGAGGACCTTAGGGAGACAACAACCCACCCAGAAGAGATTCTGGTCGTCCCCCAAGAGGACCTCGTGCAGGTCCCAGTACGTCAGGAGCTGGTCGGGGCCATTCATCGCGACAGCCGGCCACAACTTCGTCTCTAGCCCTCCTTCACAACCATGCACAGCATACAGTCTGTAGAAGAAGATTATCCTTTTGGTTGCGCAATATCTCCGAGGACGCGAACGGTGCGCAGGTCATTTCTTATTTCATGATAAGCATCTGTTTATGTTTTCGGGCGCTAAATGGACCGGACTTTTCTTACGAAGATTCATTCTTGATGATGCGTGTCCTCTTTTCATATCGGTATCCATTCCTCCAGCATCTTCCAGAAGAGTTTGCATATCATATATATTTTTTCACTCTTGGAAGATTCGGGAGACTCACGGAGGAAGAATGTATTCAACCTCACTTCGATGTCATCAAACCAATATATGAGGCTATGCTACAAAGTGAGGTACCGGTAATGCAAACTCACCTTTTGGAGCATCATATTGGTAATCAGTTGCATCCGTACCCGTTTCAAATATCTTACATTTTATCACTAAGACAGCGAAAATTAACGAAAACAGAAGAAGAACGATGAAGACGGGCCCGGACGATCGTCGTGAGTGGGAGGGAGTGATGTGCGCAAATTCGCACACGAAAAGAATCTAGATGAGGACCATAGTTGTATACAGTATCGGAGTTGGGAAGATATTTCTACAGTTTCTGAATTTGCAAGATATTTTTAATTTGGATGAGTGTGGCAAATTCATCGGTTGATTTTTTTATTCTAGGACACGCTGTCATAATAGATGTCAGTAAAGTTCCAGGTTCTGGGTGATACTACAAGTGACTCTGAAAGGTATATATAATGGCCATATTAATTCCCACCCTGGCCGATAGGGGGATGGCATGGGTATAGCACCTAGATATTTACCTTGAGTAAGTATTTTCTAATAGTCTCTCTGGTTCGCACGATTCCGATGAATGTATTTTATGGTTATTAGTATGTTTGCTTGAGACTTTAAGGGTAGCCAAAAGCCTATATAAGCCGAGTAAACTGCTTTCTCTTGTGGAGGTTAAGCAAGTTGGCAGACAGCTTCAAGCCAAGTCCGGATTAGTAGGAAGTTGAGAGTCAACTTCAGACCCAAGAAAACTTTTTCCGTCGCTAGTCACAGAGCATCGGTGGTAGACCCTGTCCCTTTTACACTTTTTTATAACTCTTTCAACTCTCTTCCATATACACTCCTTTTTATTCGTTCAACTATACCACGGTAGCACTTTTGTCGCTTGCAATAACTCCTTCT
This sequence comes from Kappaphycus alvarezii, assembly GCA_002205965.3. NCBI lineage: Eukaryota > Rhodophyta > Florideophyceae > Gigartinales > Solieriaceae > Kappaphycus > Kappaphycus alvarezii. The sequence goes on from NADL03000866.1 coordinate 78,417, forward strand.
TGGGGTAGTTGGTGCTGAGTATCTCTCTTCCCGACGATTTACCTCTATCAAGAGTAACGCGAAATACCCCCAAACCACTCGCAAGTGGGGAAGGAGAGCCCATCAATTCGGACATGTCTCAAATAAATAGCATCCGTCCGATCTGGCAAATTCGCTTTTTATATACAAATTTCAAGACATCTTATCTGTTAACCTATCATCGCTTTTCGAGTCCACATTCCTTTCCGTTTTCGTTTGAATCATCACCCAGCAGTATGATCAGAATTCCCTTCGGTGACCAGTGCGGGGCTTTCGCCTAATGAATAATTGATACGAAGTTAATTCACCCTTCGTAGTACTGAAGAATAGGTTTCTAATATTTGCAGCTTTTACCACAGCCCTCGCCCAAGAGGGAATGTTTGGGTGCTTTAATTTTTTGAAAGATGTGGTGGGTTGGGGCCCGGGGTATCTTAAAGTGTTACCGATGATCTAAGGTCGTATTTGCCGGCAAAGCTACCTGGTGCATACCACGAGATATGCCCGCACCTTACTCATCCTTCTCCCCACCAGCTTCTAACCCCTCCAGATCGGCAGCGACATCACCGACGTCGTCGCCGTCTGAAGAGGTGAGATCAGACCAGTCCATCCAGCGAGCAGGCACCCATAAATGCTCCGTGCCGTAGGGTCCCGTCACAGGCAGGTTAGTTTCCTTCTCCGTGGCCGTAATAATCCCACTCTCGCGCCATAACGTCTGCCCATCGACGCCTTTCACCCAAGATGAACGGAGGAGGTCTGAATGGTCGATCATCGCAAGTTCAATTTCAAAATCGTGTGGATCGTTTCTAATATTTTAATTTCTTATTCTGGGTAGGTTTTCTGTGGATAATTCCTATGCATTTCTCAGTCAGTAATGGCTGAAGAGAAATAAGATTGTCACCATTATCTGGGATAACCTCCCCTACTGCTCTTAATAAACCTGTCCTCGGTCCATCCTATTACAGTTTTGACCATATTCTGGTAGTTCACTGGCCATCAAAGCGAGGACGTTGATGGTACAGCGGGTTCTGGATGATTTGGCAATAATGAGGTACCGGAGGAGGCTACTCATTTCAGAGACAATCAGGGTGAGCCAATAGGGTGTTTGATGACAGAGATGTTTCCTTAAGGATGTAGTTTAAACAAGTTAATACCTTTGAAAAGCTTCCACGACCTTGCTTCAACAAAAATGCGAGGCAATGTTGCATGCATTACTCATGGTTGTATGTGTGTGGAATCCTTTTTTGCTTCTACCAGGCTTCCGAATTTATTATGATGTGACATGATTATATATTGCTGCAGCATCTTCTACACAACAGATGGAAATTGACTCAAGTGAGATACAATATACTCTACCAGATTCAGTATACTAGCTTACCCATAAGCATATAATGTTCGAATACCGGCTTAAGTCCACGTAAGATCCGCTGTTTATTACGTGGTCATTACAAATGAGTCTGGTTTCTTGTCAAGCATGGCCTCGTAGTTTACGGTGATTAGTGAATACCCGACATGCATTCAGGACAATGAAAAATGTGCTTGATAGAATATCGTAACTGAATTTCGAGACGAAACGGATGCAGAGTCGAAAATTTTCTTTTCAAAAAAGGACCAAATCTTCAAATATAAAATATAAAACGGTGTCGTGCAGGTAATTTAGATTCGTGAAGGAAGAGGACTGTAGTATTTCTTTTTTTTGTTGAAAGAAAGGTAGGAGGAAAGGTTTGAAAAAGGGGGGGGCAATAGTGAATCTTGGGATGAAGGGAACAATAATTTGCAAGGACCGGCTTTCTATGCTTGTAACAGCAGGCACGATAAATTGGCAACTAGGAGTGAAAAGGAGCCTTGTTCAAATCTAATCTCCTCCAACACTTAACAAATCAATTCACGAACATTTTCTGATATTCCCTTGAATTCTACCAATGATTGTCGACATGTACGGTTCTAGCCGGCCTGGGGCCCAAGGAGGCCTTTCAAAAATTGATGCATACCTCGCTCTTTGCAAAGCAGGAGTCCTGTATACGAGCGCGATAGATTTTGCACGACTATTAGTTCTATCATACAACAACGAACTTTTGTCGCGATCAACGAATGACAGCTCCAACTTTCCTGGCTTGGGTAAATCGATAATTCTGAGGAATTCTAAAGCACTCCAGTCCTGTTTGGTAAACTCTTCTTCATCTACATCGTTTGTGGAAGGGGCAAATTGGGGGATAATGTGGGATGCTTTAATGTTTGAAAGATATAGTCGGTTGTGGCCCGGAATATCCCAGAGGCAATCGTGCAGTCTTACTTTTCAGTAAGGCAGACCGTCTCTTATCTAGAGAATAATCAGTGTCAAACCTACAAAGCATTGTTTTCCAAACTAAAGCAAAACGGAAGGCACCGAAGCCAAGTAGATCACACATCGTGGTAATTGAGATGCGAATTCTTGCAAAGGAGCTTCATTCCTACGAATCCTGCATAAGACTTCATTCTCAATCATCCCCACCCCGGTACAAATCGCAAAACATACATTGTAACGAGTTCATCAACCAGACAGTTGCACTCGCCATCGAACGCACCACAAAGGCAATCATCCCAAGATGCTCACACACGAGAAACGAAATCCATCCCCCTCTCTATCTCTCGACGTGGCTGCACCATCGCCGAACGAATCAGTTCAAGAGACAGATGAGCCAATCCAGCAGCAAAACAAGACCCGACAGCAAGGTGCGCACACTACGCGCGTTATCGTCACTCTGGAGTGCTTGAAGAGTCTCTTGACAGGAGACCAAGGCGGCACGGATTTCTGCAGTACGGGCACGGTCGGCGTTCAGGGCAAGCGGGGCAAAACGTCTGTAGCGTACTATGATGTTGAAGACACGGGCAGTTGCGAAGACACGGCGGCCGGTAGTCGGGATGGTCTCGTCGTCAGGTCGATAAGCGGGAAGATGTTGGGAAACAGAGGAGGATTTTGGCTGAAGTGGAGAGAGAGACTTTGGGACTGCGGTCGCAGGAGCAATCAATAAGATGATTGAGAGGGACAGGAGGAGGGATGGTAGGAGTTTGTGGGCCATTTTTGTTAGTCTTTTTGCAATTTGATAGTGGGCGTTGGGATGGTTCGAGGTGTGGGTGGGTTTGAGTTGGTAGATGGAAGGCAACAGGCGCTGTTTCCAACAGGAATTTGTGAGTTTATATACAGCTTGAAAAGGTTGATGCTTTACAGAGATGAGCAGCCTCTGTTTCAAGGAAGAGCTTTGAACCAGAAGCTTGTTCGAAGCGGTAAATGGATGAACCGCACTCGCTTTGCAGTTTTTTGCAGGTTGCAAGGGATTGCAAAGATGGGCAGATTATATGAAAGCACTACAGGTACAGCAGTAAGGCAATTCCGTACTGTACTGTACAGTACAGTACATAACCTTCCAAACTGACTCCGCTTGTTATTCAAATGCAAAAGTTCATTTCAGTGGGACAGTGCGTAAATTCGAGACGTGTCTTGTCAGGACAGCGAGGACTGAGGATATCGCGTTTACGGCAAGGTTCTGTGTTTACCTGTATACTGCTGTCCGGAGGTATGTTAACAGGGACGAACGTTCCAGAGCGCATTGCACCTATTGAAGTGGAATGGTTAGGGTTTGGGCATTTAATCTGTGCCAGAAACGGAAGGGTATTTTTCATGGGCGATGGGGAGAAAAACCTAACAGGAGTGCAGAGTTGAATATCAAAGAGGAAGGTTTCTCGCTGTTGGGTAATGCAAATCGAAGCATATCCCACTTGAATAGATTCATGTCTGGGGAAAATGTTTGGGTAGTTCAATGTTTGGAAGTAAGATCATTTCCAGATGTAAGGCCAATTTTGCCAATTCCTGCCGCAAGGCCAATAGTTGAAAGCTACTTTCCACCCGCATTGCAATGATTCTGTTAGAATACAAAAGCAGTCAACAATTTGTTTACAGTTTTCATTTGATCTTTTGTCAACGTGTTGAGAAAACCTTTAGATTCTGCTCAATTTGTCGATTCTTTCCCTCTAATCACAATTTAAAGAGATTTATGTGTTGCGCCTCTCATCTACTTGCTGATAAAGGGAAAATTGGGGTGTTTTAATGATTGAAAAATAGGAAAGCCTCGCGCAGATGGCACTTCCCTCTACCAGCAGGCTGCCAGGCTGGCAGCCTTTTGGTACACGTCATGCACACTACCACACAATTTCACTGGGTATCAGCCAGCTTACATGTTGCAGTATATGAACCCCCCGTGTGTTCCCATGTTCCCCAGGTTAGTTGAAAGAAATATTTCCGAAAAGCCCTTTCTATGAGATACTTGCTCGAAGTACTTTGCGAATATACGGCCGCTGAAGTTAAAAGGAGAATGTGAAAGTTGAAAGATTCAAACAAGTTGTCGCAAAGATGCAGTTGCCATCCTAACGAGCGATATACAGTACTATACTCGAATCATTTTCACTCAGGTTAGGGAGGCAAATAGGGGCGTGTTTCCTGTAGGAGCTGGGTAGGTTGGGAATCGGAGAGTTTGTGAGGAAGGCGTTGTATAACAAAGAAGGTAGCAGGTCACAGTACACTACTGTGCAGTAGTGTACAGTACGGTATTCCGTTTATGACAGATCCTTGAAAATAGTAGGCTAATTTCTGAGAGAGGCATCTATTAGTAGTGTAGGTTCTTTGCATCATAACTGTAAACACTCCACCCGAATTCGTCCTGAATAAACTGTAAACAGTATCCAAAGAACATTGCTATGCAACCGAATGAAGATTACAGTAACAGTTTCCTAGAATCCCTGTAGTTTTTCCAGAGGTAATCTGACCAAATCTATCTTTCTCTCTAGCGCTTTCCTTCAATGGCAGGATACCCTGTTGCACAGCGACATTCGGTTTGTGCATTACTCAGACCATTGCTACATGTATTGAATATGACATGCACATTTACAATTCCATATGGGTTCCAGCCAATTCATACATACATACGTCTTTGTACTCAATAAAGAAAACCCCCTTTTTCCCTGTTGTTTGCCCATGCAATCACTTGCAGAAGGTGTGCACATAGAATACACACAAAACTTTTGCCTCACCTTGCAAAAAAATCGACGTTGAGATCCAACGGAAAAACCAAAAAGCCAGCCTAATAACCCTAACCCTTAGCTTTTTCGACCAAACTTTGGAATCACGACGACCATACTTTGATCAACTGCTCGTTTCATCAGACCAACATCAAACCACAATCACCACGAGTGAGTGAAATATACATCAATGCATGCATTTTACATATCTGCAGTGGTAATGTTGACACATTTTGTCGTGATGCTTACATGAGCCGGAGCTGCAATTTTGCCAACAATAAGAAAAAATGAGCCTGTGGCCCCTTACTACGAACTTAATATGACATGCAGATTTGCAACTCCAAATGGGTCCCAGCCAATCCATACATCTCAATAAAGACACACCCCTTTTTTCCCCCTCCGAACTTTAGTGTGCGTTTTGGAACTCATGAGCGAAACACTTTCCTATGACTGTTGTCATCGACAAGGGCCATATCCTTCCTTCTGGGCACCGCAACATTGATCCCAATCATATTGGATACCGACCTTTCCTACAATTTCACAGCTCATCTAAACCCCAGCAATCAAGTCCATGCTAACGTAGGATCAGAATATTCACATTACTCTATCGGCGTTCTCCAAATATTGGTTTCATAAATATCATCTTCTCCATCAGGATTGCTTTCCAGTTGGGCACCTCCTGAGAGGTTTGATGTATCAGCAGTCAAAGCAGTCATCATTGAAAAACGGACAAGAGTGGGAGTCCTTCGAACTTCCATTTGAACTATCTTTCAGAATATACAGGGTAAACATCAAATAGTTTCTATGGTTTGGGAGCAATGGGGGGGAAATTAAGGTGCTTTACTGGTTAGGGATGCAGGACGGTTAGGACGGTGGGAACAAGTGACGGGGCAATTCCTCCAACTGAAGAGTACCTAAAAAATAATTTCAAGCAAGTCATGTTTACAATACATATGTACGTCTGTGCATAGGCTTCGAGCCAGCCATTAGGCACATGACTTACATTACCCATTATCCTGAGCATGTCTAGCATACACCGGGGGATAGCCGAACCACACTTTTCAAAAATTAAAGAACCAAATCATCTCTATTCTGTGCATCAGCAATTTGGAACACACTACTGTATAAACTGTACACTACTGCCCGAAGCATGCTCATGTCTATCCCTACATCCACCCTCGGGGGCTGGCACCCAGACGCCTACACAATGCTAACCGACGTGGCCCGGAACGCGGCTGTTAGGGCAATGTGTAAATGGGGGTTAATTTACTGTGGTAGATATGTGGGTTGGTATCCAGTAAATTTGTACCGGGCGTAGATATCGAATCATTGTCGAGCCAAGGGCAATGGAGACATACGGGACGGTTCGAGCAGTTTTTACCCAGAGGCATGTGGCAGCAGCAGTGATGTCCAATGCATCATGCCTGCTGACAGGATTCGAGCCAGCCATTTAGGAACACGAGTGACATTACCCATTATCCTGAACACGTCTAGCATACGCCGGGGGATAGCAGAACCGCACTTTTCAAAAATTAAAGAACCAAATCGATTACGCTGTCCAAGATTTTAACTTTCTTCAACTGTAAATTTCCTGACACATTAGTGTAAATTGTTGCCTTATGCCAGTTCCACCAGTCGACTATGCTGCCCAATCTCAAGAGCGTAAATACACTACAACCCTTTTTCTGGAAAAGAGTAAGTATAATATACAGTCAAAGAGCGCTGCTCAGATCTAGTGTTTATTGGACCGTTGTCTTCATATGAGTACTACTTTTAGCACTTCTTTTTCAATACAATTTTTTTACCTCAGCGCATTTCTTGTCCCTCCGCATTAGTTCAGAAGTGTAGATGGCCCATCAAAACAAACTTTTCAAGGTTGTTGACCTTGGCTTAGGCTAGAGCAATTTTACCTCACCAACGCCGGCTCTTCGCAAGAAGTTGCGAAAACGACTTCATTTTGGAAGTTCGTATCATCGTGGAGGGTTTCACAGACGAATGCTCATGTACAGTAAGAATTACTGTACTGTAACTTTATATAATAAACCTTTTTTGCAGTTAAAATTTCGGGCTTCCAAAAAAATAACGTTTCCAAAATGTAACGGAAACTGTCCTCATATGAGGATAAAGTGTGCCTGCGACAGTGCTATGACGGATAGACACTGTAGCGGTTTATATTAATGTCATTTTGGACTGCGCTCAAATGAAGCACCTACCTTTCGAATACAACCGTCCACATCCTCCATACATTAAAATAACCCAAACATTTCTCTCTCGAGTATGTTCCGAACGAAATGTCCTGTAACCCAAAATGTTTTGTAAGTATCCATGGCGCGAAAAATAAGCCGTAAAAAAGATATTTCAATAGCCAACAAAAAACTAAGGAACAAATATTTTCGAGTGGAAGGCAGAGCAAAATCCAACAGGTTACCGCTATGGTCGATAGGGATTTTACATGCTATGTCATTATAGAACTTACGCTACCGCAGAATCCAGAATCATGGACACAGAATTCTGCATGGCGGCAAAGCTGAAGTTAATTGGGCAATTTTTACAGAATTCTGTTAAAACATAATTTAGGCTAAACAGAATTCTGTAACGTGTGAGTAATACATGAGAAGGCTCTCGTCGTGTCGTGAACAACACGATGATTCCCCATCATGACGAACCACCGTCAGTAGGATCACACCGTTGGTGCCTTGCAGCTAAAAAAGCACATATGCAACTTGGCTTTACAGTGTGTGATAACGAAACGACGCATGGGTAGTGCGTCCACGTTTGGGTGTAGTGCAGCACTGTTACAAACAGCCTATATTTTCGTTCGCTGCCGTAACAAACTCGTCAACCACCTTCACAGCTCTCTGCGCATTGCGCTAACGGACTTTAGTTTTAGTAACTTCAATGGGTTTAGCGATCTGGAGTGTCTGTTTTACTTCAGATTCCGCAAGCACCATATTGTAGAGCTTCTTAACGTAATGCCGTGGCCGAGGACTAAAGGTTATACTTTGCTTATCGCTTCTTGCAACCTGTATTGTTTTCCGTCGACTAACAGCTACAACGCTTTGATGGATCTTGAAGAGATGTTTGGGAAACACAGTTCCCAGCTATCAGGAGTATTTTGGGAAGCGCTGGATCATTTGCTCAATGTTCATGCGAATTTACTCTCTGGGGAATTGGATGTGATTTTCATTCAACCGCCTCTAAAGAGCCACGCTACTGCAGTTATTCAGTTGTCCAATTGTCTACTGAACTGCGTTGGGTTTATAGACAGTACAGTTCTTGGCATTGCAAGGCCGAAGGGAAATCTACCGCAGCACGTGGTGTACAGTGGTCACAAGCGGAACCACGTTCTCAAGTACCAGGCGATCAACATGCCTGATGGAATGATCACGAATCTGTACGGTACCATGGAGGAACAAGGGCACAACTGGACTGTATTTACGATATGGGTTAGATGAGGTGTTTATTTTGGTGCTCGAGTACGGTAGTCGGTAATATTGTATCTATGTGGACTCAGAATACAACAGGGGGTGGTACATGGAGGTTCCCTTCCAAGGAGTGTAACTCACTGCAGCGCAAAAATCCTTTAGCAAGGACATTTCCGAGGTTAAAGTAACAGAGTGGTGGGTTTTTAGAGAACTAAAAATGCACTTCGCAACCGTGGAATTTAAACAAAAGGTAAAGGTCTTCGAATCACCTGTTGGTATGCTGTGTACCTCGTCGATGCTCCCATCAAATTTTTGAAACTGCTTCTACCCAAACCGAATAGCTCAGTACTTCAACATAACCACTCCTACTCTCGAGCAGTATGTCACAGAAGTATACATACGCTATTGAGCGGAGGACAACGGGGAGCGAGGAAAACATCTGTGCCCCGAAGCACAAGAGCGAGAAGCGAGCGGATTTATGTGACGAGAAGCGAGCGCCGAGCAGCACCCAGTGAAAGAATTTACTGGCTCTGTAACAATTGTCTGACCGCTCATTTGTGCTTCACTAGCAATTCCAATCAAGAATTGTGCTTTTCCAATTCAAGCTTCGCATGTTCCAATCGTTCTGCACGCCTCTCCTCTCGTTCTAGGCCGCGATTCTCGCGCAGTTCCTCACGTTCGCTCTCCCGTTCGAGACTATTGGCAATGCTTTTGTTCTGCTCAAACGCTAAGTTCTCTCTTTCCAACTCAATGCGGACCAATTCCGCATCTTTAAAGAGCAAAAAGAAGCGATCCATCTCTGTTGAAACTAAATATGAAGGTGAATTTCGCCGCTTCTTTCCATTAAGAAGTATATATGCTTCAGTATGAGTAGTACTTTGACCGTGGTTTGGAGTCTTTCTCCTTAATCGTTACCACCGTCGCTCCCACTTGATGAACAACGCCGCGTGGCTGCAGCTACTAAAACTGCGCGCATCCTCCCTTGTCATGCTCTCTCCTTCGCTCTTCTGTTCTAACTGCTTTCTTCTGCGAATCTAATTGATCTTTTGCCTCTCTCATCGTCATCAAATGGTCCGCCGGCTCGCCTATCTCTCCTCTACCTACTCCCGAAAGTCGCTGGTTACCGTCATCGACCTCGCTATAGATCTGCTGGGAGCGCTTGTATCGGTCTTTGCATGATTTCCATGCGATTCCTTTGGCTTTGATTGCCTCGTGCTCGTTACAGTTTGTGGAGGCTTGTCCGAGGCGCTTTCTGGCCTAACTGTACGCATGTGTATCATTTTTGCCGGCCCTAACCTACCGCGCTATAAATACGTCTTGAAACGCGGATTATCTGGACTTCTTGCTCTTCTTGGCCTGCTTTGCAGCCTACAAAGGCTCCATTTCAATGAGCTTCGCCATGCATTGGTTACGAAAGGTTAGGCGAGCGGAAAGAATCTTGCTTTTCCCGCCAGATAATAGAATTGTCTGACTCCTAAGCAGGCGCACGAAACTTCAGCAACAGCTCACTATTCAGTCCTGTTGCTGAAATTTGCAGGTCAGAATTATGTAAGCTAGCTTTCACTGTAAGGTTTTTACAGAATTCTGATCCGATTTTTACAGATTATGCAGGTCTACGCTCATTATTAACCATGCTTATAATTGTTTTGAAAAGATTCAAGAATGTCTATGTGGCCAAACCGGCGGAACAACAAAGATTTCTCTCGCTAGGAAAATAACAAAGAGAAGACATTTGGGGGAAATTTGGGGTGATTTAATATTTGAAAGATATGGTCGGTTGTGGAACATAATATCCTACTGGGTGACCGGTTTGAGTTTTTTATAGCTGGGGGAAATATTCAATATATCCTAAAGGTTTATTGATGACCACAATGGCTCAAAAGGGCATGCAAACACATTAAGGTGGGAAGAGATCTGCTCTCTGCAAGGCCACTGTCACACCAGTCACCAAGCATCCCGTATTGGACATGACGGCTGCTGCAGCGTTTCTTTGCATAAAAACGAGGGGGAATGATGGAATATTTTACTTTGTCATCTGACACTTCTAGCGAGCCGAACCTAACTGAAGTTTGGAGAGAAGGAACGGAGAAAAAAGAAATGCGCCCTTTTGCATCGTAATCGCCAGAACATTTCCGTAGGTCTTGATCGTTCTAACGGCCACCTTTCTTGCTACGCCGTACAGCGCTGGAAGGCACCCGGATGCCAACCTCCAAGGGTAGAGATTGGCACAGACACGAGTATGCCTCTGAAGGAAGTCTCGATAATAAATTGGTACCTTCTCTGCTTCGCATTCCTCACCACATTTAGAGAGGACATCGGGTTGGAGGGGGAATGATGTTGCAGTTCACTTCTTCGTATGAAACGTCTAGCGGGTAGATTCTAAACGGAGTTGGGATAGGAGAAATCGGGCGCAAGGCCCTTACACTCATGTTGGAGGAAGCGAGGAGATTAACGAGGGAGACTTCAAGAATTAGTTTCCTGTGCTGTTTACCTTTCTCGGATGTCCTCCCTGGTGCGGCGTGGTTCCTGGCGCGGCTCCACGACAGAATGACGGGCAGGTCTTGCTAGATCTTTTTCGAGAAATGTGATTTGGCGATTATGTCGTTTGATCCTATATGCTCTGGTCAAGCAGTGAATGAGATAATCACCATGTATATCAAGTTTTTCTCGGTAATGCTTTCTCGGGCATTGCGTGCCAGATTGAAAAAGTGAGACTTTGAAGTTTTATTAAAGCCTCAATGAGAACTCTCGAGATTGAATGCTTGTCACGGAGCCCCGGGCATAAGGGTCAGTACAATCATTCTTTCGCACTTGATAGGACAATAGTAGCACAAACTAACGGCACTCTAGAAAACCTAGTCGGAATGTATTGGTGAGGATCGTATTGTCCGAACCAAATATTCCAGAACGGATTTGTTGCAAGCGCCAAATGTGCTACCGAAGCATGATTGTGGGAACATGAAGAGTTGGATTAGTAATGGTGGTCAATGAGCTGCAGATGTGTATAGAAGATACAGGGTATACCAATGCTTTCTCAAAGGTCCGCCTTTTAATAGACCATCGACCCATATTCAAATGTAAATAAGGTACATTAACCGTATTGGGGACCTTAAACGCAAGATATGTGCAATTTAGATGACGTGCCCCTTCCACCAACTTTGGTTCGCATGCAATTTTACTTAAACCATAGCCGCCGGTAAAATTTGTCTTCTCAAATTAAGGACCAAATTTTCTCAAAGAAAATATGTTAGGTTGAACATATTGTACAACTGTATTGTTTTGAACATGTTGGTCATTGGAAAGGTATGCACATGATAATTAGCAAACCTTTATTCAACATACGTATGCATCGCTGAGTTAATGCTAGGTACTTTACTAGGAATATGATCTACCAGTTGGGAGTAGTATACATGCTGGTTTAACTATCAAAAAAGCGAAACAAAATTAAAAATAAAGCACGAATTACTTAGCTTAACAACTAAGTTCTACAAGACCAAGACCAATACCTTGATCTTCGTAATTTTCGTACCTGGAATTACCGCCAGTTTTCGTTCAACTCCTATCATAACCCTCATAAAATAGAAAATGAAGTCGTACAGTAAATTCGGTTCATATAAGAAAATAACTTTTAGGAATGTTCTGGAAAAAAGGTGGACCGATTGGATTAGTTTGAGAGATAATAATTGAAAGATGGATTTGGAGACGAATGAAACATTAAACTGCGAAAAGGACCGATTTTGCACCAAACATCCCCCAAATAAATTCGCTCCTGTACAGTACCATAGATTGTGTTCGTCACAGTCCTTCAGGATGGAATTTTTGTGATAAAGTTACTTTGAACAGGATAGTCCAAGACAGCAGGAAAATGTTTTACCAACTCCCATAAGCGTCTGAAGCTGAGCCGAATGTTGTCAGCTCTTTAATAGTATTCAGGAGCTATTTCTCGACAGAAGCTTTATAAGATGAGCTAGAATGGCAGAACATAACAACCGCGATATTGTCCTCGGGGGTGATCCCGAGCTCAAGAGATGTTTTTTTCGACTCACTACGTTTGACGGGTAATTACATTTCTCAGAACACCTGGCAGTCTAGTGCTCTTCCTGCCAATATCTGAACGCAGTTCTCTATCAGCCATTAGAACTTTTACGCGCCCTCTTTGGTTCATTCGAGGGAACTACGCCAAAAAGTAACCATTTTTGCAGAAACAGAGACATTTAAGCAGAGGCGGGGGCGCCATTTTTTGGTGGAATGATTGGAAAATGATGGGTGAATATGATAAGGGGGGCTTCGACGTGGCTGTGATCCACAACTGGAAGCAAGTCACGCTGTCACGTCTGCATCTCGGTTGCATTTGCATCCGCCGGACTGTAAGCCACTCGAGATATGTCCACGTTGGCAGCTTACCGTTGCTCAAGGACTTGATGTGCGATCAGAACCCGTCGAACAGTTCTATATAACCGACAACTTGGAAACCTTTGGCACAACTTCTGGTCCCTCAAGTCGTCGCTTGTTCTCCCTCCTCCCTTCCTCCACTCATCCTTCATGTCCCAATCAAAAGCCGTCTTTTGTTCTTGATTTATGTTATGATTTATTTATGATTCGTTATTTATGGAATTCTGATGATTAAAGTGTTACGCAAACGCAGCAACCGGTGGATGTTTTGATTTGGTTCTGGTCAGAGGATCAACACGCATGGTGGTCACGGGCGTATGACCGTGCTACTCTCCTTACAACTCTTGTGACGCGAACACACCAAATCTAAAGAGTTTACCCATGCGTACGCATGATGGAACGAATGGAACCGGACAAGGATCTTAGCGTCTGGGGAGACACGCCGATCACCTCATCCAATTCCACCATTCCATTACTCCCGGTCATTTATCTCGGTCCTGGCAACTCACCTGCCCTCTCGCTGGAACATCCTCTCCCCTTCGTGTGCCTCCCCAGGCCGGCCATTGCTAGCAGCGTACATCCACTCAAGACAAGTAAGGTTGGCACCAAACGGAAGCTCTCACACTACACCCCTTTGGGGTACCATCCATGGAAGAAGTGCCCCGCGCCCATAGCCGCTGTACAGCAGCATCCGGAGATTCGAGTGATCAAGCATTTTTAGCCCTGCCTTCACCAGTTCTGTCTCGAGCAAACGTCCAACACAAAGGTTCCGATCAATCCCAACTACTGGAGCAAGTAAGCTGCATAAGTTATACCTGATTGCTGTAATGCGTACTTATTTAGTTATCGATGTTGCTGTTAGCTATTTGCTTTGATAAAGTGTTATGTGTTTCTCTATTGTTTTAATTCATTATCGAAATAATCAATGTACTCGAGGAACGGCCTGAGAGACACAAAATGGCTCATGACAGACTGCGTGGTATATGTGGTTACGAAACTGATCCTTCCCCAAATTTCCTGTTACCATCATCTCAAGATCTATTCTTGACCTCTACTTTTCAAATAAGTCGTCCTATCTTTTGCTTCAAAAAAAATCCTCCTGTCTGTTTCCCTGATGAATCGAAATTCCTTGTATGAATCTATTTCCTATTTTATGTTTGAATATTTAGTCCGTCTTTTCGAAAAGAAATATTTCAACTCATGATCAGCTTCGTCCTCCAAATTCAGTTCCAATAATTCATCAAGCAGATTTTTTTATTCCGCTGAAAGCATGATACTTCATGGCCACGACATTGTCTTGCATTTTTATTTCAAGAAGGGCCATGAAACTTTTCGAAGACATAGCCCTATTTAATGTCGCTGAAGAAGCACCGGCGCCATCAACCAACCAACCCGCTCAAACAATTTTTTCCTCAACATGACCAACCTCTGCCCTTCCCTAATCATCTTCAAGGCATACAGAATCCGCTGTCCCCTCAACGCCATGGTCTTGATTGCCAATGGCCCTAACAACTACGAAGAATATCATAAAAGAATGGACCGGGAACTCGTTCGGAAGTTGGTCCACCGCCATTGCTTCGAGGAGAAGGAGGGGAGGTAGAGGCAGAGGAGGAAGTAGAGGAGAAGGCAGAGGAGGAGTAGAGGAGAAGGCGGAAGCAGATATGGAGGTATTGAAAGGTGAGGAAGATTGAATGGACCTGTGGTAGCCACTGGTGTACAAACGGGGGGAGCTGCTGTGGATGACTGAGGAGAGATGGAAGGAATAATCATTATTTCGATCTCCTCTGCTGGGGATGAAGCGAAGATTGAGGGCCATGGGGAGCGGATTGGAGGACTTTGATAAGTCAAAAGAGGCTATCTATCATTCTGAGCCGTTCGGCAGAATTCATTATGGAAATTTTGGAGGAATATTTTGGTTTTGATCTCCAAAAAGAAGATTTTGAGGAGGATACCTTTACATTTGTCTTGATAGTAGCTACAATTAGTCTCTCTCTCAAATAGGATTCCTTTTATTGCATCAAATGGTATTACGTTTGTTTGTTCTAGACTAAAGGGTTCGAAAAAATTTCATCTGAGCTGATATAAGTACTACCTGTAGAAGAAGGCAAGAAAGTTTTGAGGCAAGTTCTAGTGCAGACGCAAATAGTTTAGAAATTGAAAGGTAGCTTCCGCCTGAGAAAGTTCTTCAACAATAGTCCCTGAGTACAGGTAGTGGACTCTCCCCCTTCTATACTTTCTTGTTGTCCCTCTATCTCTCTATTTATTCATCTCTTCTCGTTCCCATAACCATACTCCGGTAGCACTTTTTTCGTTTGAAACGCCTCTGTCTTCGGATAGCTGAGTCTGGGAATATAATCCTCCGGAGAATTATGCCTAACAAATACCGTGGGAAGCGGTTCCCAAATGAAGAATTGGTGCAAGCAATGTTACTAGTGACGGAATGCCCCCTACTTGCTGGATATTTTACCTTACATACAAAATTGATCATTCTGATTGTTATTTCAAAGATATTTTTGAAATTTTTGAAATTCTCCCAGGAGATCATGCTGAGACGAAACAATATCGTTCGGAGGTGGAGGTAGAACAGCGAGACCGAGTTACAGGAAGGTTAAACGAATGAGTAATTTTAGAGCGCGAAAAAGGCTCCAAGTGATGATGAAAAGAAAAGGGGAAAAAGGAGTTGTGATGAATGCCAAGAGTTATAGAAGATTCATACCTCTTGTGGAGATGGATATGATGATAGTGCTGCGTGTCCATAAAAATACTCAGAAAGGAAAGGTATCACTGAAAAATTGTGGGAATCTCCAGACGTGCCGCGCGCGCAAGGTCTGAGCCGTGGTCGTTTTCGTGCGAATGAAGATAAATCAGGCGGAAAGCGAGAGGGAAACGGGGAAAGGAATTTGACGGCAGCTAGGAGGTTCCCAAGCAGCAAGTGCTCAACTACGAAGGTAGGTGGCTTTAAGCTTCAGAGAATTTCAAACTGTCCTGCGCTGTATTTATAGATATAATTCTGCATAGGTGATATTAGTATCGCCTACTATCCCAATACAGAGGTTTTATTAGCAACCAAAGTTCTACCGTAGCAGGGTAATGGGGGTGAATGAAGTCGTAAAAGGTATTCCAAGGCAAGATATCTATAACAATGGTAACAAAGGGAAGGTTCTACTTCCTTTTTAATTGCTTAACGTAACTACAGCGCTTCCTAAGTCTGAAGTTTAGTTTTTTTGATTTTAATGGTTTCCTCTGCACCTTAAATGTCTCCCAACTTTGAGTATCAATTCGATGAGTAAAACGCACTCAGCTTGTATATAACTTTAAACCAGTTAGAAAATTTAGATAACTAATAGCAAATACCATAAATACCTTCACGCGAAAGTTGTGGGCAGGAGATACTAAAATTTGATACTTTAAAGAGAGATGTATAACTTAACTTCCGACAGTTTTCACCGTCTAAAGAAGAGACAGTCAGCTCCCTCAGAATCGACCAACGCTTACCTCTTGAAATCCATCAGTATCAGTATCAGTATCAACTTATCAAAACTTCTGCGAATCTCCGTATTGATTGTGCCGTCTACAATTGGTAGTTGTTTTTGGTATAAGTGTACGCATATATCGTTTGGAAAACAGATGATCGATACTTTGCACTAACCAGTATTTCCATCAGTTGTGTGATCGTGCCTTCTGGGTGTCCAATCCCTTGTTTCAGGTCCTCTTTGTCATATTTGCGTTTGCTGTTTATATTGAAGAGTAAAGAGGATTTTCAAGCTATTTGTGCGTCCTTGCAGTGGAAGTATTTTAAAGAGAAGGTAAAGTGGTGAATAAGCGACAATAACGAGAAGTAAATACGTTTACCTATAAAGGCGGCCATTCCTCAAAGTATAAATCCAAAGTTCAGCAATTTCTCCATCAAAGCGCCAAATTGCATGAAATTTACTGTAAAATATCAATACTGTAATGAATTTGCTACTATTTTCATCGATCAAGAGTACATGCCGTCTTTTATGACATATCTAAGAATTTTTATCCTATTTCAACTACCTCAACCTACAATAGGCTTCCATCTGGGAAGTTTGAACTCCTTATTATGTCTATATATTCCTCACATTCTTCCACAGATATTGTTCAATCCTACAGTTAAGCATTTCCGCGACCATAGTGCGGAGGTTACCACGGATACGCCCACTAATTTTCACACCCTGAAGTTTTATCTTCCTCATCTTCTTTATCTTACTTTGCGTATTCTAAAAATTTGCAAAGAGACCAGTCTTTTGCATTTCCAAGGGCGGATTAGTCTTCGTAAGGTGTCGGCTCATTCTGTAACAAAGCAAGGTCGTCGATGTATACGCGTCTTCCGGTTGCTTTTTTTTATGATACTATATGAAAAGCGGCCGTCTATTTTGGTAATAGGGTGAAGAGGAGATCTGGTGAATTTCTGAAATTGTTGATGGTGGGGTTGAGGATGGGGAGTGATTTAATGGTATTTTCTGTATGGGCGTACTATCAATTTTTCAAGGACTTGAACGATAATGAATGAATTTTGATACTGAGCTTCTTGATTTGCTCGCATGACGGGTAATTTTAAAAAATATGGTTCATAAATATCGTACTACATTTGGACGGAGAGGTGGATCATGTGGCTAAAGTAGTCTCTTCGCAAAAAAAAACAACCAAAATATATGACTTTAGAATGATCATGGGGTGCAAAGTATTTCTTGTTCATAAAGGAAACGTTTTCTACGGTTGAGTGTAAGAAACAGGGCAGACTGATTAGTTTGAAAAGAAGAGCGGAAAGATGGCTTTCTGAATATTTAGTTTAAGAATTTTCGCATAGGATGCTTCTTGTATTAAAATATATATCTTTTAAATTTTGGAGGAGATTTATGCAAAAGAATGCTGCGTTTGAAGCAGGAACCACAAAAAATGTAAAGACACGGAAATGAACATAACATTAAAAACTTTATATCAAGATTACGGTGACCGGTATTGTATTTTTCGTTACCATCATATGTAATTTTTCAGCGAGAGTCATCTAGTAAGGTGTGATAAAAATAAATTTAAGCAGAAAGTAGGCAACAAAGGTAAGCCTCAGCTGCCAGCTCAGTGCCTAGACGGTGAATTTTAAAGGATAATGCAAAAGATAAGAACGTATCTTTCAACTGAAATCGTATACTTGGTGAGCGTCGTTTAATGCTTGTGATGGTGACCGTAAAGGACTGACTTAATTCCAGTTGCATCCAGTTTTACACTGAACATTATTCTACCCCGAGTGACTTAGCCACAAATTTTCGGTCGCATAAGTTCTCCAAAACATAACTATTCCAAGGTTTGGAGAGCTTTGTCAGGTTTCTCTGATTTTTACTTAAAAGATTCCAAACTCCTTGTATAAAAATACGGTATTTATTTCACTACCATTTACCACATCTCGAAACGTAAATAGATCTAATGCTTCTCTTTCTAAGATTCAAAGACTTTATTATCGATCGAAGACTGCATTTAATGTATTACACGCAGCTTTTAGTCAACTTCAGAAAATATTAAACCTAATACCGTGCTTCAGATTATTCAAATCCTTAGAAACTATATCTGCCTAATAACTTGATTGATAATGCAGTGCAAGGAAAAAATTGGTTTTTTTAGCGCTACCGACTGTCCCACATAGACTTTAATTCCATTGAAATTACTCCTCCAATGTAAAGACAACCCTTTTTCTACTATTGTATTAAGAAAATAGCTTATTTGTCTCAACTATCGTAAGCTATTTTATTAATTGCTCCAAAAGATGTAATATTGTTGTCATTGGACTAAGAAAGAATAGCCCATACCAATAAATTAATAAGCAGGTACATTCATCCCAAAATAAAAGAAAAAGATGAAACGTAAAAATGAAAACTGTGCAAAAATTAGTGGCTTATTCCGATGAAAAAATGTTATCCACCCTGGAGCGTGGTAAATGGAACATTTAAAGTGTAAATGAGAAACTGAAATTTAAAATAACTCTCTCAGTAACTTAGTGAGCAAAAATTATCGCAGTGAAAAAAATCGAGGAAATCATTCTGGAGATAAAAAGCAGCCCAAATTTGTTTTGAAGTTCAGGAATCGTTAGCATCAACTAATGGGCTTCTACATAGTTCCATATTCTTTTTTGGAATAATTATTTAAAAAAAGAGTGCAGAAAGTTGTTATTGAGGTGCAAGATATATTTTACATAAGTTATTCACATTTTATCAGAAAAAATTCTTCGACTGTATTCATTTTCTTCCAAAATAGTGGACAACAAAAAGTACATATAACAAAGTACAACCTCTTGTGCTCGTACACCATACCGTCGTTCTCACTCTAATCCCGTCGATATAGATTATTACATCTGATGATAGCGGCTGGTAGTGGTTTTTAGCAATTAGGGATCCCAAATTTCCTCTCTATTTCAATATGAAAGCACACTCATATATTTACCCCACTTTTATGGGACTCTATCATTTTCAATGCTGGCATTATACCAACCAAAAGTTTTCCCATTTATTCGAGAAAACCTAACAACCATACCCATGGTGTACAGTTTGGGTCTTCTAGGAGCTTGTATATTGCGCACTCGTACGGTGACATGATTCATTTACCGAGTCTACTGTACCTTATAAGTGAATTATGCACTAAATAAACGTACCATCTCAAATATAGACGTCAAGAGCTGTATTTACACATTGTAAAAATCTGTAGGAATCTCAGATCATTGTTTTTCTTCAAGCAAAAGGCACGCCATGACAAACTCAGCGCTCCTGAATTTTAAGCGCACATCTATTTGAATGAAAATCAGTTCTGATAAGAAAGTGCGCGCCAAAGATAAAAAAAAAGACATAAAAGCAACAGATGAGCCATCTTAGCCTGGCTGTGGGGACAAAAATAGGAATGAAATGACTAGTGACTAAGTATAGATCAGTCTGACTTCCATTGTCTGACTACGCCTTTTTAGAGCTCTCAACAGAAACTAAAAACTTCTTCAGGTCATAGAATGACTCCCAACATGCTCGATACTCTAACTTTTCCTTGGACTCGTTTAATGGCTTTTCTGAAATCTCTCTAAAAGAATCGCTCATTTTCTTCTATACATATATATTTTCCATTACTCATCGGAAGCCTAAGACAAATACTAAAAATATTAGATGTCATCTTGAAACGTTTATGTTAAAAGTATTACTTAAGGAAATAGAACTAAAAATTAATGACGACAACTCTTCATACACAATTTGGTCCAGAAACATCAGGCAAATTCTTTAAGATACACAAAATGAAACTAATCCAAAATTATTTTCCTGAACGGACTGCCACAGTACATTTCCTTCCCAGAAACTCCAAAGGTCTTCAAATAGTCCTACTCCATAGCAAACGAAGGTGTATGTGACATAAAAATCTCCAAAGTAATGATATTATGGAAAAAACGCTTTTTAGCTCACCTGTCGGCTGGTTTTTCACGAAACGCTTACTTTTTTCTCCCATAATTAGTACTCAATCTTTTTATATACTCCAACCTTTGTAACTAAAAGATTACCATAGTTCCACCTGCTATTCGTAACAATCCGAGGATTTCTAATAGTTTTATTCTCTTCATGTTGCATATGCACAAATGTGTCCCCACGCACAACTTTGAAGAACCAGTCTCTCAACGCGTTCCAGCTCTAACTTCCTGACTTCGTACTTATAAACATTATATCTACTTGCACAGAGGCTAGGCAGTTGATGCGACAGAAAATCCTGACTGATTTGTTGAAATTGAAGAATAAAAAACTTTTTTTCATATATATTGAGAGGTTTAAAGATGTGCTGGCCAAGGATGTTGGTATTATGTGTGGTTTCCATTTCCAATGTTTAAAGGACTTTTCGTAATAACATTTGCGTGCCTAAATAGGAAATTTGTACTTGATCTTACTTTCGGGCATGATAAAATTTAAAATCCTGCAAAAAACACTGGTTAAGAGAAACGCCAAGTGAATTAGACGACAATATCAAAGTATTTTTTCAAAAAAAAGAACCAGTCACTAAAAATAAAATGTAAAATAGGAAATATAGTAAGAAGAACCATTTCTTGTTATTTAGCAGATATTTATCTTTACTAATGTACATATTTTATTGTGAGAAGGGGGTCAGGTATCGGAATTAAGGAATTCAAAGTCAATTAGTACTGAGTTTTGTCAAATGAACATCAAAAATTATCTAGTTTTTTAAAAAAGGTGGAAAATATTTGTGAGAGATATTTAGTTAGTTTACATACTTTGAGATCAAAATTTCTCTCCCAACTTTTTACATAATATTTTCATGAAACAGATTATTGTATTCCTTTTCGTCTTGCTCTTTGCAGTCCTAAAGTATATTTTATGTGAAAGAAAATGTACAGAATTTAGTACCATCAAGACATTTTGTTTTAATGTAAAAGCCTTCCAGAAAATGAGAAAGATTCAAATACATAGTTTTTTCGGACTCATACATTACTGGAAATTAAACTGCTTGAGAGTAGCGGACATAGTTTCTAAAAGTCCGCAAACACAGATTTTACCTATTTACACAGTGCATGGAAGAAAATTTGAAACTTATTTAGAACTCCTTCGGATTCTTCCATCAATATTATATTAAAAAATTCAAAATACTGAAATTCATTCTAATGATTATGATTTCAATTAATGATTTAGCATTGATTTATAAAGGAAATGAAGTATTTTTATCGCTAATTCGTCTTTAGTATACACTTTTTGACCTGTAACCTGTGTTTCGACAGTAACTTTTAGTAGTTCTAGGATTGCGAAACATGAATTTGAAACTATGCTTAGACTTCGGTGGAATTAGTAGCGAAGCCAGCATTGATGTGCTCATCTGGAACAGAAAAAATATACTTCGTTTCATATCTCCCGTCAAACAAAGCCAGAAATTACTCCAACTTAATCTGCAGTTCTAATGCCTACAGCCCTAAACTTGATGTCAAAAAATTAATATTAATAGATGGAAAAGTAGGATATTATTGCGAATTTTGAAAAATTAAAGGCGGAAAATGGAATAAAAAAATGCTTCAAAGATTAAATACTTGGACCTTTTCTTTTAAAAAAATGATACTCAGTACACATAGCAATGTTTACGTTTCCTAAAAAGTGTGAAGTGTAGATTAATTCCAAAACATTCTCAGAGCAATTCAGTACGAATGAACTAAAGATAATGTAAGCTGAATTGACGAATTAACCTTCACTATGAACCAAAGTTATTGGCACTGAAATAAATATAGATGTTGCTTGTTTCCGTACCATTTGATCAATTTTAATTTGAAGCATTCCATTCCTGATAAATATCTTACAGTAACATTTACCAGTTCAGATGAATAAAACTGAAATTTAGTTTTAATTTTATGAATACTAATGCCTGTCAAATGCTTATTTATGATAATTCCGAATAATAATACAATGTTTTGATTTTGGTTACCAGAAAGACCCAATGACCAATTAGGTATCATTGCTTGTTATCTATAATACTAGAAGGTTTATCCATGAACATTCAAGACATATTCATTCTTTCTTTGGAAAAATCTCTTAGGTTAGATTAATCCAGAATTCTTGCTGGTTCCTTTTCGGTTTTCACGAAGAACTCAAAATGTGAAAAACCACAGAAAACAAGACAAATATTATGTGGATATCCATTTGAAATTCACTTCATTAGATCTACATATAAATACCTGCCAATGAATCAACACTGTATTATTGTACGTATTGGGCATTAATTGTACATATTAATCTATAAAAGGTTATATTTCACTACATGTTCCGTTAATTTAAAGTAATATTTCCGTATTTCGCCTTTTCTTCCAAAACATTTGCTTCAAAACGTAACTAAGAAATTTTGCTGTTCTTTATTTTCCTTAGGATAAATGAGAAGTTTTGGAATAAAATCACAGTTGAATTGAATTTCACCTCCATAATAAGTTTAATGAGATCAAATACCGTGGTTCCTTCAGAATAATATAATTAGACAAGAAGATTCTGTGATCCTTTATTGTATTACTCTTGGAAATAAATAGAGAAATTGAAGCGTTTTGTAAGAATTGGATAGTTTCAATGTTGCCCTTAAAGCTATTTTCTTTTATTTCTATTGTATTTTCTGTGACTTTTTTCATTTTAATAATAACTTCCAGTGATTCATTTTTAAATATTTTTGAACTATTTCACATACTCAATAATAACAAATAAAATTAATACAAACATAAACATAAGAACTCTTTTAGGTTTACTTGAAGTAATTGTTTAGTTATTTTCATTCTACCTATTTTATGAAATATTGTAGAGTGTGCAGGAGAAAATTTGAGGTCTGAACTTACAATCAGCAGAATAGAATGTAGGATGTATTTTTTTTGTATTCTTTCTTACATTATTGAGTACAGTGTATGTCCCAAGAAATGATTTCCCTATCACATTGCCAAGGTAATTCAACTTACACGTATCGCCCTAGCACTCGTAAAAATGTGTCTATTTTTCTCTTTGACCTGTTTTTACTTTATATCATAGAATGAAATGTCAAAGTTCAGGAAGAGGCTCTCTAAAGCCAAAACTAATCAAATCATAATCATAAAATACAAAAAAAATACGGTAACTTTTGTTATCCATGAAGAAGACAATTTTATATTAAAACTATAATGAAAAATAGAGGAGGTTCAAGTTTGTAGAAAATTTTTATACATCTTATTTTGCTCGATTCAATATTTTTAATAGTAAACTTTATCTCTCAGTTTTGATTACTGTCAGCTACTGTACTGTCTGCCCAATAGATCTATTAAAAAACTTCATGTGCGTAAAAGCGGTTGTTGCTTTCTGGTCAAAGGGCCTACAGACAATTATTACGATATTAAGATGAGAGCAAAGATCATCGAAGGTGTCAAGGAAAAAATAAAGTTTAATATGGGGCCCTCGTTGAAACATTAGTGAATTTTACCGGAAAATGGTCCCATTGCGTGGTGCGACTCGGCACCAAAGTAGTTCCAGCAAGATGATGACTAAGAGGGCTCTCCACGGCCCGCGCCGCACTACGACTCCACGATTCAGCGTCGCATTCGCAGCCACACCTACCGGGACACACTCGCTGCATATTTCCTTACAGCACTTGTATCTGCAACCAGCTGCACGTCTGATGCATTGTTGTCAGTCATGCTACGGCGCCACTTGGGAGTCCTTGTCTTCGACGACACCTTGCCACTGCGATGCGCGGAGTGCAGCGGGATGATGGGCGACCTCAGGGCCCAGGCTTCCGACCTCTGGAAAAAAAGGCTTTGGATGGGAAAGTCTCCACAAAATTTATGCTTCCTGCTTGGGATGCACGCCGCCTGACTCGGTGTGCAGTACGATATTCTGGCAATACATGACGTTAATTTACAATAGGCCTCACCTGGTCTCTCTGGCCCGATGGCGGAAAGCCCAGACGCCGTCCTTCACTCCCGCGCCCGGACTTCCCCTTTGTATCAACATTACCTATGGCAACGCACCCCCCCTCCTGTGCTACAGTTGTACTATTATCCCTCTTCTTTGAAAAAATAGACTCATCAACAAAATCTGTCATTGTGGAAACTTTTACTCAAACTCAGCTTCAGGGTCTGCGAACTGACCGTTCCTAAATTGCATATCAACACGCCTCCTACGCTTGCTGTAGTAGAATTTGTAGAGACTTCGCTTACATTAAATACCACATGGACAAAATTGTCTAGTGTGCGAGCACGCACATAGCGCATTTTGTCTATTGGTTTCAACAGAATAAATGTACGCACTTCCTTGGCAAAAAGATGAAAGACAGACTCGTAGCGGTCTTTCCTCTATTTCTAAGTCCTACCAATTACCCCCCAAAGCATGCAAAGCCGTAAAAAAAACTTTTCAACCAGGATCCTGTTGGATGAAATCCTTTTGTTTTCAATCTCCTCAGCTCGACTGGGGGATCCATTTTAAGATTCTTTTAGGGTTGATGGCACGAAACCTTTTCCCTGTACCTTCATAGCTCTTATACATGTAGTAGCTCAGTGCCTAGAATACTCACTACTCAGTATACCAACATCTGGAATATCCTTTCCTGTTTTTATTTTATTAGAAGCCCTTCTATGGAACCCAATATTTGTTGGGAAAATTTCCACATCTGACACAGACCATGGATGGTGCTGTGAGCAGTTAGAATCCAATCTATTTGCGAGCACACTTACTCCAGCCTTAAAACCATTTAGCTCATGCTGGCTGATAGAGTATATCTAAACTTCCTGCATGTATCCACTTGGCCTATTTGATTGTTGAATATTCATATCGATAACGAACTTAGCAAACGGGAAGTTATTACATTTTGTTCCCTCTTCAAAAAGCTCGGTAAAATAATAAATTGATAAAATGTTTTGGACCAGTGACTCGTATAGAGGCTCTGAAAGTGAATTAATGAAACGGATTACCACCCTTTCGAACGTCCGCCCCTTTAAACTGAGAATTTAGATACAGTATCCCATTGATCTCCATTTTTTAGCATAGCAAGTATCATAAATAACATGTTTTCTCACTATGCCAGGACTTGCGTCTGGATCCGGTGTTGTAGCGCTCATTGATTGTATCCGCGAAATTATTACTGGCAGATTGGAATTGGGAAGCATCGAAATTGGCCACTTTATGAATCGCCTGTGATCAGTCGTTTTCGTAGAAAAGATCGAAAAGTGGGAAATTGCACGTAGATTCATCATCTGTTTCAACGTCATTCGAGTCGCTAGCCTCATTTGGCTCTGCCTCCCTTTCAATTGCTACTTCAGCGAGAAATTGCAGCACAGAAACAGCTTGACGCGGTGAGGGAGGGATAGTTGCTGTACCAGTTGACGGCTGAGGGTGGGAAAAATTCATCGATAGTCGCTGCTGGCGAGCAAAGTCGAGGTGCTGTTGTCCAGAAGAAGTAATTTACCACTTACGTACCCATTTTTTTGTTCCAGAATGGGCGGGATTTTGCATTTGGTTTCAAGTTTTTGTACACTTCCTTCATTTTGCGCGGCTCGTTGAACAGTTTTGCAGTTCTTGAATTTTACAGAGTTTTTAAGTCTTATATACTTTTCTGTGTAAAATCTGTACGGTTAAGATTAATTATATATAAAAGTTTATAAATTTATACGGAACAGCCAAATCTTTTACTGAATTCCACCTCATCAAGAGAGGGGCCTGATGATTTAGACACTCTGATCACTTTTTTTGATGTTGATAGCAGCTGCGAGTCAGTGGTAACTTTTTTTAAACTCAAGGTTTAATTTTGAGAATGTGCCAATCTCATACTATAATCACATCTTCACCCCCTTTAATCTCAAGACGTGGGATAATAATGATTTAACCAGAAATATAGGTAAATTTTGCCTACTTCACTAATTTGTTAGGTTAAAAAGATTGTTATTATCATTTATTGTTTTCGAATTGGGATTTAAAAGAATATAGTTCTTTTAGTGTGGATTTCATGATTATATCTGCCCTTGGTTTTCTCAGGAATAATTCCTAGATAAAATTCCTATATTGCCAAAGTATGATTCGTGACTCTTAATGGGTTCTTTTATTCAATAGTAATTCAGCTTATCATCTTGATAGTAGTGCTTGAAAAGAAACCCAGAAAAATAATTCCTATGTGCAGCTTTTATTAGCCTTGAATTAATATTTTTCGTTAACCACACAGAGCTCCTTAAATATTTAAACAGCCGAGCTAACACCAAGCCTTAAAATTACTCCAGAGAGCACAGCTTGTTTACATTTTATTCTCAGAAAATTATTGAATAACGAATAATACAATACATTGATGAAATACTATCCGAGAAGTCGAATATTAAAGCTGCGTCAGCATTCGATGGATAGAAATAAAATAACGAGCCTGCGAAAGTTTTTCATATTAAAGCAGACTAAATCCTCTGCGGGAACAATAAATTTAGGAACGGGAGAATATTTTAGCACTAAGGGCTCATAAAACGTTTTTTATCGATTCTTTGGGCTGAAGATGGTAATTCGATCCGAGAGTAATCGTATTTTGGAAAGCTTCTACCGTTAGATCTATTAAACTTTAGTAACTGAACATTTAAAATTATAGTAAACCAATTTGCGCCCCATTACTCTACTTAATCTCCAGTTTAAGAATCTTATTTTCGAGTTTTGGGCGAGAATTTACCATAATCTATGGCTAAAGTAGCGAAAACTTTGCCTTTTGCGAAAGTGTTGAGCGAATAATCATTTTCATGTAATATATTGCATCGCGAAAATTTTTAGAAGGGATGGGGTGCCAAATAGAGTGTATACTGTAATTCAGTATTGGCCTTCAACTGTAAAGTGTTTCATTCTCTTCTAAAACTATATTTGGCAATTTTTATGATTTAAAATAAACGGCCTATTGTTTCATTCGTTTAATTTTTGTCATTAATGTAATGCTTTTCAGTTATTTTTTCGTTTAGAGTAGTCATTTAAAATTATATTACTACATATGTCGATTTAGACTAGGTTTAATAGTGTTCATAGAATGTAAGTTATTTTTCCTCCATACTCGCTGAAAAGGTAGTCTCTCAGTAGTATAAAGACCAAGAAAACGTCTTATTCACATTAAAGTAATACCCATATTGCCCGTGATCTATCTGCGGTACTGTGTTTGACATCTAATTTGTATTTTTTTACTTTTAACCATTCAAATGTATCTGGGGTTGAATTTCTATGTATTAGTATCCTGAAATCGATTAAAGTATCAACTTTTATATCGGCTTTAATAAAAAGACGCTGTAATGCAGAAATTAGTTAAAAAATAATCCATTATTTTTTGCGGAATATAAAGATATACATCACTATGGAAACGGGGAAAATGGGGTGCTTTACTGATTAGGGATGCAGGACGGCTTTTTTCCGAAGGCTAAGGGGGACAGGTCTGTGTAATGGAGAGTTTGGAAATGGGACCGAGTCATGAGGTACTACCTCATAGGGCTGGTGTGATGCCAGCCATAAGGCTAGCTGCGTTGGACGAAACCGTCGCCACAGCGTGTCTTTGCATAAGGACAAATCGCACCCGCCCGAAGGACCCCGTGGCTCGTATGGCGACGTGCCTAGCCAAGTCTGTAAACACCGCGAATGCGTCTGGGTGCCACCGGCCAGGAGTGGATATCGGCACTGGGATCAGTCGGTACCTGGCATGCGTGGTGATGAAGTCTCGATACCTCCTGAACTTTGACGCTTTCGCAGCGTTCAGAGATGTCAGGGGGTGGAAGCAACGGGCCCGTGTGTTCGAGGGGGCAAGTGCGTTGACGAAGGTAACGTCGAAGAAGTCTGTCCCTCTGGTGCTCTTCAAAGTCTTGATGGCTATGGAAACGTTCTAAAAATAAGTTTAGTTTTTCCGTTCTTAAGAAAAATATTTATACTTCAGGTATTTATTTCCATCAGCATTTTTGGAGCTTTCTGTGACATCATTAGAGAGATTACCCAAACAGAATTCTTTAAGTAATGCATCAGATTTCTGCGATACGTGTATACCTGTAGATAATTGCAGAATTCTGCAATTCAATCTTGATTATAATTGCAGAACTGTGAGCAGTTCGCCACGACCTGACTGCATCAAATGTGAGCAATACAAATGATAGCTTTCCAAAGATGGCGCTGTTTTCATGCGCATAATGCTTTTATGTTGGAGCAAAAGTCCGCTGAGGGCAGACTCTACACGATTCACTGTCCCGCTGTCTGACGAAAAGCGCAATGTCTGAACCTCTACCAACTTCTCCAGCGACGTTTCAGGTACTTATCCATCGTGCCGGGAGGCAGTCTAGGTTCACATTCGAGGACGACCTCGTCATTTTCCGAGAGGTTGCTGCAGCCAATGCACACCTAGCTTCGTTTTTCGAATCGCGACGGCGCTTCGACAAAAGCCGTGTTGAAAGCGAACGCAAACGCTACCATGCGACAAAAAGTGACGTGGAAGAGCTTGCGTGGAAGAAGACAAGTAGTCAATAGAGGTGACACGCTGTATCGGTCTCGAGATGTCTGTTTCTGTGGCACCGGCCACTCCATTGCATGTACCCACTCGATTACATCTGGCTTACGAAAACGGAAAAGCAGAAGTGCTTCTGTATCACTAGACGAATTGGAGTTGAACGGAAACTCCGCAAGGCTGATTCTATTGCTCCTCAGAAGCTGTTTCCTTGCTTCTGGTTTTGCGTCGCACATATTGCTTGCAACAATGACGATGGAACTTGTCTGTAAAAAGGCTGAAGTATCAGGATGATCCCGAAGTTTCTGATACCGACAAGGACTGTACGCTATTTGTGCGCTTCTTGAAGCGTTGAATGCCTCGTTAAATCCCTTTGCCTCACTGCTGTAGCTCCCGTTGTTGATGGCGAGTTCATTTAATGCACCTCTACTGTACATGGCAATACTCACGAGTTAATTAAGGCCTTCGTTTGCGCAAATAACTTTTTAAAAATCTGCAATGAAAATTCTGTAATACATTTATGTAATAGTATTACACGTGTCTCACAAGTGATTGCAGAAGTCTGTTAAGCGTAGTCCAGAATTTTGTAATAAGGACTTCATCAGTCTTCTACAATATTTTACTCGTCAGAAAGAAACTGCACTGAAAAAATAGCACATCTCATGCTAACTTTTCCCTTTTACACGCAAAACATTTTCTTTTTGCAACTTTTAATGTTTGTAGATCGTTTCGAATTTGAAAGAAACTCTTTTAAAAGCTACTAATTCTATACCTGTTCCATTTTCACTAAAATTGAGCTTTCTGTACTGCACATCTGGCTCCATGCAATTGGTGCCTTTATTTCTCTCTAAACCATCTATAATTTTTCCTGAGGCTGCAGTACTCTTTCCAAACGATGAAATGTTTGCAAATAAACGTTTTTTTCAATATTGATCTCTGCGAAAGTTTAGTACTTTTTTGATTCTATCGCCTGCTATTATTGAACTTAGTTTCATATTTACACTCATTACTGTGACAGAACCCAGTTTTCATTCCATTGTTCTTTTACTCTCTAATTGCAATGATCTGTCTATTTTATTTCTTCCTTTTTCATTTAATTTTCTTCTAAACAGAATTTTTAAGAGTTTTCGAAAATATGATAATATTTTTGATGTATTGTTGCATTTAAAGTTTTTGGACTGTGCATGTTTTAATTCTGCATCAACTTACCATAAATTTTTTGATCAAATATTGCGAATTGATGTAATTTCGAGGGGAAAAAAGGAGCTCTTTGGCCATTCTTGGTGTCAACTGTTCTATGAATTACATTTCATTAACCCAGGAAGTTTATCAAAAGGAGATCGATATGGTTATAAAATCCAGTAACCAGCGCAGTTCTCAACGCTCTCATCTTCTTTTAATACCAGTTTTTTGAGAAGGAGATTATACTGTTAAATCTCATACGCACGTCATGGGTACAACTGAAATTGAAATTTTTTAATTTTCATTTCAGGTTTACTAAATTGTTATGAATTTCTTCCAACTTTTTACACTTAAAATAGAAGTATTAAAAAGAATAAGCCAATAGATTTATTTCTTCATAGTTATTTCTGGTGCTTGAATTTCTTCGACCTGGCTCTAACTCAATTCGCCATCAGAAGTCTCTGGTAGAAAATATTTCCCCATGAGAGTTATGGTTACTCTCGATAGTCGCGAAAAACTGCAACGGAATATGTATGAGAATTTGTTTAGAGTGGATTTAAACGTATTCATACATTTCCTCGCCTGACTTTCTAATGACTCTACAATTTTTCATGGATGCGTTCTCTGATTAACGGAAAAAACCGCCACTGGTCCACGAATACGCATGCGCAATGAAGACTAGTATTAAGCCTCTAGGAAGAGAAAAAATTGTAAATGAGCCAATGAAGTATTTGATTTCCATTTAAGTAGCTCTCACTCCTTTCTATAATATCACTTACTCCAATTGCTTGTTGAAGAGCGAAATATGCAGCATATCAGGCTTCCTCTTAGATTTTAAGACTCTTAAAACTTGCGTTTTATTTAACTTTTTGCCTATTTTGAAGGCACATTTTTCCCATCGATAGCTTGATTTTATTAAGATAGACTTTTCAATTATCATTCAAAAGAAGTTTCTTTCACGGTGGAAACTCTTACAAAACATTACTACTGGCCCTTTCGGTTGAAAAAAGTAATAAAAAAGGAATAATTCGCCTTCGTGTTATAATTTTGTTCTTCCTACATTATAACTTGTCGTTAAGTGCATCTCGAAGTTTTTTCAAATGTTTTCAAGTACCTCTGGCCTGGGATCGATCCAGATCTGTATTTCCTCAATTTTGCCCTCGTTTTGGATTGTATCGAAAGTTTTCAACGGGGAATTGTGCTCATCTTGAAAACAGTCTATGTCTGCATCTTTTCCATTCTTATTGACATCCTCGCGATACTTTTTTAACTTATTGTCTCAGAAATCATATGTAAACTCCTTGTTCTCATTGTAGCGGTAATGATATTGGAGTTTATAGTTTTTTATATGGTTTATCAACAGTGTTATAGCTCTCTAATCAAATATGACACGTTTTTCTAGTGTGACTTTTGGGACAGAATGATATTCTGAAACAGGGGCTGGGTAATAGCGGTAGTTGCAGGGGTCACTAAAACTAGTGTGCTTCCGCTTTACTGGTCTATGTCACAGTTTATTTGCTTTCTGTACAGCGAATGAGTACATTCGTTCCAAAGCTATCTTGAAATTTTGAGATAAAGTTCTGCAAGTTGTAAAACACCCTAAAATTTCAAATTAGTTTATTTTACTCATAATTTCAGGTCGATTAATTTATTCGCTTGTAATTTTAATATTTACTTAAGAACTGCTGATTTGAGATGCAGCAGATTTGATACATAAACCCTAAATTACCGCCGCACAGATGTAAAACTATTTCCTCTGTACATTTCTTTTGTTTATTTTTTGTACACAAGTGAGAGGGATTTGAGCTATCAATGTGAGCTTCCAGTTTCTTTCAAACAAATGAAAATTAAATATTTGCTATGCTCTCAGTTTTTCATAAAATTTACGTATATTTTTAATGACTACATCAGAAAAGCAAGTACGTTTAGTAACCATACAATTTGACGGCTACCATACCTATGAGAAGATCATTTAGTTGCATAGACAGTTTATTAACCCTTTTTTACGTACTTACAAAGGAATAATTCTTTGCCCAGATAAGGGAAGCAAGCGGGCAAGGAAAAATCGAGGCACTCTTTTATTTGGGAACGTAGCTTTTCTATCTGTATTTTAACTAGTATTTGGTTTCTTCTAGCTAAACTTTTATTCTCTGTCATCTATCTGTCCGTAAAATATTAATTCCGGTCAAACCTTTTCTTTATAATTCTCTTTTATATTATTCACATTTCCCTTTAGAGATGCTTTTTTCTTTAAATTCGGGGCCTTCAGTTAGAAAACAATTAGAAGGATACGCTCAGCACTTATATTGATCTCATTATAGGATAATTTTTGCAATAAACGCGCCTTCACTCTGCGAAACTCTTCAAAGTGACTGTTTCAAGCTTTTTTCAAAAATTTTTCATTTTTTAAGCACTAATATTATTTGTGGAAAGTTAAACAAAAACGTGATCAATGAATATAATTAAAGAAGTAATTTGTGCCAACTATAATTCAAAGTATCGAATATGAACCGCTTGTTGGAATACCTGATTTTCTTCATTTTTTGGATTCACATATTTCTTAAATCACTTCTGTTTGAATTAATTTCTTCATTTATTGAAATTTTCAAAGTTTTATCGTTTACAAACAAATTTCAAACTTTTACTTGACTTTAGAAGGCATCAAACAAATTATGTCCTGCCTACTGACTCCTTCAGGAGCCAATTTTCCCAAATAGTAGTAATCACGTAAAGTAGCTTTTTTTTCTCTCTCTCTAACACCTCTTTCAGAGATAGATTCCGAGGGAATACCTGGTAATTCTATCATATTGATCAATGCAACAGCAATGGGAATTGGACACAGACCTCGGACAACGAAAGTCAATTTGACGCCTTTATTATTTTTATAATTGTAAAGCTCTAGTTTCTGGGCGCGATTAGGGCGGAGTACGGATCAAATTTAAATTCAGGAAGTAGTTCTGGGATCATTAAATATCCGAAAATGTGTAATATAGAAATTTTCGATTCTTTGTATTGCTCTTGACGGCTATTTTGGCAAATGGTTGATTCCGAATATGTCCAGTTTCCTTTCTCCTTTTCTGTGCAATTTCTATGTTATATTTTCAAACTTATCCTGTGAAAAGAAATTATTCTTTAGGAAAAGTATTGGACGAATATTAAGCCAATATAGGCTTGGTAAGAAGTCACCTGATTTTCATAATTGTTAAGGTTTACCTTGATCGAGAATAATACTAATTAGATCATTCCACTTGAGTCATACCAGTATTATTGTAAGTTTGGAAATGTTTCGTCAAGATAGGCATCTTATATCAAGATTTTTTGAAGTCTCCGCCAATAAAAGTTTTTGAGTGGGAAGTTGTTTGATAGATCAAAAAAATGAGGAAACTGCTAACAGTTTTAGGGACATATTTTATGCAGCAACCGCTCATGGAACAAACGAAAGTTACAGTTTTTCTACTTAGAGTTTGATTTTTCGTCTAATCACTAAGCAGCGGCTATATATGAAAATTAAAATATACTGTAGCACTATATGTACTAAACTTGCGTGAATATTATTTATTTAACTGACTGCTCGAGATTATATTCTTTTAATTTCTCAGTACTAATAAAAATGAGCCACTTTTTCCCAAAATAAATGATTGCAATATCTCAAATCACGTTAGGTTTGCGTATTAACTAATTTTAGCACCCCTGGTAGTCTTAATTCATGTAATTGCAAATAGTATTTTTCTTTTTGATAATATCATGGATTTCAAGCTCTAGAGAGAATATTTATAAAATCCAATTATTTCAGTTCTTGTATTTAATACGAGTACATCTACTGTCTATACGACCTTGCACTGCTCTCATATGAGGCACATTTTGTCCTCATATGAGGACAGTTTCCGTTACATTTTGGAACGGTAAATGTTTTGGAAGACCGAAATTTTTACTGCTAAAAATGTTCTTTTTGATAAGTTACAGTACATTAATTATTACTCTACATGCTCCCTCGTTTCTAAAACCCCCCACGATAATACGAACTATATTTCCTTCCAAAATGAAGCCGTTTTCACAACTTCTTGCGAAGAGCGGAAGCTGGTGAGGGAAATCTGCTCTAGCTTTCACAGTGGTCAAAAATCTTGAAAAGTTTGTTTTGATCGGTCATCTACTCTCATAAACTAATGCGGAGGGACAAGAAATGCGCTGAGGTAAAAATATTTGTATTGAAAAAAAGTGCTAAAAGTTGTCCTCATATAGGGACAACGGTACAATAGACACTAGTTACACTAACAGGAATGAATGAGCTTTCAGCATCTTAGGATCAAACTTCAAACATGAAGACGCCACTGAAAAACATAAAAGTAGCTGCTTTACGTTATTACAAGGGTAAGGGATTTTGTTATTTAAATTCACATAGCACATACTCATATTTTATCCTAATGAAAAATATTTAATTAAAATACATACAAATTTAAGATAAAAATTTCTGTAGTAAGCAGGTTACCGAGCAATATAAGAATGAGTTTCAATTTCTGTTCCATGTATGTGAAATTAATAATTAATTATTTAACTTATTAAGTCATGTGCTTAGAGAATTATGAGCATCTCTCTATTCGGATGCATAAACGGTGACAAAAAGTACGAGATCAATCCAGGGATTCATATTGGCTCAATTATTTAGGAATGAAAATAATTGGGGTCATTGAAAGAGATGTAAAGGCTTTGCGAAAAATGATCCGCCGGGTTTTCTGAATCATCAATTGCATGTAAAATTGCTGCTAAACGTTGATTATCGATATTAATATTTTCATTATTGCAGGTATAATTTATGTATCATCATAGGAGTTTATAATATGCCGGAACAATATGAAGTGCCTCTTCATTAGTTAGAACCTTGGGGGAAACAGTGCAATTATTTAAATAGTGTAACCGACGTCAAGTATAGCACAACAGAAATTTTCCCCATGTTCCAGATGTTGCTGTTTGACCTAAGATATTTAAATCATCTTGCATCTACGCACATTTAAATCGCTTCACTGACAAGATGCTCTCACTCCAGTAGCTGCTGTCACAAAAAAACCATTGATTTTTAGCCAGCACCATAAATATAATTTGACTGCCTTCGATACCACTGCCACAAATAAGCGGCCTCTTACGTGCTTTCTGACATCTTCCAATACTTTTCCAATACTTTTGGAAGATGTCAGAAAGCACGTGAGAGGTTTTTTTAACACTGATCGAAAACACAAGCATCCGATATTGGATGAATCAATCAAAAAAACGCACAACAGCCTCTTTTGCATTGGTCTGATCTCGGTGTCTACTGCTAGCGTTCCAAAGATTGGAGTAGTGACACTGTAACCTCCTTTTTTTATTTTATTAATCAAGCCATAATTACAATGATAGGTTTGAATATAGCTTGCACTGGATAGTACAGCCTAACTTGAGGAATTTTTGCTTTGATACTTCAATTTTCTGAAAGTCAGCTTCCATCAACAGATTTTTTAGTCAATGTATTTTGCTAAACACAGCTTTCGATGTATAAAATTTATATGTATATGGTCAAAAGTTTCAAAATTGATTCCTTTGAGGAGTTCATTGCACAAGTTGCTCCTGATATGAGCCAGGTAGTAGCCATGAAATGGTCTCCTAAAGTAAATTATTCGCAGAATCACTGCTCTAGAGAGCTAATTTACGCAGGTGTTGACATTTTCCACCATTAGGGCAATATGATGCTACTTTATTCCGGAGGCCAGCTTTTCGCCAAAATCCGAGCTATTCGTGGAGAAATACTAGACTCGCCGGTATCAGCCTTCTTTGTTCTTCTGTGATGGCACGACTTTCACTCCATTAATTTCGAATACAATGAGTTCTCACAAAGAAAACGCCCACTAAGCAAACGTATTTAATTCAATATTGACATTATCATTCTCCGATGTTACAAAAGACTCTGTGCAGCGATTTGAAAACTCTGTAGCAGTTCGATTGCAAAGTTTTTTGATGATATAAATAGCAGTCCAGAGTCAATATCTCAAATCATGTGTCAAAAAAGGGACATTCCCAAGTAATCAAATTTCGTAGTACTTTGTTATTATAAGACATGATCCACTTGTGCAACGCCTTCTGAAGTGGATGCATCTTCCCATGTACCTTCCGTTTCACAAGCGCCTTGATAATTGATGACATGTTAGGCCTGGTTTTCGACATGGCCCTAATTGCTCGCAATGTATTAGACGTCTTTAATCCATACCTGGTTTTCATTTGAGCAAATTTTCCATATGCTTGACAGAAAAGTGACTTAGATGCGAATATTTCCCATATTTCATGCGATTTGAACGGTTCAAAAACAGCCTAACGGATTATGTCGGTCTCATTTTCGTACATGAACCTTCATGACACCGGTAACCCCTACGAAAATGTATTTTTTCCGAATATGTAATTTTTCCGTAAACTTAGATTCTAGAAGAATTTATCTCTTCCATGATTGACAAAGTTCTAACCAGCCTTTTTCAGTCAGAGAATTTCCCATTCAGTATGTTTTAAATGCCTACTTTATGACCCTGATTAGCCGTAATGTCAATTGCAGATATTTCTTTCCCGAGACAATGTACTTTGGGAGCACAGTATTCTCTCCATTAATACTTAAATATGCTTCTGATTTGAAGTACATTTTTCCTCTTTGAAAGATATGTGTCCAGAAAAAATCATATGGTGATAAAAATGTTGAAATACGGACAGTGTTTCCTTCTAATTTGGTTGAGGTTCTCGATATGGTGCCAGTATAATTGTCGAATCACGATCAGAAGTACATTAAAGGTATGCAATGGATCGCCGAGGATGATAGGGTACATTCGGAACTAAAAGTAAAAATAAAGAAAGTGAATGTGAAAAACGTGGAGCTCAAAAAGATTAACAATTTTTACGGAGGGGTAAAGTTATGAATTTCCGTTTCTGTTTCATTCCGTTGCATGGGATTTTTTATCACAATTAACCGCAAAATGTTTTCTTTTTACTCAATAACAGTTCTACGGTATCTGTTTGAGGGGAGGGGGGATTTTTAAAAGTCTAAACGAGTTCTGGTGAAGTTGTAATTCTGACATTTCGGTTACCAGTGGTTTGCTCACTTCTATACGTAAGTTGAGCAGTTTATCTTATCCTGGGTTCCCAACTGTACCCAAACGGCCTGATTAACCGTTCCACGGTTAGTCAAAGCCCTGGTCCTTTTCAGCACTGGTTTATAATGTGTCTCTGCGATAAACTGACTGGTCCGACTATTCAGCTATGATCTAATAGTATGTTCCAAGTCGGTCATACTATGAGTCTCGAACACACTGTCAACACAGGGCGAGGCCGGATATCACGGCGATGTCAACCGCTGTCTAAGTTTTGCTGGTATTCTTTGACAGCGACACTCCGCATTGACATTAGCCTCCGGTGCGGCTTGCTTGTTTGCTGTCCTTCACTCTTTTTGTTCGCAAAGGGGGAACTTTTTTGGTTGGTTTACTGCGATTTGTGTAATGGTTGGGAGCTCTGCTAAAACGTTGCTACTGTTGGGTCTACAGTAAGAGCACGGTTCAGTGAGCTTTCCAGCCGACTAAAACGTGACTGAGAGCCCGCTCAACAAGCACGCGGAGTTGGGGTGACCATCAACGCGGGATGTCGCTGAAGTAGAAGAGCCCACACCTTTGGAGTATTGGTCCATGGCTCGTCTGGCTACCGAACGTGCTACTTCCGTAATGAAAGAAAACGCGGCGGGGTTCAACCCTCCGAGCGTGGTGATTGGGACGAGAACGAGCCTGTTTCTGACGGGTGGTATGGCTACAAACCCCTGGTACTTCCGTGGGCCACGTTTATGCTGTTGGAAAAGTGATGTACAATCAGTGCATGCTGTGGTGGTAAATCTTTACGAGTTGTATAGAGTGGCACGGAAGCGTGCGGATGGTATTCAGAAATTAACTACGAATGCGGGCGGCGGGTGGAAACCTGTCGCGCCTGCATTTATTGGAGACTAATAGGGATAAATCAGTAGGGGAAGAGATTCTCAGAACCAATTACCCCAAGAAGGAGGTGTTGCGAGCGACAAAAAAGCTACCGTGGTATAGTTGAACGAATAAAAAGGAGTGAATATGGAAGTGAGTTGAAAGGGCTACAAGCAAATATGGAAAGGGCAGGGTCTACCACCTATTCTCAGTGACTAGAGTAAAATAAATGCTTCTTGTGTCTGAAGTTGACTCTCAACTTCCTAACTATTTGGGACTTGGCTTGAAATTGTCTGGCAACTTCCTTCACCTCCCCATGAGGAAGCAGTTTACTCAGCTTATATAGACCTTTGGCTACCCTAAAGTCCGAACAAAACTACAGAAGGTACCAGGAAATGCATAGAAACAATTTGTGTGGATGATATACTCAAAACGAAAGATACTTCAGAAACTAACAATCAATGAGGTTCTCTTATTCCCCATTCTCTAAATCAGATCCAATCAACTCCTCTAAAATATCCAAGCAGTCCCCACAAATATCTCCGAACGACCCATAGCTCTCTATTCCCTCCTCGGAGATATCTAAACTACTAAAGATGTCTCCATCCGGTTCCAGCGTCGGCACCACTTGTTCCAAACTCTCCAGTCCAGGCCCCACCAGTCCAACACTTTCCATGCCCCCTGCTCCCTCATCCAACTCATCCTCCCCGTCCTCCTCTTTATTAACCTTTTAGACCAACTCAGGGCCACCCACTCGTCGAAGGTCTCCCCAGCTCCCTCCTCGATGTCCCACTCCCGTCCCTTACCTACCTCCTCCGCCTTATCCTCAATAAAGAGGCGACGCACGAATTCGATGACCTTTTTCTTGGTTTGCCGGCGCAGGTAGTCCTTGCGG
The DNA here is from genome assembly GCA_002205965.3 of Kappaphycus alvarezii. Classification (NCBI taxonomy): domain Eukaryota; phylum Rhodophyta; class Florideophyceae; order Gigartinales; family Solieriaceae; genus Kappaphycus; species Kappaphycus alvarezii. The sequence continues at coordinate 117,299 of NADL03000866.1, forward strand.
TCAGTAGGTCCGAAAGGGGGTAGGGGAATAGAATTTAGGGGGTGGGGATGGCGATTTTTGGAAATGACTTTCGAGAGGCGTAGATTGGTCATTTTGGTAGGGTTTGGGGAATGGGAGGTAATGGAGGGTGTTTTGGGTGTGTAAGTGGAGACGAATGATGAGCAAAATGATCGGGGACGTTTAAAACTTGGAATAAAGGGGTTTAAATAGGCTCCCGGGGCAGGTTCTATTGATTATAAATATGTAAAATAAATCTCTAAGGGATTTTGTAGTAGTGCATTTGCGCCCTTTTTCTCAAAGAAACGAATTTGAAGGAGGAGGTAAGCAAAAAGAGAAAAAGAACTTGATTCGGGATCGATTCAGAGGGGTAGATACAGTATAAAAATATCAAGATAAAATGGAAGTAAATTTGGAGAGGACCGCGGCAATGATAAACGAGGCTCAGGGAGGACGAGGAAGGACCGGAACTATAAGCAAATTTGGAAAAGGAGAGGTAGTACAGTAAACTAAAGGTCGGTAGATGACGGCGACAGCAAAAATCCGTTCCTATCAGCACGCGCCTAACAGAGACTAAACGCAAAACGGGTAACGAAGTCATGGAGCTCCTGATGAGAGGGGTAACCGCGACGGGAAGCAGCGAAGGGAGCAAGGCGGCGGGAAAAACCCTTGCCGTCGTCGCTTAAGGCGCTAAAGATATCCATACCGACAGGGCAGAGGAGGATATCGTGTTGGTTACAGTAAGTGCCGTAATGACGATGTTTCTAGCGCTCTGCGAGTGTCGTGGTAGCACCTGCAGTAACCGTACTTGGCGAGATGTGGCGTTAAGCGGAGTAAGCGGAGGGGTGGGCACTAGTAACGTCGACGGCGATATCGGTACTGTGAACCTCATAGGCGGAGGTAATGTAGCACTCCATTGGTAATGCGGGGACTCTGAATGCCCAGACGAGTTGGGAACCTGATAGAGGAGCGGATGCTTGACGAGGATGACGATCCTAACTTTCTTACAGAAGCGGACAAGAACGTTGCGGAGGACCTGATGTCGACGAGTCATTCCGTCTTCGTATTTACACGTCCACGCGTGTTGGCCGCTTGGATTTAAGACGGGTGTGACGTCGGCCGAGCGCCGGGAGCAGATCCCACGGCGAGTAGATTCAATGGATAGCATAATACCGAGACAGAGAGTCAGAGAGACTTTCCACGCAGACGAGGACATGTACGTACCGCGAAGAAGGTGAGGAAGGGAAGAGAAAACACAGGAGGAGGAATATATGCAAGCGGAGATGAGCCGTGCTCGGTCGGGTGCTGTTGCGGACAAGAACAACCTGTCAGACTTCGATAGCATGAGTTCAGTTGTGATCGCAGACTGGAGCCTCTCACTGGGGACCGGCGATGAACAACGCTCGAAAAGTGCCGTAGCTGCAAGCGAAGAAGACAGCTGCGGGTGCCGGGAGGCTAAGAGCGACATTGCAGATCGAGGGATCTCTTCCAGGTGGCGATCCTGGGAAAGAGTCAGCAGCTCAGAGATAATATCAATTACAGATCCTGCGTAAGCAGCCTCAGTAATATCCGAAGTTTGCAGGAGACCTAGATCGCTCATTGAGAAGGGGAGAGAGGCCTAGAGCCAGGCCCGATACGTTCAGGACAATTTCAATTGGTGGAACGCTTCCCTCTGCTTCTGATTGAAGCTGGCGGCGAGTACCGCAGATGAGTGAAGGAAGCGTACGTAGCAAATGCATGACCTTAGAGACGTTCACACAGAAGAGGCTTAAGTGGAAATCCATTCGAGCATCATCCCTTTCTCGGAGAGAATGGAAGCTACGGTCAACGGCGGCTTGGCGGCCTGCGAAAAATTGGGAAACAAAAGAGTCCGAGCCAATCGAAGATCCCAGGACGGTGAAATCGGGGGTCGAAAAGGGGCAGGGAAGTGACAAAAGGGGATGGGAAGGGGAGAACCCGTAGAATCAGGTCTTGGCAAGGTTGAGCTGGAACCCGCGAGGAACTCCTTCAAGCTGGATGAAACGGATGGGGGTGGCGGTTTGGAACCGAGGAAGGAAAGTTTTACCGTCAACTGCTTACCAAGCAATGAGGGAAGGTGATAAATTTTTCTGTAACGGTAGTGATATGCCAGTATGGCACATTTCGTTTTGTTATGGTAAAAATTTTGCCGCGTGTGCCAAGCAAGAAACGCTTGGCGCGCGTAGCAATTAATTTTTCCCTGCTGTGCAAAACTCTCAAAGACTTTTTTGGCATGCTTTCCTACGCAAATGAGCCCATTGCCTACTTTTTCGCTTGAACTGCTCCCTTTTCATTGCCAACGCTCGTCGCGCGTCCTCCTCCTTCTGCCCTCTCCTTATTTTCTGCGCTATTTCTACCTACGTCAGCATTTATCTGCCTCTTTCTACGTACTGGCATGATATCAAAGCACATTTAAACCCACGCATTCTCATCTCTTTGCTTCTCTATCCACCTCCTACCACCCCTTTACACCCTTTCATATCCTATTTCTCCCATTCCACCATGCCCTACCGCATCTCAGACGTTGCAAACCCCTTTACGCCTATTCCTCGTGGCCAATCGCCTTCGTCGTCCTCATCTGCTACCCCGCGCTAACTCATGCGACCTATGGATGTCCCTCCTCTTCGCCCTTTCCGGGCCCCCATAAAGGCCAGGCGTGTCACGCCTCCATCTCCGTCGAACTGGCTGACCATCACAAATATACTTGAATTAAAGTCTGAGGAGGTATCTGAGGAGGAGGAGTTGTCCTCAGGTGAGGAAGGAGTGCTTTCCTCTGAGGATTATTTGGAAAAGTCACTTGAGTATGGGGATTTAGACTCGGCTGGGGGAACTGTACCCTACGATAGGGATCCTCCTAAGCCAGTATCGGACGAGGACCGTAAGTGCACGTGTCGTCTATGCTTCTATTATCGCCGACGTCATATTTACCCGAAGAGCAGGAGGGTGGCTAAATCGCCTTTTTGTAGTGATTAGATTTTATTTAGATGTAGTCGCTTCACACATTTAAGTATTTTTGCGCATTAATAGGTATTAGAAATTCTATATAAGTGAATACATTCGCGCCTCTAGGGTAAATGAAGAAAAGGGGGAGTGATATTTTTACCTTTCGCTAACTGAGTTCAGAGTGAGCTCAAAAGTTGGTGGCGCCTTTTCATTCTTCGTTTATTTCTTTGAATCCCACCCCTCTTCCTTTTCATTTTTCCTTTAGTCGATCCCCTTCTATCCGCTGTACTCAACCTTTTCGCACTCTCGTCGCGTGCAACGAATCTCTGTCTAGCAGAGTTAATACGATCTACCATCCTTTTTGTGTGTCTGTGCCGTTTCCCTGCTATCAGATAGCAAGAGAAAATGAAGAGGCAGGACAAAGAGCAACATGATCGCCAAGTAAAACCTCTCGCAAAAGACCTGGCAAGAGCTGCTCGTCATCCTGTCGTAGAGCCACGTCATGGTCTCCACCGCACGAAACCCGACATCCAGGCAATAGGAAGCAGCGAGGGGACCGATTTTTTGATGTTGCCTTCGTGAATCCCCTCGCTCCCTCCAACAGGAGAGTAAGGACCTTCAACCCGATGTCTTTTCTGATTGCGGGGCGAAATTCAAAGCAGAGAAGACATCAATCTTTTATCACGACCTCCACCAGAGGTAGGCTCGTTCCTGAACCAATCTCCACTCATGGAGGGTGCCACCCGGATGCATGTGCAGTGCTAAATGACGTGGCAAGGAACGTGGCCGTGAGGGCACTAGAGACATACTTAAGGGTTTGGGGGTTTTGATGCAAAGGCACGCTGCAGCAGCCGTCATGTCCAATGCGGCCTGTTTGATGGCTGGTCTGAAGGTATCTTTTTAGAGAGCGTATTTCCTTCCCTATTCCTGTGCCAGCATACCCCTTTGAGTCGATTGCGGTTGTCTGGAAAACCATGGGATAGATCGGATGTATCTTCCGAGAGTAAAACACCCAAACCTTCTCCCAAGAGCAAGGGACCGAGGGGATCCCCTTGTTGAGTGCCCTCTATACTACGGACATAGTAGGTTCCGAAAGCAATCTCTGTAGGAGCATCGTAACATGAGTGTACCTACCGTACGAGGCCTGGGCATTCGTTTATACGGTTTCCAGAATGCGCTGGCGGGAAGTGCAATTGAAAGCGTTGCGAGCGTCAATTTGGACCAACAGGTGGTCGTGGAACTCGTATCTCTGGGAAAGACGACGCACAAAATGAATTATTGCATCGGTGCCGTTCTTGAGGCCTACTCCGACCTGATGGGGCAGAAGGTAGGAGCGGAGGGCGTGGTGGCTTTGTATACCGCGAACCTAGAAATTAGGGTCAGCAGAGGAGCCCAATAGCGATAGGACGGATTCCCCCGTTTGGCTTCGACAGCGCTGGAAGACGGCCTCCGAAGAAATACGAGCGGCCCGCGGCCGGTAGATCGCCGTTCAAACAGAGGTTGAGTAACTTTGTCAGAGCATGAAGGCAGTCTCTGCTGGGCGTGACACCACCTGCCGGGCGAAGCAGTATTCGCAGGAACACTGGGGATATACCATCGGCTCCAGGAGCAGTTGAAGGATCTAGGATGTGAATGGTGCGGCGAACCTCTAGGACCGAGAACTTGAGCGCGGGAGGCAAACGGTGAGGGACATGGAAGTGATTGGAACGGGGGTCGGGGATGAAGAGAAGCCAAGATTTGAAAGGTAGCTTCGCTGAGGGAAAGTGGGAAATCAACTTGGAGAGGGGCTGCGATAGCCCGGGTAGGGCTACCCCAGGAGAGGAAACGGCGGCATCTGCGAAGGGCCGCGTCAGGGCGGGCGGGGCGGGAGAGGATGGAACCGGAGAGGGAGGGCGGAGGTGAAAAAGGAGATAGCCTCGTCGAAGATGTCATCAAAGAGGCGGCTGGAAGCCATGCGGATGTAGTCAACAAGGCCAGAGCAATTTTCACGGCGGCGGTGGCCAAGAGAGCGGGGCAGTTGTGTCGGAAAGCCAGCTTCGGGATAACAAGAAGTTCCAGAAGTGCTCGAGCCCTGTGCTCTGGCGAGGAAGCGGATATAACGCGGTACAAGGCTGCAAAGTATAAGTCGTAAGCCACGGCTTGGACTGAATGAGGAACAAAGGTGAGAAAAGAGAAGGGGCGGATAGGAGGGAACGGAAGGTGAAGGAGGACTGAGATGGTCCTGAATCTTCATTCATGGCAGGAGATTCATCCGTCAGGATCCATGTGGGTATCGGGGCGGAAATGTGTTCAAGGAGACTATAGGGGTTAATGTCGGCTGGTGTAATAGGGAGCGGAGGTGTGGGAAAATGGGCATTTGGGGCATCAACCGTAATTCAACCATCCTTTTGAGGCGGAACGGGGGCATCCTGAGTACGGCGGCGTTTGAATCCACCTCCCCCTGCTGGGGGGGAGGAAGAGGGACGGCTCCAGGGAAACTAGGGAGACCGGACAGATTGGCGAGTATTTTGATATTGATGTCCCGAAGAGTGGGGCGGAGCGAGCAGGATACCATTTGCATTTGTCGTCTTCCAGGCGAGAGTTCGGAATGCAGACCTTGTTATACAGTACTGCAAGGAGGTCATAAGCCGAGAGATCAGTCTCTAGATCTAGTATGCCGGAAAAGGTAAGGGTCTGTGTGTCGAAAATTGTCGGAATGCTGCGCGAGGGTGCGGTAAGAGTCGTAGGCAGCATTGACGGTTGTTAAGTCGCGTTCCACCGCACAGATTTAGTAATGGTTGGGATAGGCAGATTGAATAATCAAACAGGAATCGGAGAACCTATCGGCAGAGATGGCAGCACGGAACTGGGACGGGTTGTGAATCCGGAAGGTAGAAGGAACAAAGACGCGAACGGAACGCTTCTGATTACCTCCAAAAAGGCCGCGGGTGGCATTGCGAACAGTGCCTCCAAACTTATGGGCTAGGCGGGCGTCGCCGAGATCGCGAAGCTCAGTCAAGCCTTGACGACCGAGGGGAGAAGGCGGCAAATAGGATGGGTCCACACAGGGGCTTTGGCCACTGGAGCTTTGACCGCTTGCAGATACGGGGCCGGTGCTGTGGCCGCAGGATCTTCGCCAGGCGATTTAGCTTCGGAAGCGGAGGGAAAACAGGGTGCGGCAACATGAACGCCGACAAGCGCGTTCAGATGCCGACAAGCGCGTTCAGAATGTTCCGGATAGATCTAAACTAAGGTTTTTTCTGGAAAGACGGCTTCAGCGTGTTGAAAGTAGCAGTTTGTAGGGCATATGACAGTAATCGATCGGTTGACGCGGTGTCCGCACGATTCACGGCTCCGTCAAGCAGTGAGGCGGACTTGATCAAAAAATCCAGCGTAGCGTGTGAAAGAGCAACGACAAATTGCTGTGTGTGGCAACGGAACGGTTTGTTTTTGGCTCCATATAGTGTGGTGTCACGAGGGTTGGACCCAGTCCCGACGTAGGAAAGGGAACGAAAGGCCGAGACTGCACGTGCAAGCGCGACATCACTCGGGTAGGTGGGGATCACAGACACGAAATCGTGTTACCCAGGAGAGGAAATATTTGAAGACCAAAGAGAGAAAGCAACAAAAACAGGAAGGATGACCGTGTGTCGCGAAAAGAACCCCGGAAGCGTTGGTGCAAGACGCACGCGATGGCGGCCAGTGCGGAGGAGATCACAAACCGTTCCGCTGCTACCCACGGCAATCCGTCGTTGCTCTTTCACATGCCGGGCTGGATTTCTTGGTCAAGTCCGCCTCACTGCTTGACGGAGCCGTGAATCTTACTGACCCCGCCTCAACCGATCAATTCCTGTCATTCGCCCTATAAACAGCAACTTTCAACATGCTGAAGCCGTCTTTCCAGGGTAACCCTCAGTTTAGGTCTGTCCGGAACATTCTGAACGCGCTTGTCGGCGTTGATGTTGCCGCAACGTTCTCCCTTCATCTCCGAAGCCAAATCGCCTGACGAAGATCCTGCTGCCACAGCACCGACCCCGTATCTGCAAGCGGTCAAAGCTCCAGCGTCCCAAGCCCCTGTGTGGATCCATCCTATGTGCCGCCTTCCCCCCTCGGTCGTCAAGGCTTGACTGAGCTTCGCGACCTCGGCGACGCCCGCCTAGCCCATAAGTTCGCAGGCACTGTTCGCAATGCCACCCGCATGCTGTAACATTTCACACTTGTGCACACTACTAGTACCACGCTATTTAACTCATTGCAGCCAGCTTGTCTTATCCGTTACAACCAACTTATGCGTTACAGTGAATGAACCCGCCGTGTTGACATTGTGTACATCCAGAGAACCTTCGTTCTCAGGGTATGTACAGTAAATCGAGACCCTGCTTACAGTAATCCTTGTCTGCGATTGCTCCTAGCAGGAAAATTAAGTATACCAACCCATTCAATTAAACCAAGAACCTACCTCCGGTGTTCCCAAGTCGGCCAAGTAACTTTTTGGGACAAATTGGACATTGTGGTGAACGATCACATACTGTAGCAGTACAGTACTGTGTAATCATCTTTACTTTATCCTCTGACCGCGACAGATCTCGCCCCCTATCCGTCCGTGAGTCGTCCTCATGTTCCGCTTTCTCAACTTTACCGCACCCTCACCGCGGCACCTATCTGTCCTCGCAAGCCTGGATAGTCGCTGTGTCTCTACGCCTCGGCCGCGCGCTTTTCTCTGGTCATGATCGATGTCCGATATGTGCTCGCCGTTCCAACGACATCGCCCCGTTGCTCGATCCCCTGGGCAAACATGCCCTCACCTGTAAGTACGACGATGGGCAGACTCGTCGCCATAATGTCTTGCGCAACGCTCTCCATCGTTACTGTAAGGAGCTCGCAATTTCTGCCCTTCTTGAACATCTGCTTCCTCCCCTTCCCCTTTCGTCCTCTCCCTCGTCCGCCCTTCGCATAGATCCTTATATCCCTGGCGCATACGGCCTCGACTCGAAGGATATCGCTTTAGATGTCACCGTTGCCCATCCACAGGTCACTTCCCGCGTTTCCCAGGGTGCCGTATCATGCGGCGCAGCTGCCTCTCTGGCTGAACGTGCGAAACACACGCACTACGGTCTAATCTGCCACACGGATGATATACGGCTTCTTCCTGTTGGTATTGATGTGTTCGGTGCCCTTGGGGCCGAGGGTGCGACTTTCTTCCGGCGCCTTTCTACGTTCGCTGCTGCCCGTCGATGCGCCACTCCCCAATGGGAACTACACCTCCTAATCACGCGCTTTGTTCTCTACCAGCATGAGTTGCAAGCGAGTCAAGTTCTTACCAGACGCATTTCCGATCAGTTTCTCTCTCATCCCCTTCGCATGTTAGTTTCTCTGTCATCCCCCTCAGCATGTTCTCCCACATGCTTTTTCCACACCCCGTAAAGATTTCACACACACTCATGTTTTATAAATGGCGTACAAGCCTAGCTGACATTGTAAGCTAACATAGTTAAAGTTCGTCGCTGCCCAGCTTGGGAGTACGCGCTGGGAGCGATGTTGCAAAGGTAGACCATATGTGTATAATCATATTTACTTCATGTGTTATCTGGTCGACGAGATTCGTTGCCGTAGGTGGTCAAGGGCCACCGCTGGTGTACAGAACATTCGTCGGGATATCAATTTCGCATAGGTCTCAATCATAACAGTACTGGGGCGCTTGTAGATGCGCCGACAAATTACTGTACACCGTCTGAAGTGGGAGGAGGATAAATTCGTCCAGCAGTCGGGTAGAGTCGGGAGCAGGTGCACCTATGGAGTCGAAGGCTAAAGGGCGGAAATCGAAGCCAGGGTTGCGGTGAGGGCATTCAAACGGGGACGATAGGCGATGTGTGATAAAGTACAATACTGTACTGTACTGTACTGTACTGTACTGTATTTAGTTTCATTAGCTTACGGTATGTACAGTAGCATCCCATCGACTTCCTCGTAGACTGTTGTTGGTGCTAGGATTCGACAGCAATAATTTATACATTGCTTGGACCATTGGTACATGAATTTAATATGACATGCAGATTTGCAACTCAAAAAGGGTCCCAGCTAATCCATACATCTCAATAAAGACACCCCCTTTTTTCCCCGACTTGTAGGTGGGTTGAACGTTTATTGAAGAAGGGACCCCGACGTGGGCTATGGCATAGGGGGGTGCCCCGAAGGGCTAAGCGACTAAGTTGCTAATATGTAACGAAGGGAGTGAGGACGGTGTAAAGCGTTTGGAGTTGTCGACGGGAGAGCGTTGAATGGCGAAGCAGTTTGACAGAGTTGTGTAGGTAATGGGGCCGCCCTGTGGGGTGCTGGAGCGACGATGGTAGAGCGGGAACCAGTGCAGGAACCACCGAAGAAGGTAGGGCAGTACGGTAGGCTCCGCTGGTAGAGGGGGGAATTGGGTTGGTTTACTGTGAGTAATGGAAAGGTTGGGAGTCCTCTGTACTTGTAATGAACGCTGGTAGAGTGGAGTGCTATTTACGGCCGCAACATTTGACGTGCATGCACACCACCGTGTAGGCTGATATCAGCCCTGTCCACAGGTTTTAGCTAGCATATCTGTTTCGGTAAATGAACCTGATGCAGTAAATGATGCCCCTATGTTCCCCACTTACCGCTTATAATTGATGTCAGCATCAACAACTCCATCCACGCAAAGGCAATGACGTTGAAGCCAAGAATTGAGATCTTCTCGCTGCAGAGCTACTCAACTCGCAATGGCAGCTCGCCGTTCTCCCTTACTCTTACCTGCTTCCGCTCAACAGCATCCTGAAAAGGTTCACGATCTGTCTTGATAACCGACCAGTCCCGTCCCGAAACAACCTAAAATTCGCCTTGACGATCCTAAACGCCTCATCGCTGAGCTCCCCAAGCGGTATATCCGATAAGTCCACGCCGAACGGGTCTGCCAACTCCCCCGACCACCGTTCAATCCCAATCAACCCATACGCAATAATCACCGTCCATACCACACTCCACCACCCCTGCGCCTCCACAATTCCCAACGGCAACATCGCCAACCAAATCACTAAAAAGATGCGCACATGTTGCACATAACCGTACGGCAACGGCACCTTGATCATACGCTCGCACACCGCCGCCTGATCCCGCAATTGTTGCACGTATAGAAACACCGCCAGTGCCTCATTGTCACTCGCTGTGAACCGCTCCGCCTGCTCCTTGTAGTACATATCCCCAAGCACCAGGTAGCCCCGCACCACGTCCAAGCAGTAGTCGCCCTTCTCCATGGCGCGTTCAACTCGGCTAATATCCTCCTCTCCCATCCATCCCTTCTCCGCCGCGCAGTCCAGTCCACGGGCCTCACGTCTCAGCCGTTTCGCCGTCACTACCACAAACCCTACCAAATGCGCAGCCATTCGCTCCAAGTCACCTTCATGAAACATCCCCCTCCGTAAGCTTCGAACAGCCTATTCGCTAGCAGCCCCGTCGTCGTTAATATCCCGTCCCTCCACGTCCGCAATGCAGTCACGTACCTCCAGTGACTGTCATACAACCGGAACCCGAGCAACAAGAACAACGCAAAACCCACATACTCCTTCACCTCCCGCTGATGGCAATCTTCGTGCAGAATGACCCGTCGCATTCAAACTCCGAGGCCCGGACACTCCGTACGCAACTCCCACTAATACCACGGAGAAAACGCCAACGACTGGTAGCATCCACCAACCCACTGCCCCTGTCAACAGCCGCACCCACGCCCATCGTCCCACTTTCAGCCCGGTTTTCGCCAGGTCGTGCCCTAGATTGCACGATTGCTCACTCTCGGAGGCTTCTTCGTCAGGGATTCCGGTCTGGGGGTTGGCGCGCTCTTCATCCCACATGGCTCCCGAATGAGCGACAGGCACCACGAGGGAATCTATCCTCCTTGCGTAGTTTGTGTGTACAAATATGACATCTTCGACGATGCGTGCGCCAGTTCGTCAAGGTCAAGGTCATTTAAATCGGTCCCGAATGGCTGCTGCAGTTCGTTTGCCACTTGGTACATTCTTTGGAGCGGTAATTTAACCAGAAACAAATACGCAATAGAAAAGACAAGGAGATCAGAAAAAGGACAGAACGGAAAGGGAGGGGAGAGGAGAGAGGAGAGGTGTAGGGCAGAAAGGAACGAACCCAGTAACGGCGTAGCCGATGATAGTCACCCATAGCACAGTAATCCAGCCTGTGACGTGGTTGCCAAACGTTGCAGCAACCGAGGAAACATTACCGTATATGAAACCAGTGTTAGTTGGCAGAAACCGTTCTTGTTTCCTCCTATAGTCAGCATCAATAAAGATGGTCAATTTCTTCAAGCACGTGTCGTCAAGGAACCCGCTCGTAACGTACCGGTATCCTCTGCTAGTACAAACGGTACCAAAAGAAAGAAGATAACCAACAATGCCCTCAACAACACGGTAAAGCCTCTGGCAATTCCCTGGTCGCGGATAAACAAGCAATTCCGCACCACCCCCTCCAGTTTCCTTACATCCCCTAGAATTGGTACAGCCCGATTGGCAAATTGAAACTCAACATGCAGCTTCTCGTTGTGACTCATTGCCATAGCACAATAACTTCGTAAGACGTCCAGGCAGTGCATTGCCATGTTACCAGCAATATGGATCCGCCCAATGTCTTGCTGCGATAGCAGTCCCTTCAGCTCGATGAGGTCTCTTTCATGACGAAGTTCTTGCTTCAAAGTTATTGGAATTGCTGCAACATGAGCAAGGATTCGCTCATGATCGCCAGGGTGCCATGCGCCCTGCGGGGCAAACAACATGATTTGGGTGGCAAATGAATGGCACGCAGCTCGCAAGTCGTCTCCCCATGCAACACCAGCTTCGTTGTACCTATTGAAGGCCGCTTTAACGTAGAAACTGAGAAGCAGAAAGGCTTGGCGTATGAACGGAAAATGCGCGAGGGAATGTGATTCATAGCGTTAGTTTCATACGTGCACCACAGTGGCCTGAAGGTAGCATTTTAGGGAGCGTAGTTCCTTCCCCATTACGGTGTCGGTATACCCTTTTTGAGTCGATTGTGTTGTCTGGAAAACCATGGGATAGATCGGATATATCTTCCAAGAGTAAAACACCCAAACGTTCCCCTACATTGACCACAACGAAGGAAATGTTATTCATCGCATAGAGAACAAATGTACTTACCGGCAAAGCTGACGTAGGTTCCCACTAACGAATCCACCCGAATGGATGAAAGCCACCATCTTACCGTCCTCTTTTGGGCCTCATCAACACCTTCCTTTGCTAAGTACGATATGATTAAAGCTGTACTTGTCCAGACCGCAACTCCCAGCAAAATCCACCACGGTACACTGTGGATGAAATGTGCGTATAGAGACGGCTGCACCTTTTCCTTCCTCGGATATCGATACTCTGGTAGGGGCACCCTGCCGAATGAATCCGCATCTACATTCGAATGAGTTAACTCGGGTAAACTGTACTTGTCTAGAATGTTCTGCCCGCGGACGATGAGTCCAGAACGAGGGCACTGTCGGGGGCAGCGGGTATTACGTGATGGTAGCATCCCCATTTGACGGAAAGAGCAGCTTCGATAACCGCAGATGCCGCCTTAGTGCAAATCGCCTCCAATGGAAGATCCGTTGCGTCATAACCGAATGGGTCCATTAACTCGTTTGCGATTGCCTCGAGTCCCAAAATTCCGTAAGATATGAGAGGCGCGAGTCCTATCGTTATAAAACCGCTCGTGGCAGTCATCGAGAGTGGTAGAAGCGCCAACCATAGAGCCGTGAAAAATCTTTGATGCCGAGTGTAACTTTTTGCAACCGGGTATTGCTTAATAAGAAGTGTCTCAGCTACGAGTTTCCGCAAAAACAAGCACCGCTTTTGCATCGCGTTAGATATAGTGAACTTTGCCGTGGTCGTTGTGGCCATGTTTCGGTAATCATAGTCTTTGCAGTCCTGGAGGAGAATGTACGAATGAACCACATCAAGGCAGTGCTTGACAGGGTCTTCGGCGCTTTCAAGTGCCAGGCGGTCCTGTGCGACGAGAATACCGTCTTTCTCTTGAGATTCTTCTCTGCGAATGCCCAGTAATTTATCACGTAACGCAAGAGGCAGCTGAGCGAGATGCGCAATGATTCGCTCTTTGTCGCCGTGATGCCAAGTGCCATCATCAAAATGTTTTAGCACCTCCAGAGAGAGGTTGCGCATGTGGCCTTGCATTTGTGAGAGAACTTCAGCCCCGTGCTCGTACCGAGACAGAGCATCGGAAGCTCGAAACGAGAGGATTAGAAATAGTCCAAAGCCAATTTCAAGGAGCACGCTACCATCGACATCAATAGGGCTGCACCATGCTCGACATTGTCCTCTTTTCTCTTCATCCCATATCTTGGAAAAACCATATGACGCGAAGACAATGACGACTGACCACAAGATAATGAACACTTGGGCCCAAACGTTGACAGAGGGAACAGCGTCCAACAATTTCTTGATTGACCTGCGAAGTGTCGGAGTTTCGTCTTTCACTAATACAGAGGGGTCTTGATTCCAGAACATAGGTTCAAACGACTCGCGGTTGTAATGCGCATCCTTCACAAATTTCCCCGGCCCATCCCCAGTTTGTTCGTAGATGTTCCGGATAGAATATTTGATCTCCTCACAGATATCATCCAAAGGAATGTCATACCAGTCAGTTCCAAAGGGATCAGCAAGTTCCAATCCCATTGACAGCAAGTTTATGATAGAATATCCCACGGGAATCAGAAACGGTAGTGCCAGGAAACCGTAATGCCCAACAAATGCAACGGGCAAGGAAAACAACCAAACTCCACTGAAAATTTGCAAGTGGAATGTGAACGCGTGTGGTATGGGGAATTTGCGCATTGCTTCGCACTCCTCAAACGCCATCTCGAAGCGGTGCAATACATAGTTGACTCCTGACCGTGATGCGTACAGTGGATTCTTGTTCGGCTTGAAGACATGGTGCAATGTGTCCGACGCACTCATGTACCCATTAATGACGCTGAGGCAATGTTCCGGAAGGCTGGTTGCTCTTCCCAGTGCTTGAAAGTCCTCCTCTGACAAGATATCAGTCAGCTCTGCCAAGTCGCGCGTATCCCTAAGCTTAAGTTTGCATGTGTACGGTAATGCTACAATGTGAGACAATAATCTCTCGCGGTCCTGTTCATGCCAGCTATTCCGCTTGAACACCATGCAGAACAATAAAGCGACTTGCTCGAGACTCCTCTGCAAGTCAACTTTCCACAAGAACAATCCTCTTTTGTAACGACCGTAAGCGTCATTTATCCAAAAGCCAAGCAACAGAAATACTCCTAGACCGATGTATCGTGTAGTTCTCGGGTTCAGTGGAATATACAAACACCACCACCTCGCATTCACACATTGTACTGCGTCTGTTGTCACGACAAATTCGGCCAATCCCCACGTCAAGAATACTACTACTGTCAACCAGATTGCGAACACAGTCATCGGAAAAGCTACGTCGGCCTTGAACCGCGACTTCTTGAAAAAGTTTACAGCCCACCCAATTACTGGAATTGGCTTGCGCGTGCTCTTTGCTTTTCTCTTTCTCCAATCCTTTGAGCCATCACCGCTCTCAGACGAAGAGGCGGAGGCAGAAACCTTGGAACTTAATTTGATCCATGAACGCTGAGGGGATGCCCGCACAACGTCCGCAACCGTCATTTTAGTAGTTGCAAAGGCGTCAAGCGCACCAAGCGCAGTCTCTGCGGCGATTCTGTTTAGCTTAATGTCCTCCAAATCAAACCCAAATGGCTCATTCAGATGCATAGCAATCTGGAAGAGCATTCCCACCCCATATGTAATCAACCCGGACCACAGTGGTGTGAACCAACCACTGGTTTCAATGATGCCAAGCGGCAAAAATAGCATCCAAATGTACAGGAATACCTTCAAATGAAAAGTATACCCGACTGCCGGTTGGAAGCGAGAGATACGTTCCAAAGCATTTCCTTCGATCTCTACGGCATCGATTTGATCAATAGCAAAGAAGCGTGGGCAGAAACCTTTCTCCTTTTCTCGTTTTTGAGGAAAAAACGGCTTGCTACTATCGACCTCAGCACTTGATAAGTACGCACGCACCACGCGAATACATTGCACATGTATACTGTCCGCTGCGATCACATCGTCGACATCACTCGAATGCAGGACTTTTTCCAAGGGCCCTCTATCGCGCTCGCCGCGCAGAGACATTTTGAGTGCAAGAGGGTACGCAACGAGATGAGCGACGAGACGGTCATGATCTCTATCATGCCATACACCGGGGGGATAAGCCTGCACGACCTGACGGATTGTTTGACGTAGTAGGGTCGCGATGTTGCCCCAATGGCGCAAGGCCTCATCATAACGCTGCGCTGCCTCGCGGATGAAGAAACCGAGAAGAACGAAAAGGGCCCAACCGACGCCGGAGACAACGGACGGAGTGAGCAGGAGCTGGGAGGGCCAGAACTGCGAGGAGAGGGTGGACCAGGGATTGTCTTCACCGCGAACGAGGGCAAAGGCGAGTGCAGACACGATAGCAGACCAAATGAGTTGAAAGAGAATGAGATGAGTTGGGAAGGAGGCTATGAAACGGCGGAGAGGTGTGAGTTCGGACTCGTCATGCTCCGCGGGGGATTTACCGAGGATGCGAGTGGCGATGGCAGTGTTGAGGTAAGAGGCAACGGCGCGGTGGGCGGGGCTAGAATAGGTCGGGCGGGTGTGTCGCGCGTTTGAGGCGGGAGAGTGGGAAGAGAGTGGGAGAGTGGGAGAGTGAGGGAGGAAGACGACGAGGGCGTCGGGGAGGGGGCATTGTCAGGGTCAGGGGGATCTTTTTGATCGTGGGTTGGGATTTGCATCGCAATTAGAGGGAAAGTTGGCTACGAAGCGTGGTGGAACAAGTTTGCGACAACGGAGTATGGTCGCAATGTGGTTTCGAAGATGACAGAACTCGTTGATAGCTGATGGAATTGCTGTGGGCAGTGCAAAGGCTTTATGAATGAGTCTTGGGAGAGTTACAGGGGTACACAGTTAACTACGAAACAAATACTACGGCACGTGCACAGTTGGATGCAAGAACTGTTTAGAGAGTCTGCGCCCCCCGTCGTATAGCGGCGAATGATGGCTGAAGGCGGATGCAGTGCAGCACATGATACGGAAAACTCATTATGTCGGGGATTACCGTCAGCAGACGCGGGTGTAGTTGTTTTCAGAGGGGAAAAAGCCAGGTTAGGCGCGAACCTTCCGCGCAATGGATTTTTGATCCCAGAACCCAGATGGTACGGAGATCCATCGTTGCTGAGACGACGTAACCAGAGCACAGTACAGTATGTTCCCCATTCTACAATCGAAGAAGTGCAGTATTGAGTGGTACAGTAGGATATTTATTGCAGCACAGGATGGTACTGTACTGATGCAAGTATCAGATTTCATAATACTGACTGCAATTGTGTAATGTTATTCTTACCACTCCTGTAGAGAGACATGAGTGATTCTTTGCTTGTAGCAAAGCGGTACAGTATCTTTTAGAGCTCAAGCTGGTCTCAAGGGACTAACTGCACGTAACGCCTCGTCCTGCTCTACCAAAAAAGGCAAGGGTAGTAATGTACAGTAACCTCCAACGCCGCTTGTTTGCTGGCTGGCCTCCCTTCCACCTTCTGGTAGATTGGAGTGCCATCTACAGTTTTCGACGCATTGTACGGTTTCACAATTGGCTTTACCATGATATGTTTTCTACGCTCCGGTACAAATTTACTGGATACCAACCCACATATCTACCACAGTAAATTAACCCCCCATTTCCCAGTAATGTTCAGAAAAACAGTCTGAACAGAGAGGAAATTTCTTCCTTGCCTGTGGCCGTGGGATGTAATTTCGTATTATCCCTGGATGGCCGAAAGCTAACTGATTGAAAAGAACAAGCAACTCATTATATATTTGGTATTTTGAGTTGCGCACAATTCTTCATTGTTGCACATTTGCATGCCACAACTCCGTTGCCCTTCTATCCGAGGAAGACTCTGCGGGATGGTTTAGGACAGTATTGAATATACCTTTTTCCTGCGGTCAACATTCGTAGGCAACTCACTTTCCCTAATGAAACAACCCAAGGACAGAAGCAAGTCATACCCCTTTAAAGTGTTGAAAAATGCGAGACGGGTATTGTACCCCTACAATACCCGTCGCATTTCAAGCAGACACTTCCACCAAAAAGCAGCCTATCCACAGTAGATTGTTACGACAGACCGTTGCCATGCTGATCAGATCTGTGGGCGTTACTTTCGAATGTAACAGAGAAAATTACTTCATTGAGTATCAAAAACTGTAATGTTCCAATTCTTACCCTGCTTACAAAAGAGGGTTAAGAGAAATAGCCGTTTATCATGTATTGGTGATATGCTGTATAACCCTGTGCTCGGGTTATGTGGAGATATTGTTGATGCTCCGATTGGGTTTTCGCGCTCGTCTAATAGACAGGAAACCCAAGGCGGCTCCTTGCAAAGAGCAGATAACAATGGTTGTAATGACATCAGTTTCATTAGAGACTTTGATTGGGGTTGCGAGAAGGGGTGTCGAGAGTGATTGCATATGCTCCGCTTTGGTGACTGGTCCTAGGAAGAAATAGAACCTCATCAAAATCATGTAAAGAAAGGGCGCCTGCTGTTGTTTATAATTGATGCCAATGATGACTTTTTCTGGTGATTCATCTCCCAGGACCTTGGTGACTCCGCGCTTTTCAGCCTTTGACCTTTGTCAAGCGAAAATTGAGTCAGCGTGGTTACGAGAATGCGCTCATCAGAAACAAAAGTTGACTGTCAGTGTCTATAAAGGAGGGAAAATGTGGGGTGATTTAATATTTGAAAGATATGGTCAGCTGCTATAAAGGTGATTCTGTGCATTAATCACAAAAAAAGTTCAGCACCATCACAGAATAGTTAAAGCTTTTCAAAGCAAAGCACGGACAAACAGTAGACAGGGTGCGTGCTTTTTGGCATCTGTGAGTTGCCAGAAACATGGGGGAAGAATAATTTTAAGAGTGCTCGAAAGTAAACGCAATAGTCGCAGAAACTTGAATCTTTACAAACTTGAGCACACAAAGACAGGGGCTCATGATTCGTTGAGGGTACCTTACACGGCTATCCCGTAACACAAGGCCTCCTTTCAAACTCCGCCAGTTTTCAGACCTCTGAAATCTCGGAGTAATCACTCTCCCTATTTTCCCCTCATGCAGTCAAATACTGCACGAGCGGGAGTCAATTACCGTAGTTCAGATCACTTAGTAATTGGTACTCAAATTATTTGAATTTGTCGTGGGCCACCAACTGCTGCCATAAAGGTCATTGAGCAGCGGTTTGCCTAGTGATCAGAACTAAATTGATTTACGAATGGGGGGAAAGTTTGGGTGCTTAACTGCTTGGCGGCACTGACGGCTCTGTCCCGACAGGAATGAGGCGTAAAAGTGAGAGGCAAACGCAATGCTGCGCTTTGCGCCAGTATGGACTTGATCCCGCGAAAAAGTGGCAGGATGGACAATTTTTGGTGCGCTTTGGAACATAGGCTAACCTACTTTTCAATCATTAAATCAACCTAATTTTCCCCCGTTCTGGTCCATCGCAGCATATCTTGTAGCTGGCCCCACTCCAGTGTGGTAGGGTTGTCTGCTTGACACTGTCCCCAATCCTCTAGACCTACCCCTTACCGTTTCGAAGCGCACTGTAACCGTTCTACATCCCTAATCAGTACAGAACCCAAAATTCTCCCCCACTTCTTGTACAGGAGGGGAAAGAGGGGGTTCGTTTACTTTGACACATGTGTTGGCTGCAATTCAATCATATTTCATGTCTGAGTGTTACATTGGATGCATGTAGTGAAAGATCTTAAAAGGGACCCTCAAGGCTACTCAACAGACCGGCTGCATTGTACATACCGTAACTGCTGCTGCACTGTGCCTTTGACATGTTTCTTGTACAAGCACCTGCATTCCGAACAGTGTAATCTGAGAGAACGAACTCTTTTTGACTGTTGCATACCGATCAAATTGGGCGTGACCTCGCCATTCAGGTACATATTCTTTTGTAATACATGAAGTAAAGATGATTACACATCATTCAGATACGCATTGTACCGCCGTACTTCCCGTCGGCCAATCCGCGACTGCTTAATGTAGCACTGGAAACAAGTGACATTATCTTTCAAATATCAAAAAAATCAAACCTTTCCTCCTTTCAAGTGCCAACATCAAAAAGGAGCAACTGCTATTCGTAGTACTGCGCTGAGCTGCGAATATCCAACAGATCAATCAAAATGACTGGTTGCACGCTTTTTCCATTTCTTCGTCAGGGTACGTAGTTGCGATGAGCAGCAACTGGTTTTGAGCTACACCGGCTAACGCGATTTGCGAAGTGATTGATTAGAGATTCTGAAGAGGTTTCCTTTCCTGTGCTGGAATTTTTTAAAACTTTGTTTCGTCGCAAGCCGGCTAGCCTTGAGCCGGCTTTTTGGGGTATTTTCAGAGGTATTAATGCGCACCCTGTAGGATATTCCAGGCCACAACCGACCATATCACTCAAATATTAAATCACCCCATATTTTCCCCCCGGCTAGGATAGCAATGGAAATTTTGGGTTATTTTATCTATTGTGTGGGCGGTTGTATCCACGCCGCCCGAAGTGCGTAACGCGGGAAAATCGTCACGGAGTAAAGCTAAATTACTTGCATATTTTGCAGGCCGGGGTTGAACGGGTAGCAGCGTGGCTGCAGCAAACAGAGGGGTAGTGGTGGTGGGAAGATCTCCACGGGTAAGCCGCCGGACCAGGTTGGTTAGGGCGGAGAGGCCAGTGACGCCCGCCTCGGGGGACATCTTGGTGGTGGACAAGAGGCCGAGTAGGCGCGGGGACATGCGGTCAGGACCAGGCGGCGATGTAGGGTTCATCGATCGGGCAGCGCGAAGAACGGCACTCCCCGTGATCTAGGGGGAGGAGGAAGGTCAATGCTCTCCAAAGGAAGGACAGGGGCGGAAGAAGGCGGGGAAGTCCCCGAGCGTTTGGCCTTGTAAGAGTTGTGAAGGGAGCAGCAGAGGCCGTAGTAGATGGAGTGGGGGCTATGGTAGCAACAGCGGAGGGAATGGGGGCTAGACGCAAAGGGGGCGGGGGCGATAGAACGAGCCTTGGGAGTCGACAATGGGGGAAGCGGTGCGTGTGGGAAATCTTACATTCAATTTTTACTCATTGTGTCTGGAAATGGGGGGTTAATTTACTGTGGTAGATATGTGGGTTGGTACCCAGTAAATTTGTACCGGAGCGTAGATAACGTATCATGGTCAAGCCAATTGTGAAACCGTACAATGCGTCGAAAACTGTACATTTATTGTGTTGTCTAATGTACATGGGGGGAAGTTTTGGTTGTTTTTACTGTTGGAAGATATATTCTATCCATCCTTAAGTTTCCAGGACAACCACAATCGACTCGAAGCGGTGTGCGGACACGGTAGTTGGGGAGGAACTACGCTTCCTAAAAGGCCAGCTTCAGGCCAGCTTCAGGCCCTGCGAACATGGGGGAAAAATTGGGGTGTTTTGATGATTGAAAAATAGGTTAGCCTATGTTCCAAAGCGCATCAAATAATTGGTGCAAAGTTGTCGGCACGGGGGAACCAGGAAGCGGAATTAATCCAATTCAAAGTAGTTGAATCCCCATCGTCAAAATAACGTATTAGCCTCGTGGATATAACCGACCACATCTTCCATGCATTAAAGTAACCCAAAAATTCCCTCCTGTAAGGAGTGTACACGTTTTCCCACTCCTCGGCGCCTCTGAGTGCTTGTTCCCACCGCCCTCTCTAGAGATTTCCCCTCCCACGGAGGAAACGGGGGAAAACTTTGGGTGTTTTAATGATTAAAAAATAAGGCCGGAGGAAGCTGCTTTTGCTCACCTGCTCAGCTCTACAGAGAGAGTATTCGTTATCCAAATTCCAAGCAATATCTCCACCTCAGCAGGCACTACCAGAACCGGCTCACCAGAGCTACATGCACAATAATTTCTTTGACAGGTAAATTGATGGGGAAAAGGTGACCTTTTATTCAAATGCATAATCAGGGGACCGAGCGGCCATACATACATTTGATGGTACATACAAAACTGTACGTAGAATGGAAGGCGGGCCTACGGTAATGGCGTAACAGACTTAACGTTAGTGCCGGATATATCTCCAGAGTACAAACATCCACTGCTGTAGTAGCGTATGATACTGTATAAACAAGAGCTACTTCTATTGAGGAATGACACCGCCAAAAGCATCGTGTGATGCGATGCCAGTCCTATAGGGCCGTCTGCCGCAATCCATCTCCAATGCCTACATACAATCATAGAAACTATGTATTTGCTTTTGACTGAGTGATGGTTATATGCATAGAACTCTAGATACGCATAGACCCATCACTGCCCCAGGGAGCAGTCGCTCTATATAAATACCCATATCCCTCTACAGGCCCGAAACGGAGAAGGATAGAGTGAACAGGAAAGGGCCGTATTCTGTGTTACAATTTACGATGGCAATGGTGTTACAGTATCATATCAGTGCTTTGGTCAAGTTTAGATCCCCCGTTAGAAGTGTCGGACGACGAAGTAACTACCCCATGAGCCCACCTTTGGTGACCGTCTATGTGACGAGCACTGTAGAAGCGCCTCAGTCGTAGATTGCACTTTTTGAATCATGCTTTAACGCCATTAGAGCCTGCAAGTGTTTGAAGCCCGAAGGCGGCGCTATGAAGTGTCTGCAGATGATATCACCAATAGCTACGCA
Source organism: Kappaphycus alvarezii (assembly GCA_002205965.3). Classification (NCBI taxonomy): domain Eukaryota; phylum Rhodophyta; class Florideophyceae; order Gigartinales; family Solieriaceae; genus Kappaphycus; species Kappaphycus alvarezii. The sequence continues at coordinate 139,046 of NADL03000866.1, forward strand.
ATCTGGTCAACATATGCCGCATCCATAATTTTGTCGTGCCTCGCAGCAGTTTAGTTTAGTCACCCCATTCAAACTTTAGTTTTTAACAAGTTCTACGCGGCGTTACTCATTCATACGTCAATGATAGACGAATAGGGGAAATTTTGGGCTATTTTAATGTATGGAACATGTCGTCGGTTACATCCACGCCGCTAATGCTTTATGCAGACTAAGTCGGCACTGATGAACACTACGTAAACGAATAATATGATGTACAGTACAGTACGTATATCGACACGATCAGATTATACTGTACTGTAGAAGAAGAAGAAGAAAAAGAAGACTTTACTAAGCAGAAAAGGGGGGGCTAGCAATATAATGTAACGACCGCTCTTGGTCGTAATGAAATCATATTGCTTCTGATGAAATAGTATTCACAGTGATGAAATATCTTAGGGGTCGTTTGCTACAAGACATGCAATGTTTCCTGTCCACATACAGTCTATATAAGCATCGACATTTAGTTTGGTTGTTCAGACAGATACTGGTTACCAACGTTTGTTCTGATATCAATCTTGTTCCTGTTCATATAAAGGTACCACTCTCAGCTACCACTGCTAACAAGTGCATCCCGTTCTTATATAGCTATGGGCCCAGATCAAGGTTCCTCATCTCGCGGCTTACCGTATCGTCCCAAGTTCTCGTGGGATATCAAAAATGTCCCGTGGACAGATGGTAAGGGAAGTCAGGAAGAATATTCCAAGTCAGTTACTCTTTGGAACAAATTTCATGACAAGCTGCCAGACTCCAATTCAAATAAGATATCGACGGACCTCCGCGGCACAATGCTCCAATCTCAGTTATATGGGAGGGCTCGTGACCTTTGTATGGCGATTCCTGACAGCGACGTTCAGTCAGCCAATGGTTCAAAGCTTATTGTTGATGCTTTATACAAACGTGATGCGCTATCTGTCGTCAGTGACGCCTATGAAAATTTCATGACTCTGCTGAATACAAGGCGTGGAACAACAGAGAGCTTTAAAAACTTCGAGTCACGTTTTGATGCAAAAGTATCCAAGTTCAATGCTTCATCAGGCTCTGTCCAGTTACCGGATGCTTTGACAGCATTGATGTAACTTGCCAACTCTTCTTTTGAAAATGGACAGCGCGTTTCCGTTCTAGCAGCTGTTTCTACTCGCAGTACTCTTACTTCTGCAGCTACAACAGATCAGTTTATCAATGAAGTTACTTATGAAAAAATTGCCTCTGTTCTTCAGCAATGCGATCACGGCTCTACCAAGACAAATAACACCCATGGATCCAGTTCACTATCCGCTAATTCTGTGACCCCAAGAAGGTTCCAAAAGAATCACCAAAGTCGGGATCGGCAAAGACTTGCACCCGAACAACTTGCCGATCTAAAGCGCAAGAGTAAGTGCCGCATGTGTGACAAGTACGGTCATTGGAAAGCCGATCACTTTCCAGACGGCCAGTTAAAGCCTGGAGTCAAAAGTTATGATACGGCTCCTGATCAAACAAAAAGCTCTCCTGATAAGCCGAAAAAACTGTTAAATTCAACATGGTGCATATCCATAACAATTCGAATAATGATGCCTCGTTCGGCTCTGATTTTATTGGGCCACTTTTAGATGACGGAGCACCGTATAGTGGCATGGAAACGTCTGAATTTACCGCGCTGCAACCTATCCTGCTATTCGACTGGAATGGTATGCTTGAGGATATCCCTGATGTTCTCAAGGGCTACGATTCTTGGCAATATGGTAATGGAAACCATTCTAGTGACTCAAGGAAAATTCTTGGATCAGTTATGATTCGTCTTAAGACTGATGATGGCAATGTTATTTCAGTTCGTCATCTAATAATTGATGGTTCTTCTCAATGGTTAATTGGCCGCAATGTAACCAGACTGTGCAACATTCAACACATAGGTGGTAACAAACTGGTGTTACCCTATACTCATGATACTCTAAAGCTTTGTGATCGCGATTTCATAGTTATATCCCATATGAAAGGTTTGTTCCAGAAAATATTGATTGCTCGAAGAATGTCTCTACCAAGCTCTTTTTGCAACTGCACAAATCACTGAAAAGTTTATTAACAGACCATGTACTGAGGTTAAAAAGGTTATTGACAAAGTACACAAACATTTGTGTGGTCATTCCAGTTACTCAGATATCAAATTGTTACTTGAGAGAAATCAGTTATGGAATAATGAGGTTAAGAAATATGTATCGCGGACTCTTGACTCGTGCCCTGACTGTCTTACCACATCTCAGCCACAAAAAACTAGAAAGGTGTCATTGAGCTCTTTAAGTCGAAATTTTAATTATGTCGTTTGTGTGGATCATTACCATTTGGAGAATAATCGTGTATTTCATATCATGGATTCTGCTGCTCGGTACTCTGTTGGTGACGTAGTGCCAGACATGAGCATGAGTACAGCTATTTCGATATTTGAGAGTCTTTGGGTTTCATCGTTTTGGGAACCTAGGGTCGTACTCTATGATCCTGCTTTTCATAATTCTGTTTTTATTAAGTACCTGGAGAGTCATGATATAGAATGCAGACCATTACCTCCGAGACGACACAACAAGAATGTCATTGAGTCAAAAAACATCGGATCATTCGTGACATTTTTCTACGTTTGAAAGCAAGCTCTGACGAACCTGCACCGGAAGATGAAAGATTGTTGGTACAGCAAGCTATGAGAATTTCTAACGATCTTTATGGAAATGATGTATGTTCGGGTCATGAATTAGCTAAAGGCTACACGAGACCCCTCACATCCACTTCCTATCCAGCTGTTGTCCCACAAGAAGTCCTTCAAGGGCATGAAAAACTGATTGCAAAACGGAAATTAACTAAAATCTTTAAGTCGAAGGCCATTTCTGATATTCACTTCAGTGTTGGTGAGATGTTTCAAGTTTATATCAAAAACCAGCATGAAAAACGTGGAAAGTGGTCATCTCCTAAAGCTGTATTAAGTTACGACAAAGATTCGGGAATAATTTCTGTTCCTGGCAAAACGGCCATGAAGTTCGAGCTGCAATAGAAGACGTTCGCCCAGCTCTTCGAGAAGATACACTTGAAGCCTTTGTACAGGGAGCTATGGATCAGATGGCAACAAGTTTGGATTATGCTATCAATGAAATTTGTTCGGATAATATTGACACGAAAGATCAAGATTCTGTTCTAGCACCACAATATCCAGTTCAGGCGGAGAATGCCAGCTTTGATATTGAAAATGATCAATTTTATCTTCAGCGCCTGACCTTGGTGACAGTATTGACGTGTACTGGCCTCTTGACGATCAATTTTACACTGTAACTGTGGCAGCAATTAATAACGATGACAATAAGTATGATATACACTACAATGATGGCGATGAAGAGTGTCTAGATTTGACTTGTGAAACATGGCGCTTTAGTAATTCTGAAACCTTGTCATCACGTTTACTCCAACTGTGTAATGTTGCGCTCGAGAGCTCAGAGCAAGAGGTTCTGCAGTCCTTTATGAAGATGTTCGGTTACAAAGACTTCATGACGTTTCAAGCTCAAGGGTTACCTACGTTTCCACTGGTGAATGCCTATTCTCGAGAAGAAGCTGTGTTCAAGAAAAATGTTAAACTCGTTCCTCTGTCCCAAGTACCCAAAAAGGCAAATATTATCACAAGTCATGTCATCTACAAAGTCAAGGCAAATGATGACAGCTCCCATAAGATGAAAGCCAGGATTGCACCACACGGTAACAAAGATAGAGAGAAAGCTCAGTTGAAGACGGATTCATCAACGTGTCCACCGACTGGCATACGGATACTACTGTCTCTTGCTCCACTGTTCCACTGGTGTTTGGCAAAAATTGATTTCGAAAGCGCATTCTTACAAACCGGAAAGGCAAAAGGGATGTTTATGTTGTTCCACCAAAAGAGAGTGCTGACAAAGTTTTTTTGTGGTTATTGCTCACGGCGTCTTACGGTCTTTTCAACGCAAATGCAAAATGGCAAGAAAAAAGTGATGATTTCTTCTTGTTTTCGCTTGGATTCACACAACTTGTATACGTTCCGCAGCTTTTTTACAAGTTTAACAGCACTGGATCGTTATTCTTAGTTGCTGTTAAGATTGAGGATGATGTACTATTTGCTAGTCCACGAAAAATTGTTCAGAACACCATTGCAAAAATACAGGATCAGTACAAGCTTGGTACCGTAGTCTATGGACCTGGTTCTTTTTTGTATTATGGGTTACAAATATCACAAGATTCCGACTACACGATCTCTATTCATGCAGATGATAAATTGGAAAAGTTACAAGGTCACCCCACACAAGGTACAGAAGAAAACAGTGTGATGAGTTGCTTAATGAAATTGAAATGGGATCCTATCGATCACTGTGTAGTTCATTTGGATGGCTTGGAATAGCCGCTTCTCCTTTCTGCGCATTTTATGCCAGTTCATTACAGCAGAAGGTCCCTGATTGCAAAGTTCACGACATCATTTCCCAAATCAATGCAATCAAGCATCTGCAGAAACTTGGGAGCACTATTCGATACACACGCCCAACCGACATGCAACAGTATTTTCTCTCGATTGTTATTTTTTCTGATGCTAGTCAAAAAGAAGACTATGGTCAACTTGGATTTTTTTGGAGGTTTGTTGATTGGAGATCTTAAGAAAGGTTCTGTTTTTCACACTTTGTCATGGTCATCGCACAAATCGAGAAGACCGGTCAAGTCGATCGGTGCTGCTGAAATATTAGCCTCTGGTGAGGCAATCGATGAAGGAAAAGTGTTAGCTAAAGCATATCAAACCTTGCTCGGAATGGAAGTCAATCTGATTATCACTGTGGATTTGAAAGATTTGTATGACACTTTATCAACATGCCGAAACTCCACTGATAGATCTATTCGAGAAGATGTCAGTGTTATAAGATATGAGTTCGAGACAGAAAAAGTTACTTCTATGATGTGGATCCCTGGAAAGGTTAACATTGCTGATGCCTTGACGAAACAAAACAGTCCAACCACAGAAATTCTACAGCTAACAATTTACTCCGGTACTGTAACTTAACAAAAAATAGTAAAAATTACTGTACATCCGCCCTCGTACGACTACTCAACCGTTCCTGGCTCGGATATAATTTTACCCTTTTGAGGGCCGCTAGCCCCCCCTTTCCTGCTTGGTAAAGTCTTCTTCTTCTTCTTCTTCGATTCTAAAGCCCCCCACGATAATACAAACTATATTTCCTTACAAAATGAAACCATTTTCACAACTTCTTGCGAAGAGCGGAAGCTAATGAGGAAAAACTGCTCTAGCCTTCACCGAGGTCAACAATCTTGAAACGTTTGTTTTGATCGGCAATCTACAACTCATGAACTAATGCGGAGGGACAAGAAATGCGCTGAGGCAGAAAAGTTTGTATTGAAAAAAATGCTAATATTTGTCTTCATATGAGAACAATGGTCCAATAGACACTAGCCAGAGTGCGTTGTGCGGGATTGCTGAAGTGAAGAAAAGTACAGCATGACATCTCTATTTTCTTTTTGTTTCGTTAATTGCTCAAACCGGCGGAGATCTCCTTAGGAGATGTCCTTAGGACATCTCCACCGGTTTGAGCAAATAAACAAATTAGCAAATTTTTGCTCTTTTGTTCCCGTGGACGCTCGCACCAGTTGGACCTCTCAAGCAAATTTTTACACTCGGGCAAATCCAGGGTGTAAAACAGACCGATTTGCTTCAGATATTTGCCTTTGCAGATCAAATGGCAAACATTTGACACACAATCCTTGGCGCGATTTCGCGCCAAACTCGAAAGCAAACCATGCCAGCATCCCTTAAATTCTACGATGACCGACCTAGAGGACCTATCTACGCCGTACTTTCCCAATCATCACCGGATATTCGTACTCCAAAGCGAACAATGTAGAATCTACGGTATCCCCAACAGTCTCCGACAAAACAGTTGACCGTGAAAGCTTCCAAGAAACAAAAATTTCGTGGGTCCAACTTCGTGCCGTCTCAAGACGAAGCTATCGCAAAAGCATTCATTCGTTCCTCCGAAAACTCGATCCAAGGTGCAGAACAGAAGAGTGAAAGCTCCTTCCCCAACCTCAGGGAGACGTACAATGACACTTCCAAGCCAATTACTCGCGAGCGGCGTTCAAACAAATCTGTCAAAGCAAAGGTGAAGATGACTAACAAAGCGTGCACGGCATTCTTACGATGCTATGGACAAATATTGAGATTGCAGCCCACTGAAACCAAACCCTCCAACCTCATCCAGCTCGCTACAGGTCTATATAATGGGAGGGATATTCGAAACGCAGCTGATGACTGCGGGAAGCAGTTTAAGTTTCTTTCTGCTTTGCACGTTTTAAAAGAGTATCCGCGCTTCAGCGCAGGTCATAATGAAATTGTTGAGGTCGCAAAAGTGTATTCCAGCTCTGAGGAGATAATATCTTCCAGCGGTCACAAAGCGGAAAGCAGCTACTTTCTCTTTCCAACGGGTTAAAAGTCTTCTTGTTTCTTAAAGCGTCCAATTGGAAGAACTCGTGCAAAGAAGGAGTTGCAAAAAGAGCTTATTTCTAAAGAGAAACTGTGGGTTGCAAATGGAGCGTTAGCCGCGAAGCGTGAACGGACTGCGGCAACAAATAAGCACTATGAAATTTTTCTGTTTACTTCTTGGCTAGCTGCCTCTGAGGCTGAGGAAACGGCTTAATACTTCGCAAGAATACACGCAAAAGAGTGAAAGCCAACCTGCGTGACGATGAAGCAAAGAAACGACGAATACAAGAAGCCAAGGAGACTACGCCGATTGAGCATGAGGCCAACCCTCCCGGAGCAGAGTAGCACAGTTTATCTAGTTGTAACCACATGCGCTCCAGAGATGTGCTACTAGAAGTTGTTTCGTCTCGGGGTGAGTTTTGATATTGGCTTTGTATCTTTTTTTCATGCACAATGCTGCAAATGATACCGGTGGAACATGAGCATTGCCCTCCTCACGCCACATGTGTATGTAGAAAGCTCCACTCTGCACTTCTATCGGCAAGTTTGGGCTGGGATTCGTTCGTTCGTCTTCCGCAGGATATCCATCTACATCAATAGTCCTGTTGTGAAGTATAACGCAGCAATTGACCACGATTGCCATATATTCTCTGCTCCAAAACCGGCTAGGTATTTTCACTATGTGACGCTTGTTTTGTAATCTCCCAAAAGCACGTTATGAATCTTTTTAGATGCTCTTCTGCGTCGCGGCGAATATACGTTCTTTCCTGTTTGTCGGGTGCGGCTCAGGAACAATAAAGCACGGGTAGCGCGGGTCGATCCCGTCCGCAAACCAATACGGTTTTTTGCGATCTTGGTCAGAAATGAAGTACTTGAGAGGAAGCAAGTACGTTTCAGATGCTATTTTATCCAGTAGAGGAGAGTTCTCGAGCACGTTGATGTCGTTGACACTCTCCGGCATACCGAAGAATATATGACAAATCCACATCCTGTCGTCCGCTATGGTTTCCAATGTAATCGTCGGAGTTCCTTCTTTGCCCACAAACTGTCACTGCGATGGCGTAGGAAACCTCTCCTATAACCACTCGCAGAAGTCTATTGAACCGATCGGCCCTGGACAACCTCGCCTGGCATTACTTTGACGAATGACGTTTAGGTCTTCCGCTGTAGGACTGCGTATATATTCGACGCCAAACACGGTTATTACCGCATCGCAGAAATGTTGGACGCACTTTAGCGTAGTGGACTCGGCAATCCGTACATACTCGTCAATTGAATCTGCACCACTGCCATATGCGAGCATACATAGTGCCGCAATAATCTTTTGGTCCGTCGAAAGACCTAACTTTCCTGCTGTTTCTTCCTTTTGAGGGTAGAAAAAGTTATCAGGTGCAAGCAACCAGCTGCGAAGGTGGCAGTACAAGTCACGCGATACACAAAACCTACGCATGAAAGCCTCGGCCGAGTAGACGGATGGGATGAGAAGTATTCCTGGTGGATTTCTTGCGCTCTTTGTTGGCAAAAGCGCTCAATATATTCGAAGAAGGAGAAGCTTGGGTACCGTTATGATTAGCGGCACTGATGGCTTCGGAGTAGCGGCATCGATTCTCTTTGAAGAAGCCGGTGACAAAAATTAGAGATACTTTCGAATGGGCGACCAAATCGTCAGCGATGCTGGATTGGGCTAATTTTTCGAAGAAAAGGTGACATGTCGACATGTCGGGATGCAAGTCAGTGGCGGTAACGTATTCGTTGACGTTACCTCCGCTGACCACCTGATTAAGCTCTTACCGCGGTTAACCTTGACCCATCGGCTGGCAAAAAGAGCTGCCTATTTTCTGCTTTCTTGTTCTTCCGGAGAGACTGGCCACTGCTCGAACCATTACTACTCACAAATAGCAGACAAAAGGCATTTAAAACTGGTGTCGGAGCCCTTATATCTTTGTACATGCAACGAGTCAAGAGATACCTTCGCGTTTTCAAACATGGCCATGATTCTACGTATGCCTTTTCAATACTTTTCACATGGTCAACAAAAGCATTACACCAGTTACATCAAACGTATTCAAATTCTTTCATTACGCAGACTCTGCACTCCACGACTCGAAGTATTCCAGTCCAACGAAATTGGCGAAGAGCTGGATGAGGTGAGTATTAGCGTCATATTTCAAGGCCTCAAACACGTGTAACATGAATTCCGTCTCACTCCGCCGCAGTATGGTTCCCCAATCATGTTTTTAATGCAAAGTGTAACAATGTCTCTGTTACACCACTGTGTAATAGAGACTTGTTCGCTGTCGCTATTCCAATTCTCTATTACACAGTGGTGTAACAGAGAAACTGCATCGTCTTGAATGAATTTAGAAGTTTGATTTTCCTTCAATGTTTTTATTCGACGGGGAGCCCCACGTCATCGTTTTATTTACTTAGTTATATTCTAGAAAGTGCAATTCTATAGTTACACCTCCATTTTTTTAGTAAGTTCTACTAAGCTAACAAAGTATAGAATTTTCAGAGTAGAGCTACAGTACTGTCTATATAAAGGGGGCTCATCTGGATTCTTGTGGGAATCTAGGTACATTCCATACACTCTTTGCCCCCAACTTTCTGAAACCCACTATCATCGTCTCTACTGTTCCTTTAGCAGCGCCCCGGCTGCCTCCCTCTCTGTTTTACTGGTAGCATTGCTTTCACTGGTTCCGCTGCTTTCTCGCTTTCGTCTTGGTTTAGTTCGAGGTTCTTTTACATGTGTGTTTTTATTGTGGATTGTTGAATTTTGCAAAACTTTTGCTGTCAGTTTACTGTAAGCAAAATCGCATATACTGTACTTGTGGGCTGGAGAGTGAGGTACTTTACACCTCATTGTTCCACACAGGTCGCGGTTTCTAATTGGAGATCTAAGTAACCGGGAACGTGAGGGGGCAGCAAAGGCTGTTTTCTCTAGAAAATTCTGTACCGGTAGCGTGCAGGCCTCACGAAGCTACGTGATCCTGCGCAGAATTCTTAGACTGGACAGCTGGGCTTAACTAAGTTGCCCTAGTAAAGCCGTGCTTCTGACCAAGTCCTCATTTGACGGTCCCCTGTAAGTATTCCTTTACAATCCTATTGAACTTGTTGGCTGCTAGTTAGGCGCACCCACTGTGTCACGGGTTCAGGTAACGCTTTAAAGGGTCGACTTGGACTGAACTTGGACTAAGGGGCACTTGCTCAGAAAAGGTACTACTTGGTTGTTGACCAGCTTAAGGTCAGCTTGAGAGGGTTTCCTATAGATTAATGACACCGATCGTGGTCTACATAGTGGACTGGTGAGGATATCCCGAACTGATTGCTGAGTCACGCTGGAGTTTATGTGTGATCAAAGCTGCTGATGAGTTACCCTCTCCGTGGGTAGGGAGCCAACCTGTCGTTCAAGGACGAATCCCTTGCAGATTTCAAATTCGAGAGCTTGTTTTCAAGTTTAGGTGTTGGTGTAAGGCATTAAGTAAGGGGGTTTGTTAAACATGTCTTTCTTCAAACCAAATAAGCCTGTGTTATTCGATGGGACTCGAGATGCGTTAACGGTTGGGTCACGGTTGCATTCAGTCGAAAATTTCCGAAGGCTTATTCAGGTGGGTCAGAACAAAGTCATCAGTACCCAGAGTGCCATTGACTTCGCTTCCACTTTTATGACCGGTACCGCGGCAAACTGGTGGTACACGCTTGCTTCTGAAAACATTTTCCAGCCGACGTGGGAAGCGTTCAAACTCTTAGTTGAAGCTGAGTTTGTTCCCTAGGATAGTTTTCTCGGAGCTCGTGACAAGCTTTCCAAGCTCCACCAGAAAACAAGTATGGCGGCTTCTATCCCGGAGTTCAGAAATCTGGTTATCAAATATTCCCTGTATAAGTGAGTCGGAAAAACTTGCGCGGTTCTGTGAAGATCTCAAACCAAATATTCTCCTGGAGGTCCGTAAGGGGAATTCATCCGAGTTCGAAGCTCCTACCACTATTTCTCTCAACCTTGATGGGGCATTTTACGGAGGAAGTTTCTTCACTAGCCAAGGTTCATTTTCAAGCAATCTAAATGCCTCAGGCCCTTCACCAATAGAGATAGGTAACCTGGAACGTAGTCCCACTGGGCAGCATCAGAAACACTTGATGGAGAACCGATGCTTTACGTGCCATAAAGTAGGATGTAGACCTTGGAAACACGAAAAGGAAACGGGAATAAGGTAACAGGGGTGGTAATCGCATAGAGGCGAACAATAAACGGCAGGACGTAGTAATGATTTGAATGGCTTTGACTCGGAAAACTAGTTGGTCCACCAGACTTGTTCAACACTCAGGTGAGACCAGTAGTGAGTGTGAACAGATGTCCCAGTGAGTAGAGTCAAACTGTTGTGGACATCATCGGAGCTAAATTCTCAGAGGAGAAGAGTGCTTGATGGTAAACTGCATAAAAGGGAGTTACTGAGGAAGTATCTGAGATCATTTCCAACGGAACTTTCAGGTTAGGCAATCATACAAATACTTCTAGTTGGGTTGTGTCCCAAACCAGGTATGATGTTCTGTTGGGAATGCCGTGACTTCTTGCCACAATTCATGTGTCGACTATCGGACACGGATTGTGATAGTGAAAGATGCTGTGGGAACCTGGCCCTTACTTTTCGCGCACATACTGTATCCACCACGGTATGAACAGGCTGTCCTGTCCATTTCCATATGTAGTTGCCACGTCTAAGGCCCTCGTGTAAGGTCGCGGGCAATTACTCCTTTTTCCTTTCATTATCAATTAATTAATTGCGGGCAATTAATCTTTTTTCCTTTAATTATTCCTTTATTTTAGTAATTGTTGTAGGACTAACTAGTTGACAGTGACATAGTAGGTGGCATTTCGACTACTTAGGGTCGCCGGCCTTGGCCTCCCCACAGTAAACCAACGACCAACCAATTCCCCGACCAGCACCACCGCGATCGGAGTAGTCCGGTGTAGTTGTCTAGGTTTTGCGTAGTCTATTGACAGGCAAGCCTGGCGCTGCCTGGGATCACTACGGCTCGAATCAACAAGTGTGCGTCCGGAGTAGACCTCGCTACTCAGTGGCCGGAGTAGTCACGACCCCTTTTTTGTGCATCCCGGAGTAGAATTGCCTACCCCTTTTAACTTTCCTCCTCTTTCTTCCTTCCTCTTTCCCGTGCTTTCTCCCTCATTTCCCCTCGCTCCGCGTCCGCATCCAGGAATTCCTTGAGGACCGAAGAGCATCAACCTATACCTATTGGGCGCGAACTAAAGTGGCCCTACCCTGCTAACCCAATTAGCTGCCTAGGACTCCTAGACTGGTCTCCCGAAGTAGCTTTGCTTCGAAAACCCCAACCACCTTTTGTGTGGTCTCTTTAACTGAGCAGATTGCTAGATAATTTTAAAGAGGGCTTTAATGATAAATTGCCAAGTGGGCTTCCTCCGATTTGATCAATTGATCATGAGATCAAAGTGGAGGAAGAAGCAAAGGCACCTCATTGACCTTTATTCCAGTTACCTTTATCCGAACTTAGGGCAGCAAAAGAGAACGTCGAGTCTCTTCTGAGGAAAGGGAAGATCAGTTCCAGATAACCACCATATGGAACACCGCTTTTCTTTCTGAAAGAAAGGGATGGAAAACTTAGAGGCATTGTCGATTATCGCGCTTTGAATCGCATCACCAAAAAGAATAATGCTACACTCCCTCGTTCTGATGAAATGTTCGATCGACTTGGCGGTGCGAACTTATTCTCCAGTCTTGATCTGAAAACGGGATTTCATCAGATAGGGTGGAACCCGAGGACATCGAAAAAACCGCATTCCATACAAAGTATGGGCAATTTGAATATCTTGTTATGCCAATGGGACTTTGTAACACTCCTGCTACGTTCCAAACTTTGATGAAACAGATCTTCTATGATTGCACCGATGTCTTCTTGGTTTTCTATATGGATGATCTTCTTATATTTAATAATAATGAGCAAAAACATTACGAACATCTGGAAATTGTAGTAAAGAGACTTAAAGATCACAAACTGTATATCTCTCCGAAGAAACTTTCTTTCTTTCAGACTAAGCTCGAGTTTTTGGGTGTAATAGTCAGGAAGGACGGCATTCTTGCAAATCCTGAGAAGGTCAAAGTCTTACAAACTTGTCCGAAACCTGAATCTCTAACGGATTTGAGAAGTTTCTTAGGTCTAATACAGTTTTCCGCACCTTCATTACGAAGTTCTTTGCAAGTGCTGCACCTCTCACAGATCTGACAAAGGAAGGTCGAGGTATAGGTAAATGGGATCAAAAGTGTGATGGAGCTTTCCAGAGGCTAAAGGAAGCAATGACATTGGCTCCAATCTTGGTCGCTACCGATTGGAAAAAGCTATTTCTTGGCCATGTAGATTCTTCACAGTTCGCTGTTGGAGGAAATCTGACGCAGTTGGATGAGAATGGAAAAGATCGGTTAATTTCTTTTTTTTCAAAGAAGCTTTGCCAAACTGAGTTGGAATACACTACAAACGACAGAGAGCTACTGGTTTTGATTAACTTACTGGGAAGATTAAAGTGCTACATTGAAGGGTACGATTTTGAGATTTTCACAGAGAACCAGGTGCTTAAGAGCTTCTTTCCAACACCGGAACTGCGTCGGAGAGAAGCACGTTGGTTGAAAACTCTCGATAACTTCGGAATCTTTTCCATCACACTGAAACCTGGAAGAATTTAGCTCTTGGGAGACGCATTATTTCGAGCTCCGCACGTTGAAGTTTCCTAACTTGATGTTGTTCAGATTATTCATCGGTATGACGACGACCAGTTCTTTGGTCCAGTGGTGAAAGCCATGGAAGGAGAGTGGCCAGAGGATATGGTTCAGAAGCAGAAACTTGAAAGGATTATGCAGATTTTCGGAAAAGATAGTTCGAGGCTGTTTTACAATGGAAATTTGTGCGTACGAAGAAGGTCAGTTTCGGATATTTTGCAAATTACTAAAGACTCGAAAGTTGGTGGACATTTTAAATTTGCGAAGACACTGTCCAGATTAGATAATTTCAGAATAACGCCAGTTGTTTCTTGGGAGGGGTTTTGAGCGACATCTACGGCCACAACTTGAAATATTTACATTACAGAGAACCTCGGCTCTTAGAGGATGTCAATTGCTACCCAAATGAGGCCTCTTCTGCGCTTTTTCTTCTTTTGTATGAGAAAATTAAGTAATACACCCCATTTAACCCCATTTCTACGGGAAATGTAAATTAACCTACACAGTTAACTGTATTTTTCCCCAATGGTTCCTCTATCGCAGAATTTTGGCGCCTATACATCGCTTTTTAAAAAACGTCGACACACTCTGCACGAAGAGCAGATCCGTGAAGTATTGTACATCGTCGGCGATGTGAAAGACGTCGACGACAGCTGTGTCAGATATGGCGCCAGAAGGTAAATTGAAATGCCTTGGTGTTTCATTTTTCACCATTGATGAAAGTGGAATACATTCAGAACCTATGATTCACATGATTCTAGCGCGAAAGGATCGAGGGAACAGAAGGTCAGGTGAAAGAACTCGAGATCAGGTTGGAATGGACCGACCAGAATGAAGATAACAATATTCAGATTGGACAAAGCCGACAGAGAAGGAGAGTAAGAAAGAAGGGGATAGTAAGATGGGAGTTGGAGAGCGAGCAATAGATGTATGACCATAACGGATTGCGGTGTTCTGGAACCTCTCAGTCCGCTGCCTTGACTCAGGATAAGTGCTTACGAGCTTTAGCAGCCGCCGCCAGAGTTCACATCTGAAAGATGGACAAGGACTGATCGGTGGTGGAACGGGATACGACTGACGTCAAGTGTGCTGGGGATTTATCTCTAGAAGATGGTATTCTCAGAGCCAGTCATCCGAAGACGGATTCGTTGTAAGCGACAAAAGTGCTACCTAAGTATATTTATGGGAATGAGAAGAGAGGAATAAGGGCGAAGAGTCGAAGGGCTGCAAGTGAGTGTAGAGGGATTAGATTTTACCACCTATGCTCAGGGACCAGCGTTAAAGAAACGTTTCTTAGGGTTAAAATTTACTTTCACCTTCTATACTACTTGGGTCTGCTTTTGAAGATTTCTCCCACCTTGCTGTCCCTTTTCAAGTGGAAGCAGTGTAATCAACTTATAGAGACATTTTGGCTAGCCTTAAAGTTGCAAAAAATATACTGAGTACCATAAAATACATTAAATGGAATCTTGTGGACGAGAAAACTAATAATAGATACTATCAAGATTAATATCTACATTCATGCGCGAAATTCTTATTCCTCGAGATCAGAGCCACAAACATTTCTGTAAAATATCCATATCCCCAATGCAGTTCGTACCAATTCCATCGAAAGGCCCAGAATAATAGAGAGCCTCCTGTAAAGCCTCCTCAAGACTCTTAAACTACTCCTCATCTTCTGTGGAGGAGTCTGAAATAACCATTACTCCTTCACTCTCCCCTCCCCCGTCCTCCAAAATATCTCTCCCATGGATGCACATAAGTGGCTCCGATAAGTCCAAACAATCCCTCACCTTCCGATCCCTCCGCTTCCGCCTCTGTCTCCTCCTTCAATACCTCCTCCTCTGCCTCTTTTGCCTCCTAAAAGCAACTACGGAGGACCAAATCCAGAACCCCTTCCCGATCCATCCTTCCATAGTAGTCTTCGTAGTTGGTTTGCCAATTGGCCTTCAAGGCCAGGGTTTTGAGAGGACTGCAGGCTCTGAATGCCTCGGCCATGGTGAGGAACAGATGAAGACTGGACGTGTTGAGGGCAAAAATTGGGGCAGCCGATTTGGTTTTCTATGGTAGGGGTGTTGCTGCAACGACGTTGATATCTAAATTTAAATATGGAATGTATTCGAAACGTTTCGAGGCCTGCGGCGAAAAAAAGTGTGAGGCAACGTTGCAGCTTTAAATTTGCATTCATTCAGGGCAATAATAAAGAAAATGCAATATTAAATATCGAAACTGAATTTGGAGGACGAAGCGGATCAAGAGTCTTAATATTTCTTTTTGAAAGAGGAGGATGAAATATTCAAACGTAAAATAGAAAATAGAGTCGTATAGTGAATTTGGATTAATAAAGGAAAAGCACTGTAGGATATCTTTTTTTTTGAAAGAAAAGGTATGGTGATATGTTTGAAAAAGAGAGGATAGCAATTGATCTCAGGATAAAGGGAACATGAATTTGCGGCAAGGATCAGGTTACAAATTACAGATATTAAAGAAAAAGACGGCCGTCACCAACGAAAGTTTGACTATAAAGGCCAAAATGTTAGTGTTTTTTCTCTTGTAAGATATGGTCGATCTGTATACTGGTCGAGAGAGAACATTACGTATATAAATATTGATACATCATTGCTCTGGATTGAAGATGAAAAGTAGATTGCTTTGGTCATTGAACAAATGGAAGCCCTTCGGTCTCAAAACAAAGTACGAAAAATGTTCAAATGAAAATGTGATTGCAGCCCATCCATCTTAGGCATGTACCAGTACACTAGAAATCATAGATGAACCAACGTGGAAAGCCAGAGGCTTGTGGTCCTGTTCTGCAAAGGTAATCACATATTTTCAGATGAGACTTATTTGAGTATGCAGTACCAATGTAAATGCCTTGCATACATAAAAAATAGTAAAGTTTGTTAGATTCGGGTTGAGATGGACGAAAGTATTTTGCTAATGCTTCCTTCACCCCTATGAAAGCATGATAATGTGATATATTTCAACCACGTTTAGATAGACAAATTTCTGAAACATCCGTTTTTGTACAACGTCCTGCAAGCTGGTAAACATGCTCCATAAAATACATCAGATTTCGAACAGATATTGACGTGTATCCCGGAATTGAAACCTCCATCCAATTAGCATAAAATAGGAATTATTGTATCTCGTATACTTTTTTTGTGGTATCGCATCTCCAAAAGTCCTTTCAGTCGTGATCTATCTAAGCGAATTCTATATCCATTAATGACTTCACGACACCAACTCACTTCACGTAACAATAAACGAAACTTTCTCGCATTCAGCTTTGGACTTGACTTAGCACACACTTCGAAATCAAGATAAAAGTACTTAGAAGTTCATTTTACGTTCTATAGTGCACTACCATGTAGTTTAGGCAAAAAAATTTGCCCTGGTATGATTAAATAGTTAATGGGCTGCAATTTGTCAGTATTCTGTTGCATTATTCTGGTCAGAAATTACTCCCATAATAGAGCAAACTACATCTGGCGCTATGAAAATTTGGCATTCTTGAGAGCTTTTGTTAGAGGTAGCTACCAGTGTATATGAAGTAGATCTAGAGTTACAAATTACTGCATGCCTGCGACACGCGCCGTTACCACCTCGAGATTTTACATTGGCCACGCAAATTTTTCGGTCACTTTGTTTACCAGGTGTAAGTCAGCTGTGCAGCACCTCTTCTCTGACCCAGGCTTGCAATTGGTTGGTGGTGCGCATGACTAAGAGGTTCCAGGATTCTTGTGTATTATTCAAAAATTAATTATTTATTTAGGATCTCCACTTTTTCGATAGAGTAACTTTGAGTTCTTCATATGACAGGACCTGCACTTTTCTTTCATCAAATATTTGATTTTTACAGGCGGATCTAAGCCCAGTTGAACACGGAAAATATTTGAATAGATATACAGCAAGCAGCGCAACTTTTGTTGGAGATTTGTTTCAAAAACAGATTTGCTTCAAAAACAGTATCCTGGGCCTCATCAAGCATATTTTCAGCAGATTCTTAACTTTACGAGCTCATGTCTACCTGATTCAGCCATAGATTTGATTTTTGACCGCAAATCCGCAGCTTGAAAGCCCTTTACTCAATTGAACCCATCACTTGCACCCCCGTAGGTATAGCTTTGTTCCAATAATCGCTATATTGATCAAATATTCAAATTAGGTTTCTAGACTGAAGCGGTGTTCGGATCTCATGCCATTTGTAAACAGTCATGATTATCAAACAAGTGTCTCAATCACACCAGATGGTGATCCATATTAAACCTCAGATATTATTGCAAAGGAATTGAGAGCAAGAAATTCGTTCATGTCTTATCGAGGACTAAATACTCCACATGAAGAGGTCTCATCGAGCCTTCCTAGATTTAGATAACTGTTGGAATAAGTTCCTTCTGACGCGTCTCTGAGAAAAGGCTGAATTGTACTTTTTCACTACGAGAAGAAGTTTCACTGGCTTTTTGAGTGTCCTTACCAGGAAAATATTGTTTTTATTTGCCAAAAGATGAAAATGCTTCGCGCTGATTTCAGCATGATCACCTCTGTAGTCACTGGGTACAATTATTTGCAAGTTTTCCATCACTTTACGGTTATTTTTCCGTTTAGACAGTCCTATGGTTTAGTTTTGAGAGAACTGAGTGATTGAAAGCCTTTAAATTTCCAAGAGTCTTGCAAAACTTGTTTGGTCCTTGATTTTTTCATTTTCATAATTTTTTCATGCAATGCATCTCCTCGTCACGGATATCCTTGTTCAGACATAATAGAGTATCTTGCATCATTTTATCCCATTGTTTTTTCACTGCGACAGATACATGTGGTCTGCTTTGTACTTCAAATAGACCTGCAAGACCTGCGATCATCTCTTTGATGAATGAATAAGTCTAGTTCATGATTCTTACGGATAACAACTTGAGTGTCAGAGCGTTTGATAGGTATGCGATTTGCACATACGGATGTCTCTCATACAGTGTAAGAAGGAAAACATCAAGTCGCTATTCAAACTGGCTTTTCTCGGTAGCATATCGGCTTTTATTTTTCGATTCAATGTTCTGGGTTTGATTAGATAAGATAGTTGATTAATAGCGAGTTCTACCCCTTTGGTAATATTCTCATGTCAACAAAATCACAAAAAAGAGTTATAGTCTAAAAACATATTCGCAACTGGTCATTATCCTCTCTGAATTAAATACGCACTTAAGTTTCTAATTAGGCTTCTAAAGATTCCGTAATTGTTGTTTCGAGCGTCCGCTAGGATGTTTGAGCCATTCCTCTAACACAAATTAGTATAGATTTTCAATCTTCTTTTCTTTCTAAAATATATGAGGTTGAATAAGAAATTTAAGCAGCTCAATTTGTACTCACGGTACTAAAGAAGTTGTCGCGAAATTTATTCCGTACCCCGCAGCATCTGTTTCCTTCGAATATGATCATAACAAAACTTGGGAAATGTCTGAAAAGTATGTCGTCTTAGCTTTTCGGGAAATGGATTATGTACTGGTATGAGAACGTGGTCGCTCACTCCAAGAAAATGTCCATCCTCTCTTGAAGGAGCGTTTAGATAGAGAGAAAGCTGCTCTATAGCGGCTTTAGGGGCCAAAATTTCTGCGTTCATTTATCTGAGAATCAGTTTATGAAGATGTTCTGCCTTCACCTTTATTGTCTGTTCTTTGTCAAACTCGTCGGAAGTAGTGATTTCAATTGGTTGGAATGCTATGATTGCAGGTATTGTATCGGAGATACTACTAGACCCATTGTGTTGCATTAAGGGAGAGCTCGCTGATAATTATATCTCATCCTCTTTAGAAAACTGAGTAGATGTTCTCACAATTGACAGGCTGTTAAAATTGACTTAATGGTTTCTAGACTGACTATTGTTGTATAGTTTCAAGTCGGCGAACGAAACGGGCAAAAAAGAATTTATTGAAGTCAATTCCACTATTGTCCAGCTTTATTATCGTGTATGTATTTTAGAAGCTCCCTGCTGCCCTTTCTTGGGATGAAACGGGTTTCAAAAAAATATATGAAAAGTCACTCAAACGAGATGGATCATTGTAAATAAGTTTGTATCTACATCAAATTTTCAATACGAAATTGTTTTCATTTCATACATTTGTACTGAAATCATAGATTCCACGGTGCTTGGTGGTTGATATTACGTAATAAATGCATCCTAAGGCTTTAAATCTGGCTTCAGTTGTCATGTTACCTTGCCGGTAGCTCAAGAAAAATCCTCAACCCTCTGAATACATTCAAACTCATCAATCTAAAAGCCATAAATTTGAATAAAAAATTCCACTTCCGCCGCAATAAATTCGCAACAGATCGTAGTGTCAGATTCTTTCATCTCTAGATGATATTCATTATCTTCAGAGTCGTAAAGGAATTAGTTGAGACTTTTCCGATGTTCAATTACCTTTTCGGGCATATACGGAAGAACTTTAGCTTGTGATAGTATTAGCTGAATTTCTATTGGCCTAAGCTATGAGTTCAATGTGTAACAATACCTTTATTCTATTTGAAAATCGTAAATATTGTTGATGGTAGTCAATATTTGGTAACGCAATTTCTCTTTTGCATAAAATTTTGGTGGCAATCTGAAAACTAAAATAACGAATTATTTTACAATTAAATATGAAAGGGCATCACTGCATTGAATTATTTCAACTAGTTATATAGGAAGAGTTAGTCTGTAATAACACAGCTATTTCAGCCTTTTCGCCCAAAGCTAGGTAAAAATAGCCTTTTTGATGCTCTTCAAATTCCTTTTTCTTGGCTTATTGTTCTACATGTTAGAGAAGTATTTTTAAATATATAAAGTCATAAAATGGTTCATAAAGTCTCGGACGATACACGTAAGTCTGTCATAGATTTATTTCCGCATTGGTACTCGTTTTTGTCCAAAGACAGAGTTATCACCGAAACAGCTCGCTATCACTATTTTCGAGTCACAGGATATGGTATTAATCTATCTATTAGAAAGGAGGCCTCTACTGACACCATAGAAGGACATTCCGGATCTTCACAGAA
The DNA here is from genome assembly GCA_002205965.3 of Kappaphycus alvarezii. Lineage (NCBI taxonomy): Eukaryota > Rhodophyta > Florideophyceae > Gigartinales > Solieriaceae > Kappaphycus > Kappaphycus alvarezii. The sequence continues at coordinate 159,317 of NADL03000866.1, forward strand.
AGTAAAAGCGTCTTGGTAACAACTTATATCATTTTAGAGTTTTGAAATCCGAGTTGTCGAGTTTCTATAGGCTGATATATGTTTAAGGTTTTTTATTGGAGAAGAAAACACTTCTTTACTACACTACCTAACTCTTTTCTCGTTTTATAATTGGCTCCAGAGACATCGAAGGAGCCAACCGCTCCCGTCCAACAACATATTGAGCTATTCTGCGCAATTACACCCGCCAATATTTAATGAAAGTAGACGCTTATTGTTTAGACTTGGCTAAAGCCTTGGAGTAATGCTTGTACTATACCTTATTACTGCTCCTCATGTTGTACGCGGAACACCGATTGGAGCGTCATTTGCGTAATCAATGCAGCAGATGGTCACAGATATAGTCACTTGAGAGGCATATTCGGTTATCACTTACCTCATGGCCATCGACGTATTTTCTGGAGAGGATTACTTTAAAGTTAATGACAGGCATCAAACATTAGGAAAATCGAATCGAATCTAACTAAATAATTACATTGACAGCCATTTTCATAATGATCCGAATAGTTAGCTTGTCCTGCCTGATTCACGGATTCCAGAGCCGCGTCTTGACTTGTCCCGTTACCATTATAACTGAATTATTCTGAATAAAACGTTAAGATAGAAACTTTTAGAGTTGACATTAGTCACATGGATAGAATGCTGTTGGTTAAACTAATTGTTAAGCTAATATATGTAGACATATTATCAGAAAATTTTCGCTTCATTTCATTTAATTTTACCACGAATCGAATATTATATATTTCATCTCAAAAGTAAGTAAAAATAAGCGCAACTTTGTAAGAGGTGATTACAAAGTTAATGAATTTCTTCGGAAGTTCTGTTACAAAAAAGATTTGCGAGTTGAAATAAAACCGTAACTTAAACTAGAGAATCAAGCAAAGTTCATATATATTATTTTATTGCTTTTAGAAGTAGCCAAGAAACTAATGGACCAGAAAGTTGTAATATTATTATATCTTCGGACCAGACGCCTTACTGAATTTTAATTTCTGTACTGCAGCCAAAAATAATCAGAATTGAAAGATGTTCAAGAAATTCCAGAAAGAAATGACGGTTTCATTCTAGATGTTACCTTGTAAGACAAAAAGGTTTAATAAAGAAGCCTAAATTAATCTATTACTGCAAGAACTTAAAATTTTGGAATGTACTCCCTTCAATTAAAGAAAAGTCGTGAATGGCTCAAAACAGTAATTTTTATGGAAGTTAAATTATGGATTGTAAAATTTTAGGGGATATTGTTGACCGTAGTATCAGTGTAACTATTTCAAATGAAGAAAAAGGAATCTCTGTAGTATTTCAACTACAACGGAACATCATATAGGCAGCGAAAATTAAATAATCTATGACATTTTTTTATTTACTTATACGGCTACGAAACTTTTGATTTAATAGTCCCTACAATAGGAATTAAATTCATTAGCAGTATTTTTTATCAAACTGAACATGTGCAGAAAGATTTTTCGTAGGGTAACCGGCTCTTTTAATTTCCAAACATATGCTCAGAAGTTTGAGATCAATTGAAATTATATATCCTCTTCTACTGTTACATAAAAATCATTACTTTTCTAAATTGACCTTGTCTCCTTTAGAAATATTATCGGGGTGTAATACTCTTTCAATATTTTTCCTCCTCTAAATATTGGAGATGAGTGTTGACAACATATCAGAAAAGTTTAACCCACTCTCAGCGTATGGGCAGGGTCCTGAAACTTCTCCATAATATACTGTTCATAGAAAAATAATTTCTACAGTCAAGCACCATGGTATGAAATATTCTAGAAACTCTCAACTGTCGGTAGGTAAACAAAGGTACTTGATTTATAAGCACTTTGATTTCAACAGAGGTTTTTCTTCCATATAATCACTTAAAGTCATTGCTTTTTGTGGTATGTAGCATCAAATTTAGCGGTGCTACCAGGTACATAAGTTGAAAGCATGTATAAATTACTCTTCAAAAATTCAGCATAATTATTCTCAATTAATTGTTATTAGAGGACAAATTGGTTTATTTATCAAGACAAATAAGGCTTGCATAGATATTATCAATACACGCAAAATATTTCATATAGTTCATTAAAAAGCTTTCTTATTACAGTTCCACTTAGTATAATCGTGGTAAACCGCAGATTTTGCACCGAGAGGCAATAGTAGCGATTAAATTCCGTTCGATATAGAGAAAAATTATGTTCCATAAATACAATTCGATCGGACTTTGAACGCATCTATCGATTAAAACTAGACTAGAAATTTTTTCCTTTTATATTTTGCCGTTACATAAATCATCATCAAACATCTTACTTTCATGGAGTCAAACCTTTCTCGCAAAACTTAAATAGTGGAATATATTTCGTGATAAGATACGAATGTTATATGAGTAATCTATGGCTGTACAGGTTTCAATGTTTTAGGGTAACGCTTTTACTGTAGTCAGATCGTAATCTACTTCTATTTTTTTATGATTAATTCTTATCGATTTGTTGTAAGAAACAAGAATCGATAGCTTATTCATCGAGTGAGACTGAAAATATATCCAAAAGTTTTGCACCGGAAGATACTATGTGATTCAGTCAGCCCATAGATGAGTTGGAAATAAATGAAAATTTGCAAAATCCAAATTCATACAGATACAGACAAAAAAGTTTCTATTTAAGCTAACTATTGAAATATGAATGCATTGACATGATGAAATGGGCTCAATTTTCATTTTACCGGACTTCTTGTGATAAATAGAAGATTTATTTTTTAATATATCCACAAAAATCATTCCGTGGTGTTTATAAGATTTAAAGTTTATACACGAAAACTTACGACTATTTCTGGTTAGATATAGACTATACAAACAATATTTTCAATGGACTGGGGGGCAAGACAAATTATTTTGAAAAGTATCACAATCATGAGACAGAAAGAAACTAAAGGGTTTAATTTCCCAAGCAAACCTCACTGAATATTTGAATGACACTGAAGTTTTTATATGAACAAGTTTTCCGTGATATTCAACTAACATTAGTATAGAAGAGATTTGATGGTTTAAATTTTCCTTTGAGTTCTCTATTTTAGTTATACAATCATTATCTTACGGTATATTTTGGGACACAGCCGTTTGTATATTTCAAATATTACAGAACACAACCTTCCCCTTATTTTTTAAACTCTTAGGTGAAATAGTCTTTTACTTTTCGGTTGCTGTTCTGATGCCTACTTTGGCAGCTTTTGAACTAAATTTTACCTTAAGTTTGTCAGCTTATCTTAAATTTCAAAGTAATTTCACTATTGTGTTTATTCCTACTGGAATAATTTCAAGATGTCACGAAGTAAGTAGACCATTCCGCTGAATTTAATATATTTCGGTAGGATGGTTTTTTCTTCCATTAAGATATCATTCAGCAGCCTCAGTGCAGACGTCATATTTTCATTATATTTTTTAAGAATCTTTCACGACGTTGAGCGATCAGTAAAAGTGGAGATTTTACGAGAAACTGTATTGATTATTATCGAAACTATGTGATTAATTTCAACAACAGCGTCTCAATCAACCCAAATGCCGCTAAATAATTTAAAATAATATAAATTCAATTATAAACTGAAAATAATTATGTGAAACTCCTAATTGTTTTCTTGCTACTTATCTCGTGTCATGTACCACCAACAAGAATTATACTCAACTTCTGGCGAGAATGTCACCAAACTACGCTTTGAAGTGTTTAGAGATTATTTTGGTACTTATTGAAGAATGCACAGTTATTTCAAACACTCTAGGAACTTAAAAATGTTTTAATTCCTTGTAAATATTTGAAATTCTGGAAAAATTAGACTAAGTGTATACATTAATTAAGTCTCCTCTTCTGCGAACCAACAATTTCTACACTACTTTTTCGTTCTAAGAAAATTGTACAAACTAAATTCTTACGCATCCTTGCCCCCAACTACAATAAAAATCTGTCCTCTTGACAGTAATGATGTGAGAAACGAGAATATTTTCTTTTCGTGAACCTCATATCAATTTAAAATTCTGTACCTGTTATGTTGCGACTTAGTAACTAGTTCTGAAACATTATAATTTGAAACCAGGCCCCTTCAAAAAACCTCTATTTTACTGCCTAGTTCTGCATTTGCTAACACAGTAGCAAGGGTTTTCTCTTGAAATTTGGAATATCGGACAATCCGTGTAACACTTTCCGATAATACTTTCCCTTTCAAAAAGATTAATTCCCAATGTAGCTTTAAAATTTCTGATCCTCCCATATCTTTACTGTTTCAATTCTTTTGAAAAGCCCTGAATTTACAGGAAATTCTTATTCTGCAAAAACAGTTTTTCTCGCGGTAAATTCTGAACAACTTACTTCCAAAATCACTCTAACGATAGAATAATTGTATATAAAGTTCTCCTTGTAAAACCATCTCTCTACATCCAAACTATACATCTGATCATTTATTACATCGAAATACGAATAAAAACCTTCAATATCGTAGATATCTCTTTTGCTCGCAAGATTCCAATAGTGCGTGTCATGTAAAAATATTATACAATGCCGGATAATGTTGCGGTTTTACCCGAAATGAAAACAGTAGATTCTTCTAATGGATTTCTTTTTCCTATTTGCCTTCCAGTAAGCAATCTTTGGTGCAATAGTTACACGTCTGTATATTGTTACAGCTTTTTTGTTTTTCAGTTACCCCTATATGCATCTAAAGAATAAATTGTCTTAATTATTTCCACTGCGCTTCTCCTTGATTATTTACCTTCTTCGAACTATAAATTTGAAGCCTAATTTTATTCTTCTATGAAAAAAAAACTTATAGTTATTTCAGTTCTGTAAAAACACTGCTGGCAATTTTATTATGGAAATAAGCAATATTTAAAGACTTTGTCTCTTCTTACGAATAACTCTTCATTCGACATACGAACTGCAAGATTTAGCTTTTTGAGTATAAGCTTTTTTCAGTCAAGTTAATACGTGATTTAAAGTATTCAATAAGTCAAAACTATTACCGTAGGAGTTATGAAGCGAATTCGAGTAATAAGATAATGTATATAAATGTTTGAAACAGAAAAGATTTTCCGAAGTGTCCTGCTGAACGACTGATTACGTTCCAAGTCTTAACTATTAGAAGTAATATCCACTTCACCACATACTCGCAGGTCACGACTTCAATTAATATCAAAATCCAATAACAAATTCTAATTTTCATCCGTATAGAAACACAAGTAAAATTTATTTTCCAAGAAAATTTCGTAGGCATTATTTTTCCAATTGATTCATCTCCATTATGTTTTCCATGAAAATGGTGGATAGCTTTTAATTTTAAGAATATAATTGCGGAAATGTCGCGAGTTATTTGTTAACTACCTTTGTTTTCTATTTTATCAAATTTAAAGTTTTCCAATCGGAATTATTGGTATTTGTTCCACTTTGATCTAAATAGATATTGACCGTCGTTCATCCTTTTTTCTATCTGCAAAATATCTCCTTTTCAATTTATGCATCAAAACTTTTATTCGCCTCTAGTATTTAAAACTATTTGGTCGCTTCCATATCGTTTTATTCCTTTTCCTTGAAATAAAAGTTCAATTATGATACTAACAAACCACCTATACATTTTGTAACACAATTAGTTTTGGTTTGGGACTTTTACTGCTGAATTGAGGATCAGTATAGCTTTAATGCCTTCAAATTCTGGTTTTTTCTTAGATTGAGTAAAAACAGAAACCAAACATTCGCTCTTAATTATCCTTTCTCACTACATTCTAATTATTTTCTCTATTTCCCTAATCTATGTCGTGCAGAAAAATAATAATACACTTTTTTAAATTTTTAGCATTTAATGTTGTCAATATGTATTTTCAAGCACCATTTATTCTTCTATTGTATGTTATCTTCTCATAAATATTATAAAACTATTTTTCTGTGTAAAACATACCGTGCAAAAGGAACTGGCAACTTAAAATAGGACCTAATTCATTTTATAATGGAGCTCCAAAAATTTTCAAAAATAGACGCAAAGCTATTCACGAGATATCTGAACGGATCCTCATTATTTTCAGGGAATGGAGTTGAAAAGTACGAACATAGTGTCCAAGGGAGTATGACTAAAATTTCTTGTTTGATTGAAGTTTTAATTATTTTTTGTTTAATTTATAGTTCACAATTACTCAGTATATTTGCCGGTATTTGAGCGCTTGTAATTTCCTCTAAGTATTTTTTGTTGCAAGCCGAAATACAGAATGGCTACTGCAAATTTCAAGAGTATGTGTGGAACAGAAAAGGAATGAAAAATTCATGGGAAAATACATGAACACTTTCGAGAAAAATACTACAAATGAACCTTTTCAGTTACGTAACGAAACAATTTAACATGTTTTCCGTAATGAATAAAATGCAGTTATTTCAGTCCAATTTATCATATTTACACTTTATTTTGAACATTACTTCCTTCTAATGAGCAAAGACACTTCATTTAGTTACTTAACTAGACGTAAAGAGTGGCGACTTGGGAATTTTGGAGCAACAGAAGGTGAAAAATAGAAGCTTTTATTTTTTCTCCGAACTCATATGTTATATTTCCGGTCTCTTCCTCTATAGGCCATGAAAATTTGTCCTTAGTTGTCCACAGTTTCCATAATTCATAGCAGAAAGGTTTATTCACTGCTAAATGCGAAAAGTTAAAGCTTTTTTGCTGAAAACTGGCAAATTTGGGAATACGAAAAGATTATATTTTTTGTCTGCGAATTTGCCACATGCATTTTATTTATTTTGATTAAATTAAAAAAATGTCTTCTGGTTTTGCAACTTGTAACATTTTTGTCACCTATTATTGATTCCAACGATTGAATCGACTTTAAGCTCTGATAAGAGACGTGATACCGTTAAAACTGTATTTTAATGTCGCAAATACGTACTTTATATGTTTGTATAGTGGTATTTTGATATGAAATGGTCATTTTTAGTAAGTTCTGGAGCAAGAAAATCTATTTATTCAATTAAATGGGCAAAAATATTTACAAACATGCAATAAATAAGTGTTCCATGACTTTTTGAAGCACTGCTATTCAGTATTGGTGAACATGATTTCAGATGCTCATAAAATCTATAGATTTTTTCTCGATTCTAGGAAGGAATGAGTCGTTTCAAACACCTTATCAAAGTATACTCTGAGATTGAGAAAAACAAGTCATGCGGCTAAATTTTCGTTTTAATTTGTCTTAGATGGATGAAATTAGGCAGCAATTCAATGTAAAATACATTTTGTAAATTTCTTCCTCAGATATTTTTCGGAAGCGCTGGCTGCATCCCCACCACACGAAAAGCACACTAACACTTTGCTTTGCTTGATCGTGCTAGATCACTGCTTCTCTCTTAGCCCTTATCGCTTGCCTTCTCTCCTTCCACCATCTGCGTCCCCTACAAGCATTGTATATACCCACAGTCTGCCCCCACATTCGCCTTCCTATTCTCCGTCATGACCTATCGAGTCCAACGTCATTATTGATTGGTCTCTTTTCCTTACATCGGCTTCCTGTTACTAATTGGTCTCAAGGTCTCAAGTTTAATTAGACGCTGATGCATTGCTATACCCGGAAACTGTTTCCTTGCCGTACCCGAGGAAAAAGACGTCACAATGATAGCTTTCCACGAATTACATGATCCGGTTCGCCTGGTCACAGTACCGTACTTCATCGAATCTTGATATTTAGTCAAGGATGCATCTTCTTCCAATGTTCTCAAATTTTCTTCGACGTTACCTTTTTTCGAACGACAGCAGAAAAGGTATGAAGAACTTTAGCACAAGTTGAGTGTCAACCACAAGTTCTATGGAGGATCTAAAAATGAATGTTCTTATGTACGGATGGACTGCCCATTTGGTTTTCTAGAAGCAGATCCAGTTTGGTCTCGTATATCAATACTCTCGGCGAGAAGATCGTCTTAAACGAGCATGTTCATTGTGAGGTACAGAGATAATAGCAGCTTTTTCTATTTTGGAATAGCGGGAGGAACTTTTTTGAGCCATAATAGCGGGTGCCTGTTGGATCATCATTTACTTGTCGATCGATTAAAGTTTCATGAGCACATGCCGCAACATTTCATGTATATGCACAGTTTTATACACGTTGACAGGGCGTCAGTCCGCTTATCAGTTCCAGCACATGAACTGCCGTGTTCTCCTTAGGGCGGTTTGATACATAATGTATTTTTGGGGGCCCGAAGCATCACAAGGGCACCAAATCCAGTGGAGCCAGACAAGCGATATAATTACGGGAAGTAAAAAAAGAAGACCGACTTTTTCACCCAGAGGCCTACGCAGTGCTAACCGACGTGGCGCGGAACGTGGCTCTTAGGGCAATGGAGACATACGGGACGGTTCGAGCGGTTTTAACCCAGAGGCATGCGGCAGCAGCAGTGGTGTCCAATGCATCATGCCTGCTGACAGGCTTCGAGCCAGCTATTTCCCATTATCCGGAACACGTCTTGCATGCACCGGGGGATAGTCGAACCGCACTTTTCAATCATGAAAGAACCCAATCGATATTTTTGGTATTGGGGTAACGTGATAAAAAGTTTGAACCTCAATTAAAATGCACTAGGCAACAAGAACTGTAACAGTGAAAGGATGTGTTCCAAAGCAAGTAAAAGGAGTGCGGCGGTGGTAAAGATATGAAATGCGGAACAGGGCAGAAACGTGATCGCTCTAAATGGAGAGTCAGGAGTTTGACAGGATTGGATGAGGGCGAAAAGTGTGTTTGTTTTACTGTTGGAACAAATATTCGATCGATCCCAAAGTTTTGCAGACACCCCCAATCGACTCAAAAAGGTAGCCGACACAGTACTGGGGGAGGAACTACGCTCCCAAAAAGGGCACTTTGAGGGCAGCCATCAAGCTAGCCGCATGGGACATGACGGTGTCAAGAGGGAAGGTTTGGGTGATTTAGTTTTGCAAGATATATCCGATGTATGACGGGTAGTGCAGCGTGCCTTTGCATCCTACCCCTTGCAAGCTTTCCGAGTGTGTGCATTGGCGTCACGGCCATGTTGCTTGCCACGTCATTTAGCGTGCCGGATGAGGGAGGTGCTGCTGTATTTGAATCATTTGTGGGTGGGGCGTTTTGATGTGGCTATACAGTGTTTTGTTTTGTGCTTTTTCGCAGCTTTCCATCCTGAGGCATAATCTGTATCTTTTTTGCTGCTGGCATTTGCATCCATTGGACGATACCGTTGGGCATGATCCAATGGTTTCTCATTAGCCGTTTGTTTGTTGTCAGCCATGACAGGCACCAGTAGATACTGAATGCATTAAAGTTGTTCTGATCCACTGCACAGGACATGATTCAGTAATATTTTTCTACTCATAAGTTTTTCAAACAAGATTGAAGATTTGTTTTGTTTCGAGGGATCTGAGTTGGTATATCAGCAGAGTTGTCAAAAGTAACGATGACTCGCACATGGCACCATAAAAGGTTGAACCAGCCAAGAGAGCGGTGGGCGTTAGACGCGACACTCTCCACCAGAATGCGCAACACGACGACCCCGGTTTGGTAGTGGTAGATAAATTGACACTGTGGATGCAGTACAGCATGCAGACGTATTGCACAGTACAGTATGCCTCAAAGTGCCGGATGGTTGGTTTGGTAGTTTGCAGAGAATCAATTTTGTACACGTGGCACATGAACTTGGTTCGAGATTGGAGGAAAATCAGGAATTGCATCTTGCTTACAGTCAACGCGTTGCACCGTTTGGAGCTCAGCAAGCGAGACATGTTCCAACCCGACCAGGCACAGATGAAACCCGTTCCTTGCCCACAACCAATGGCCAGCAAGACTCTCCGCGAGCAAAAGGAATCCAAGTCCACAACCTTCCACTCCTAGTCTAGCGAGCGAGGCACCCACGGGCACATCGGCGCCATCCGCCGTCGCATGCCGCAACACTCCCTGCCCCCCGCCAAGTCAACAACCCAAAAAATACAAGCAAACCACCGCCTCTGCATCCACCACCCACCCGTATCAAAGCGGTGCATCGATGCGCACCAGTCCCAAACCCTCCACCGCACCAGATGCCAGCATCCAATCCTCGACCACTACCCCGACCGACGGCCACGCCCCCAACGCCCGCCCCAAAACCCTAACTCACCCCACCCCACAACTACTCTACACAAACACCACCAATCACACGTGGCACGCCCCTGGATGCAAAACCCCCCGCCCTCCCCCACCACTGTCCCGTGCGCGCACCGGATTGGCGCCCACGCGGCCCGCGCCACATCTCCCCGCCAATCACATGCCCGGTCTCGCCCCGCTTACACTGCCGTAGCAGTGGCAGTGTCAGGCGGGGCGTGCGTGGCGGCGTGTGGAGGGGGTGTTGTGTGTACGGCCAGTGGCGTGCTGTGCGTGGTTTTTTTGGGGGGGGGGTTGTTTGGGGTGCTGGAAGCAGGGGGTGGATTTTGGGGGGTATATGTGTTTGGGGGGGGGTGGGTAAGATTTGGGTTGCGGTCGTGCGGTATTGAGTGTGGTTGGGTGTGTTGACGTTTTGAAAGAGTGGGAAGAGAGTCTTGTTTGTATTGGGACGTTTTGACGATATTGGAGAGATGGGACGTACGTTGAAGATCTGGGTGGAATCGGCGCGTGATTTGTATAATGCGGATGCGGATGAGGGGGGGGTGTCGGACCCGTTTGTGATTGTGTGCTTTGACCGCAAGGTGGATCAGGAGCTGTGTCGGACTTCGGTGGTGTCGGAGACGACGAGTCCGGAGTGGAATGAGAGCTTTGAGGTGGATATCACCAAGCATATTGAGGTGGTGGTGGAGGAGACGGGGGAGGAGCCGGAGATGATTACGTTTTGTGTGTATGATGGGGATGCGGGGGAGAGTGAGCCGTTGGGGGTGGCTGCCGTGCGGTTTGATGAGCTTGTGAAAAAGGGAAAGGTGGAGGGAGAGTTGGAGGTGGTGTTTGGGGGGGAGTGATTGTCGCGGGGGTGGAGATGAAAAAGGTGAGGTTGGGGAGTATGTTGAAGGAGGATGCTGCGTTGAAGATTGCTGGTGGTGTCGTTGGTGTCGCGGCGGCGGGGCTGTTGGGGACGTATTTGTATCAGAGGTACCAGAAGAAGAAGGACAAGTTGAAGGAGAATGAAGAGGATGTCGAGACGGTGAGGACCGGCATTGCGTATGGCGCTGATGTCGATGATGATGATGATGATGAGGAGGAAAAGGGGCAGTTTAAAAAGTGGTGGCAGATGGATGATGAGGAGGACGATGACGATGACGAGAATCGTTGGACGGGCGTGGATGATGATGATGACGAGTAGGCGTAATGTCGTGCTTGTCGTTGTGGCCCCGCAGAGATGGTTGACACGGTCGCTGCCAGTGGCTCCAATCTAGAGGTAAACGTAGCACCTTTTCTTTAAGAATGGTCCATGCGGCAAAGCCGACCTCGTCTTTGCATGGCCTCCCTATCGTTCTCCGTGGTGCTCTGGTTTGGCACTCGAGGCGAGCGCATGCTGGGACTGGCGCTTGGAGATGGATCCCTCTGACTCGCCAGGCAAGGTGCCAACTTGACCGAGATTGATGTTCAACGTGCGATACACACGCGGTATCTCTGCAAAATTGTACACGTATGACATGTGTACATGTTGTCACTGCTGTACAAGCTTGCCAACGAGATACACTTCAAGTAGTATGTCAATAGCGAGATCCTCCTCGTGGCCAAATGATGATGACCATCGACTCACCCGCGCTACCCAATTTCCGCAAGCCCGCCAGAGCGGTTGCCACAGTCACTGCTTCGGCGCCGCCTACAGCTCCACAGGTCTTCCGCTTTCTCACCGCGGCACCGCCTGCCTTCCGTCCGCCCATCTCCCTCACGCGACACCTACACCCCCCACTTTCCTAATCCTCCACCGCAATCACCCCATCCGGCGACCTCACAAACGCATTTGACTCCCACCACACGCTCCAAACCCTCTTTCCACGCGGTGGTCGCTATGCGCTCATCCACGTCAACAAAATAACCCACCACCGCGCCCGCGCCCGCGCCCTCGTCCCGCCCTAACCATAACGCTCGACTCCCCCGCCACAACCGCAATACGCCTACAGCAAAAACCGCAGCCCCTGCAGCTGCCCACTCTCCCACTCTCCCCACTTTACGGCCTCCGCCTTGAGGCATTGCCCACGTAACACCCACACACCCCTGCCACGCCGGACGCTGCGCAACACCTTCACCCTATGTCCGTGACGGCCAAAGTCCACCAAACCTCAAAAGCCCAAACGTGCCCCACACCCCCGCTCGTCCCCAACTCGCCCTCCCCCGCCCGCGGTTCCCGCCGCGTGGAGACGCTGTGCGGGAGTGCACGCTACGCTCAGGCTACGCGTTCCGGGTACAGCGACCCATTCGCGCATGTCAACCGCCCCGTTGCCATCCAGGCCTTGCGCTCGCGCTGTCAGACTCCTTTCCAGACTATCCCCCCGCTCCCCCTCCTGCCCGCTGCTGATGGTAGTGGCGAGGGTGTCGCCTGGGCTGCGCGAGGAATGATTGGGTGCAATGTGGCTGGGCCAGATTGCGTACCCTCCCGCCCCGCCGGTTTCACCACTGGGTTGAGAGCAAGTCTACCCCGACGCAAGTGTCACTGGCCCTGTCGTGCTCACCCAACTCGTCAATCGCATCGACCGCGGCCACCTCCCCGATCAAATCCCGCCCCCTGGTCGCTCGTGCTACACTTTTTCCCCATGCAGCCGAAACTCGGCAGGTTCCGCCCCGTGGCTATCCGGACAGTTCTCCGCCGCATTGTTACGAAGCTTCTCGTTTCGCATGCTACTCATGACTCGAGAGACTTCCTCGCCCCGCACCAGACGAAATGGAATGACGGCCGGGATGGATGGCGTTGTGCACGATACATGAAACCTGCACCACCGCCTTTCCAACTCTCCCCCCTCGCCAGGCCGCCACCGCCTTTATTGATGTTTCTAACGCGTTTAGCCGGAGAGGCAGTCGCTGCTCAACCTCATGCCTGTCCGCACGCCCACCCTCGCGTGTGGTTCATGGGAATCGTCAATGGCCGCTCGCAACCATGATTCCAGCGCAGGGCACCCAACAAAGATTCCCGGCCAGCATGCCCTTGTTCTCCCTAGCGATCCATCTCCTTTACCAAAGCGTGGGGAAGACCCAGACCTCAGACTATATTAATGGTATGCAGACGATGGCATACTGCTCGACACACTCCCCGCCCTCCGCAGGGCCCCCAATACACTCCTGCGGCACGGCTATCCCCTCGGGCTCCACGGCAACATGCGCAAAACGCCCATCTATTGGCCCTGCACGCCACCACAGCAGCCGAAGAGTTTCTCTCCGACTTTATACTGCAGCACTGCCCCCCCCCCTCATGGTTTCGGCTTGAGAAACTAGGAACCTATCAAGCTCCTTGGTGTCCCGATCGGTACGTGCGCATACACCCATGAGTTTCCCCGCAGGAGATACCGTTCTGCGGGAAGCTCCTCTTCCGAGACCCGCAATCCCCGCTTCCATTCGCATCGCCTCTGTGCTTCCGCGTGCCTGATGCTACACACGTTCCGCCTTCGAGACCCTCAGCATGCGTCGGATCCTGCGAGCGTTTTGCACGCTCTGCAACGGGAGTTGTACAATATAATCAACGACGTTTCCCTCACCCGCCAAGCCTGGACCCAAGCCTGCCTCCCGACTCGACGTGCTGGACATGGCTTTTCCGAAATCGCTCCGGCCCTGCTCCCCGGCATCGCCGCTGCCAGCATGTGCGCAGCTGCCCCTGCCCGCAGACGCACCGCCGGACGCATACCCCTGGAATGTAATCGCCATTGATCAATTCCGCAACGCTTACCGATGCCTTCGCCGTCCGAATCGCCCGCCAACCCGATCCCGCCGCCCTAGGAGACCTTGACCCCATTGTCCTTGCTGCATCCCCTCAAAACAACCAAGCAAAAGTAGAAAGAGTGCAACCAGACACGCGGGCCCGCCGACATTGGCGCGACGCAGACTAGGAGACCAACCCTTCTCCGTTCCAACGTAGCGTCGGGGAATTCATGCTCCGAATCCGGGGCCATGCCTTCTGCGAGAGCCCTGCTGGCATTTTTTTCAATGTCCCCCTCTGCTCTTTTCGGTCCCCGACAGGCAATGGTCTGTAATGCTCCAAAGGCAACTCGGCTTACCGGTGTATCCCGAACCCCGCCTTTTCTCTGCATGCACTGTCACATGCCAATGGACACCCATGGCGCAGACCTCTGCCCACCAGTTTCGGTCATCTACACCGGCACAAATGTTTTCTTTCAAGGATTGTGTATGAAAGTCCCTAATGTGGGAGTTGTCTCGAAACACTTGGGTGCGAGGTTCCAACGCGTAGTCGCGCACTTTGGCCAATACTGCGCTGTTTACTGAACTCGTCTTTTTCTTGTTTCTTTGTGTGTATCTGGACTGCAACGCAGTCTATTGATGGCTAAATACATACTGCGATACCGTAGCTGTAGTACACGATGAGTGTTTCAAGTCCACTCAAAGATCAAATACGAAGGAGAGGACTACATGCTAACATTAAGAGTGAGGATGATTTACTGTTGAGTGGAGGTTTGAACAATGACTGTATGGGATTTACACAACAACCCCGTCCGGAGTACTCTGGTAACGCACGTCATGCGCGCAGCCGGCTGCGACTGTGAACTCGAGGCACCGCCCCTCATGCCGGGGTTGCACCTCCTCCCCGCGGATGATTTAGTCCTTCCTCTAGCTCAAGCCCAACCGCCGCAATTCCACTCACTCGCCTGCGACATCACTATCGTACCGTCCTTCAAGCCCGCCACTCGGACGAAGGACGCTCAGATAGCAGTAGACGAAGCGGACTTTGCCCACCGCGACAAGATTCGCAACCCTTCAAACGGCCCACAGTCTAACCTTCGATCCCAGTTTCAACCTCTTGCTTTCGAATCCCTCGGTTTCCTCTCTGCCGAAACAGCCGTTATGTCAACGGGAATTTTCCGGTCATCTCCCACCGCCATCATTACCTCTACGGAGGTTGTTCGCCGTCGCATCTACCAGCGCCATAGCCCCGTCATTTGGCCGCTGTTGCCATGACTGTTATTGCTAGCGCTCTATTGCACGCGACTGCGATTGATCTTTTAACCTGTAATACACTCAGAGCGGAAGTTGGTGCGGGAAAATTGCTCTAGCCCTAACCGAGGTCAACAAATTTGAAAAGTTTGTTTTGATCGGCCATCTGCACTCATGAACTACCGTCCCAATGTTCAACCTGTCAGACGATTGCGGAGAGGAGGGCGAGGGCGAAGGAGACTGGCATTTGGACATCCCGGAGGATCCCACAATGAACCGCTCCGTGAGGGACCTTTTCTTCGCAATATTTGATTGCTTAAGGTCGGATTCTCACTCGGCTCCGTCTGTTCCCCAAAGAAACAGGCCATAGTGAACTAAACTGTGGTACCGAACACCGCGCGCCGCCACCTAGTGGCGGAAAGCTCCAATCTTCCACCTTGGTGGAAGCCGCTGATTACCAAACAACACCCAAAGGTGTCTATGGGCAGACGTCATGGCGCGAGAGTGGGATTATTACGGCCGCGGAGAAGTACACTAGCCTGCCTGTGATGGGACCCTACGGCACCGAGCATTTGTGGTGCTGCTCGCTGGACAGACTGGTCTGATATCAACTCTTCAGAAGGCGACGACGTCGGTGACGTCGCTGCCGATCTGAAGGGGTTAGAAATTAGTGGGGAGAAGGATGAGTAAGGGGCGGGCATGACTCGTGGTATGCTCAAAGCAGTTTGCTTGATACAAGATATCAGGTAACTTTGCTGACAAATAGGACTTTCCTTCACCG
The DNA here is from genome assembly GCA_002205965.3 of Kappaphycus alvarezii. Taxonomy (NCBI): domain Eukaryota; phylum Rhodophyta; class Florideophyceae; order Gigartinales; family Solieriaceae; genus Kappaphycus; species Kappaphycus alvarezii. Next base: position 175,195 of record NADL03000866.1, read on the forward strand.
GTAACCCTCTAAGATATTCCGGGCCCCAACCAACCACATCTTTCAAACATTAAAGCACCCAAACATTTCAACTCAAAAAGGGTATACATACATAGTAATGGGGAAGGAATTACGCTTCCTAAAAAGCTACATTCAGGCCAGCCATCAAGCAGGCCGCATTGGACACGACGGCTCAACGTCGGCCACGTGTAGTGGAGCCCCGATATGTGGACGTAGCCACCGATGGCCACAGAGAACAACAAGGCGCTGATGGATGCGAGTGCGAAATGTAGCAGCGGAGATGTGGCAGTGGGTCGCAATGCGGGTTTTTATTCTTCTAGAAACAAGGTGCCGGCAATGGCACACCTAGAGGATCGAAAGCAATGAGCTGGAAACGGAAGCCCGAGGTGCGAAAGGGTTAATCAGCTGGCGGTACAAGGCAGCGGGAGAGCTTGCGTCCAAAGACCTTGCGTAGGTGGGCCCGGGCAGTGGCGCCTGAAGCGGCTTTCGTCGCTGCAGTGACGGAGACAGGTATAAATGGCGAATCAATGGGGATAGCACGTAGTGCACCGCAGCATCCCTCGATGCACACATCATACCGTTTTAGCGCGCAGGAGCAGGTGACCGATGTCGTCATGGCACCAGTCGCCATACCCGACTGTCACGATGACGGTGGCGTGTTGTCATCTCCACCACGGCAAGTTGGACTGCATCACGCGCTGTCGTGCGTGGCGTGAACAAGCGGAAGATCGCTGCTTTTCTTCCGCGATTGATTGTCTCACACTCCTGTAACAGTCTGCTCCATAGGCCGTTCAGAGGGAGCGTGATAAGGGCTGTTGAGTCCGCTGGTAACCGGAACAGCATCGTATTTGACTGTTTTCAAATAAGGGGACTGGTCGTATTGCTTTTTTCTGTTTGCAAGGAGAGGTCACCCGCTTGGCGAAGAGAAAACGAGCAGTGGATCTAATCTTTGGCGTCAAAACTGGCACCAGTGGTGCCATAGGTGTCTGTGGCCACATCCTAGACCTGTGTATGCTCTTGAGGCCACTCAACGCAGTGGTGCCCTTGCAGGAACGGTATTACCCTGGCTTTATGGTCTCTTGGATCAAAGAGAGAAATTTGTACTCATTAGAGAGCTTACGCACAAAGAATTCAGAAATAAAACTGCCAAATTTTCAGCAATAGAATAACAGTCTGTAATTCAATTTCAGAATTCTGGAATGAAGTCGTGAGGTAAATTGCTGAAATGTGACCAGTTAGTGAAGACCCGTGAGAAATGTGAGGATAAATATGGTGCAGTAGGAGTATGCGCGCCAGTTCACCGACCACCCATCCCGTCATCATGGACAAGGTTAACAACGTCAACACTGCGCATGTTCCTTCCCCTTCTCCTTCTCCTTCCCCCCCTCTCCTTCCGTCTCCCCCTGCCACAGACCTCAGAACAGAAACCCCTTGTCCAACCACGCCCGCAACTTCTATCATAACCAGCGATATTGCGGAAAAGAAATGCCGCCACTCCGCTTTACATCTTGTGAGGATCTCATTATTGTGCGGGAGGTAGAGGCCTCCAAAGCGCATATAGCGTCTTTTGGGGAGACACGGACGCGATTCCACGCCGCAGCGACGCGTGCGAATGACAATCCGTCTTTAAAGCAGCGCGTAACGTGGAAAAGTGTGCAGGATCGGTACAAGCGCCTTCAGGAGATCTTCAATAAGAAGGACCGAAGGGATCAGCGCATGTCGGGGATTGGAGGCGAAGTTGGCAAAATGGATGAGCTGCTGATGACGATGCGGGAGGCGCGAGATGACCTGGACGCGAAGAAGACAGCGGAACGGGACGCGGCGAAGGCGTTGGATGATGAAAAGGGGCGCGTTGGGCGGCACATCATTGGAAGCTCAACGAAGCGAACGAATGGCGGCAGCGACGAGAGAGATAGCGGCGATGTGAGAAGTTAGGGCGAGGAGCGAAGCGCTAAAGTACGACGTTTGGTGCGGGGAAGGAATGGGGGGAAGGAGGGTACGATACGGCGGGGGAGATAGAACGATTCGCTATGTGTTTACGCGATGCGGACTTGGCACGGATGGTGGTGGACCGCGAGCGTTTGGCGTTTGAGAAGTAGCGTTTGGAGATGGAGCGCGAAGAGCGAGAGTTAGAGCGTAAGGAGCGCCGAGATGAACGCGAAGCGCAGCAGAAGCTAGAGTTGGAGAAGTTCAAACTTATGCTAGACGCTTTTCAGCGAAAGTAGGCGGTCCGTTAGTTAGTTGTAAAAGTGTGTTTTTGGTTGTTTGTGCCTCCCTGAGAAGTAATAATATTACAGGACGTGCATCCAAACCTGCGGAGCTTCCGCTTGCGCGGACCACGTTAAAGCTCGCATTCGCGGACTTTCTCCTCGCTCCTCGAGTGTCGCGCGTAGCGCGACACTCAAGGAGCGAATTACTCTTTTAATTTTCTACTCTACTAAAAATTGGTACTCCTCTAACGTTGGGGAGGGCAATTAAAGAAGCTCGATATCTGGTTGGGTAGATGCAGTTGCGGATGTTCGCGAGAATCATAGACGCATTGTATGGCGTACCTACAGGTGACTCTAAAGTCTTCAGCTTCCTCTTGAAATCCATCGTGGTGAAGAACAGCTTGATTTCCTTGAACAACCACTCTACAGAAACACGTCCCTCGGACATCCCCTTGGTGAACGCCCTCTGAAATGGTTGGAGGTTGCTTCCCTCATGCAGATCCTTCAGGAACCATCTCCGACTGTAACCAGAATCTCTATACAAGCAATGCGTCCTCTTCCCGATTTGTAACGTCTCCGGCAAGAGCTCCTCCAATCTACTCCTTACATACATAGTCCAGTCGTGCCTGCGACCTTCAATTGGTCCATACGCATGAAGGATCAATCCATCCGGTGCACTGACAACCTGATACTTGAGACTGTCCTTCCTTTTGTGTCCATTGTAGTTTACCATCTGTTCCATCTGCCCCGTCGGTCTCGCAATCCCAATGATCGTTCCGTCTATAAACCCGACACAGTTTGGCAGTCCACTCGTCTTCTCGTAGATAGCATGGGCATACGTAGACGCTCTGGTTTCCATAAATTCTTTGCCAAGTCCGTTACTCAATAAACATCCCCTTTTATCAATCAAATGCTCGATTCCTTCCCAAAATATCTCCGACAGCTGTGCGGCATGCTTTTCGAACATGAGTTCCATACCCATCCAGCGAGCAGGGGTAGCGAGTCTTCGAAGTATGATTTAGGTATCCAGCAAGGGATTGACTGCGTAACGGTTTCTGCTTGTAAGAAATTGCTCAATTGGCCAATCCACGACGTCAACAACTTTCTTCATATCGCATTTCCTAAAGCGAGAAGGGGCCAGACACTCACCGTCGCTGAAGCGATTAAAGTTGAATTCAAATTGGGCACTGCTGATGCGGTTACTTCTGTTGATGACTTGAGATAAATCCTGACGATAATTAACCACATTACGTGCTATGTTTCCCAATGTTATAGAGGAATTGAAAGCGGACTGTGGCACTTCTTGACGACGCCTAGCAATGGTTGCAAAAGCTGTAGACCATTTGTTTGCTCTTTGTTGACAAAGAGTCCTTGAGAAATCCTTCTGCCTGGCTTTCACTATGTCGGATGCGATGTTGGAGGTCGCTGGTAATACTCCTAGGCTCTAAAGAGGTAATGCTCCTATTTACTTTTTCCCATTTGTCCATGCGTAAACACGTTTTCAAATTTCAGAAAATAATTTCAGGAATACTTTTCAGAAATTTATCATACTACCTCTTTCTGAAGACCTTTCAGAATTCTGTTTTTGCGTAAGCTCACTATTACTTATCTTGAGTGTGCCAGATATGGCAAGTGACCTGGTTGCATAGAGAAAGCCATGTCAAGCATTGATTGGTCAAAACAGGCGTCAGGAAGCACCTCGACGCACCCGCGTTGTTTTTAATCGAAATTAACGCATGAGCCTACGGTAGTTTTCATTTGAACAGAATGCAAACGAAGCAGTGCTCGGAAAGCGAGCCGGCTCTCCGACACAAACCGGCGAAGTTCCCTCGGGGCTGCCCCCTCTTGCCTTTCCCCGCAACCCCTGCAGTGTGTACACCGACTGACCGACTATTCAGTCAAGAACTAACTGGATGGACCACGTGCAGTGGGGCCCGCGATATGATCGCCATGCCCACCGACGACCAAAAAGTGCGACTGATACGCTGGTAGATGCGTGTGAGAATCGTAGCGTCTGAGGTGTGGCAATTCCCGGCTACACGTGGTACAAACTCTTCGGTGAATAATGCGGTATTCGAAGAAATGGCACCGAGGGAGTCGAAAAACAGAGGCTGGAATCGGAAACCTGGGTCGCGGGAGGGCACGGAGGGGGGGTCTAGGCGCCTGGAGAACTTGTGCTGTAGGTCCTGGACCTTGCGTTGGTAAGTGAGGGCGGCAGCCCCACCGGCGACTTGCGTCGCTTTGGTGAATGAGGTCTGCTTGAACGGGGACGTAACGGCGATTTCGCATGCAATGGTTCGGGCTGGTGAGCCAGGTTTAGTGTCACGGGGAGGTTGCAAGAGGAGAATGTCAGCGGGCGTGGATCAAATGCTTAAATTCTATCTACTGTACGAGTTAAATTACGGAAAGGGTGAAATCTTGGCCCCACTTGCTTTTTGAAAGAGTAGTTATCTTTTTCTTGATGTTTTGCTAGCTATGCATATTTACCATACTTTGTATTTGAAATCCCTGATCTGAACATGCGATCGGATCAGGAAATCAGGTTACAGTATGATGCAGTGCTTTACCCATCCTCCTCAACCGGATCCCGCTGAGGGAGACACGAAATTTAAGAAGACATACTACGTTCACGTTCGAGTCCATGGTATCTGGGGGCAGCAGGAAACATATGTCCTAGTGCCAATACAGTACAGTACTTTACTGTACAATACTGCACCTGGGCAATAATAGCAATGTCGTGACAAGTTGAGTGCGGCACTAGCACCGCAAAAGTACGGTACCGTTGTACATACAATTTGCAAAGTAGGAACTAAGTTAGGAAAGGCATCACGCGCTAAAACCAACTTTAATGTCAAAACTGTCCGCTAGTGTCTATCCTAGCAAAATAACTTCGCTTCCAAGTCGTTTTCGTAAGAATGATTAGCGATAGCGCGTAGGTCAAAGTACAGCACATGTCTTTCCATATCGCGCCAGCCCGAAATGCCTGTCTTCGATAAAGTCATAGACTTTGAACGGCAGATTAAAAGACACAGTAGACTTAATCTTTTCAGATATGCTTTTCCGCATGGATTTCAGAAAAACGTCAAAACTGATGCTGCGCTAAAGCACGTCATAATTCAGACCAACTTAATCTTCATTCTTCCGAAATCTGTGCAATACCTGTGTATCTCTCATCGCTGAGGGCCAAATGTACGTAAACTCGATAGTATCTCCCCGGCGCCTACCCGAAGCTGATAAATCGTTAGGTCTCACCCCACTGTGCACCAAAATCGCCACGGACAACCTCTTCATTCCAGTGCGCCTTACATTCCACACAAAGTACAAAGCGGCGTGTCCGTTGTGTTCAGTAGACCTCATCACATTGAACTCCGTAGCACCAGTTCTAGCCCCTTCAACACCCTCTTCTCCATTATATCCTTAGTTTTTATATCCCTCCGTGTCCATGGTCCCCAGGGTTTGGAGAAAATTTGATCTCACACCAGAAACTTCAGTTAATACTAGTACATTACAAAATAAATTCAAATAAAAATGTTTCACTTACCTCCATTGAGTCCCATTTCAGACTTCGTTTCCAGAAAGCATCGCATCCAGGCTGCCCGCTTGTACGGCGCAAAGAGCGGGTCCATTTGATTCACGACGAAAGCAGACTCTCCGCCAGTTATTTGTCCCTGCTCGAAGAGGTAGCGCAGCTTTTTGACGGCAGGGAGGATTTGGTCAGTCGTGGGGAAATTCTGGGGAAGTTGTCTGCCGGTGCTAGAGGTGCGATTAGAGAGGTTCGATGGAATTTCCGCTACAAGAAGAATAGAAGTCACAAGTAGCTAGTATTTATATTTTTGGCGCAATGGCAATGGTTTGTTACAGCAGAGGAGCGTTCCTGCCTTTTGGCTTCTCAATCCGTTGAAAAGGTTATTATTTTTTGTTATTTACAGATTTTGAAGTACAGTATGTAGTGGCGCAAAATGTACAGTTCAATGTGCTGTTTGTATTTTGAAAAAACCCGCGAAAAAAGTTGACATACAGTTCAGTGGGAAAAATTATCGTTGATACTGTACGTGATTAATTATTCGTTTATTCTGTAATACTGTACTGTATTCAATAAATGAAATTCAATAACAGCATCATTAGTTGAAATAATTCAGAACATGAAACAAGACAGTTTCAATATTATTAAGAAAACTTGATTACAATTAAAAACGTTTTCAGCTAATCTGAAATACATTAATATGCATTACTAATAAAGCTCTTTTGTTCTCCAATCACTCCATCGATTGAATTTTATTGACTGCCTGACCAACGGCACCCCTTTACTCATGTGCAACAATAAATTAAACAAAGGATTATTCTTGTGGCAGATATGCAGCACATAAATGTTTTTGGAGAAATGGAGACACCCTTGCTTTAGGAAATTAATGTCTTTTATAATAATTTTTTGACATTTATTGCGACTGAATGATATTGTGAGACTGTAGATTGATTTGAATATAAATTTTAATGAACAATTTAATTAATTGCTTTCATATCAGAGAGAAAATCATTACAGTCAGACCTACAATTTAGAGCCACCCCCGTACATGGGCTAGAAGTGCGCACTGTATTGGAGTGCGCATTAAATCGTTGGCGGGAATTGTCCGACTCTCCCTTCTAAATTTAACTGAAAAAACATGAACTTGCGCATAGGCTCCAATTTTGTGCCAAGCCCCTGAGGGTAGCACTATACCGGGTGTAGCACTATCAAATCGCGCACTAAATCGAGACCTCCCTGTATTGATTTAGTGCAGTACAGTTTGTTTTAACCAATAAATCGAAATATGCTTTAATGTACCCAAAGGTATCATTAATAGAATAGCAGTTGCCCTTTTCTAATGTACGTCACAATGTTGAAAGTAAAATCATTTAATAGTAAAACTATTATGGTAATGTAAGGAGATTAGTGTGACGCGTAATGTGATGCGAAATGTATCGCAGTAGGTTACGCGTAAATTTTCGGTTAATATTACAAGTAATATATAATATTCCATTTTCATTGCTCTCAAATTAATTTTAAAAATGTATAAAATTAATTTTTGATTACTTAATTGCTTTCCTTGGCCAAGACACTGTACACTGTAATTTTTGGTTCCCGAAATAACTTCTTAACTGTAAAGATACGAAAGAACGAAAATTTTAATAATTGAAAGGGGACGTAAAGTTACGATTTTCATGAATGAATAACTTTCCAATTCTTTTGATCTAGCTGGAAAAATTAGCTCCATTTTAAGCCACTTGGAGAGGACAAGGCGTTAATAATTATTTCAACCCATGTAGTAATTTTTTTAATTTTACCTTGATACAGTTAAAAAACATGACGCATAACATTATATACACTAATTGCAACATTTCTACGCTACTTCTGAGTAATCTTTACAAGTAGGTTACTTGTATTTTTAAAGCGAGTTTGAATGCTCTAATTATGGTGAAGACTTCACAAATGCAATCAACTACGATCAAACCAAAACGTCGAATTCAATATTCTAATTTTATAATAAATGTGATCCAACAAAGACTATAATAAATTAACTTAAACTTCCTCGGCTATTTATATAGGCTAATCCTAAATATATATGATCCAAATTTATTTTTCAATCCGAAAGACTTTGTTCTGAATGTAAGAGTGATTCTGTGAGCTTAGGGAATATTAGTAATTGATTACAAAGTACCAAAAAATCTTCTTGAATTAAATCGTGAATTAATTTTCTGACTAAAATTTAAAGCCAAATTAGTACAGTAGCTTTTAGAATTGTAAACTATATTCTCAATCAATTATCTATGAAGTCATTCATTTTTCTATACAAAATGTTGTTGCCGTTCCGCATTGTTCCCATAGACCATCTCTTTCAATCTAGATATAGCGCAGGGATCCGACAATTTTAATACTAGTGTTGCTTAATTCGCCTCTTTAGGCTGAGAGGTGTTGAGTATATCAAATTTTAGTAGTGTCGATATATTCGGACGCAGATTTCGGAGCAACTTTGGGGTCACACCTCTCGTTTGCCACAAAGCCTGGAGTATTATAAGAGAAAACCTACCAGGCGGAGCAAAGCCAGTGCATCTATTGTGGTCTTTACATTTCTTAAAAACATATGAAATTGAGCATCACAGGCGCTATCTTTTTGAAGTTGACGAGAAAAGGTTAAGAAAGTGGACCTACCTTTTCATTGATCTGTTGGCAAGTATCCCTATTGTAAGTTGCAATTAATTTAGTCTATTAGGTTTTATCTCTTAGTTAATGTTAACAATGATTTTACTGTGTTTTGATAGATATATCTGAGTAAACGATTTTTCTAAACTAGGCAATGAGTACTGCTACATTTCAATTGATTGGACTAATATGGCAATTAATGAGCCTGTGCCATTTGATCGACGATATTACTCCCATAAATTTAACCACAGGGGAGTTAGGTATGAAATATGTTTGGCTATATCAAATGAACATCTTGTATGAATCATAGCCCTTTCCCATGTGGTTACTTTACAGATATACTGATATTGAGGCACTCTTTGAAGGAAGAACTACTTCCTGCGGAAAGAAGGATAACTGATAAAGGATACATTGATAGATAGCAAATGCTCATCAGAACCAGACGGAATGGTATCCAAGGAACTGTAAAGCCGTATTACAGAAAGGCATGAAAGTTTGAATTACAGACTCAAGCAGTTTAAGGTACTGGATACTAGATTTCGGCATAGTTTGGATATGCACCGACCGTGCTTTTTAGCGGTGACAAATCTTACTCAACTTTTGATAGAGAGCAGCTACCACTTATTTCAGATATGATTGAAGACTAGTAAATATTGGTTTGTCTGCTAATCGGAAAGAGAAAGATTCTTAAAATTTAAAAGTGACCTAGGCCTACCTCTTTTAGTTTTAATTTATTTTAAGATAATCTTTTACTAAATTTAAGGACGCATCCCAAAAATTGATAGCTTTGCTACATTCAGGCACTGTGTTGAGCTTGCATTGAACGAGTGTCAACTCATGTCAAGAGATTGAACTGCACGCTGCCTGAATTTTTTTGGAGCTTGAATTTTGCGCAGCTTGATATGTACGCAGCTTGAACTGCGCTTCATGTGAGTTCGGCTTGAACTGTGTATTCAATTTTTGCGCATCCTCAACTGTACTGTTCGCAGTCACTATTGTTTACTTCTTCGTAGATAATTCATGTATTCTATGTTTAATTTATTTTTCAAAATGGACGTGAAAGTTTTCCCGTCTGTTGTTTTGTAGGTGTATACTGTACTATAAAGTACAGTATTTGCTGACAGTGAATCACTATGTGGGATGCGTCATTCTTGTGCAGCAAATTATCCTGTACATAGACCTCCATTTCTACAGTTTCTGTACTGAACTGGACTGCACAGTACTGCTAGGGCTGAAGGTTGCGAATGGTAGAATTACCGCTGCCCACTGCCGTCGTGACAACGCTGGCCTTTAATAAAATCCACTATCTACCCTACGAACTATTCATTTCTTATCCACTCAGTTTGATTACACAAACTGAGAAGAAAGACTCAATAAAGCGCGTTTCACGACACAGAGCAGTATACTGTGCAATAGACCTTTTCGTAATTTTGATTGATTCAACCTATGGCACTGTATACAGTACAATGGGTGCATTTATGGGCCTATTTAAATATGTAGTAGGGGTATTTCGGCGGCTGAGTACAGTAGTCGTAAGCCGAAGGGTAGAACTTGAATATGTGATCCGGTGTTTAAACTATATATCACCACGCAATGATCCAATGTTCAAAATCAAAAATCCGTCAACTCCCAGCGAGAAAACGTCCGCTCACGATCCCTCTATTGCGTTCCCTCAACAAATCGTGCAAGTTACGCTTCCAGACCACTTTGCTGACCCTTAACTACCTCCAACACCCCCTGTGGATCGCCCTGCGGATCGTTCGAACGATACCGTGGCTCATGCTCCTTCCTTGGCGGTGGGGCACTCACCGGCGAGAGGCATGAATGTTGCTCCATGATCACTGTCTTTGTCTCTACGTAGAGAGGCTCCATCCTGTGCTGTTGTTGTTCCCCCTCCACCCATCTCATGTGCAACTCCCAATGTTTCTCAATCACTAGAGAACGAACTTAATGAGGTGGGTCGGAATCGTACTGGGAAGGAATCAGCAATTAAGTACTTCAAATCTATTCAGAAGAGAGGTGATATTTCATCAAGAGGTGGAAGGGGTCGCGAGAGGGCGCAAAGTGGGGGTACGACAAGAATAAGAACATTACGGGGAAATTGATTGGTTTGAGGGTATTGTAGAGACGGGGAAAAGAGTAGGAATAATGATGAAGACCCCAGTCTTCAGTTTTGGAAGGAAGATTTAGAGTCATATATGAGCCAATCTGGTGGATAAATAATTTGCCAAAAAGGCTGTGCATAATCGTGCCAGGTTTCTTTTTATCTGTAGTCAACACACTGGTCTCAGAGTGAGGAATTAGAGATATTTTGAGGACAAGGGGTGAATTTATGGCATTGATTTTGAATGAAATGTTGAAGAAGATGGTAAGTTGGCTGAATTGTTGAATAAATCTAAACAAGAAGGAATTAGCGCTTGTTACCTTGGCGGATATGTATCGTTACGTGGCTACATAGTGCTTTACTCACATTCTTCCAACATGTTGTGAATGATGCCCAATTCGGCGCTTTCGTCTATTATGATGGACTTTCTGGAAACAAAGAGTAATTTATTTTAAATCTGCATCTCTGACTGAAATTAATGTACGAAAAATCTGGAATTTTTTGATTATTCCCGTGGTTTGGTGTCTGGAGAAAACGCAAAGAAAGTATTGAATCAAGGCCTGCGATGTAGATTGATCTGATCAAAAAATCGGTTAGAATTGATTTGGCCCATTTGAATGGAGATGATTTAACGTCCTTACGTGGCGTCACGAAACAACGGTATGCGACCATTGCTCATATGTGGTAGACTGCGTAGAGATAAGTTTAATTAGCTTTAGTTCTGGACCCATAAATTACTACATAATTTGTGTTGCAGCTCTGTCAATGGCCTATATCAAAATCCTTCGAAGGTTTCATTGGACCATTCCGAGCTCGGAGAGCTCAAGCTCCTCGGGTCAGCTCCTCGGGGAATCAAAATCCCGCCGCCTATTGCGGCGGAGGACACTGCCCAAGCGTGGTACCCATTTACGTATGTGCTTACCTATTCTCTAACTGCTTTGCTCCAACCGCTCTACTGCACCTACGTCTACTCTACCAATTTTCTTTTGTTTCTCCTTACGATTAGTCATCATAACTACAGCCTTGAGGTATTGGTTCGACATTTTCGAAAGTCTGGATTCGTTGCTCCAACTCTTGAAAGGGTTAGGTCTATTGCTTATCATGTGCTTGCTTTTTCGGAAAATGACAGTGGGGAAGGAGAGGAATTGCAGGAGTCACAAAGAGATTATAAAATACAGATTTCAGAGCTTGAAACGCTTTCTTTCCGCAGCACCTATTATGTTTTTTACGCCCTTGTATCTCACGGCAAGTCTGGTTGATGAACTGTTTAGGATCAGCGGAAGTGATAATCTGGTAAAAACGATTTCTAACAGGAAAGCGGACAAAGAACTTGTAATGGATGATAGAGCGGAGGACGCATTGAATGAAATGATTTTCAAAGCTTATCGTGATTATGGGAAAGGGGCTTTCATGTCTGTTCTGTCTGATTTTGGTGATGGCTCTGTATTAGTTATGCAAGAAAGTCTGTTCCCAGGGTGGGAATCAAAACTCATGATAGCAATCAGTAAGCTTTCGTAGTGTGAAGCGCATGTTTTCTTTGTCCTTAGTTTCTCGGTAATAAGATAAGTTTTGTCTGTCCTATAATTTTTTGCTCCTGTGCCTTCAGTGTCATCGTTGTTTCTTCGATTACCGCAATTACTTTAAGAGAATATATTCTACTTCTCACGTAGGTCAGCTACTCATCCTCTGATCAAAATTAATTTTTCTTTAATAATTATTCCCTTCTCATAATAATCAGCTAGTAGCCATTTAATACAAATAAGCTGTTCTTTCTCCAATATAAAAGTCCGGATGTAGCACGAAAAAGAATTTTCGAGTACAAAAGCTTCAATCATCTCGTCTTTCAAGATAAATAAATCTCGGCCTGTTTATAAAGCATGGGCCACCCATGCAGCACAGTGAATGTTCACTCAAATTGTGAGAATATGGTTGGTTCATTTACTATAACTGATAATCTTGCTGATATCATAGGCAGTCACTTTTCATAGTAGTGTGCATGTACGTGAAATGTTTGGTAGGCGCTGGTGTCAATTCACTCTACCAGAACCTCCACCACCATTACTATGTCTGCATACCTTTTCGAGTCGATTTTGGTTGTCTGGAAAACTTGAGGATAGATAGAATGCATCTTCCAACAGTAAGAAAACCAAAACTTTCCGCTGAGCGATAAGCATGTATCTGAGTCCCCGCCTTATGAATGGACATATAAATTACCTTTTCCTTCGGACTTCACAGTAATAATGTAGCCGTCGATGCTACTGTTGTCAACCGCTCCACTTGCTGCCACATCTCTCCAAGTATGGTTACCGCAGGTGCTTTCACGACACTCGCAAAGCACGAGAAACATCTTCACTACCCCACTTACTGCAACAAAAACGATATCCTTTTCTCCCCTGGCGTGATTGATATCTATGGCGCCTGGGCGACGATGGCCAGGGTTTCTTCTGCCGCCTTCCCTTCTTTGCTGCTTCCCGTCGCGGGCCCTCCCCTCAACATAAGCTTCCCGACTTCGTTACCCGTTTTGCGTTTAGTCTCCAAGTAATGCAGGCGCGACAGGTCTCTACCCGCCGCCCGCATTCGTAGTTAATTTCCGAATACCGTCCGCACGTTTCTGTGCCACACTGTACAACCCGTAAAGATTTACCACTACCAAGCACGTATGTTGGAAGATATTCCGGGCCACAACCGACTGTATCTTTCAAGCATTATTACACCCCATATTATCCCTATGTGTTCTAGCCCACCTCCTGCATGGTGCAGTGCTGTGCTGAACAGGGTACCAGCCGGACATCACGGGCATCACTTCATATGTCAATTTTGACAGCCCTCCGGGACTTAATTCGGTTAAGACCAAATCATAATTTTCATTATTATTTTTTCGAAAGCGTCATCAGAAATTTAAGCATTATGCTTTAGGATACTTCATCAGAAATTTTTCTTTGCTTTGGTTACTTGCGAAGAGATAGATACTGACTTAGAATAAATAGGCAAGCATCAGTAAAAAGAAGCAACCACCGGGCATCTAACACAAAAGGTTATTGGCCCAGATCCATACACCTAGCCTTCTCCTCTTCTCAAAGTTAAGGAAATTTTTTTTCTCTCATTTTGTCCAGAAGATGGCCGAAACGGACAAACTCCAAATTTTCACCATGGACGCCACGATTGACCACTGTCATTGGCGCATAAGAGTTAAGGCGACCATCAGCGCCAAAGAACTTAGCGATGCTTTTTCTGATATAGCAGTTGATGATGACCAGAAGACCTTTACGGACCATCAGCAGTAGGTAAGCAACATTATTGTCGCCGCGTTGAGTAAGCAACCCTTCAGATTCGTCCGGTCCGTTATCAGAAAACCCAAGGAGATGATGCAGAAGCTGGAACAGCGTGACCTAAAGTCAACCGCTTCCAAGATCTCAAAGATGTCCGAAGTGGTTTCAATAAAGTACAGTAGTCTTCGAGAAGACCTTACTTAATTACTGTACTTACCAAACAATTTGAACGAATGGCGGGAATATTAGAAGAGCTGACTAGTATTAGAACCAATCTACAGGACTCTCTCGAGATAGGGGTTCTCGTTGCTTATATCAAGGAAACATCGCTACAGTCCGTTACGGCGGCTATCAAGACACTCTACGAAGAGAGAATGAAATAGGCAGATGTCTCAGGCCGGCTTCTGGAGGAAAGGAGACTATTAATGAACGATGTCGGATTTACCAATCGTGCTACAGCTGCCAGCTCTGCCTGCCCGGTTCACGGAAAAGGTAAGCACCGTATGGAACAGTGTTCTCTCAACCCTCTCAACCCGGACAACCTGCGAGGCTCAGTCAGTAGGCTACTATGCATCCACATCAGGGTGGAAACAAACTTAACGGGAACATGAAGAGGCATTGGGACGTTAAAGAATACAACGCACGTGCCGCATCGGCAAAAAAAAATTCAAGTCTACTTCGATCATGAAACCGGATCGCTTGATGCCCAACAGTGGCTGTATGCCACATGTGACTCAGCATGGTAGCATATTTCACTCCAAGACGGAACGAGAGGTGAGCATCAGGCTTGCAGGTGACTCTTCCGTTTCGGCAAATGTCAAAGGAGTCCGGAAGGTCTTGTGGCACACGGCTGAAGGTACACAAGAGGTCAGACTTTCAGAAACCCTTGTGACCCCCGATATGGCCATGAGTCTGCCGTCCGCTCTGGCACTGGTACGCACAGAAATTGTCGTACTGTTTATGCCTGGGAAGGCAGCACTTATTGCCATCGCGGATGACTTCAAAGTACTGGAGTCTGCCGAACAGGATCGGGACGGAAAATTCTACATTCCGTATCGGCTTTCTGGTGGAGCAAGTGGTGTGCAGAAGGGAGACAGGCAAGTTACTGCAATGGTCTACATAGCAATTGATCACTTTGATGCACGTGTAATGAAGACCATTGTGGCAAAGAGAGCGCATATGATGACCATAATAGAACGGGAACGCAGCACAAAAAGAAGCACTGCGAGTCCAGGGGCGAGATTATGGCACCTCCCTCGGTCATGAGATACTTATCTAGGCCGTGAAGAAGGCAATCCAAAAAGGGCATCTCCCTCACACTAATTGAACCCCAATAACATGTGATTCATGCACTGTATTGAAGTTATAATGTCGATTTGACGGATCCCTAAACAAATAAGACCGTCCTGGTGTACTGCATTACGAAACCAAGGGAAAATTGGGATCAAATAGAATGGAAGCCAGAAGTATTTCTTGGCCATTGCGGATGAGTGTATGAGATATATCAAGACTATTCCGCTTCGGCAAAAGGCTGATGGCTCAGCAGAGCTGCTCTCGTTTGGTCTTTTCTTTGAAAGAGAGTCAAATCACAAGGTCTGGGAAATCCACTCCATTGGAGGGACCGAATTCACGACCGCATTGGACCGACTCGGCAGGGAAAGTCTAATTGCATCTATCATTACAGGTTGTACACCATAGTCCAATGGTTTGACCGAGTGGTCTCATCAGAAAATTTTCTTTGGCCAGTACATGTTTATCAGAAGCCACATTACCGTTACGGTACTGGAAATAAGTTGTCAGGTATGTGACTGGCTGTAAAAACTTTGTTCTCATTCCGTTTCTGGGAAGATTCCACACACTGCACTCTTTGACAGTCAGCCAAGGGCATTGGGGCTTGTCCAACCGTTCCGTTCACGCATCTTCTATCAAAAAACTATGAAGAAGGTACCAAAATTTGATCAACGTGGTCGTGCCGCAGTCTGCTTCTATCATGAAGGAGGAGGTAGTTATCATGTGCTTACCGAAATTAGAATTATGAGCAAAAACGCAAAGCATGAGGAACTGAAGTTTCCCGGAATGCTAGAAGTCCATCAGCCAGTCTACAGAGATGTTGAGGATGATTCCACATTGGTAGACATACCGATCGGTCAGCGCAGTGATCAAGAATCTGATCCATTTTCTGGTTCGGGCGATGCAAACAAAGGACCTGAAGCACTGACTTACGTACCGAAAATACTGAGCACTTTGGTTGGGTCAAGCGACATGGTGTCCGATTCGGAAGTCGAGACTCATATCAGTATGGACCAAAAAGAGCAATTTCCCAAGTTGGTCATAATCTCAGACCACGAATTCGAGTTGATTATAGCTCCATGGCCCAGTCTGAATTTGTATAACATACCGACGAGCCTAAACTCTGACCTGCATCGAGGTCGACCGATGCGGAAAATTAGGATACAATCAAGGAAGAGTTTAGCACACTCATCGGAAATGGGGCTTGGACCGATGTGGACACTGTATCATTTGGAGGACGAGTCTTACCATCAGGTATTATCCTCAATATTAAGATGGGCCCGAAGGGAAGACCTTCAGAGTACAAAGCACACTTGGTTTCTCTAAATCCCACCACAGGACCAATTTATCCCTTCCTGTTTTGAATTAGCGGGCCTGTCAAACTGAACCTTTTTGGCTATTTAAACAAGTCTAGCGCCGCCTAAAATTATCTCCGACCCTACAACAACAAAGAATCAACAATTCACAACCCACTTGACAGCCATCATGCACCGACTATCTCGCCCCATTGTCAAAACCCGTCACTCTTGCCTCATTACCGTCTCCCCTTTATTTCCTTCTGGCCCAACCGACGTCGAGGACTACTTCCGTCGCCAAGCCAGGAAACGTTTGACGGAGCTCGTTGCTTCTGGTAGAGATCGAAGCACAGAAATCGGTAGGGGCGACTCTGGGGAGGAGTGTGATAAGGCAGTGCAGTGCTTCGAGGGAATGGGCGGCACCTAGCCGGTCAACGGAAAGGAGCGAGTGGAGGCCGAGGACGAGTCCGGAGAGGAGAAAGAAGGAGATGAGGCCGGGGAGAAAGTAGAGGAAGATGAGGAGTCCGCAGATGAAGAAAGGGGCTTCGAACCGGGTCATATGGAGGGGAAAGAATGACCTGGTTGGACCAGGTGGTCCCCGCCATGGATCCTGTTGAGGTCGATTCAGGTGAGCTTTATTCTTTGCACAAGGGACAGATAATTTGCGGGCCGTCCACAGGTAAATGCGGGGATCACATGGGTACCTATGATGTCTTAAGGGAAGTGCTGGGTCCTGATCTAGAGGATGAAGATTTTGAGGAGTAGATTCATTTAGTTTATTTCCAGTATCTTTTGTCAGGCTCTTTGCGCCCACGTGATTTTTCCTACTTTTTCGGGGCTTCAAGTAGTTTTATCGACATTTTAGTTTGGGAAAAAGACCTATATAAGTTAACTAAATTGGTTCCTCCATGAGACGGAAAGCAAGTTGGAAGCCAACTTCGAGTCCAGTCCCAAACAGTTAGAAAGTTGAGAGTCAACTTCAGACCCAAGAAAAATTTCTCTTACGCAAATCACGGAGCATGGGTGGTAGAGCCTGTCACGTTAGAGTTGGGTACTATGGCAGAAATTTAGCTTTCATGCCCACTACTCTCCATCGCCCGTCAACGTCTACTGAAGCACTTTAGTCGTTCGCAACGACTCTCATCTCTGGTAGTTGGTGGTTCCCTTTTCCGTTGATGCCATTTTACCCTATCAGGGACTGAAAATATTTTTTCTGCCTCAGGAGGCGTACTCCAATCGGATTATCGACGCGTTTAGGACGACTACTGCAAAGTCGATGCGCGCTCCTCTCTCCTCGCCTCACCCTCTTTACAAGGATGCGCTTTCTTCGGCAGAAGGAAACAGGACTCGAATGATGGACAAATCTTACCGGGTGGTGTTAAGTGCACTCCTCTACTTGTCCAATAGGACCAGACCAGAAATAGCAAGTTCAGTTTCCATGCTTGAAATGTATCGGGCTGACCCGATACCGGAATAATGTAAAGTCTACAGCATGTCGCCAGGTACTTCATCCACAGTGCCGACTACGGGATACTCTTTCCGTGCGATTGTGGTCCTCCTGATACCTACGCATACTGCGACGCTGATTTGGTCAGAGACGAGACCATGAAAATGTCTAGGTCAGGTTTTGTACAGTTTATTAATTTCGCTCCGGTTATTTGGACTAGCAAACTGCAGTCCTCTACTGCACAGCCCAGTCCATGTGAAAATTGGAAAATATTTTTACAAGTATTGGAAAACTATTCAATTTGTTTTCCATATCGAATACAGTGTTAAAAAATTATGGAACACTATTTTATCAGAGGTCACCAATTTTAATTTATTGTGAATCATCGAAAATAATTTTATTTTTTTCAATGGCCCATATTTTATACTGTATTACATGTGAAGCAATATTTATGTCTTTCCGTTTGCTCTTATAATTACTTGAATTATATTTTCAGCAAATTACTATTTGGATTGATGCTCACCTGGAGAATTATTGTATAATTGTTATTGAGCATGAAATTTTTCTACAAAAATTATTATGGTGCTGGAATCATCTTTGTAGCTTTCTACTCTGATGTGCAGTACAAGTAGTTTTAGGCCGCTAGTAAATTTGAGCAAGCCTCGGGCTATCGAACTATCTCCTTCGATTAAAAAATATTGGCTTTCTTTTCATTATTATTCTCAGTTCTATTCAGGTAATTTATTATTCATTTATTTGGAATTCCTATTTCGGATCTACGCATATCATTTAATTCTTTACAGTCTACTTCTGAGGCTGAGTTTATCGCCCTTCAAGCTTGTGTTAGAGAGGTCAAGTGGGTTCGGGAGATCCTATCTGAAATTAAAAGTGACCAAAACGGTCCAGCCAAGATCTACTAAGACAATCTAGGAACTATTTCCTGCACAGAATAGGTTCAAGGTCTGTGCAGAGTCAAACCTAATGGCATAGATTATCATTACGTCCGAGAAGCGGTCTCCAATCCATGGTTTGACATACTGTACATTCTATCAAGGTCTAATCTAGCCGATTCACTAAGACATTGGGTCCGGATATGTTTCTTTCTCAGACATCCTCATTGACAAGATCTCCGAAGTAGTGAACGAGGGGGCTTGTGATGAACAGGGTACGGACCAGTCACCACTTCATATGATAGATCGGATATATCTTCCAAGAGTAAAACACCCAAACGTTCCCCCCACCTCATATGTCAATTTTGACAGCCGTCCGGGACTTAGCTCACGTCAGACCAAATCAGAAATCTACTCATTATGTTTTAATTTCGTCATCAGAAATTGTTCTTTACTTGAGCTACTTGTGAAGAGACCAATACTGACTTAGCATAAATACGCTAGCTTCAATATGCAGAAGCAGAGGAGATGGTCGACCTCTTGCCTGCCGTCTAGTATCATCCTGTTCAGAAAAATGTGCTAGCAAAACAAACCATCGCAAAAGACGCTGACGGACGCAATCCATGAAGCAGTGGAAGAACGAATTCCTCTTGGGGATTCGAGGAATCAGGCGTTTCGCGCGTCTATGGTCCTCCCGGGAGCCATGGAATGGGTGTATTGTCCCCAATGTCCAGGGCTACAGACAAGCATTGATCCTCGAGAATTCTCGGTGTGGCTTCAATACTACTGTCAAGTCCCACTTTTTTATCCTTGCACGCCATGCCCGAGAAGGAATTGCCCGGAAACACTCGATGTATATGGCGATCATCTCATGCACTGCTTACATGGCGTCCACGGTATCAACCGACATGATCGCAAAGTAAGCCTTCTCGCAAAAGACCTGGAAAGATCTGCTCTTCATCCTGTCGTAGAGCCACGCTGTGGTCTCCACCGCACGAGATCAGACATCCAAGCAATGGGAAGCGGCGGAGGGACCGATATTTTTGATGTTACCTTCGTGAATCCCCTCGCTCCCTCCAACAGGAGAGTGAGGGCCTTCAACCCGATGTTCTCTCTGAATGCAGAGCGAAATGCAAAGCAGAGAAGATATCAATCGTCTATCGCGACCTCCACCAGAAGTAGGCTCGTGCCTGTTGCCTTTTAGAAGATGGCACCCGGATGCATGTGCAGTGCTAAAAGACGTGGCAAGGAACGTGGCCGTGAGGGCATTGGAGACGTACGGAAAGGTTCGGAGGGGGTTTGATGCAAGGGCACGCCGCAGCAGCCGTCATGTCCAATGCGGCCTGATTGAGGGCTGGTCTGAAGGTAGCTTTTTAGGGAGCGTAGTTCCTTCCCCATTACTGCGTCTGCATATCTTTTTGGGTCGATTGTGGTTGTCTGGAAAACTATGGGATAGATCGGATATATTTTCCAAGAATGAAACACCCAAACCTCCCCCCCCCCATAAACTGAAGCATCCACTGGACATCAACCACGAAATGAAGGTTTGTGAACATAGTAAAAGACCCCCTAACCGTATGATGTTCGACTGTTTGAAAACAACAAATTCGGCTGTTTCCAGAGAGGAAAGAGGCATATTTACGCCCCAGGAACGACCTGGAAGGGAGGTAAACGGGTTTGGTCTAACTTTGAATGGTGCTAAGGTTGGGATTCCTGTGGACATTTATTCAAATCGTGCTTCAAATTCTATAGTACGGGCCACCGAACATTTTTACTAACTACAAACAGATGATAGCCCAGTCGACAAGCAAGGGCGTTGCAGGTGACCATGTATGGGCCCTGTCTTCGAAGAAGAATGACCCTCACCGTAGAGTATTGCTCCATCGCTCTGCTGGCGACCGATCCTGCCTCCTTGATCGTAGGGGACGTATATAGATGCTACCCTTCGAACGTTGGTGCAGTAACCGGGACAAATAAGAACAGGCGGCCTGTTGCTTCCCAAAGACCCTATGTATGAAGGGTTTTAGCGAAATGGGCTCATGCTTACAGTCTACGCACTAAAGGCGGCAAAGTATTGATGGTTCATCATCAAGAGCAGAGAGAGATGTGAATACACATCTATGGTGCATGTGTGTTCGACGGGCGCGGGGTTCTTTTTATTATAACGGATAAGATGACTGGTGCCCAGTCAGCCCAGACAACTTTGTATGGTGTTAGTGAGCATGTACCTGAAGGGTTGCGGCAGGCACTGATGGTGAATCATCTTACTAGCAGGATAGATCGAATATATCTTCTAAGAGTAAACCACCTAAAGCTTTCCTCCTCCACTAGCAAGTAGAGGAGAGGCCAGTAAGCAAGCAAGCATTTTTTAGATCGAATATATCTCCCAACAATAAAAACATCCAAAACTTCCCCCTTTCGAAACGATCGAACATATCTTCCAACAGTAAAAACACCCAAAACGTTCTTCTCCTCTTTTATTCGTGCCAGGAATACAGTATTATGGAGCGAAGCGAGGCAACTTCCGGCGGCTGATAGGATTCGCAGTTCGTTGCTGAACCAATAGGCTAAGAAGTAGGAGGAGTAAGGAGAAAGGAGTTAAGTGCATTCAGTATCTACTAGGAACTGCACACGGTCTAACTATAAATCGATAAAGTTTGGCAACCAATCAATGGTAGATGCAATGCTGAAACTCGAATGTTTCAATACTTTAGAGATGAAAGGGCTTGCATGTAGGGGTTAAGTAGGGGTAAATGAGGTGGTTTACTTAATTTTCCTTATGATTAGTGGTTGGGTCACTGCAAGTAGTGCATGGGTTGGAAGTCCTTGAATTTGCGTTCAAACTATGATTCAGGAGCAACACACCGTAATGTAGTAGGGGAAGAATTTGGGGTACTTTAATGTTTCAAAGATATAGTCGAATATGGCCCGGAATATCGTAGAGGGTGACCAGTAGTAGGTAGTAATTTAATCATTCTTTGCTCATTATCTCTCTGAAATGAAAATCTAAAGTTGTACACATCGTGATTATGGGGTCACCTGTAAAGTCAGGACCTATGCAAATTGGGAAACACGGACGAAAATGGGTCATGCTGAGTTTGATTTTGGGATTCTGATCAGCTATGATAACTTCCGGAAGAAGTGTTCAGTTACAAAAATGTAGAGGAAGAGAAATATATATGTGTTTTACTCTTGCAAGATATGTTCACTCAATATATATCACTCGTGGGCAGGGAAAAGGAGGTCGTATCTACTGCGAGACTTCGGCGGGCTGAAAACATGCGGAGTATTAGAGGGGAACGTTTGGTTGTATTACTCTTGGAAGATATTAGGGGATTAGGAGTATTAGAGGGGAAACGTTTGGGTGTTTTACTCTTGGAAGGTATATCCGATCTATCGTGTATTAGAGTGGAGCAATGTTTATCGCAGCTGCCTATAGAGGTATACATAGTAGAGGTTCGCCCAGTTTCGGTGTATACTGCGGTTCAGAAAGAGGGAAAGTTTTGGGTGATTTTACTGTTAGAAGATATATTCGATGTATCCTAACGTTTTTCAGACAACCACAATCGACTCAGAAAGGTGTGCTGACACAGTATCATAATGGGGTGGGGTGAGTAGAAATGTCGACACGAAGAAGTCGTGGCAACAATGCAACTAGGAATATTGCAGAGCCGTTTTGCTGTGCAATAAGGCCAGCAACAATGCATTTGAATATAGCTGGGATTTGTGTTGCGAAAGAGGGTTTATGGAATTAGTTTACAGAGAGCAGTGCGAGGAAGAGGAGTCTGACGAACTTGCATTCAAACGCGTGCTACATATACCGTTCGGGTATTACCGATTGACGGTGCTCTGACGCATAGCGAGACTAAAGAAAGTCGATTTGGTTCTTTAATGTTTGAAAAGTGCGGTTCGGCTATTTCCCGGTGTATGCTAGACGTGTTCAGAAATTATGAGCAATCTCACTCGTGTGCTAAAATGGCTAACTCGAAGCCTGTCAGCATGCATGATGCGTTCGACATCACTACTGCTGCCGCATGCCTCTGGGTTAAATCCGCTCGAACCGCCCCTATGTCTCCATTGCCCTGATAGGCACGTTCTGCGCCTCGTCGTTTAGCACTGCGTAGGCGTCTGAACGTAAGTCTTACTATGGGTTCGGACTGTAATCCTGACATGCAAAATTATCAAAGATTCGATTGTACCAAAATGTAATGACTCTGTTTAACATCTAGATAGGGGTTACGGACACCGCTCCCTCACCGATGAAGAAATCCTATTCCAGATGACCACTAACAAGTCACAGAAGTTTGGAGCATGGAAACGGCAACTGTGTCATTCACAAGTGCCTTTGGTCAAAAGGTTTGAGAAGCGCCCTCCTTATGCTCCCCTGCTTTTGGTCTTGACCGTATCAGTATTTTTGAGGGCATTTCCGGTGTCAGAGGGCATGGAAATAGCCACTGTCCTAGAATTTGTGTTCCAAGTTTAAAGTAAAGATTTCGACACAAGCTCTCATTCCACGTCGCGGCGATGCGCGCAAAGCGGAACATACGTGTTCATCAGTAGCTGAGTACACTTGAACAACTGAACCACACTTACGCGTCGCTTTCTGACACCTTAATTTTCAGCAACTTTACGGTTAGGGAACAAGATTCCAGTTGAGGAATAGAGCGGACATGGAATGCTTAAAGGTGAAGGTCTTTCGGTCTTTGAAAAATCCATTGCTTGGCCTTGGTGACGACGCCTCTGGTACTATGTATGCTTAGCAGGTAAAAATCCCGCACAAACTACCCACAAGTTGGTGGAGGAGGGTTTGGGTGTTTTACTCTTGGAAGACATATCCGATCTATCCCAAGTTGGGGAAACACGGGGGATCATTTCTTGTAACAGACAAGCTGGCTGATACCTGACCACCTTGTTTAACTTGAAAAGGTGGGTATTTCGAGACCGAAAGTTGCTCTCGAACTTCCATATAGTTGGATGCTATATTTGCGGGGGTGGTGGTTCTTGTTCCATTAGTCGTTGAATTATATATTGGCATTTTATCACAGAATACCAACGGGCTTTCGAATGATCTAGGAACATTTAAAATCTCCATCACGGTTTCATCTGGACGGACACCTGTACATCTGAAGCTGATAAGAATTAGGAATACTGTAGTTTGTGTCGGACGCTTCCGAGTTGTTTCTTTAGCGTTCCATCCGAGTCCAATACTGTAGCGCAGATTCAGTAGCCCGGTTCGCAGACCGAAAGTACAATGACAGCCACTTCCCGTTGTTACGCTCTGGGGGGGGGCGTGGGGGTTGTACGGGGGCGCAGTGCGTGGCCGAATGTTGCGTTAGTCCAAGGGTTTGTGGTGTTTTACTCTTACTGTGTCGGCATACCTTTTTGAGTCGATTGTAGTTGTCTGGAAACCTTCAGGATAGATCGAATATATCTTCCAAGAGAAAAACTCCCAAACCTTTTCCTTTTTCCTCCTAGAATATACATTCGACTACTTCCGAAAGTAATCCAGACGTGCAACCACAATCGACTCACAAAGGCATTCCGACACAGTAGTAAGGGGGAGCTACGCTCGCTACAGGGCCTCCTCAAAATATCGATGTTTTGATGATTGGTCATGACTATAAATACATCAACACCCCTCTTGAAACCACAGGAACTGCCGCCGGAACGCGGCAATACTACTCCAATAACCCGTACTCGCTCTCTTCCCTACTAAAAGCTGTAGCATTGTGAGCATTCATTGGAGCATGGTCCATAAACGCCAGAATCTTTCAACGCACAAAGAGTCATCCTCGCTTACTGACTTTATCCCCTCGTGAAAGGCCATTTAATCAAGGTCACCCTCAACCAAAATTTCCGCTGGAAACTCTTGAAGTAGGCGTATTGCAGATACTCCTTTTTTAAAGACAACGGATTCGTTTTACCACGTTCGTCAGCCCCCTCGCGCCTTCTAATCGGAGAGCTCGTGCTTTTAATCCACTCACCTCCCTCAATGCAGCAATATCCGCCAAGCGCAGAAAGTATGGACTTTGCTCGCGACTTCTGCTGGAGGAGGGCTTGTGCCTATCCCTATATTCACCCTCGGAGGCGCGTCTGGCATCCAGAATCCTTCAAAACAGAGTACTGGACGAAGGAAACATGTTCTCTGCACTCTCACTGGCTGATCGGATCTGAACGAGGCTTTTACCGCGCCCAGGACATTGTATAGTCGCTACCGATCATTCTTCGGACTGTCGCGCAAACATTTGCTCATCTTCGATCTGCACACCGCCAGGGATCCAATTTGGGGCCAGGGAAGCAACATGAGTACTGTTCCTGAAGCAAGTACCTCAACATACTAGGGTACTGGTACTGCGGCTGACACGACAAATTGTACTGTCAAAGGCGAAAGGTCGATTTGGTTCTTTAATGTTTGACAAGTGCGGTTCGGCTATCCCCCGGTGTATGCTAGAGGGAAACGTTTGGGTGTTATACTCTTGGAAAATATATCCGATCTATCCCATGGTTTTCCAGACAACCACAATCGACTCAAACAGGGTATACTGACACAGCAACGGGGAAGGAACAAAGCTCCCTAAAATGCTACCTTCAGGCCAGCCATCAAGCAGGCCGCATTGGACATGACGCCTGCTGCAGCGTGCCTTTGCATCAAAACCCGCGAACGTGTATGCTAGATGTGCACCTGTCAAAGGTGCACGGTCCAACGGAAAATGGACTTTTCGAGTGCGTTGTAAACCCTTAAAAACGCCTTAAGCATGCACACTGGGTATTCTGGCGTCATCTGTTCTTCCTCATGTGACTCTGTAACCTCGCTCTAATTTTCTGGCTCTTGCGCTTGAAAATCAAAATTTCTTGGAGAAGTTTTGCGGTCTGAAACAGACCCTGGGTAGAGAATTGATTTGGTTCTTTAATTTTTGAAAAGTGCGGTTCGGCTATCCCCCAGTGTATGCTAGACATGTTCAGGATAATGGGTAATGTGATTCATGTGCCTAAATGGCTGGCTCAAAGCCAATCAGCAGGCTACCCTGGGCAGTAAAGAGATTGAAAAATGCAGCACCAACATGAAGTACTAAAAAATCCAATTTTTAACCCTACAAGTACTGCTTCGCACTGAAAGTAGCCCGATAATACCCCATCATTCCCCACACATTTATATTGGGGTGGCTTACTCATTTCTCCTGATAAAGGAGGCTTCCCACTGAAACAGCAATCGATTTGGATTTTTAACATTTGAAAGGTGCGGTTCGGCTAATTTTCCCTCCTGTCTGGTACTACTGGCAGACTCCAAAAGAAAATCAGAAACGAGTAAAACGAAAATTTTTTTGTGAGGAATTCAAGGTGAGCCCTTTTTCCAAACAGTCGCGCAGTAAACTCCCGCAGCTCTCTATTTTTTGAGTAGCTAGCATTACAAATAATATCTCCCCTGCAGCTATCTCACTTTTTCTGCCTTTTCCGATGTTGTATAGGCCCTCAATGTGCTTCCTAAATAGATCTCAAAGCTTCTTAAACTCCGCTACAATGAAATCGTTCATGTTAAGGGTTAAGCTTGCACCGACAGTATTATTCAAGGTATCGAGAAAGGTACAGCGGAAGCCTTTCGCATCATTGCTCTCTTAAAATAGTAGTTCTTTAAGTTCGCGTCTAGGTCGGCAACCGCATCTGCGAGTAGCAGCATTTCCTAACTTATGCTTGGCGCCAAGAGGGGCCAAACGTCCTGGTCTTGTTTTGTTCTAGTATCTGTACTAGGCGCCGATGCCAGACTAGGAATTCTCCGTGGAATGATATTGTTTAGGGACTACATTCCGTATATCATTGTGGGAGTCAATTGATTTGATACGTTTCGAGATCGGTGGGGGAATTCATCTATAGTGGGCGGAATTTCATTGTGGGGCTGTATTGACCACAGAAGACCGCTCAAACATCCAAAAATTGAGTTATACTGGAGGCGATACCGCCTTTCGACAAAAAACGGAACTGATACAGCAATCGCAAAACTTAAATTGATTTTGTATCCTACGGCAGCAAAGCTGCGTAAATCACATTTTTATGGGTTTATATTAATACGAATGTAGCCGATAGAGGTAAATCGTCGGGAGAAGAGATACTCAGAACCAACTACCCCAAAAAGGAGGTGTTGCAAGCGAAAAAAGTGATACCGTGGTTTAGCCGCACGAAAAAAAAGGAGTGGATAAGAAAGACAGTTGAGAGGGCTACAAGCAAGTATAGAAGGGGCAGGGTCTACCACTGATGCTCTGCGACCAGCGCAGGAAAAATGTTTCTTGTGTCTGGAGTTGACTCTCAACTTCGTACTACTCGGGACTTGACTTGAAGTTGTCTACCAACTTGCTTGATCTCCACAAGAGGAAGCAGTTCCCTCGGCTTATATAGACTTTTTGCTACCCCTAAAGTCTCAAACAAACATAGCAATAACCATATATCACATTCAAGGGAATCTTGTGAACCAGAGAGACTATTAGAAGATATTTCCTCAAGGTAAATATCTAGGTGCCGGACCCATGCCCGCCACCCATCGGCCAGGGGTGGGAATTAATTTGGCCATTACATAGACCTTTAATAGTCACTCTTAGTATTACCCAGAACCTGGAACTGTACTGACATCTATTATGACAGCGTGTCCTAAAATAAAAAATCAACCCATGAATTTGCCACACTCATCCAAATTAAAAATATCTTGCAAATTCAGAAACTGTAAAAATATCTTCCAAATTCCGATACTGTATCCAAATTTGGTCCTCTTCTAGATTTTTTTCGTGTGCGAATTTTGTGCACATCAGTAGCTGTATTAAATCGAGGTCTTTCATTTGTACTGCATGTTTCGGTGTATACCTTTTATATTCACTATGAGTATGTTATACTCTCATTTTGTATCAATTTTCTGCAGAGCTCGGTGTGAGAACTTTACAATCAGAGCCTAATGGAGTAATTTTCGTTCATCTCCCTGTAAGGAAGCGTTTACAAGGGAAAATTATAAACCATATGATGGTGATGTGATTTACAAAGGGATCTATTGATGATTTTATTACTATTTCAACTGTAACGGTCTCGATTGGAGATTTTTCTGCAATAATTTTACCACTGTTCTAAAACAGTTGATGTATTCGAAAACGGTGACGAATACAGAGGAGATCTACTTATCCTAGAATTTCGCGATTATGATTCTTTTCTAATAACTGAGATGAAAATGAGGAAGTTTAAGCGTTAATAACAACCTCTTTACAAGTAGTAATGCGCAAAAATGTCGATAAAAAATCCCGGACGAATGGCAAAAACGTATCTAAGGGTATTAGCACTTTGACAGCAAACAAATTTGACGATTTGAATGCAATTAATGCGCTTTCCTGAAATTAAAATGAGAGAAAACGAGTACAGAAAGTTGCAAAAAAAGTCCAAAATGTCGACAAAGATGTAAAGTTTCCTGTTCTTCATCTCATAAAAATAATGGGACACATTGAATTCGAAAATGTCTCTTATATGCTCGTAAAATGGTACCTACCAAAAGTATTTAAGGGGGCTCGAAAATGATTGTAGAAAAGTATTTATGCTCAATTTAAACCTATGAAAAGGAGATATTAAAAGTAATACAGGGTGACATAATCCTTTATAAAATAGATAAAGAAAATAAGTAAAGTCGACCTTTTGGCCACAGGAGATTTAAAACCCTGCAGCGGTATGGAACAGAGACAAGAAGGTTTGAGCTATTACGTTCAAGACTTTTACATCGACTTCACTGTAGTTTTCATCCACGGAATAGGAATGAAGCAGAATTTATAGAAGTCTGCCATCTTGGACTAGAAATATTTCAATTATCAGTAATGCATAAAAAAGTATTAACACCTCTACAAGGGCACTAGCGAGAAGAGAAGTAGAGCTGTATAAGCACTTAATCCTGCTAGCTATCATGATAGGCAGAAAGTGCTATTTCTCGTACATTATTACAAGCACAACCAAGAAATGTAATTATTTCGACAAAAATTATTATTCCGACAATTGGAAAGCATGTTTCGAATGAACTAGCTTACACGCATGTTACAAAAAACAGTATATAATCACTTTTGCATTAAATTTTGTTTCAGTTTCTGTACTTTTAGTGACGCATTTACTCCCGAATGAGATCTTACATTTATTCTTAGAGTCTTGTTCTAGATCCATATTGGAAGATTGAAAGAAGAAAGTTCACTTTTAAGAACCTATATATCACTGCTGTGCTGGAATTCTCGAGGAAGTCAGTACCAGGAACATGTGCCAATATTGTATGGATATTTTGTTTCCTTTTTTATCGTTAAGGATCAAATATTCTTACCTCTCGGGATACTACTTAACTATGGATATTTAATATTAAAAAATAAATATAAATAACAGAGAGACTATGCAATTTATTACCACAACGGAAGGGAGAGCTGAGAACAAGATCCTTCTGAAATCTTCGTAATGGTCCCTAAGGGTCCTTCAAATGATCTTGGTAGAGCTTCAAAGGATCCTTGCACTGTAGGAGAAAGTAGTGTCTCCAAATAGACCCCTGTATATTACGCTAAGTCTACCGAAGTGTAGTAATGCACTAATTTCTGTGTAAAAATTTAATTCTGTGATGGCTCTTGGATACAGAGCAGTGCATTGTGTGTAGTTGTTCCCTTCCAGTGACCGTCAGGAAATAATGAAAAACACACACACGCCAATACTTGAAGGCTGTTTAATGTTTCTCTTTATCTTTACGCATCTAGCGGTACATCAGCACACCTCACGGATGACGAGAGGGAGTATATCATCCTTTTCTCTATTACCTTGTTCTCACAACGGTATTCCGCTAACATTTTTCGCCTCCAACGCTTCTGTATTGAAAATTTAGATGCTATCTATTTCATTCTCTCCGATTATATCTCACGAGTATCCAATAAAATACTTTTAAATCTTCTTTTACATGGAAAATGTCGCATTAATGGTTCAAAAAGACACTAAAAGGGAGTAAATAAAGAGTGCGGAATTGTAAACGGTGAAATTTTATTTTTATGTAATAAATCTTGATAATCCGTCCCAGTACTTGAGTTGTGAAGTAAATTGTGTACT
The DNA here is from genome assembly GCA_002205965.3 of Kappaphycus alvarezii. Classification (NCBI taxonomy): domain Eukaryota; phylum Rhodophyta; class Florideophyceae; order Gigartinales; family Solieriaceae; genus Kappaphycus; species Kappaphycus alvarezii. The sequence continues at coordinate 204,960 of NADL03000866.1, forward strand.
TTAAGTTTTGGATTGGATTCGTTACAGGGTTAAACTTAGTTGGAGAAAATTATTCTTAAGCATAATGACAGGTTGGTTTCGATAGTTTACACTGAAAACGCCCCTTTTCTCTTCTGTTCCGTATTTTATGCTTTAATGCAATGGCTATTACACATATTCCAGTCCACAGCGATGGTACATGGACTAGTAAGTCTTAACTGGCTGGATTAGCTTTTTTCAATAAAGGCTCCAAAAAAAGTCAGAAAGTTTTTATATCACTGATCCCTGCGATAAAAAAAGAGTAACAAATAATTAGCATTCAAGGTGATGGGAACGTTGTACTAAAGCGAGTGGGGCTTACTTTTTTAATTCATGACGAAAAATGGGTGCAAATCTAGGAATTCAATTAATTATTGAGCCTGAACGCCGCTCCTAGTTTTTCATAGAATCTCAATGGCTCCAAGAAGCTCTCATTTAGCGGATAAGATTGACTTATTTACGATACTTTAATAAAATCACATCGGTAATTATACCTTCTACGGTTTTTTGTTTTCTCGCTGCTATTTTGAAATGCTGCTTGACTGAACCAGTGAGCCTAATAACGTGGTCATCAGGAATTGTGTTTGAATTTATAAATAACAAATTCGTCGTCGGGTATCGAAGGCTGATAATCAGACGGCACCAGTAATTCAACTTTACAAGCTTCGATTATTCGTCGTCTGAAGTTTGTACGAGATAAGTTACATTACCATCGGAATGAACTTAGGAAGAATAATTCGAGCCAGGACACACAAAAAACCGTAGTATTAAAAGTTTTTAAAAATTCTTACTCATCAACTGGGTTAAAGGTGCGTTTACTGACTCAAAACTTTAAAGCATTGGATGCATTGATGGCTCTTTCACCATGGCTTTTGACGTAGCAAATACTTCAAATCCTTTTGACTCGAGCACCCATTGTCCAAAATGCTGCACCACTATATCCAAGATATTTCACGAAGTATTAACTAGTAAGCCAATCTATATATTTCAATTTTTTAGAGAATATGAGAATATAATAGTATATTTTATGTAATATACTCTTAAATTTGTCAGTCTTGGATGACTCATTGCCGAAAATGGTGTTTTGATCAACATAAGTTGCATAAGTTAACTACTACCTCAATTCCTATTAATATTTTTGTGTTTGATCATTATGCAATGATGTAAGTATGAATATATAATTTTTAATTTCTAAATATGATTCTTATAATATATTGAAATTCAAAGAAGATCATTTTTTGGTGCGTCAAAGATATGTTTAAAACCAATTAATATTTTATTACTAGTTTGAAACATTTATTATTGCTACTTGGGACAAATCAAACATTGGAGTAGTAATTCAGATTTCAAATTTTCCTGATATTTATCCCCATTATAGACCTTGATCAATAAAAAATTTTACCGAGAGTACAGTAAGGGGTCGCTGTTTAACTCAATTCACTGTTCAAGAAATATCATAAATGTCAAACGCGACAAATGTGAGACGTTTTTATGGTACTTACCCTGTTGACAACCTTTTAGACCAAGTAACCGACATCTAAAATGCAGAAAACAGATGGATGTGGCATTCGGAAATCTAAACTTCTATTGTATTACCTTCGAATACCAGATATACCGCAATATAAATCATTTACTGCCGAATTCTATGAACAACCAAAACTACATTAATTAAATATTGAATGAGATAAATCAAAAAATAATCGCTCTAAATATTACGTACATATATTTATCCTATCTAAATCTATTAGAAGACAAATTAATTACAGTCTAGTCTAGAGTTGATAATTCATGATAACAGACGTCAATATATAGACAAATGAGGGCAAAAAAATTTCTAATTATAATTCTAAACAAAGAATTAGCAGTATAATATTTCAACATACAAGATGTTTTTTCGCAGTCATGACGTAAAATTAAAACTTTTCCTGCATCGTTCAAGCATACTTTTCAATTTATGTCAGAGCCAAAGAAATTTATTTGTGTGGCAAATTGAAGATATTTGCGAGACAAATATATTTTTCTCCACAATTACTTCATTCTCATAAATTGACCACTTGATAATTCAATATTTGAGGTTATAGTTCCAGCTGCACCCATTTTACACTAGTATTTGGTCTCAAATGCGGCTGTTTTATAATCTAGTAATTCAAAACATAATTTCTGCATTGAATCGCAATATATACTTCAAGGAAAAACACAAAAATGATATTTGCAACTGATGAGAAGCTCCACTTAGACATGAGTGTTGATTTTACATGTGATGCTACAAAATATTCTGTCACGCTTTCTGCATTTACACATCTGTTCTAGGAAGCGCTTTCATGTGTTTTACATGAATGAAAGGAGATTAAACTGTCATCTTTGCTGAATGAAAGATACCTAGCTCTGATTTTATCAAAATAAATTTATTAATACACAAGTAGAAATATTCAGTCGCATTAACCAATAAATAATAGTTCTTAGAGGGAAAGTCTCATTTTTGGATGGATAAAAATAAAATCCACCGTGTTTGATAATAAACTGAATATTATATCGGTATTATGAATTCAAAATCAAATCAAAATACCTGCAACTGTCAGAAAGACCTTATGTTGTTGTCTGCTCCAAGACGAAGAAATTTTGATCCTTGAAAAGTTTCAATAGTTGTATTCTTCTAAAATTTCTCCATGTATATTCAATCATGAAGCCTTCTGTAAAAAAGATTAATGAAGTTTCACACTCACCATGTTGAACTTACTACAAATTATACTGCATTTATAATCTAAACAAAAATTTGAATCGGATATTAAATAAATTAGATCTTGGTAGCTTCAAGTTTGTCGCAGCTAGTTGCTTGATGACTCGAATATAACTATTGTGGCTATCTAAGTAAAAATATAAAGCTCGGAATTGAATAGAAATAATGCATATCTAAGTCACCAAAAAATGATATATGGAAACTTGAATAGTCGAAAAAATCAAAACTTGAATTAAACCTGGAAATGTGAAGCAAACAAACTAAATCTATACATTCTCAGAAACAGGAATGATTAATTTCCATGCTAATTTGTCAAAAAGTGTGCTAAAATAATTTCAAGTGGTTCTAATTATCCTGTTATTCCCTGAGAACAGACGCAATTATTCAAAACATTTTCAACTGGATGGAGCAAAATGCACTTAAATTCAAGAAAATGAAGAAAAGATATGTATTTTTTGTTTAAATACGGTAAGAACTACTGATTTAGGAAGTAAAAACGTTTTTGGTATTGAATTACGATCAGGGCTTCAGAGATAGCATTTTGGGTGCCTTTTTGCGTTTGAAAAGAATCAAAGAAACCTAAACGACTATTTTAAATCAAAATTATAATTCATTGAATTTTAAAATCATCATTGTAAACTCAAAGACATGAAACAAGGAAAATGAGATGCAGGCTGCCTAATATCTCAATGAGATATCTCAACGTACCTAATAAAGTTCCTATACGAATTGCATGGCTATTTTATTGCATAAAAAATTCCCAATTTGTAACTAAGGCCTCCATAAATATTTTCATGGGAATTTATTTACAGAGGGATAAAAACTCTCTTTCTATGTGCAAAAACAGATCCACTTTAAAATTAATCGTACCATTTTAATTAAAGTACAATATCATGGGTTAAGTTGGCGTTTATTCAGATTATTACAAAAATATTGAGACTCAAATTGATCATTATTGGAATCTGAAATAGAATTAAATGAGTAGGGCAAGATGGTTTCTAGTCGACCCTGTGTGGTCGCTGTAAATGCTGAGTATTTCCGGAACGACATCGACCAGCTAATCATAAATGGTTTATTGACCATCAATTTTAATTCAAGACCTAGCCTAAACAATTGCTTGCAAGACAGATGTGTTTCGCATTGAAAATTGATGCTAGTTAGTCTCAGGGTGGATTTTCATTCCTTACATATCAACCAGAGAAGGATTTGCTAATTCTCTCACCCGAGAATACAAACTAAGTTTAATTTCGCGGTGCTTTGATAAAAAGTATCTCACATTTTCTATAGCTCCTTTCCAATCAGGGTGAGCATAAACGGTTTTCTCAGGCGTATGCCTTCCATTATCTCTACGGTAATGTACTGTAGCTCCGCTGAGAGATTACAGCGGATTCGACTTTTGATTATTCGTATTGCCATTGGCAGGCTCTATCGGAAACCAAGTTTGTTCAGTACTTTACTGCACAGTACGTGTTTCTAGTCAGAGTTGCATATGTTTAAATTCCCGGAGGGAGACAAGCAGAGGTAACACAAATGAGTTACCCTTCCAGAAAGGCTATTTTTGGCCGGCTGTTTAAAGTTGGCCACCGAAATAGTTTGCTTGCGCGAATTTGTGAGAACAGACCGCCTCACTCCGCATTCTCAAAACAAACATCACCAATGGCAATACCATTTAAGCATAGTCCTGGGAAATCGAGATGCCAGTATGCGACCTAGTCTCCCGATAGATATGATTGCCTCGCCGAAACCTACCCTGGTTTTGCTTATCTCCATTTTAAAGAACGTTTCCCCTCACAATGCCACAGAGCATGCGCAGACAGACTATAAACAGGTCTAAATCCATCCAAACACGAGTGGAAAGGCCCAGAAAACGATAAAAGCAGTAAAGCAGCTTCATATTCGGACAAACCGAAAGTTAAGATTGATCAATCGCCAAATTGCAGCGCTCACTTCTGTTCCGCGTAGTGTTGTCGATGAGCTGAAAAATGCCTACAAGATAGGAACCAAACGGCCATTGAAGCTCTAACAAGCCCAGATGCAGAACCAGGGCGACGAACAGTGCTCTCCGAAGAAGAAGAGAACATTGCGGTGAGAATGTCACAGTTCGTGTCTTCAAATGGAGCTGCAATTGTCTATGAGGGACTGAAGTACATGATGGAAAAAGTTGCAGCAGACGGTTGAAAAGGATTTGCCAAGAGCGTCCCAAGCGACGAGAATATTCGATCCTTTCGTGCGAGTCACAGAGAGCTCACTTTTAGGGCTAACGAAAACAAAGAGATATCGAAGCTCGCTGCAGAAAGCGAGCCCCATGTCAAACCGTTTTTGAAATGATTTCAGATCTAAAGAAGATGAACCTCGGGCTGCTCTCTAACCCACATAAGATATGGAATTTGGATGAAACGACCGTGGACGTCACATATTGCAAGAAAAAAAGAGTTCAGTTCTGCTCCCACTCACTATGGTGGATCCCGCAAATGCAAAACAACCTATGTTTCACAGAAGCGTATTACTTCCTCTGTTTGCATATGTACAAGTGGAATCAAGACCCCACCTTTTTTATTGTGAAAGGGAAGCGAATCAAAGAGCAATGTTTTGACCCAATTGATGGGTTACTTCCCAATGGTGAAGCTGCATCTGGTATTTGCGCCCAATTCTACCTTTCAGGAGCGTTCCCCCGGGAAAGCGCGGTTGTGAAGGTTAGCCAGGAGGGATCCATGGAAATGGGAATTCTGGAGTCCGCGGTCAAGCATATTAGCACAACCATACGAGAGAATGTAGGGAATGCAGCCGTGTTCCTGACGTTGGACGGGCAAGCCTCAAGAAATGGTGTCGGGTGGGTGGAAGAATGTCGACGTCAAAATATTATCGCCGTCATTGCACCCGGTAACACCTCCCATTTTCTTCAACCTTGTGACCAGGATGTTAATGCCACGTTTAAGAGAGCTGATAGAGAGCTGCAAGATTGCTTCCTTTGCCAAGGTGACTTTGATTCCCGAAAAGTTAACTTTAACTTGGCGTGCGTTGTCTATAGTTTTGAGCGAGTATCGGCTTACGACATAGCAAACAGCTTTGCAAAGAGCGGACTATTTCCCTTTCAACTTGACTTTGGGCGAAAGTTCCGTCACAATATCGACACGTTGGAGTAAGAGTCCTCTATTAAATTAAATTTCGCGCACTGAAAGGCTCACTGTCGGTTCCAGTCTTATTCCGGTTACGCTTTGCCAATCAGATAAGATAACGTTCCAGCAACTTACGCGAATAATTAAGAACGCTGATAGACCATCAAGCGCCATCCAAGAGGTATGTATCCGACTCAAGAATGCACAAACAGTTAATGACATTGTAATGAGTTCTAAATCGTCCAACACGGAGTCTACAGCTACAAGCGCGAACGTTCCGAAACGTTTGTACAATCCTGGAGCACCTTCAGAGTGCGTTACTCTGAATGAGAACTTTGACAGACTGAAAAGGAAAGGGTAACCCCGGAGGGAAGAACAGGAACGAAGGGCTGCAGAAAAAGTTCGGAAAGAACAAATATGGATCCATAAAAAGACTGAAGCCGTAAGATGCCGTGCTGAAACGGAATTACAGAAAGAGGCCAAGCGCTTACAGAAAGCGTCTGCTAAGTTGCTTGCGGAGCAACAGAAGGAGAATAGAAGGAAAGAAAGGGCTGCAAACGCAGCGCGGAAGAAGCCCAATCGAGTTCTGATCGCGAGGTTGGTGCAGGACCTTTTGGTAATGTATCGAGTGGGAGGGCTTCGTGAAGGCACTGGATCCCACTCCAGATGCGTAAAGAGGCGCTTGGATGCTCTACGTGTGGCAGCTTGTGTTGTGATCGTGGTTCTGAACAAGTCAATGGTAGGGAACTGGTTTTTTGTCTGGGAGGAAGTGGCCAAAATTGGGCCTTTTTTCTCCCATTTTGGTTGTAACGACGATGATCAGAAAAATAAAGCCGATCAGTCTTCAGTAGTCCGTCCCTTGCAAACTCGGTGTCTATTGAAACCGTCATTCAACGCTAAGTCCGTTGGTGTGCTTTTCAGTTGAATTTGAGGAATTTTTCGCAGTTTTATCTTTTAAATTGCGTTCGGTGGCCAAAAATTAGCCTTTCTGAAGGGAAGTGCCACCACACCGAGTTGTTCTTTATTTGCTGCACTACATTAAAAGTAGGTTTGATCCTACTCTTAATGTTAGCAGGGAAGCGTCCTAAAGTGGACTGAAACGGAGCCAGACATGAGACCGGGGCAGTGATTTGTGAACAAATATTTCTGCTCACATCAAAGGCAGACCTTTACCATCCAATCACCGCATCTTGTCCACCTACCACCGTGCCATCTTGGAACTAGGAGATCCGTTTCTCACTCATCGTAACTAGACTTTAACAATACCCATCAGTCCTTGGGAAGCGAGGGAATCGTTTGCGTGTTGTTATCGGGGAAAAGGTTTGGGTGTTTTACTCTTGGAAGATATATCCGATCTATCCCATGGTTTTCCAGACAACCACAATCGACTAAAAAGGGTATACCGACACAATAATGGGGAAGCAACTACGCTCCCTAAAATGCTACCTTCAGGCCAGCCATCAAGCAGGCCGCATTGGACATGACGGCTGCTGCAGCGTGCCCTTGCATCAAACCCCCCTCGAACCTTTCCGTATGTCTCCAGTGCCCTCACGGCCACATTCCTTGCCACGTCATTTAGCACTGCACATGCATCCGGATGCCACCCTCCAAGAGTGTAGATTGGCACAGGCACGAGCCTACCTCTAGTGGAGGTCGCGATAAAGGATTGATATCTTCTCTGCTTTCCATTTCGCGCTGCATTCAGAGAGGACATCGAGTTGAAGGCCCTCACTCTCCTGTTGAAGGGAGCGAGGGGACTCACGAAGGTAACATCAAAAAAGTCGGTCCCTCCGCTGCTTCCCATTGCCTGAATGTCTGGTCTCGTGCGGTGGAGACCATGGAGTGGCTCTACGACAGGATGACGAGCAGCTCTTGCCAGGTCTTTCGCGAGAAGGTTTACTTGGCGATCATGTCGGTTGATTCTGTGGGCTCCATGCAAGCAGTGCATGAGATGATCGCCGTGTACATCGAGTGTGTCCGGGCAATTCCTTCTCGGCATGGCGTGCCAGGTTGAAAAGTGGGACTTGACAGTAGTATTGAGGCCACCCCGAGAATTCTCGAGGGTCAATGCTTGTCTGTAGTCCGGGGCATGGGGGACAATACATCCATTCCTTAGCTCCGGGAGGGCCATAGACGCGCGAAACGCCTGCCTCCTCGAATCCCCAAGAGAAATTCGTTCTTGCACTGCTTCATGGATTGCCTCCGTCAGCGTCTTTTGCGATGGTGATTTTTGCGAGCAAATTACACTGTTGTTATTGTCTAAAGGCTCAGAGGACGGTCTCTGAGGGAAGCTTCGTTGACAGACACAATAGGTAAGGTTCAGAAGTTGTATGAACGGTCGGCGATGGGCAACGGTCATCATGCATTTTTATGAGAGAGAATTCTCAATATGGTTCCAATACTATTGCCAAGTCCCGCTCTTTCCTCCGGAAACACCATGCCCCAAGCGGAACTGCCCCGAAACTCTCGACTGTTTCGGCGACCATCTGTTGCACTGCTTACACGGGGGCGAAAGGACGCGAAGACACGACTGTCAGGTTCGTTTATTGGCAAGCGATCTCATGAAAGCCGCGCGACATCCAGTCATCGAGCCGCGAGAAGGGGTCCACCGCACAAGACCCGATATCCGCGCAATGGGACGAACTGGCAGAACAGACTTCTTCGATGTCGCCTTCGTCAACCCCCTAGCCCCCTCGAACAGGAGAGTGAGGACATTCAACCCACTCACCTCGCTTAACGCGGCAAGAACGGCGAAACACAGAAGATACGAGTCCTTTATCGCGTCTTCCGCCGGAAGTAGGCTAGTGCCCGTCCCTATCTCTACCCTCGGGGGATGGCACCCGGACGCCCACGCGTTGCTAACCGACGTCGCACGCACCGTCGCTACGAGGGCAAGGGAGACCTACGCAAAGGTCAAAGAAAACTTATCACAGCGTCATGCCGCAGCAGCAGTAATGTCCAGCGCTGCGTGCCTGTTGGCCGGCCTCCGTCAGTTTTCTAGCGTTTTGACGTCTTCCTGCCATTTCTTTACATTGTAAGCCTTTACCATCACGACATCCCTCAGGGAACAGCTGACCATATTTTTCATGCATTAAAAACACCCCAAATTTCCCCCTTTTTATGACGCGAGGTCAAAAAGAGAGCGGACAGATATTCTGCGATCCAGCTCAGCCGAAGTTAAAGCACTGAGTTGTTCCGATGAGTTGCATTGCAGTAGTTCTACCACAAGCGGGCTGCCACCTGGTGCCAAGTGAAAAAATCCCCTATCTGCGCGGATTTCCCCCTCCTTGTCATCGACAAATACCCACAAAGCAAGCGTCCGAGAGACTATTTCTATATTCCACTTTGAGCCCGATTTGCTAAAACGCCACGAAAGCTCTGGATTTGAAACCCGTAGATGCTTTGGTCTCACGAAAAAGCTGGCGTTTTCGCTAGTGCGAGTACCATTCTCTTCCAACCAGTACAGCAAAACAGTTTGAAACGGCAAAATTTGCTCCGACATCGACGACAAGCAGACTGACATTGCTTGAGTATTCGCCAAGGGGGACGCAGTGACATCCTTGGAGCCGCTCGAAATAGGCTCCGTCGAGTTTGTTGCCCACGCGCCCAAAAGATCTTTCCACTGCAAGCTTGTTTGCTGTCGTTGGTAACGGAGATGTGCACTGTCAAATCATCCTTGTCCTCCACGCCGGATATGAGTAACGGTTTGTAGAAATCTCGGGCCATGTAATGGAGCGCCTTCCATCTGCCGCAATAATCAATACTCGACCAGCTGGCCACAGGCCAGCAATCGTTCAGCTGCCAATACAAAGTCCCCATCCCCTTGGCATACTGCGCCTCATATGCTCGACCGCATACTTGATCGCGATTCCCTGGGTCAGTTGGCTGACCCAGAGCAACTTTTCAAAGCTCGTTGGCAATGCAAACCATTCCAAAAGGTAGTGGACAATGGTCTGGTTGCCTATCCCGGACCGTTGGTGGTGCTCCATTACTCTGCTGTTCACTACACGCTCCCCCTCCGGAGCGTAGGTACTCACCGTATGAATACTAGGAAACGACTGGAATCCAAACTCGCTGTTGAAACGGTGCGCACAAGTACGGTACCACTCAAAAGGCTCCTTCCCGTGCCAGACCCCCCACAAATGCGCATCCCCCACCGTGGGTTGTTAAAGTCCATGCGATTTCCAAGCGGACTGTGCGGACTCCCGGGCCAATACGGTGTGTCGGGATCAAGTCGTTGGACGACGTCGCGCAGCTTGTGGTCAAAAAGTAGAGAGTAATCGGACCAACTCATAGTGTCAGGGCCATAGTCATCGCCCACAAGGCCTTGCTCGAGCTCATTATTGCCGCACCACAGGGCGAGTGACGGATGGTGGCGCAGGCGACGCACATTCTGTTCGGCCTCCTCGTGGACGTTTGAGAGCCAGTGAGAGTCAAACACGGGGTATGCGGCACATGCAAACATAAAGTCTTGCCATACACACAGCCCCAACTGATCGCACAAGTCGTAAAACGCGTCATCCTCGTAAATGCCTCCACCCCATACTCTTATCATGTTCATATTTGCATCGGCGCAATCGCGGAGAAGCGCAGCATACGTTTCTGTTGTGACGCGGTTGAGAAAGGCGTCGGCAGGGATCCAGTTTGCTCCCTTGGCGAAAAAGGGGACGTTGTTGACTTGAAAGTAAAACGATTCCCCCCATTCGTCCGGGTTGCGAATGAGAGCAAGTGTGCGCAAGCCGATGGTCCTGGTCATGGTGTCCAAAACTTGAGTGGTGTCGTCATGTGTACCGAGCAAAGTGACCTCCACGTTGTGCAAGCTCTGCGGCCCGAGCCCGTTGGGCCACCACAAGTCTGGGTCTTGAATTGAAAAGTCGACCGCCAGCGCTTTGGTTTCGCCGCCACCATTCAGGAACACGGCGATTTCCTTGAGATTCTTCCGACGTTTGTGGTAGAAAGCAATAGCGCAAGTCATCTGTGGCAGAGCGCTAGTCTCCAACAGGGTGTGGGATTTCAGGGTCACTCGAACCGTTACAGTGACGGAGCCCGAGTCATGGTGGTGTTGCTGCCGCACATGAATATCAGCAATGGTAGGAAGCGAATGGGCAGTGATATATATGTCGCGCCATATGCCGCATGTAGCCAGTTTAGGACCCCAGTCCCAGCCGAAATGACACTGTGCCTTTCGAAGGTAGTTGACTCCGGGGAGCTTGTCGCCCTCCGGGACTCCCCAATTGGGTAGCCAGCGTTTTTGCAGCCTTTTGTTTGCATATTTGGTGGAGGACTTAAAGGTGACGGCGATGGAGTTTTCGCCGACGTGGAGCATGTGGGAGATTGGAAACTTGAAGAGGCGGAACATGTTGTCTGTTTCTGCGAGTGAGGTGCCGTTTATTGAGATGAGGGCGAGTGTGTCGAGGCCGTGGCAGCATAGGGTGATGGGGTTGTGTTGCAAATGGAGGTTGGTGAGGGTGAAGGTTCGGGAGTAGGTCCATTCGGTGTCTCCTACCCATTGGACTTTGTGCTCGTTGAGGGCGATGAAAGGGTCGGAGATGCGGTTCGCTGACAAGAGGTCGGCGTGAATGCAGCCCGGGACTGTTGCTGGTATGGGGTCATCTGTACCGGCTTTGGTAACTGACCAAGAGCCATTGAGCGGGATGCGAGTGGTAGGTTGCATGGGAGGAGCGCGTTGATGTGTTCAAGGACAAGGTGCGGGAATGGTTGCGTGTGAGACTGGAGAGCGGGGAACCACCCTTTCTATAGCTCCTTTCCGATCAGGTTGAGCATGAACGGTTTTCTCAGGCGTATGCCATCCGTTATCTCAACGGTATTGTAACAGCAGAGCTGCTGAGAGATTACAAAGGATTGGACTTGTGATTACTCGCATTGCTATTGGCGGGCTCTAACGGAAAACCATGTTCGTACAGTACAGTATATCGCGCATAATTTTACTGCGGTATACAGTACTGCAGACGGTGCTTTACAGCCGTCTCTCATCAAATTCTCGCCAATGGCATTACAGTATTAGTGGCCAGTGTCGGCGACGTTTGTTGGTGGTGAAATTTGTCAGTTTTTACAGTAGTGCTACTGTACATGCACAGTACAGTATCTACTCTAGTCTTTTGTACTGTTTATTTATTTTTACGTGTTATGTAGTACAGTACAAGCTGTCCAATCTGTTCTGGGCCACAGAATAGTCGTTTGCCGCGTGCAGCAGTACTTGCCATGCCGTAGACTCAAACACGATTCGGTAATACTGTAGTCAAGGCGTTTAAGGATTTCCACTCGAATCGTGTAGCTTTTATCAGGTCCTCCAATCGTGTCGCCAGTGTTCCCTCTGCAAATTTGGTATTAAGTCCGGATTCGAGATCAACCTCTCACTATTGTCGCTATTTGTGAAAAAGAGGAAGAAACAAACTCTTTGGTCCATCATCAGCTCCGCAGCAGAGTAGTAAAGTTCATTAATGCTCTCTTTGCAACGAAATTGGCAAAGCATCATGCATTGCAAAAAAGTTCGCGCCGTAACAGCCGTTGCACAAATTGTGGAAAGATGGGCTATTTGATAGCCAGTTGCTGGTATGGTGCGGGAGGAAGGTCTCCAAGTACTTCCGGTTACATCAAGAGGAACTAAAAGCCGACAAATCAATATCGCCTGCAAAAATCAGTTGAAAACTGACTCTGTAGTTGAAGAAGTCGCCGATGCAACAAGAGAGAACCGCACAGAGCGAGAAATTATCTGAAAATCATCGTCAAGAACTTCAACAGAGGACTCCCAACCTTTCCATTACTCACAGTAAACCAACCCAATTTACCTAGAGGATCTCAATATCCTGTCTCGTGCACAACCTGCAACCGTTTCTAATAATTCCCATAGTCCCTCTAGCAAAATTATTCCATAGTTTACCCTACGGGGACATAGAAAGAAGCAGGGAATATAATTATATTGGGGGAGGGTTCAAAAAATATACAAGTACATATATGTCCGAAAGTAAGACAACGTCGAGGAAAGCGCAAATATCAACTGCATGTTAGGCAAAATTATTTGTCAAGATTCTGACTGAGCGATGAAGGTAATTCGAAGATTACTGGACAAGAATAGCATTCTTCAAGTTTCCGTCGTAGCCGACAAAGTAACGCGCTCGCTGAGATTGATACACATCAAGTTTAAGGCACAGTAGTATGGGTATTTTCGGATTCGGGAACCGAACCGTGGAAAAAGTCTGCGATGTTTTCCAGCCGCGTCCATCCGTCAGCGAAATATACTATGAAGAATATTACTGTCCCAAACTGTGATAGCACTTATTCTATGGACTCTTTAATTAAGGTACCGACTACCTTTGGAGACCAAGCAGTCAAGATGGACTACCTTGCTTTGGAAAAGTCGCCGTTCGACCTACTTATTTATCTCCCGAACCTTTCGATCTTTCGATTGAATCCGGATTTTTGAACCCAAATTGTCCACCTAAAAAATGTTATGAGTAAATTATGCTACCGTTGGTGGTAGATCTTTATTTGTCATACAATGTCGCACAGAGGCGTGCGGAGGGTATTTATAAATTAACTACGGATGCGGGCGGCGGGTAGAAACTTGTCGCGCCTGCATTATTTGGAGACTAAATGCAAAACGGGTAACGAAGTCGCGGAGCTCCTGTTGAGGGGAGGAACCGCGACGGGAAGCAGCGAAGGAAGCAAGGCGGCGGAAAAAAGCCTTACCGTCGTCGCCCAAGGCGCCATAGATATCAATCCCGACGGGGGAGAGGAGGATATCGTTTCGGTTGCAGTAAGTGCCGTAATGACGATGTTTCTCGCGCTCTGCGAGTGTCGCGGCGGCGCCGGCAGTAACCGTACTTGGCGAAATGTGGCGGCGTGCGGAGGGGTGGGCAACAGTAACGTCGACGGCTATATCGGTACTGTGAAGCCCGTATGCAGCGGGTATGTAAATATCCATTCGTAGCACGGGGGACTCCGAATGCCCAGATGAGTCGGGAACCTGGTGGAGGAGCGGATGTTCGACGAGGGCGACGATCCCAACTTCCTTGCAGTAGCGGGCAAGAACGTTGCGGAGGATGTGGTGACGACGAGTCATTCCGTCTTCGTATTTGCAGGTCAACGCGTGTTGACCACTTGGATCTAAGACGGGTGCGATGTCGGCCGAGCGGCGGGAGCAGACCGGACAGCGAGTAGATCCAGGGAATAGCGCGATGCCGAGACGTAGAGCCAGAGCGACTTTCCAGGCGGAAGAGGACATGTACGTACCGCGGTGGGGGTGAGGAAGCGAAGAGAAAACAGTCGATGCGGAGGATGTGCGCACGGAGAGGAGCCGTGCTCGGTCGTGGGCTGCCGCGGACGAGAACAAGCTATCGGACTTCGATAGCATGAGTTCAGTTGTGATCGCAGACTGGAGCCTTTCGCCGGGGACCGGCGATGAACAACGCTCGAAAAGAGCCGTAGCTGTAAGCGACGAAGACAGCTGCGGGTGGCGGGAGGATAAGAGCGAGATGGCAGACCGAGGGATCTCTTCCAAGTGGCGGTCCTGGGAAAGGGTAAGCAGGTCGGAGATAAGTCGAAAAGAATCAATTACAGATGCTGCGTATGCAGCCTCGGTAATGTCTGAAGTTTGCAGGAGACCTAGACCGCCCATTGAGAAGGGGAGAGAGGCTTGGAGCCAGGCTCGCTCTGGACAGGGCAGCTGCAATTGGTGGAACGCTTCCCTCTGCTTCTGATCGAAGCTAGCGGCGAGAACCGCAGATTGAGTGGAGGGAAGCGTACGCAGCAAGTGCATGACCTTGGAGGCGTTCGCGCAGAAGCGGTGTAAGTGGAAAGCCAATTGAGCATCATCCAAGTCTCGAAGGGATTGGAAGATGCGGTCAACTTCGTTTTGGCGGCCTGCGAAAAATTGGGAAACAAAAGCGTCCGAGCCAATCGGGGATCCCAGCACGATAAAACCAGGGGGGTTGAAAAGGGGCAAGGAAGTGCCAAAGGGGAGTGGGAAGGGGAGAAGCCGTAAACTTGGGTCTTGGCAAGGTTGAGCTGGAACCCTAGTGGACCTCCTTCAAGCTGGATGAAACGGATGGCAGCAGCGGCTTGGGATCGAGGAAGAACAATGTTACCGTCATCTGCGTACCAAGCGTTCAGGGCAGGTGAGAACTTCTCCTGTAACGATAGCAAGAGCGGATGGAGAGCCAGGGCAAAGAGCAAGGGACCGAGGGGATCACCTTGCTGAGTGCCCTCTGAACTACGGACATAGTAGGGTCCGAAAGCAAGCTCTGTAGGAGCATCGTAACAAGAGTGTACCCACCGTGCGAGGCCTGGGGCATGTGTCTGTACGGCTTCCAGAATGCGCTGGCGGGAGATGCAATTGAAAGCGTTGCGAGCATCTATCTGGACCAAGACGTGATCGTGGAACTCGGGTCTCTGGGAAAGACGACGCACAGAATGAATTATTGCATCGATGCCGTTCTTGACGCCTACCCCGACCTGATGGGGCAGAAGGTAAGAGCGGATGGCGGGGGCGGCTTTGTGTGCCGCGAGCCTAGAAATTAGGCGCCGGTAGAGAAGCCCAACCGCAATCGGACGGATTCCCCCGTTTGGCTTCGGCAGCGCAATAAGACGGCCTCCGCAGAAATACGGGCGGCACGCGGCCGGCAGATCGCTGTTCAAACAGAGGTTGAGGAACTTTGTCAGGGCATGTAGGCAATCCCTCGCGGGCGTGACCCCACCTGCCGGGCGAAGCAGCATTCGCAGGAACACTGGGGATAGACCATCGGCCCCAGGAGCGGTTGAAGGATCCAGGCTGTGAATGGCACGGCGGACATCCGAGACCGAGAACTTTAGCGCCGGAGGCAAACCGTGAGGGGGCATGGGAGTGATTGGGATGGGGGCGGGGGATGAAGTGAAGCCAAGGATTGAAAGGTAGCTTCGCTGGGGGAGAGTGGGGGATCGACTTGGAGAAGGGCTGCTGTGGCCCGGGAAGGGCTACCCCGGGAGAGGAAGCGACGGCATCTGCGAAGGGCCGTGTCAGGGCGGGCGAGGGTGGGAGGGGATGGAATCGGAGAGGGGGTGGCGGAGATGAACAACGAGGAGGCCTCATCGAAGAGGTCATCATAGAGGCGGCTAGAGGCCATGCGGATGCGGTCGACAAGGCTGGAGCAATTTTCCCTGCGGCGGCGGCCAAGAGCGCGGGGGCGGTTGTGTCGGAAAACCAACTTCGGGATGGCAAGAAGTTCCAGAAGGGCTCGAGTCCTGTGCTCTGGCGATGGAGCAGATATAACGCGGTACAAGGCAGCAAAGTATAAGTCGTAAGCCGCGGCTTGGACCGGGCGAGGAATGAAGGTGAGAACAGGGAAGGG
Organism: Kappaphycus alvarezii; assembly: GCA_002205965.3. Lineage (NCBI taxonomy): Eukaryota > Rhodophyta > Florideophyceae > Gigartinales > Solieriaceae > Kappaphycus > Kappaphycus alvarezii. Next base: position 221,177 of record NADL03000866.1, read on the forward strand.
GGCGGAGAGGAGGGAGCGGAAGGTGAGGGGTGACTGGGATGGTCCTGAAACTAGATTCACAGCTGGGAGATTCATGCGTTAGGATCCATGTCGGCATCGGGGGCAGGAATGTGTTCGAGGAGACCATAGGGGTTGGTGTCTGCTGGTGTAGTAGGGAGCGGAGGGATGGGCGATTGGGCATTCGGGGCGCCGACTGTAATCCAGCCATCCGTTTGAGGCGGAACAGGGGCAGTCTGGGTACGGCGGCGTTTGAATCCACCTGCCGCTGCTGGTGGGGGAGGCAGAGGGACTGCTCCAGGGAAACCAGGGAGGTCCGAAAGTTTGGCAAGTATTTTCGTATCGATATCCCGGAGAGCGGTGGCGAAGGATCGAGCCGGAGACCATTTGCAATTGTCGTCTTCCAAGCGAGAGATTTCGAACGCAGACCTTGCCATACTGCAACGAGGTCATCAGCCGAGAGATCATTCTCTAGATCCATTATGCCGGAGAAGGTAAGCTTTGGTGCGTCGAAGTTGTCAGAATGCTGCGCTAGGGTGCGGTAAGAGTCGTATGCAGCGTTGACCGTAGATAAGTCGCGCTCCGCCGCACAGATATAGAAGTGGTTCGGATCTGCGGATTGGATAATGGAGCAGGAACCAGGGAATCCCCCGGCAGAGATGGCGGCGCGAAACTGGGATGGGTTGTGGATCTGGAAGGTCGACGGAACAGAAACGCGAACGAAACGCTTCTGATTACCTCCGAAAAGGCCGCGGGTGGCATTGCGAACAGTGCCTGCAAACTTACGGGCTAGGCGGGCGTCGTCGAGATCGCGATGCTCAGTCAAGCCTTGACGACCGAGGGCGGAAGCCGCCGAATAGGGTGGGTCCGCACCGGGGCTGGGGCCGCCGGAGCTTTGACTGCTCGCAGATACGGGGCCGGTGCTGTGGCCGCAGGATCTCTTCAGGCGAGTTGGCGTCGGAAGCGGAAGGAGAACGGGGTGCGGAAACGTCAACGCCGACAAGCGCGTTAAGAATGTTCAGGACAGACCTAAACTGCGGGTTGTTCTGGAAAGACGGCTTAAGCGCGTTGAACGTAGAGGTTTGCAGGGCGGATGCGAGGAAATGATCGGTTGATGCGGGTCAGCAAGGTTCACAGCTCCGTCAAACAGTGAGGCGGATTTAACCAAGAAATCCAGCGCAGCATGTGATAGAGCAACGACGGGGTTGCTGAGGGTGGCAGCGGGACGGTTTGTTTTTCGGCGCCATATAGTGTGGTATGTGATATAATGAAAATTGTAGATATTCCTTGGCATGCTGCGCTGGCCGAGTTGGCATGCTGTGCTGGCCGAGTTGGCATGCTGTGCTGGCTGAGCTGGCATACTGCGCTGGCTGAGCTGTCACCGTACTTACAATTATATTTTTAATTATTTTTAGAGGGATGCTTTGCACTGTACTGTGGCGGTGCAGATTTGGCACATAGGTACTGTATAGATGCTACAGATAGTGAGGGTTGAAAACTCTATATAAGGGGCTGTTTGCATGAAATGGTAGGACTACTTGGGAGCCAGCATACCCGAGCGGGGCGCTCAACAAGTTAAGTCAAACACAAAGCATAAAGAAGTTGGCAGACAACTTCAAGCCAAGTCCCGAGTAGTAGGAAGTTGAGAGTCAACTTCAGACCCAAGAAAACTTTTTCTTACGCTAGTCGCAGAGCGTCGGTGGTAGACCCTGCCCCTTTTATACTTGCTTGTAGCTTCCTCAACTCTCTTCTATATACACTCCCTTTTGTTCGTTCAACAATACCACGGCAGCACTTTTGTCGCTCGCAACACCTCCTTCTCAGGGTAATTGGTTCTGAGGATCTCTCCCCGCCGATTTACCCCTATCATTTGGTACTCTTGTGGAGGGGGTTGCACCCGAGGTATTCGAGTTGAGCAGTAGTAAGGAACACTTCGGGGGATTTCTTTCGGTAATCATGGATCTCAATGCTGCTCGTATAACGTTCACAGGGGCAAGACTGAAGACGTTGAGGAGTTTCTTTACACATATGTCAACGTTGTGATGCGAGAGAAGGGCGATGAAGAGAAGGCCGCAAGTATCTTCGCCTATCTTCATGGTGACGCAAAGCACAAATATAAGTCCAAGTTTATCGACGGGTGGTCTCTTAACGGGAATGGGCGTAACTTCGGTGAGGTATGTGAGTGGCTTGTGAAAGAGTATGCTAAGGAGGTAGAACCAGATGAGATGATTCGTACCGCCATAGAGGCCCGGCTCAACTTCGACGATTTGTTAAGCTCATTGGTGTACTTGTGTGATCTTTATGAAAAGGCTGGGTTCAACGCCCAAGCCAAGTACGGAATGCTGCGTAAGGCGGCTATGGGGGATAAGCGGCTCTCCGATTTCCTCCTCATCAAGGGCCCTCACACTTTTGATGAACTGAAGGGTACCATAGTAGAATTTGTCAAAAATTCGGAGACGTTTCAGTCACTGAGTGAGGTACCGAGGGAAACCCGCACATCGATGTCTATCGTACATCCTGAAAAGAATTATCAAAGGCCGGCTACTAGTGCAGCGGCATTAGAATCTGTCAGGAGCGATGTCAAAAACTTGGAAGAAAGGTTGGAAACCCGATTCGATAATCGACTTGACATGATAACCTCGCAGTTGGAAAGCCTTACTCTTACCATTAAGAAGAACCAGTCTGGGGCCCCTAAGGCCGCAGAAGTCTGTTCTTACTGTCACAAGCCTGGACACTTTGCAAACAGGTGTCCTGATAATCCACATAGAAACACTCGTTGTGCAAAGTGCGGTCGATATGGGCATCATGAAAGTAACTGCTGGTCTAAAGACAACAGAAGAGCAAATTTATCGGAAGCAGGAGTGAGTCAGGACCAGAGGTGAAAATCTTACAAAATAGAAGGGATCAAAGGTTGACGGATGCCGGTAACGTATCCATCGCTGAAGAGATTAGTCAAGTCAATGTGACAAAAAGGGATGGGGAAGGGAACATTTTATCGAAGAAACCTAGGCTAGAGTATGGAATGCTGGAGCATATCCCAGCACCTGTACCTCCTCGAACCAAGAGGTCTGATCAAGTTGTTCCAGGAGTGGGAGTCACTCCGGCCAAGAAGACGAAAAAGAGTAAGAAAGTTAAGAGTATCTCTAAGGACGTACTAGAGTATGTGAAGAGGTACAATTTGGTGGCTGAGCTTGCATCGGCCCCAACTGGGATAACGTTTGGTCAACTTTTGAGGGGCGACGCAGAGGATGCGAGAAAAGAACTCAAAAAAATTATCAGGTCTAATAAGTCCGCTAAGGGTAAGAAACTGTTTCTTCAATCGGCCTCGACAGCACCAAGACGTCTTAAGCTGGTACCAGTCAAAGTATTGGGTATGAAAACCCAAGCTCTCTTCGATTCGGGTGCTGTTCCAAACCTCATTTCAGAAACTTTGGTGACAGATCTAGGTCTCGAAATTACTCCAACGACTCGAAAAATAACTGTAGCGGATGGAACCGTCTCAAAATGCATGGGCACTGTTGACAAGGTTTCCGTGTTCTTTGGGGACTCTAAAGTTGATGTAGACTTTCTTGTCATGCCGGATCTCCCTTTCGATGCAATCATTGGCTGCCCTACCATGGAAAGACTAGGACATGCATTGACTTGGGCAACCAAATGGTTTCAGTTAATATTGACGGCAGAACCGTGAAGATGCCCCTGGATTTCGACAAAAGCACGCATCCTGAAGATTTAAAAGAAACGGACAGTGAAGATTTCACTTCTAGCTATGACAGCGAAGATTCGGAACCAACTAACACTTTCGGAAGTGGAAAAGGGTACCCTCGGGGTTAATGAACATGGCATGGGACGATTATGATTCCGGGTTTGAAACAGATGACGACTGGGATTCTAGGATAAGTTTGAAACCCGAATGTGTTTCTTTTTGCGATGATATCGAATCAAAGGACAGAATTCGGAGCATGAAAGAAGATTACCTTTGCAAAGAAAATAAGAATACGGCGAACCATATATGAAGATGTGAGCACGACGGAAGAGGTCCTTCAAAATATTGAGGTTGAGGATCAAGAAGAAAAAGGGCGCCAAATGGCAGAAATCCAAGGAAAAGTGCAGCACCTTCCCGCCCCGCCTCACTGAAAATATCCGACATGTTAACATCTTCCGAAGTAATTGCATGGAGCGTTTCAGATTTGAGACAAGCAAGTGTACCGGTTACTCACTCGTTCGAACTTACCGACACTCAACCGATTTACCACAAGCCTAGACGTCAACCGCCAAAATATGACCAATTTATCTCAGAAAATGTTACAAGTATGCTGAAAAATGATATTATTCGACCAGTTTCATCCCCATGGTCGTTTCCAGTTGTGGTCGCACCAAAGAAGGATGGAAAGCTGCGTTTTTGCGTCGATTACCGACAACTGAACCAGAGAATGATACCCGATCGATTTCCGATTCCGAACATGGAGGAGATCCTCGAGGACCTGAAGGACGGGAGATATTTCACCTCAATTGACCTTTACACTGGCTATTGGCAGATTCCATTGGATGAAAAATGTAAGGAAAAAACAACCTTTACCAGCAAAGCCGGTACGTTCAGGTTCGAAGTGATGCCTTTTGGTCTCATGAATGCACCAGCTACATTCCAAAGAATGATGAACGAGGTTTTGAAAGGACTTCCATTCGCAAGAGTCTATATCGATGATGTCGTCATATTCTCAGAAACATTGGATCAGCACATCTCGCACGTCAAGACAGTTGTGGAGAGGATATCGGAGTATAGCTTGAAAATTAAGTTGAGCAAATGCTTCTTTGCGAAAACTTCTATCCAATTACTCGGTCATATCGTCGACCAAGAGGGAATTAGAGTGGATCCAGAGAAAACGAAAAAAATAAAGTTGGCACCAAGGCCCGCTTCAAAGACGGAGGTCCGAAGCTTCTTAGGACTGGCCTCATATTACAGAAGATTTATCAAAGATTTCGCCAAGACTGCAGCACCGTTACATGCCAGCACTACGAAGAACGGAAAATTTCACTGGAACAAGGAAATGGAAACTGCATTTAGGAGCTTAAAGATAAGCTATGTGTCCCCCAGTTCTCATGTACCCAGATTTCAAGAGACCATTCGTTGTGGAGACAGATGCCTCAGAACGGTCTTTGGGTGCCGTTTTGTCCCAAAAAGATGAAAACGGAAGACTACACCCTGTTCAATTCGCAAGCCGAACTCTGAATGACGCGGAAAAGAGATACTCAGTCTGCGAGAAAGAAGCGCTAGCTGTCGTCTTCGCGCTGAAAAAGTTTCGCGTATACCTTTTATCACTCGAGAAATTTGTCTTGATAACTGATCACCAGGCACTTAAAACAGCATTCCAAAAGAAGGATGTACATCACCGCTTGGCCCGATGGCTCGACATTTTCGCAGAATATCGGTTTGAAATTGTGTATAGACCCGGACGCAATAATCAGCCTGCCGATTACCTATCCCGCTTGAGGGACGCACTGATTCCAAATGAAAAAGCTTCGGAGGACATCGTCGGAGTCGCCGAGTTGCAGTTGCCGAACGATAACGAGTACGAAGCTAATATTCACGGACTGATCAAATTCCTCGATGGACTAGAAATGAGAAAGGTTATCTGAACATAGAAATTGGGTACGCAGGAATCAAAAGGCTTTTACATTGTGGAATGGGAAACTCTTCCGGTACACTAAAGCCGGTCCCCGACTAGTGGCCCTTTGAAAGAAAGAATGAAGATCTTGAGGACTTTTCATGATGAGCTAGGGCATTGGGATCCGAAACAACCAAAAATTCGTAACTGAGAGATTCTGGTGGCCCGGTATCCATAAGGACGTCTATAATTTCGTGAAAAGCTGCGACAACTGCCAAAAATTCACTCCAATACGGAAGTATAAGACACTCTAAGTTTTCCAGTTTCCGGTCTCTTTGAAACCTTCTCAATTGACTTCGCGGGCCCATTCAAGGAAACTTCTTCCGGAAACAAATATCTCCTTATAGGCGTGGAACATCTTACTGGATGGCCAATAGCAGTTGCAGTTGAGGAGCAAATGCTGAGGTGGTACTGAGATTCATCGAAAAGAAATAATTGAACCGTTTGGTCTTCCAAAAAGGATAATCTCGGATAACGCCCTTTCTTTTACTGCAACTTCACTGCTTCGAGTTTTGAAGGAGAAAGAGATTCAGCTGAAGACATGTCTCGACTACGCTCTTATGTCAAACGGAAAAGCCAAAAAGATGATTGGAACTATCAAACGCGCACCTACTTTTTGGAATATTTTATAGGTAATCAACTGCATCCCTATTCGTTTGAAAGGGCTCATGTTTTAACAATAATGCAAATTACATTAATAGAATCAGAAGAAGAATGATGACGAGTCGGGACGTTCGTCTTGAGCGAGGGGGCGTGATATAATGAAAATTGTAGATATTCCTTGGCATGCTGCGCTGGCCGAGTTGGCATGCTGTGCTGGCCGAGTTGGCATGCTGTGCTGGCTGAGCTGGCATACTGCGCTGGCTGAGCTGTCACCGTACTTACAATTATATTTTTAATTATTTTTAGAGGGATGCTTTGCACTGTACTGTGGCGGTGCAGATTTGGCACATAGGTACTGTATAGATGCTACAGATAGTGAGGGTTGAAAACTCTATATAAGGGGCTGTTTGCATGAAATGGTAGGACTACTTGGGAGCCAGCATACCCGAGCGGGGCGCTCAACAAGTTAAGTCAAACACAAAGCATAAAGAAAGTTGGCAGACAACTTCAAGCCAAGTCCCGAGTAGTAGGAAGTTGAGAGTCAACTTCAGACCCAAGAAAACTTTTTCTTACGCTAGTCGCAGAGCGTCGGTGGTAGACCCTGCCCCTTTTATACTTGCTTGTAGCTTCCTCAACTCTCTTCTATATACACTCCCTTTTGTTCGTTCAACAATACCACGGCAGCACTTTTGTCGCTCGCAACACCTCCTTCTCAGGGTAATTGGTTCTGAGGATCTCCTCCCCCGCCGATTTACCCATATCAGTATGACGAGGGCTGGCCTAAGGACCGATGAAGAAAGGGACCGAAGGGCGGGACTGCACGTGCAGGCGCGAGATCACTCGGGTAGTCGGGAGATCACAGACACGAAATAGTGTTACCGCGGGAGTAAATACTTGAAAAACAAAAAGAGAAAGCAACAAAACAAGGATGAACGCGTTTCGCGAGAAGGAACCCGCGAGCGCTGGTGCGAGACGCACGCGGTGGCGGTCAGTACGGCGGATACGAGAAGAGGGAAGGGGGATAGAGGCGACAGAGTTGTGCAACAATATCGAAGAGCTTCGAGCCTCAAAATAAAGCTGCCGAGAAACAGATATTGATGGATGAAGACATTGGAACTACTGGTGAAGAATTCACCCCGAGTCGTATCCTGGCATCGTTTTTCCGTTACGTCAGAAAAGTAACTAGTACTGCATATCAGAGATGACGTATACGAAAACGTGGACAGCTCAGAATAGGAACTGTACGACAAGTTTGAATCCTTTTTCGAAGAAGACGGCGAAGATAATGAGAAAGAAGAGATGAAAGGGGAACGCAGATTCCGAGCTGCTCATGTTTCTGAAGAACCAAAGAAAATATAGATTGCTCGCTCCGTGATACTAAAATAGTGGCGTGGAAGACTGGTGAGTATAGAACCACATCTTGACTGACGACAAAAGGATTAGAGCTCAAGAATAGGTCCTTTTTATACCATACGGCTCCCTGAATATCTCAAAACTACCATGAGATTGTATTAAGCTTATCGACATTGTGGTCGACTCCAAAATCGTAACAACGGCATCTTCGGCTTGATAGTTTACAATCGCAATAGTCACAAAGAAATACGGCGCTGCCTGCTTTTCCGTACACCAACTTATATTTAACCTTCACATGAAGACCTCCCGGTGGTCAGTGACCAAGATAGAAGTAATAATCGATGACCTGAAGGGAAGCTTGATATTTCAAACCCTCAAACCATTTGCAGGTTATTGAAAAATACACAAGCGCAACAAATTAAAAAATATTACGACTTTTTTCAGCAGTTTCGGGACCTTCAAATTCTATGCAATTCCATGTAGTCTCATGAATGCACCTTCTGCGTTCCAACACATGATTTACTTCATAATGCGAGATTTAAGTTTTGTCTGCCTCTGCTTGGATGATGTCTTATTTTTTTCTCCAACTCTGTCTAGGAGCACATCAGGCTTTTGCATTTCATCTTCGAAGCAATTGTAAATGCAGGATTAAAGCTCAAAATTACTAGTGAGCATTCGTTAAAACATTGACCAAGTCACTTGGGAACCGAGTCGGTAGGCATGGAGCGCTGGACGACAACAAAAAGGTCAAGGCCATCAAGGAAGCACCAGTTATTACGAACAAGACCGATTTACCCAACTTTCGCAACCCTTTCTGGTATTTCCACCGGTTTATCAAGCATTTCGTACATGTATCCTCGGCTCTACACGCTACCACTTCAGAGAACCAGAAGTTCGAATTATCAGAAGAGATAACCACAGAACTCGAAAAAGTCCAGGAAATTCTTGTTTCTTTGCCCGTTCTAGCTTTTTAAGACTTCGATTTCTCTTAAAATGTCGAAATAAATACCAAAATCGTCCCTTTTGAAGCCCTATTAGCCCAGAAAAAGGGAGGCCAAAAATATCATTCTGTGCAGAAAAAATGCCGGAAGGTGAAGCGAGCCGGAAGGTGAAGCGAGCCGAGCGAGATTGTTCAGCATGTGAATCAGAAGCTCTGGCAGCGTTTTCCCATAGGAGCTTCCGATTGTACTACACTTCAACCAAGACGGTCAGTTTCGTAGAATTCCATCAAGCCATACGGTACATCTGCGAGAGAACGTCATTCATAGGAGTCATTAGCGTTAAATTGATTTTCTGGGAGTACGAATTAGAGGGCGAGTACAAACCAGGCGCAAATAATGGATCAGCTGAATACCTTTTCAATCCGTCTCAACGGATTCCAAGGTTGACCTTGATACTAAAGAAGGAAGTCTGATTCTGCGTTAAATTCAGTTACTTTTGAGGAGAGCCCTTTTGTTTAAGCTATTTCTGTTTGATTTCGAATGCTATATTAAATGGCTAAAGATTTTAGAACAATTTACGGTGAAGTCCGATAAAAGCGCTGTAAAACTCTTTAGACTGTGAAAAGAGCACTTCTTGAGGTGAAAGAAGAATAAATTTCGCTCGATACCAACGAAGAAGCACAGAAAGAAGATAATTTGGACCTTTCGCGACGAATTTTGGTACTCAAATAAGGAGAAGACAAAAAGATTTGTCTTCGACCCATACCAGTGGTCACAGGTCCACAGTGATATCTATGACTGTGTCAATAGTTGTGATGGGTGCCAGAAAGCCAAGAATATTATCTCGTATCGAAAGAAGTGGTGTATAATGGTTACGAAAATTTTTCAAACCTTCTGAATCGGCTTTGCTGGACCGGACCGGAAACAAATTCCTTCTTATTGCAGTAGATAATCTCCCGGGCTGGCTACTAATCACTACCACCAAGATATCATCAGCTGAGCTCTTGACTGAGTTTATGGAGAAGGAGATAATTTCCGTTGTGAGGCATCACGGGATTGCCGTGCCTGCAAATATTGGATGCTTTACCGCAGCTAACCTCCTGTAACAAATTGATGCGAATGGAGTAGAGTGGCACACTTTACCTGCCTATGCTCCTATGTCTGACGACCGCATCACGAGGATAAATAGCACTATCAAGACATCGATGAATGAGACGGTAATCTGGCGAGAAGCACATTGGGAATAATGTCTCTCCAAAGTCGCCATCTCACCGTGGCGATAAACTCCCCCTCGAACTCATGCTCGGAGGAGTATCACAATTAGATCTTCCCGATCCCATAGCGTTAATAAATAAACTATAATGCAGATATTTTCTTAGGAATAAAATGAAGGATATTCCTGGAACGTAATTTCATTTTTTTTGGAATAAATGAGCAGAATAATACCATGCTTTAAACTAATGAAGTGGGATACGTCAGTGTAGATATTATTGTAAAATAGATTTTAATGTTTTGAATTTTTAAATTCACTTGGGAATGATCAAAAACATCTGCAATCTTTTTCAACACAGCTCCAGATCTGTAACATTGAAAAAGACAATTGAAGCTTCAATCTGGATAATGAATATACTATGGACCCATCTTAATCTATTGAATCCGTGAAACAGAGCTTTCGGGACCTCCTACATTCTGAATGATCGAATGTAATGTAATATTCTTAAATGTATTTTTTTGGCTAAACAGTTTGAAAATTTTGATTCAGTTTATATAATTAAAGGCGTGAGAACAGGGATAGATGTGCGATTTTTTGATAGTTTATGTCCCATTAAATTTTCTTCATTAACATCCTCTACATTTTTCCTGAACGCACAGCGAACTTTAAGCTCAAAAAATTTCTTGATTCATATATTTACTGTGTAAATGGGGGGTTAATTTACTGTGGTGGATATGTGGGTTGGTATCCAGTAAATTTGTACCAAAGCGTAGATATCGTATCATTGTCAAGCCAATTGCGAAACCGTACGATGCGTCGAAAGCTGTGGATAGCACTCCAATCTACCAGAAGGTGGAAGGGAGGCCAGCCAGCAAACAAGCGGCATTGGAGGTTACTGTCAAAGCGGAGTGCCGCTGTAAAAGAATGGCTCTAACCTTCGAAAACCGTTCATATATTTAATGTAATTATATAACTAGTTGACATCATAACTACCTAAAAAGTCTGATTATCAACCATTTCAATAATTTTCTATTGATCTATGCAAATATTTGCGTTACGGATCAATTTTGAATCAATGTCAAGTTGGAACCAATAATTAGTACAAATGGAAATTTTGGATCTTTCTTGAAGGGATTGGAGAGCTATCGTTGAGAATCAGGACTGAAATTTTAAAATGTACTAATAAAGTCATACAAAAGCAAATATTGAATAAAATCTCCACTTTTACAGTCTGATATGTCCATTCTTGGCAGTAATAATATCTAAAATTGAGATACATTTGAGGAGAACTGACCCGTATGGCAAAACAATGTCACATTTGCAATTTCAGCCTCTCTTTAAGGACGTAGAACATCCGAAATCTATTGTATCTCTATTATCTCGCTTAACTGTTTCCTGTGATTTAATGCTTTATGGGTTAGCACTTTTGAAGAGACAAAAGAACATCAAGCTATAAACTGATATCAAGCATACGAATAAATATACCGATCATGTTCAATCATGTATTTTTTCGCGTGCTGAGAACTTGTACCGATCTACTGCATAGAGTTCATAATTATATTTACAGTATCAGCAAGCACTGTATGAAAAAGTATTATTGTACCGTACATGTATGCATGGTAGCCATTTTCAAAAAGTAAATTGGAAAAAGCAGATTCCGCCCCTAAATTTGCTCTGATATGTAAGACAAATATTAGAAGTTCTCTTTAGGTCAACTACAGTTTCATTGAATACATAAAATTACTCCGTAGACCTTATACCCAGAGTTATTTTACATAACTTCGAAGCAGAATACTACACATCTTCTAAAACATCATATTCCTCAGATAGAGGCAATGGAAAAGTTATTTATGATTTGCTTTTTTTATCACTCTACTTTGGCTTTAAATCAGCGTACATAGAAAGAGCGAGCGAACCTTCAAGTGAATCTGGAAAATTTTGCCGTGTCATTACAGTTCACTTGTAGTGAATTTCTTCGGCAAAGATAACAACACATATGGTAGCATAGTAAAATGTCAAGTAGAAGCCCTTTCGTCAAATTATAAGATGTTATTGATGTTAAAAATTGATTTTTCTCAGATTAAATGATTTTGCACATAAATATCTCTCTGAACTGATTTGTGGTACACCATATTTTGATACTGAAATATTTCAGTAGCTTTCATGGCACAATTGGGGAAATTCTATGCGGACAGGGTGCAAAAAACTAATTGCTTCAACCAATGAATACCATCACGGATTATTTGAGCGAATTCGAGTAGTCCAGTATTCCAAAGAGACGATTTGATGAAAATTTTGGATCCTGTATATTGAAACTAATGATTTCTGTGACAGAAAGCTTTTTGACTTCGGAGGTAAATGATACTTTGGGGGGACGTTTTGCGTTATTAAATTTTACAAAATTCAACAAGTTGATACTTAATGTCTCTAAATCTAGCTCCAAAAGAAAAGAGTATCAGAAGAAACAGTCTTCACAGTAAATTAGAACTTTGCCTACAGTACTCTATCTTGACCAAAATTTATCCTCAGTCCGTTTCTTTCAGGCAATATTTACTCTCAATCATCCGTATATAATGTATTATACGTGTTTTCATTGCATTTTATACAAAGTGAAGTGATTCTTCCTTGTTTCTGAATTGAATTAGCTCTAAAAATGGAAGTAATACTACAAAACGGAACACTAATCGTAATTAAAACAGAGAATAGATGGAAAGAAATAAATTGGTATAGAGAAATTAAGTTCTCTGTCTTATAAAAAATGAAGGCAAATTAGATAACATTGAAGCCAGACGTTTTCGGCATCACACAAAGCATTTTTAAAATCTTTTGCATGCCAATTTTTGCACTATGAAGCCATGTAATTGACCTTATAGGACAGATGGATAGCATCCCATGGTGTTTCTAGAATAAATACCTAATGTGCACTTTTGAAACCCCTTACATGTTTGTATTTTCATCTGGCTTGCGACTGGGTGCAAGAGACTTAAGGGCTGTATAAAAGTGTCCTCAAAGCTCTTATTACGCAATGAAAACGTTGTATTTGAAGGGTGGGTCTAACTTCCGACCACGACCTACTATTTCGAAAGAAGTCAACGACATATTCTTATAGCTGTTCCCGTGGGCTGCATCATTCTACAAAAATGATGCTGTAATTTTTTAGATTGAAATTATCTTAATTTGTAGTAGAAGTGGAACAACGAAATGGAAGATCTCAGTGGGCTCCTTTTCGATCTTTGAATGCAACTAATTATTCTCAAAATACAACTTTTGAGATCAATGGCCACAATTAATAGTGCTTTAGCTATTTTTTTCGCTCTAGTACCAAGAAGAAGGATATAGTTTAGCGGCCAGGTGGAAACTCCGTAAAGAATGAAGGACTGTTTATAGTCCTAAAGGTTTAGTTTAGTACCAAAACACTCACAGGATGCAGCTCAACATTTTTATCCAAAATGCATCATTTAGGAGTACAGTAATGGCACAGATTAGTTGATCTTTTCGGATATATCCTTTTATTTAAGTGCAAGCAGTGACTTTCTTATCTCTTCTTTCGCATCTCGATCTGAAGCCTTCAAGCTTCTTCTGAGTTCTATCTTTTTTTTGTCTTTTTCCTTTCTCATTTTTTGTTTTCTTTTTCTGTTTTTCTGTTTTTCTGTTTTTCCTATCTGCGGCAATCTATTTCAAGTTTTAGTTCCTTTAGATTTCTTTAGGTATGAAAGTCCCCTCCAGTGTTTCTAACCGACATGTTGTCGGGTAAAATCAATTTTATTGGCGTAAGAGATACCAAAATACATACAATACGGAGGGTAAAAGACTTCAGACTTCCTTGCCGCTCTATTATGTCGCTCTTCTGGACATGGATATAATTGGTGGTGCGCACGGCGAAAATCTTCTCCAAATCTCGCATTAGTACAGCTCCTGTCATTTCTGCCAATTATTTTCCTTTCTTTCCCTATCCAGATTGATCTCAAATGGAGAAGTACGGTCATGTTCTATTTATCTCTACGTTATCTTCGAAGCAGTTGCGGAGGATAATGGGGAGGTAATAATGGAGTGAATAAGCCAATGAAGTACAAGTTGTTTTAATTTTGAACCTACAAGAAGTATCACAGGGACGAGTGGGAGCCAAACGTGAGTCTATTTTGTATCCATAGTCTGAACATTCCTCTTGTTTGAGACCTATCGGGATCTGAAGCATCCATGATCAAGCATATATAACAAATACGGACAAAAAGGCCCAATTAGACTTCCGTGACTGGCTAAATTGCGGATATTCGGCACGGAAACCTGTGCTCAGCTTAATTAGGGAGTCGTGCTAGACTTGATGGTGAAGTAGTTCTCGAAACTACTTTGATCAATACCAAAGGATGCGAACAGGACAATCAAAGTGGTTAATGGCATCTTTGTTAATTTCCTTTGCGCTTTCCCTCCTTCCGGAAATTATTTCGGATACCTTCCGATATAGCTTGGGTACATATGGTTGGCAATGCACCCCTAGATATTCTTATTGACCATCGCATCGTGACGGCCTCTAAATACTACAAGAATTTATGCGGATTTATTCATCGACAGTTTCTATGGAGAAGAGGTAGCGAGCGGCCGAACGAATAATTACAGATGAGAAACATGAAGGGAATTCAAGTGGCTAGTTCAAATTAAATGGAGATCTTTTCCGAATGGTAACGACTCGGAGGCGAGTTTGTAGTGGCTTTCATAAGTGAGGTAGAGAAAGAAGACGAAAAAACAGAATATGAAGGATTGGTGGAAATCGCAGTCGCGGATAGGAAAGAAGAAACCAATTCAGAGGAAGATTCGAAGAAAGAATTGCGTGTTTTGATCAAGTGCCGATCTTTTAACGTTCCTGGGAACGTAGAAAGAAAATCAACTGCTTCCTTAAATCATTCTAGAAAATTGCCCATAGCATGGCTTCAAAACAAAACGATTTGGTAGGTACGACAATATATAGACAATATGATGACGGTAGGACTCATTTTGTCCGTGGATATGGAATGACAGTTTGAGTTATGCACTGCTCAGAAGGAGAGTGAAGCCCCATTTATGCATTGATCACTTTGACCTAAACAAGCTAATGAATGCACATAGGTGAATATTACGATGAATAAAGGAAATAATTGATGAGCTTGCTTGAAATTATGTTTTTACCACGCTTTATTTTCTCTCTGAAACTTTGAATTACTTACGATAGAGATTTTTTAAAGAAATGAAAACTCTGGTTGGTCGTTACGCAGCTTTTCAGTTCGAGGTCAGGCCATTTGGATTGATGAATGCCTTATTCACATTGCAGAGAATTCTGATTAAATTTAAATGCTAGAAGCAATTTGGTCGATTCTATATCCGTAATGCCGCCATTGTTCGATATTTAGATCAGAACCAATTTTTGGGCTTTTGACGCGTAAAGCCGTTTTGATCTATATTTCGATCACTAGGCATGTAAAGTAAGCCATTTATGAGTGGCTCTGCATCCTTTTCAATGTATAAGATCTAGTATATTTTTGTTTCGCTGTAATGCGGAGCTGTTTCCGGTCATAACGGATCTTCAATCAACAAAATCCGATGAGTGGTTCGGAAAATGTGCTTCGCACCATGCGTCCACGTTTGCATAGTCGCTCTTCCTGTTATGGCCACCGAAGTCCCTCCAATCGATGAATTTGAGAACCCCGCTCCTCCCCAAACTCCTCCCAACAACCCGCGACAACCCAACCGGCAGCTGTAAAACCAACAACACCAGGAAGGGGGACTAAATCAAAGCGCATCCGCTGCACACTCGAAGCAAATAAATCAGCATTCAAGTCGTCAGGACCCCTCAGGGGCTCGTGTTACATACTCTGTAAGTCCCCCATCCGCACCAAGGAGAGATGAGAGGAACGTAACTGGCAGTGGAGGGAGGGGATCGGCATCTTCAAATGCTGAGCAGGATGGATGGGAAGGTGGTGGCCTTGGAAGTATCGCTGGATCGAGAGGTCGTGGTCATGGTTGTGTTCTGACAAGAGGTAGGCGTGGTGGTAGGGGTAGAGGGCGAGGTGGTGCAGCGGCAAGCAGGGGAAGAGCCACTTCAGCAAGCGGATCAAGTGGAAGAGGTGGAAGGGCATCAGCTGCATCAGGGGCAGCAATGCGGGGAGAAGAAGAGGGAGGGGACGGTCTAATGTGCGTTGGGGGGTAGAAGATATGAAAATTCTAGCAAAGGATGGACTTTGAGCTTTGATGATTGTAAAAGATTTCAAATGGTGACGGACTCTACGGGAATAATTATTTCAGACAGAGCAAGGACATATTGTACAAAAGCAGTTAAGAACATGGAAATAGAGAGCCGTGTTCGTGGGATCTCAACAACAAGAGCTGGAGTAATTGTTTTGCTGGTAGATGGTCTTCTTATGCAGCTCATGCAATGGTTGAATGAGTCTATCAGGCATAAGGATCTTGTGCGACAGAAAATTACTATGTAGGACATGTACAGCTACGTTGCCGTCCTGTTGTTGTCCCATGTTTTCAATTTGGAATTTGAACGGACTATTAATTTGCTTGCGCGTCTTGGAAACGTAACAACCTCATTTGAAAGGGTGCGCTTCATTTCAGAGAATGTGAAGGCTTATTCGCCAACAGGAAGGGGAAATGATGGAGCGGTAAGATGGATGTCGCAAATGGATCAAACACGGCAATTATCTGAGTTTCAGAACTTGGCTTTCCGAGAGACAATGAAGGTTTTTTAACCCCGCTTCAGCCTTTGATGTCACTTGATGATGAGTTATTTGGAACTAGAGCATCTGATAATCAGGGTAAGACACTCAGCTATAGAAAGGCCGACAGGGAGGGACATTCAGCCGATTTTCTGGCTGACTCATTGTTCAGGATAGTTTTTGCTATGCGATACAGGCGGCGTGGTGAGGTTCAAGTTGATTCTGTTAGAAAGCTCTTCTCACATGTGTTTGATGGGCGAGGGGAGGAGTCCTTGAGCAATTGTATTGTCACCACAGATCGTGGTTATGGGAAGGAGTCTTTTATGCAGCTCTCGTCAGAGTTTGGAGTTGCATCGGCCTTCGTAATGTCCGACCAATTCTTGCGAGCACATCCATTTGTTGCGGCTTCTTTCCTTAATCCTTCAAGGGGAGATTTGGATGACAATGAAGATGTGGGGGATGAAAACGAGTAGGTTACTGGTAGTGAGGTTGCGCGGGATCAAGTGACGACTGAACCAGGTAAGAGTGAGCTACAGTGACCCCCGAAGAGGGGCTGGCTTCTTCATCCGGTAGGACAGAGCAAGAATTTGATTTTGACAGGAGAAATTAGTTTGTCATTAATGACAAGTTTTCGCTGGGGCCAGATTCATTCTTTGCTACAAAGTTTGGTGGAGCTAATGGGCGTAGGGTTGGGCAAGACAAAATGGCAGCTGTCGCTGTAAGGGAAAGGGGTACCGAAACGTTTGCAAAGGTATTAAGGTTTATGTACACAGTTCCACCCTCTGTGCAAAATTCACCCACCACTTGGATTGCAGTTGCTACGACTGGTGTCGACTTGCACATTTCGCTCTTCTACTGCTCAAGGAACGTCAGCGAAGCTTATCAGACTCTGAAGAAGGTTGTTGAAGATGCCTTACTGACTGTTTGTGATGCAATATCAATTGGGCAATGCTGCTCTGTCTGGTTCGCCTTGCGACAACTTAGAATAACTGGAACAAATGCTGGTACTGTGTTGTTGGGAAATGGTGAGGTAAGGACGAAGCTGGGTCTGGGTGGAGCAGCTAATGGTGCAGATCGGGACTGTGTGACAGTGGTTCTGTTTGTTTTATAATGGTTGGTTTAGCTCGACAATCTTTTCGGAAGCAATGATGCGAGGCAGTATCAATGAGGAACCAGTTTTATGTGCATTGCAATCGAAGGAGTTTTTGAAGGAGTTTTTTGACGTTGGAATGGTTGCGAAAAAGGATGACCGTTTTCTTGCTTGCTCTCCGGACGGTATAGCACTTTTGGAGGAGAGCACGTTTCCCAATTGGGATGTAGTATTGAAAGGGACGCTTGAAAAAGGGGAAGAGAACTATGTCCTTGCCTCTGTATAAATTAAGACACGGGTAGCTGCGTCAACACTTGGGACTTCTGCCACTCTATCGACCACTGACCTCATTTGTTGCGATGTGGGGATGCGGACTTTTGTAAGTACATCCCAAGGGAACACATGGGTCAAGTATTGCATCAATTGCTCATTCTCGGAATTGGTTTAGGACTTTATGTTTATGCAACGAAGACCGGAATACTTTACATTGTTTTGTTTCGGTGCCCCATGTCTGTATTGCAGGCCTCACATCACGCCTTGGTTACACCTGTAGGTGGTATAGTCAAATGGGCTCACTTGGCTGATCCTTCAGCCACAGCCTACCTCACGCCAGAACAAGTTGAAACGGTTAAGACGAGGCTTCCTTTTTGTTGTAATTTTGATCAGCATGTAAGGTAAAAAGGGCCTTTTGTTCCGCTGAAACTATTTAAGCATGCATCGCAGAGCTTTTACTCGAAGTCGAAGGGAGGCGTCGATGGAGCTAGTCAAACGCGAGCCAACCTTAGGTCAAAGTCTTCGCATTTTCATTGGGAGCATAAGATTTTCTCGCAAACTATAAAGACTGGCAATCAATGCCTTTATAGGATGGCGCATGTTTGAGAGGCGGGACTTATTGGAATCTGCAGACACTTTTCGGTCTTTGGATGGCTATCGCAACTTGCTCAACAAAGTGCAAGCGAATAACAATTCTATGCTGGATGTGTCACAAGAGCTGCTTGGTTATTCATCAACACTACTTGTTGGAGGTGAATCAGTTCGTCCAGTGGAGGAGGACTGTACTAACGCTCAATCTTGTAGCCTTTCGAAGGAGTAAATTAAGAGGCTAGTAAGACTTGCCCATGATCGGAAGAACAAGCTCATCGTTTTCTTTAACAGCGCAGGTGGGTTCATGCTAAGAACTGTTGTTCAAGGTCATGAACCTAGGATATGCAAGTCTCTTTATTGTGCTATGTGTGGTCAGAACCCTCCTCATAATCGAGGGCATCGCTCTTCGTACCATTGCTCCTTGTGTGCTACGAAGTTATGTATTAGGGTTCATGCAGGTCTAAGGGTCTCTTGTTGGAGTATTTGGCATGGTCACAGAGAACTAATCTTCCGCTCAACGCCCGAAAATACCAGTAGAGGAAGTAGGAGAAGCATGAAAAGTTCTCTCACTGCTGGTAGCAGTCGCGCTTCAAGAACTGCTTTACTGGCCGCTACAGCGGCAGCTATGGCCCAAGCAAATGTAGGTGGTGGAAATGATGAGGCTGGGAGTGGCAGTGCTGATGAAGGTGGGAATGGGGCAGAGGGTGATGAAGGAACAATTCCTGCCAATGCAACGGAAGAGAACGGACAAATAACTGCGAATGCACCGGAAGAGGTACGACAATCTAGGCCCACGCGGCAATCTAAACGCCGCCGGTCTGCTGCTAATGACAACCAAGGTCCTACGCTTCGAAAAAGTCGCAGGAGGGGGAAGTAGACTAAGAACAGTAGCATTCTTGAAAGGCTTGGTATGTCGAGTAAAGTGGCCCTATGGATTGATATATCGATCGAGAGGTAATTTTTGGAGTCTCTTCAACCAACTCTAGAACCCCAAATTGAAGCCTAGCGTGCTGCTTTAATAACCCTTCTCACGCTCTCAAAATTCGTGGGAAGCACGTATACAACGTGGACATGTGGTCCATCAAAGCATAAATGTGAAATGACGACGAGCGCCTAACTAGTGAACGGTCATATTTACCGAGCGATAAATCGATCAAAAAAATTCTGACATTAGGGACATGGATGATTTTGCAGTACATTCATCAGATCTAGACGAAAAAAAAGAATAAGAAAAGGGAATGTTTAATCATTTCAGCTGCTGCGTTGAAGTTGGAAATACAGCAAAATGTAACTGATTAATGGCTTCTAAGGATCTGATTAGGCAGATAGAGGACTCAAATCGGGTGAATTTCGATGAAAATAAGATTTATGACAGAATTAAAGCATTCATTTTTAGGTAGGCTACGAATACTCGCGGGTTTCTCGGACTAAAAGTCCATTTTCAACGTTTTATGAAGTTTTTTTGTGGAGTTAATGGCTACAATACACGCTGGAACCTATAGAAATGATAATTTCAAACGAAAAGAGAAAATGAATTTAACATTTGAAGAATTAAAGGAGAGGCTTACATCGCCGCCTGTTCTTGCATACTCTGACTTTATCGCGCTAGTAGTCTTTGAAAATATATGTCAAAAGTATTCGACTGAGCCACTCAGGAATAGAGGAAAGAATGTTAGAATTTTTTAAGCCCAATCCAATACGCTGGCATTTCCATGAATTCTTCCGATATAAATTAAAGTGCGAGCAAGAGAGAATATATTGATGTAATTTTCTGCCGCGCGCAATTTTCGCGTTCACTTGTTCTTACCCAACAGTTTTCGGTAAATTACGTATCATAAAGTTCTCTCAGGTGCATTCAAAAGAGGTAAATCCGCGAAACGTTGGCACTTCGCCAAGGTTGATGAATTCGACTTGTAGCCATTCTTGCAGAACGTGGTAAGGTACTTTAAGTAAGTTTGAGATTTCAGTGAAGGATGAGAGACATAAAATTTCCTTCCGGAAAACTGCTTATGAATTCCTTTTATGGGTGGAAAACTGTTACGTGGAACAAGTAAAGGCATTAGAGCAACAAGAAACATTTCATGTCGTGATGGAATACTAAATATGTTCCTCGATTATGTGGCCTACCGTTATTTTCTTACCACATAACAGTTTGCCCCAGATCAATATTGATGTTCCAAGGTATATGACTTATATATCAATGAATTTGTTAGAAGCTTTCCGAGTTGAAAAGGGGAAAAAACTGGACTCTTACAGAGCAACGCTCTACCAAGACCCGACAAACAAATCAGAAACATATTCCGATGACGTCGCGGGTCTCCTTTCTGTTACAAAAGAGCAGAGGAACCGATATATTACTATAGCTGTGGCTTATTTGACTATATGATGTTTTAAATCCCAAAAACATTAACTACAGCTCATAGCATGGCATAATTTCTTAGAAAGCAAATAATGGTGATTTTTAGTCCACCAGTGAGAGTAATTTGAAATAATGATGTTTGGTTCTTGACTGAAGCCTTGGTTTATTTCATGGAAAAGAACGGAACTACCAGAGTACAGAACTGCCATAAAAAGTTTCAAATGGAACGGTCGAAGTTTGGTAAAGATCCCTAAATCAGCGGTAAATAAAATGAATCTGGAACAATTTGTGCATGGGAATATGTTCCCATGACCTTCATCTACAATAGTTTGCGATGACCACCATCAAGTGTTTTTACCATTTAGAATTTATGTTTTTACTACCACCGGATCCGATACACCTGGATCCATTTTCTCTGCACTCTTTATAGAACCTATTTAGGCGGAAAAACTGAAATAACTGTTTTCGTGTCGTTTTTGGAGAAATACCAGTGGTATTGTTGAATTTCTAAACCATAGGCTTTCTGAAACAAGGGGAGAAGACAGTTTTATGATTAGAGGTCGTGTTTTAGTTGCTTATTAGTAGAGTTAAGGTGCCATTGTTTAGGTTCATACATTTAAATTGCGATATTATGGTTTTTTTCATATTATAAAGACATGAAATCACTGGAGACAAAAGAAGCTTCGGATATATGTTTCCAGATTTCAGCTTTATATGAAGCGGCCAGAGCATCTTTGATGAGATTTTGAACTATTTTATCACCATCCCTTGACATTCTCTAGGGTATTGCGGGTCACCATTGAATATATCTCTCAAAATTTAAAACAAAATGGTAGAAATAATTCGCCAAGGATGAGAAACTCAGGACTAGGTATCCTAGGACGGCTTTTTCGCAAGCGCCAAGAGTGCAACCAAAATATAACGGAAAGAGGTGTTTAATGGGGGGGCTAAAAGAGCTATAACCTAGTATAGAAGTAGTAGGGTGTACCACCTATTCTCAGGGATTGACGTAAAAAAAATGATTCTTAGAGCAGAGATTGACTTTCAAATTCTGAACTACATGGGTCTGTACTTTCTTGCTTGTAATCTCCT
Organism: Kappaphycus alvarezii; assembly: GCA_002205965.3. NCBI lineage: Eukaryota > Rhodophyta > Florideophyceae > Gigartinales > Solieriaceae > Kappaphycus > Kappaphycus alvarezii. The sequence continues at coordinate 243,044 of NADL03000866.1, forward strand.
GGAGGAAGCAGTTTACTCAGCATATTTGTACATCTTCGCTAACTCCAAACTCTCAAACAACATACCAAATACCGTAAAATTTGTTCAAGAGAATTTTGTGGACGAGAATGACTAGGGGGATGTCTTAATGTGTTCAAAAACCTGAACCATTCAAGTATTGGGTTACACTAAAAGACTACGAACATCTCTAGGCAAGGTCTGAACCATCACCTACTCCAAAGAAGAAAAAATAGGGACCAGTAGAAAATACCACTATCTGAATACGAGATCCAGAAGGCTTGAAAAACTTCTAGTGTAAGCATGACTACTCACGGACGACGAAAACCACGATAAGGAAAAACCTTGACGAACGAACTTGCAAACAAACTAACAGGGATGTGCTGACCTCTCCAAACCGGTTACAAGTTTTTTCGCCAAAAAATCTGCTCATTGGCATCTTATTGGTACCTTTTCAGCTTTCAATCTTTTCCCTGTGTTTTTATTTTCTCTATCTTATCTCATACGTAAGTTGAAGCATCACATTTCCGTCGAAACGTACCAATAATTTATGAGAAGAATGTTTTTTGGCAGTCAGGCATGCTTCTCTTGACTTTCTCGTCACTGTTGTGTCAACGTTAGGTGAATCTTCCGATCTCAAAAATACGAAAATATCTTTTTGTTCATTTCTTAAATATCTTCTGCTAATAATGTTCAAGAGATCCTAACTTCCATTGAAAACAACCCACAAGTCAATTATGTCCTCAACATTCTAAACTTCCTTCTTGTTAGTTCCTCTTCTGTCACCTTTTCCCTAGATTCTGAATGCGACCCCGCATCTGCTCTAGACTCCCATCCAGCCACAACCACCGAAATACAGATATTTCTGACATCCCAACAAAATGGGACATTAATATGACCGCCTACAGTGTTCTGTATCACACCCGTTCTACAGACAATGCGGCAATTACTGAAGAAGATGGGTGAAAGGGCAGCGGGGAGCACCATAACGTCTCGGATTCTTACACCAGAAGCCCGTCACTCTCCTTCTTTCATCAATAATCTACCCACCACAACTCTTTATATTTCTCCCCATATGTTGCGACTCGAACTACATGAACTCATGTTTCTCTTGTTGAAATCTTTTCTTCATGCAAGGGCATCTCCTGATTTCGACAAGCGCCTTGGCCGGCTTTACGACGTTTAAATAACTTGTAACTCGAAAAACCGGTCGTGGTGAACTTCGCAACCGAAATCGGTAAGGCTTTTCCAACTACTTTCGACAGCACATTCGCACCGCGCCACAAAATCAATTAGCTTTTCTACTCGATTTCGCTATTGAAGCCTTTTATTCCCCTCCCCTCCACCCTCGCAGATCCCGTGATACCCTTCGCCACTTAAGACAGCTTTTCACTGCAGGAACTATTCGGGAAGCTACTAAGTCCCTCACTATTTCATCTAATTATGTCCCCTCAACCCATTTCAATACCAACTTCATGCGCTCATTACAATATCCTCTCGGAACTCCTTTACTCTCTATCATTCCCGCGAACCTTCCTTTCGCCTATCAATTCCACAAATCTTTTTTTTTGACCGCCTCTGCGCCCTTTTGTAATACAAAAAATGGTCCTCCCCTCATGTAATACAAAAAATAGTCCTCCCTCATTTAATACAGGAAATGGTCCTCTCTTCATGTAATACAGGAAATGGTCCTCCCTTCGTGTAATCCAGCAACCTCCGACGATCCCGCCCCTAACTTCTCCCACCGTCATTTCCAAACTTACTCCCATTTTATCTAGATATTTTTATACTGTATTTAACCCTCTGAATCGACCCCGAATCAAGTCCCTTTTCCCTTTTAGCTTACCTCCTCCTCCAAATTCGCCTTTTTTGAGAAGAAGGGCGCAAATGCACTACTGCAAAATCCCTTGCAGATTTATTTTACCTATTCCTAATCTATAGAACCTGCCTCGGGAGCCTATTTAAACCCCTTTGTTCTAAGTTCCAAATGCCCCCGATCATTTTACTCATCACCCCTCTCCCCCCACACACCCAAAACACCCTACATTGCCTCCCGTTCCCCAACGTCTATCAAAATGAACAACCTTCGCCCCTCTGTCCCTATTTCCAAAAACCGCCCTTCCCGTCCCATCAATGGCCTTCGTCTCGCCGCCTACGGGCCAACCGATGCCGAAGACTACATCCGGCGGCAAACAAAGAAGCGAATCATCGAGTTCGTTCGCCGCCTCTTCATAGAAGAAGAAGCGAGGGAGGTAAGTGAGGGAGAGGCTGAGAAGGTCGAGGAGGAGAGCAGGGAGTCCTTCGAGGAATGATTAGCCCCTGAGCTAGTGTACGAGGCTCGGGAGAAGGAGGAGGAAGATGAGGAGGAGGAAGAATAGGAGGAGGAGGAGGAGGAGGAGGAGGGGGATGAGGATGAGGGTGAGGGAACAGGGGGCATGGAAAGTGTTGGACTGGTGGGGCCTGGAATGGAGAGTATGGATCAAGTTGTGCCCACGATGGAACCGGATGGAGATTTCTTTAGTAGTCTAGATATCTCCCAGGGGGGAATACAGAGCTGTGAGCCATTCGCAGATATTTGTGGGGACTGCTTGGACAGCATGGATATTTTAGAGGAGTTGTTTGGATCTGATTTAGAGAATGGGAAATAAGAGGACCAAATTAATTGTTAGTTTCTTAAGTATCTTTTGCTTAGAGTATATTGTCCACACAAAGTATTTTTATGCATTTCTTGGTATCTTCTGTAGTTTTGTTCGGACTTTAGGGGTAGCCAAAAGTCTATATAAGCTGAGTAAACTGCTTCCTCATGGAGAGGTCAAGCAAGTTGGCAGACAACTTCAAGCCAAGTCCCGAGTAGTAGGAAGTTGAGAGTCAACTTCAGACCCAAGAAAACTTTTTCTTACGCTAATCGCAGAGCGTCGGTGGTAGACCCTGCCCCTTTTATACTTGCTTGTAGCTTCCTCAACTCTCTTCTATATACACTCCCTTTTGTTCGTTCAACAATACCACGGTAGCACTTTTGTCGCTCGCAACACCTCCTTCTCAGGGTAATTGGTTCTGAGGATCTCTTCCCCGCCGATTTACCCCTATCACCTTTCTCTCATCATAGCGTCCCTAGCTGAGAAGGGCTTCGTTTTGGGATATTACGCATTTTGGCATATGCACCATGACGTAATCAGCCCGAACGTTCATCCTCCATTCTTTTAATATGTTCGTGAATCTCTACGTCTCTGGGAAATACCTTTCTCTTGAAGCTCCGCCTTTTCATTCACTTCTCTTCCTGGTATCACCTCTTCTTCCTCCAATATCCACTCGTGGCATTCTTCAGCACCTCATCTGCAGACTCTTTGACTGTTGCGCCGTCTCTGAGTCCTCGGTGCGCATTTATTTGGACCTATAACACCTGGCGGCTTGAATTAGTAAGAGGTGCGGATGAGAGGCGATTTTACATTCCATACGCAATTTTGTTGACTCCTACTCTTCAGAGCAGTTCGTTTTCTTGGGTCTTGATGCAAGACCCGCCTCAAATTTTATCTAGCGCCAGTTGACGCCGTTCACATAAACAAAGAGCTCCTCCTCACGCAAATTCCATTAATTCCCTCTCCAGAGGGTCTTGAGTGCACAATGGTCGTTGTTTGGTGTAGTGTCAAGGTACCTTGTAACAATATTGACGAACTGACATGATGTAGGCCTGAAGTTGCGCCTGATGACGAGTTTGGAGATGTCGGGTGGAATAGAATAGATAATTGAATCAACTCAGAGGATTTTTTCTTGGTGAATATGGTTTGAGCCGCCATATCAGTGGTACTGCTTTGTTTTCGAGTAATTGCTCAGTGGCGTCGATTAAAGCGGCGGCACCTAAGAGAAATGGATCCATGGCGAATAATCGGCTTTGTCGAGCTGTGCAATTTTCGGCATGGGTACGGTTTGGATGGTGGGTAGGTTAGAGTGCTGGGCGTGCTGGTGATGTGGTAACTCGTGTTCTCTGGCCGGAAGTGTTATGAGGCGTAAAAGCTCTTAAGAAGGCTCAGAAAATGGTGCATGGCGAGACAGGTTGGCTGCTCGGGTTTGGCGGACAAGACCTTGGGTGAACTTGTTGCATGGTGTGTGGATGGCGGTGGATCCAGTGTGGATGTGTTGTTCGTTCATGCGGACGGATCGGGGACGAGCCTTGTTGCTGTGCCCAGTGGTTTTGCTGGTGTTGACCATAACAGTGAAAAGTTAGACCGATACTCCTTATTCCTTGTTGAGTTTTGTAAAGATAGAGGGCACTTTTAGTATCTTGCACTTCCAACAGGATGTCTTGGTTCCTTTCACAAATTAAACCCCCTTTTGCATCTGAATAAAAAACGGGCGCTTCTGCTGGCTCTGCAGATTGCACCCAGATTCTTCAGCACCCATGTCTAGTCTTTGAGGCAGCTCTTCTAAACAATATCATAGAGCTCGAGAATGTACAGATTGCGTTCCAGATTATGAACAGCTGACTTCTGCAAGCCTGGTAATTTATTGCGACTGATTTTCCAATCTCTATTGGGGAAAGGTTTGGGTGCTTTACTCTTAGAGGATGTATCTGATCTATCCCATAGTTTTGCAGACGACCACATTCGACTCAAAAAGGTATGCCGACATAGTGATAAGGAAGGAACCATGCTCCCTAAAATGCTGCCTTCAGGCCAGCAATCAAGCAGGCCGCATTGGATGCGAAGGTTGCTGCAGCATTCCTTTGGACCAAGGGTAGGACGAGGACGAGTCCGAAGAGGAGGCCGGGGAGGAAGGAGAGGAAGACGCGGAGTCCACGGACGAAGAAAGGAGCCTCGAACCGTGTCATATGGGAAGGGAAGAAATCCAGGTGGTTCCAGCCATGGACCCGGTTGGGATGGATGCATGTGAGCTGTATTCTTTGCAGGAAGGGTTGGACAATTGTGGGTCATCTGCGGGTATATGTGGGGAGTACATGGACACTTATGATGTCTTAAGCGAAGTGAGATGTCCTGATCTAGAGGATGAAGATTTTGAGGAGTATATTCATTTAGTTTCTTTCAATTATCTTTCATCAAACTCTTTGCGTCCGCATGAAGTCTTTTCTTACTTTTTCTGGTGCTTCTATTAGTTTTCTCGAGATTATAGTTTGAGAAGAAAATCTATATAAGATAAGTAAATTGATTCCTATATGACACGGAAAACAAGTGGGCAGACAACTTCAGGCTCGGTCCCGAATAGTCAGGAAGTTGAAATTCAACTTCAGACCCGAGAAACATTTTTGCGCCAGTCGCAGAGCATAGGTGGTAGATCCTACCCCTTTAGAATTTGCTACTACAGCAGTCACTCAGCTTTTACGCCCACTCTCCTCCACCACCTGTTAACGTCTACTGTGCAATTTAGTCGCTCACAACGACTCTCACCTCGGGTAGTTAGTGGTTCCCTTTTCCATCGGCGCCATTTTCACCCTATCACCTATCTCGGGTGGAGGTCGCGATAAATTATTGATATCTCCTTTGCTTTTCATTTCGCGCCGCATTTAGAGGGAACATCGGGTTGAAGGCCCTCACTCTCCTGCTGGAGAGAGCGCGGGGATCCACAGGGGTGAAACCAAAAATTCGGTCCCTCCACCGCTCCTGATTGCTTTGATGTCCGATCTCGTGCAGTGGATACCATGGAGTGGCTCTACGACAGGATGACGAGCAGCTCTTGCGAGATCTTTTGCCAGAAGTATTACTTGTGGTTATCTGTAAAACCATGGAATAGATCGAACATATCTTCCAAGGTTACAACATTTAAATGTTCACCTTCATGGCGATGAGTTTTGTTGATCCTGTGGGTTCCATAAAATCAGGGCATGAGATGATCTCCATGTACATCGAGTGTTTCCGGGTAATTTTTTTCAACAATGGCGTGTCAGGGTAAAAAAGGGGGAAATATTCGGGTATTTTACTCTTGGGAGATATATCCGACCTATCCCATAGTTTTTCAGACCGTTTTCATTACAAACGACTGAAAAAAGGGATAAAAAGTGGGACTTGACAGTACTATTGTAGCCATACCGAGAATTCTCGATAGTTCTCGGGGCAATGAGTAAAAAACCAATCGCTCAGCTCTCGGGAGGGTCAGAGATGTGCGAAATTTCTATCTCCTGGAATGCACAAGAGTAATTTGTTCTGACACTGCCCCATGGATTACGCCCGTCAACGACCTTTACGATGGTGTTTTTGCGAGCAATTTACACTGACCGATATAATCCCACACGGCAGGGAAGAGTTCGACCACATCCAATGGATTTCTGTATCTGCTTCGTATGTTCCCAGCTCCTTAAAAGAAGCTGAAAGCAAGGTCTTGCAACGCTTGCTAGATGATCAGAAGCCAATAGTGCCGTGAATGTAGAGGGAGCTGCGAAACTCAATGAGTCCATGGAACTTTCTCCGTTTTCAGCGGCTGAGTAAGCATTTAAATCCGACATGTCTAAAGAAATGCAACTGTTTGTCAATCCGTCAGGAAATATGACTCTAGTATGCAAAAGTCATTCTATCCGCTGCCTTCCTCTCTTTCAGCTCAGCGTCCAACAGGCTTTCCAACTCCTTTTTTCAGCGTCGAATAAATAAAGTGCAACGAACCGAGACACCTTAAACGCCAAACCGACTTTGTTTAACGATATCTCTGTAACACCGCTGTATGATAGAGACATGTTTGCTTTTGTTTTTCAGTTCTCTAATACACAGGGAAACGTTTGGGTGTTTTACTCTTGGAAGATATATCCGACTTATACTAATACACAGTGGAGTGGCAGAGAAACTGTATCCCTTTGCATGAATTTAGAAGTTTGATGTTACTTCAATGTTGTTATTTGACGTGGGGCCCCACGTAATCGTTCTTTTACTTATTTATATTCTAGATAGTACAATTCTATAGTTATACCTCTACTTTCTAGTAAGTTCTACTTAGTTAACAAAGTATAGAAGTTCTAGAGTAGAGCTACAGTACTGTCTATACAAAGGGAGCTCATCTGGATTCTTGTGAGAATCTAGGTACACTTCATTGACGACCTGCCCCAATTTTCTGAAACCCACTACCATCTTCTCAACTATTCCCTTAGCAGCGCCCCGCTTGCCTCCTCTGTTTCACTTTATTCCCTTGTTGGATGCAATAAATGATTCTTCGCCTCCAAGTCCCTGTCCAAAGGAAAACCACACCGCAGAAGACACTTTCGAACACATATCATGAAAGGGTTTCAATGGAGATACCCATCGGCGACAACACGAGGCAGGCCTTCGATGCCTCTGTAGCTCTCCCTGGGGCGAAGGTAGAGGTTCACATCACCGCTTCTCCGGACTCAAAAAAAGTAATGAACTAACAGATTTCTCAATGTGGTTTAGGTTCTTTCAGGATAGATCGAATATATCTTCCCACAGTAAACCCACCCAAGATTTTCCCCCCTTTCACCAGGTCCAGCTTTTCCTTCAAACAAAATACTTCTTTGCTTCAACTCCTTGAACCCTTTGCATGTGGAGAAAGGTTTCAGAGCTGGAAGGTATCAAAGCTTTTTCACCACTAAGGCCAAGGCCCGAACTGTTCCCCAGTGCCCATTTCTACACTCTGCGGATGGCACATGGACGCACTCGAATTTTTGAATGACGTGGCCGAGCACGTGGCTTTGAGAGCCATAGAGACTTTCGGACGCATACGATCTGTACTTTCGCCTTAGCATGTTACGAAAAAGCACAATGCAGCAGCAGTTTTGTCCAATGGAGCGAGTCTTTCGGCTGGCCTTACGCCAGTTTTACAAGAAAGCTCGATCCTGGTCGTTTTTTGTACGCAGATACGCTTCCTCCATCTCACATATTTCCCTCTTTTCCCTTTGCCCACAACATGTCCTAGCAGAATTACCCTGAAAATCTTGACTGCGTCGACGATCATCTCCCGCATTGTTTGTAAGGGAAAGATAGTGTGTGGTACCATGACCGTGAGGTTATTGTACTGAATAAAGACCTAAACAGTTGCCCGACTGCCAGTTGTCGAACCGCGATAAAGTCTTTACGCCAGACCCGATATTCGTGCAATAGTACGCATCAAAGGCACGGACACACCCCCCTTTTTCCCCCTTTAAAAACACCCTAAATTTTCCCATTTATCGACACACCGCGTTAATCGCCACTTCCCCCGCTGCTTTTCCGATTGGCTACCATCTACTTTTTTAGTTGGTACAAATGCTCTGTTATTCGTACTGTAGATCCTGAACAATGTTTGTAATCCAAGTTTGTAGGACATCCTTCGCATTATTACCAGTAAACCAGCCCCACGAACTTCTCGCTTTAAACCAACCAAATTGACGCACTTTCGTTAACCCCCATTGCGCCCTCTAGCAGAAGAGTAGTCAACTTTAACCTGTTGACTTTGCTGAATGCAAGGAGTGTCGCGAAACACAAAAGAGATGACTACTTCGCCGGGACTTCTGCCAATAGAAGGCTTGTCCCTCTCCATATCTTCATAATCAGTGGGTAGATTCCTAGGGCTTTAAACTACTTTTTCATCGCAGAAAACCACCGCAAAGTTTCCCTTCCTCGGTTGATAGCATCTGGTTGCCTGTGCATTGCTAGCCGACGTTGCTCGAAACCTAGTTGTGAAGGTAATGGAGACCTACGAAAGGTCAAACAGGTCCTGATGCAAAGGCACACGGCAGCGCCAGCAATGTCCGATGCAACATGCCTTTTTGCTGACCTCCAGCTGATCCTCTAGTAAATCTACTGCGTCTTGCTGATCCGTTACTTTATGAGGAAGCCGGACGTGTCTTCACTGGGCCTTGATTACACTGCCAACATAGGAAGAAGCTGGATATCAGAGCAATAATAGCTACTGGCGGAACGGATCTTTTGACGTAAACCCCGTCAAACCTCTGATCACCTCTTTTGCCAGAGCGAAGAGGTTTAACCCACTCACGAGCCTCAACGCAGCGCCTGTGGATAAGAAGCGAAAATACCAAGGATTTCTTGCCAATTTGTCGGGTAAAAGCAGGCTAGTTCCTGTCCCTATCTCAACGCTCTGAGGCTGGCGTCTGGCGGCGTTTGCAGTCGTCAAGGGAATTGTGAGATCCGTTTCCAGTCGTGCGACGGGACGGTTTCGAAGGTGCAAGGTATTCTTTTACATCGACACTACGTACTGGCAGTAATCCCCAATGCGGCTTGTTTGCTTTCTGGCCTCTCTTCTACTTGCGGGTAAAGGTGGGAAATCTTGGGGTGTTTTAATGACTGAAAAATAAGTTCGCCTGTGTTCCAAATGGGGAAATGTTTAGGTTGCTATATCGCGGGTGGAACATAGGGTGAAATTCCAATTAGCGTATGCAGTTTAGTGCGGTGGAGAAAACATTACGGTGAGAATGGGCGCGCTATGAAATAGCGACTAAAAAGTAGCTGCGAGCCCTGTCAGCAGAGATGCCGCGTTCGATGCATCCATTGACGCAGAATGTTGCTGTAGGAGTTCCAAAAGAGGGAAGGTTTGGGTGTTTTACTCTTGGAAGATATATCCGATCTATTCCATGGTTTTCCAGACAACCACAATCGACTTAAGAAGGTATGCTGACACAATAATGGGGAAGGAACTAAGTTCCAAAGTGCATCAAATAATTGGTAGTGGGCTTGGGGAATAAGGAAGCAGTGCAAAACTCTTTAAGATCGTTAAAAGCTGGCTTGAGGCCACCCAGAAGGCAGGCCGTGTTGGACATGGCATCAGCCGCAGCGTGCCTTTTCATGAATATTCCACAAACCTTCCTGTATGATTCCATGAACCCAATGGCAACGCTTCTTGTCACTTTAGTAACAACGGCGTATGCGTCTGGATGCCAACCTCCGATGGTAGATAGGGGCACGGGGACGAGGCTTCCTTGAAAGAAAGGAGCAATGAAGGATTTGCACCCTCTGCACTTCTCGGCTCGGGCTGCGTTCAGGGAAATTAGCGGGTTAAACAATTTAGATTTCCTGTTCGATGGCGCGAAAGTATTGACGAAACCTAGGGAAGGGTTTGGGTATTTTACTCTTGGAAGATATATTCGATCTATCCTAAAGTTCTCCAAGCAACCAGGACGAAATTGATCTAAAAATGTCCGTCCCATGTTGTCTTCCTACTACCTGGAAATCTAGTCTTGTGTAGCACAGCCTCTTTCATGGCTCTACAACGGGGTGGCGGGGGCTTTGGCTAAGTCCCGGGCCAGATGATTCTCATGCAGGTCCTGGCAAGTGGTACTTTGGAGGTTATGAAGGAAGTGATTACAATAAGCGTCTAGCGTTTCAGGGCAAATAAGTGTCGGGCATAGTGTGTCGGAGGTAAGCAGAGAGACCTGGCAGTGATGTCGGAGCCACAGGGAAAATTGCCGGGCTTTGATGTGCGTTTGTAGTCCGGGGCATGTCGCACTGTACACCCACTATTGGGATTCTAGGAACGCAATTGATGCGTGGAACGCTTGCCTCCTACAGGCTGACAAGGTAAAAGCGGCGTTAACGGAAAAAGGAATCGCCAAATACCGGGGATGAGTGTTGTTTCAAGCGACTAAAGTGCTACAGTAGACGTTAACGAACAAGGGCAGGGAGTAGTATTGAAAGAGGAGATCTTGTTCTATTAATCAACTCCAAAGGAGCAGGCTCTGCCATCTCGCTTGGAAAGTAGAGAGCCTATCAAAGGAATTCGGTTCGAAGTTGACTCCCAACCTACCTTCCCTCTCCTGAAGGAAGCAATTTATTCAGTGTATGTAGGCTTTTTTTGCAAACCGGAAATCTCCAAGAACACCATTACAATCGCCATAACACACAGGAAAGTGCTTCATGTGGACGCAGCTAATTTGACATAAGGTACTTGACAGGAAGTACACGAATCTACTCCCCACAGTCTGCGTCCTTTAAAACAGAACCTATCAATTCTCTTCATACGTCATAAGTATCCATATAGTCCCCAAGCTTACTCTCCGTAGGTTCAAAAATATCTACTCCTTTCAGCACCAAGTCCAGCTCAGTTGAAGCCCCTTCAACCGGGTTCATAAACAGGACCACCTGACCCAACCAATTCATTCCTTCTCCTCCCATATGAACCGGTTCGAAACCCCTCTCTTCATCCCCGGGCTCCTCGGTCTCCTCTTCTCTCTTTTCTTTTTCGTCCTCTCTCTCCTCTTCTTCCACTCCTTGAACCATTTCCGGGGCCATTTACTCCTCAAAGTCCTCTTCTGTCTTAGCCTCCCCCTCTTTCGAGCCCTCCCCCAACTGCGTCCTTTGCTTCGATCTGTAACATATGAAAAGTTATAAGCTTCGTGAAGCCCTTCCTTGTTTGTCGGAGGAGGTAATCCCATACTTCATTGGGCACGAACGGATAGAAGGGAGACAGTGGTAGGTAGAGGATGGCTAAATTTGGAAATGGGGCCAGTGGAAGGTAGTCTGTGCATTTTAGCACAAAGTGGGGTTAGAATTGGCGAGTGTTTGGTATTGGAGGGCCGTGGATAAATCTTATCGAGGACCAAACGGGTTCAAATAGCCTCAAGAGGCTCAGAATAGAAGGCCTGATGGATGAAAAATAAGTTAAAATATAGTTGCAGTGAGAACAAGTGAAAATGCCTGCAAAAGAATACCCTGTAGCGTAAATTACCTGTACCATGGAAAAAGATGTTAAGGGTCGAGGAAAATCAAAAAACACTAGAAGGAAAAAATAGCTGTCAAAAAGGGAGGCATTTGTACATAATTGGGGAAAAGGAGATAAAGAAAATAGTATGAGGAAACAGTATTTTTATCCTATAAAAGAGGACAGAAAGTGTGGACAGAAACAAGCACATAAAGAGAATATTTTCAGTTTCCCTCTTGGCAGTGGACGTAGAGGGATTCATTTGTGAAATAAGTCTTTTTTTTGGAAAATACCGTCCACAAGAGAGGCTAAAAGATGTTCCAGACGATGATAAGGGTTTTACTGCGCCTCGTTGAAGAATTATTCAAGTTTAAACTTGGAAAAAGAGGGCGCAAGAAAGGAAGTATTGAGCTGCGTCAGAGTTTGAGATAGAAAGTATTAGGCAGGGAAAGTGGGCGCAAGGGCAGTTTTCAGGCGTACAGTGGAGTTAATCGAGCTGAACGAAAGATGCCGTGCGTATTCAAAATAATTTTATTAAGCCCAGTACATCATGGCGCATAGGAATCCATCAGTTTTCCAAGCTACGTTATAGACAGATTCACGGGTTTCTTGGAATATCTTTCACATAACTACGTCAAATTGCGAAGTCAATGGAGAATTTAGGTGTAGCAGGGTACATCGTAATACATAGACCAAGTGACAGGCACTAGCAGAGTAATGGAGCAAGTGAAAAAATTAGAGGTCTTAACAAGACCTTAGCCGATCTTAGAGGACAAAAAAGTTCATATTTTCCCTGCAAAAATGTCTGATAACCATCGGCGTTGCCGATGGGAGCGGCAATGATTTCAGTCAAGTAGGCGCGATTGATTCGACACGGAGAAGAATGGAGGAGACGATCGCATTCGGGTGGTTGGTAGACGACCCTGCTTTAGACTTATGCCATTGAACATGAAAACTGAAACGGGTACGCTCAGGCTTCAGAAAGTTGAGCATATAAGAAGCTGCAGAGATGCATTGCTGTATCGATGTCGTCAGCGTAGCAGCCGAGGAAGGAATGAAAGTTCAGAAACGGGCGGGAAGGACCAGAAACAACTGGTGAAAAGTGAGAGCACGCAGAAAATGCTCAATGGGTCGCCTTTTTAAACTCATTTTCTACTAGGAATCACATGAGTTCCAGAGAAGAGGGTGAGATTGAAGCTGGAGATGTATTGTTTGCAACAAGCGAGGGTAGGAAAATATTTGAAGACTGCTTCCAGAGGCAAGCTACACTCGAGGAATTTTAATGCGTTTATGGCGTCGATCTTGACAAACACAAGCTGTTGAGGCAGAAAATAGTTTCATACAGCAGGTTCCCCTAAGTTATCCAGAATAGAAGTTGACGGATAAGGAGGGGATAGATGCATCCATTGCAATCGGCCTAAGTTTCTCTGAGTTTGGCTCGAAAAGCCAAAGAGAAGCGCAATCGAAAAAAAATGATTAAATTACGTGGAAGCTTTCCTTTCACATAATATGGTAGTACGAAACAGGTCCTTTCTGCGAACTCCTGTTTTCTTCTTCCCGAGATCTGACCCCTTATTGTTTGAGTTCTTCTTCTATTTTTCTCAGATAAAGAAATTCTAAAAGTCATTATCCTTTATGAATCTAAATTCAATGTAAGACTCCAATTTCTATTTCATATTTGAAAATTTGTTCATTCTTTTCGGAAAAAAGATCTATCCACTCCTGATCCGGTTAAATATTTTATCAAGGATGTTTTCTTTTATTGTCCTAAATGCATTCAAGTTCAAACCGGAAATATCGCTTTGCTTTTTTAGTTTCTACAGAGGCCGTGAAATTTCTCAAGGGCGGCCCCTATTTAAAGCATGAGAGCTACGACTTTGAAGTCAAACATTGCCATCAGCCACTTTATCGGTCCATCCGCACACTATCATAATTTGTAATCAACATTATAAACCTTCTCCTGTCCATCATCATCGCTAAATAGACTGTGGCACGCCTTCTCATCAACTGCCTGGCTTTGGTGGTCAATGGGTCAACCGAATACGAATACTACTGTAAAAGGATGGATTGGTAAACCGTTCTGAATTGGGTTCGCAGTCAATATGTGACGGAGACATAGAAAGCAAAGGGTAAAAAGGAGGCTGAGGCGGATGTAGAGGGATATGAACATAATGACGACTGGGTAGACACATGGGAGTCGCTGATTTACAACCGTGTGGGAGTTACTGGGTAGGATCGAGGGAGAGTGGTAGTTTAATTGCAATTCTGGATTTATCTGTAGGGGACAGAGAGGAGTTGGAGGACTTTGAGGATGGATGGGACGACCTTGATATATCAAAGGAGGTATACCAATAATCTGGGACGCTCGACAGAAATGTAGGGCTGCATTAGGGGTGTGAAAATTGACCAAATATTTTAATCTCTATCCCGGAGTCATACAGTGATGCTGAATTGTGGAACAATATTTTTTATTGTTGCCCAAAATTTATATTTATTGTGAATAATCAAGGAATAATTTTTATATATTTACACTGGCGCTATTTTATGCTGAATTCAGTGTGAAATAATTTTCATGTCCTATAGTTGGGTTTTTATATTATACATGCTATAATGATTGCATTTATGCTACCAACAAATTATTATCTGGATGATTTCTTACCTGGAAAATACTGCAACAATTATTGCTGAGCCTGAATTGTGTCTACCAAAATTATTGAAAGCCTCACCTGATTTTTGTAGCTAGTTCACCATGGTGTAGAGTATAAGTAGTCTAGGTTGTTAGAAATATTTTTTACATCCTCGGGCGATCGAAATATTCCCCTCGATCAGCTACCATTAAATTTGATTTTCTATTTCTTTTTCATTCTATGTCCAATTGTGACATTTATTTATTTATTCAAGTTGGAACCATTTATTATTATTTGGATCTACCTATCCCAATTATTTTGCAGGGTATGGCTTTTTCGGGGTATTTTTTGGCTCTGATCTAGAAGACAAAGATTATAAGGAGTAGAGCCAGATATTTATCCTAATAGTATTTCTTGTTAGTCTCCAAGATTAACTTTAATATATTTAATGGTATTTGGTACTTTAGTTTGAGACTTAACGGTTAGCTGCAAAGTTTATGTGAGCTGACTAAATCGCTTTCCTTAGGAGGACAAGCATATTGGGAGACAATTTGAAGTGCTTATCAAAACAGTTGAGAAGTTGAAAGCATGCTTTGACCTAAGAAGCATTTTCTTTCACGATAATAACTGAGCATATGTAGTAGATCCTTCTCTTCTGTACTCACTTGTGTCCCCTTTACTCCCAGTCCTCATTCGCCTTTTCGTGTTTGGACAACTATTCTTCGGTAGCACACTTTTTCCCTTGCCCATTCTTCGTTATAGGATAATAAGTTCTGAGAATCTAATCTTCGTTGATTTATTCCGTCACAGTGATTGATATATTGATGTATCGCAACTCCTAGAAAAGGACAATAAGCGTGAGTTCAAAAGCCCCAGGGCAACAAATACGGTGGCTGAAACAGAGAGGGAGGCAGCCGGGGCGCTGCTAAAGAAACTGTAGAGGCGATGGTAATGGGTTTCAAAAAGTTGGTGGCAAAGGGTGTATGGAGTGTACCTGGATTCCCACAAGAATCCAGATGAGCCCCCCCTTTTATAGACAGTACGGTAACTCTACTCTAGGAATTCTATACTCTGTTAGCTCAGTAGAACTTACTAGAAAGTAGAGGTGTAACTATAGAATTGTACTATCTAGAATATAACTACGTAAATAAAAACGATGACGTGGGGCTCCACGTCAAATAAAAACATTGAGGGAAAATCAAATTTCTAAAGTCATTCAAGACGATGCAGTTTCCCTGTTACACCACTGTGTAATAGAGAACTGGAATAGCGACAGCGAACAAGTCTCTATTACACAGTGGTGTAACAGAGACATTGTTACAACAAGGGCCGCCTGTTTGATTATTTTGGCTTATCGAAGATTTGGTGGCTGGATAGTGTTTTCGCAGGGGGTTTGTGAATAGAGATGGTTGAGCGCGGACTGGTGGAAGCGGTTGGAGGGGTGTGGTATGTGAATAGGCAGGGGTGGGCGTGGGACTGGTGGGATGAGTTTGAGGGTGAGGTGTGTGAGCAGGGAGGGTTGGGCGCGGGATTGGCGGAATGGTTGGGAGGGGTGAGGTGTGTGAGCAGGGAGGGTTGGGCGCAGGATTGGTGGAATGGGTGGGCGGGTGAGCTGGCCGGACAAGTTTTCTTCGAGGGGGGTTTATATCAATAGGGATGGTTGGGGGCGGGGCTGGAGGAGTGTGGTTGGGAGGATGGATCGGGAGGGGAGGGGTGATGGATGATGGTTACAGTGCGGCATGTGTGTAATATACATGTGATATTGGCGCTTGGGGTGCGGAGTGGGGAGTGGGGAGGGGGGAGGGAGATTGATGGGAGATGGTGCGCCAATATTGAGCAGTGGTGACTTTAGGCAAATTTTGGATCAAGTTGGATGGATGACTGTTGGATGGTACTGAAAAAGAGGAAAAAGGCGCAACTTGGATCCTTTGTACATTGGGGGCGACAACGGCTGTCTTTTTCGTGGCAATTCCGTCACGGAGTGGCGCCACGTCCCCATTTCGTCGTATTTATGTTCTTGTCTTTCTATCTTTTTATCTCTTGAATACAGTAGACGCCCCCTTATGGGGCCTCATCTCTTGGATACAGTAGACGCCCCCCTATGGGCCTCAACTGTATTCAAGCCGTAGTATGTCGTTGATGGGGGGAAACGGGGGGTTAATTTACTGTGGTAGATATGTGAGTTGGTACCCAACAAATTTGTACCCGAGCGTAGATATCGTATCATGTCGTTGATTGTTTGTTATTGTGATTGTTGTCCGTTGTTTGTGTGTGTGTGTAATCTTTACGGAATTTGGAAAACGCATGTGGGAGAACATGCTGAGGGGGATTACAGAGAAACTAACATGCGAAGGGGGATGAGAGAGGAACTAATCGGAAATGCATCTGGTAAGAACTTGACGCGCTTGCAACCCATGCAAGCAGAACACAAAGCGCGTGATTAGGAGGTGCAGCTCCCATTGGGGAGTGGTGCCTCGACGGACAGCAGCAAACGTAGAAAGGCGCCGGAAGAAAGTCGCACCCTCGGCCCAAGGCACCGAACACATCAATACCAACAGGAAGAAGGCGTATATCGTTCGTGTGGCAGACTAGACCGTAGTGCGTGTGTTTCGCACGTTCAGCCATTGAGGCAGCTGCGCCGCCAGATAGGGCACACTGGGAAACGCGAGAAGTGACCTGTGGATGGGCCACTGTGACATCCAAAGCGATATCCTTCGGGTCGAGGCCATATGCACCAGGGATAAAAAGATCTATGCGGAGGGCGGACGAGGGAGAGGACGAAGGGGGAAGGGGAGGAAGCAGATGTTCCAGAGAGGCAGAAATTCCAATCTCCTTACAGTAACGATGGAGAGCGTTACGCAAGACATTGTGGCGACGAGTCTGCCCATCGTCGTACTTACAGGTGAGGGCGTGTTTGCCCAGGGGATCGAGCAACGGGGCGATGTCGTTGGAACGGCGAGCACATACCGACATCGATCATGACCAGAAAAATCGCGCGGCCAAGGCGTAGCGAGACAGCCACTATCCAGGCTTGCGAGGACAGATAGGTGCCGCGGTGAGGGTGCGGTAAAGTTGAGAACGTGGAACAGGAGGACGACTCACGGACGGACATGAGGCGACATCTGTCGTGGTCAGAGGATGAACGGAAGATCCGATTGAACGTCAAACTGTGAAGCTCAGACGAGATAGAAGACTGGAGCCGTTCGCCGGGGACCGGCGTTTGACATCGCTGAAGCAGAGAACTGGGCGACAGGGAAGCCGAAAGATCTGGATAACGGGTAGATAATAAAGAGATCGCGGCCCGAGGCACTTCCTCAAGGTGTAGGTCTCCGAGAATGAGAGCCGATCTGAGAAACGGCTGAAAACATCAATCATCGAAGCCGCATAAGCGGACTCAGGGATTGAAGAAGCGAGAGGAATGCCGAGACCACCGTAGGAAATAGGAAGGCAGGCTTGCTCCCATTCGGAGTCGGTGCAAGGACCATGAATCTGTGCGAACGCCTCCCGCTGCTTCCGGTCGAAGCTGACGGCCAGAGCCGTAGATTGGTGGGGGGAGAGAGTCCGCAGCAGATAAATAACCTTACAAGCCCTCGCACAGAAACTGTGCAAGTGGTAGGCCATCTGGGCGTCATCGAAGGACTGAAGACAGGAAAAGATGCGATCGACTGCAGCTTGACGGGTGTCGCTGAGCACAATCAAAGATGCAGCCGACGCCTATGGGTGTGGTCTGCCTCATGTCCACCGTCGAGAGATAGTTCCCCTCAGCGCTTTTTGCTCCAGTAACTCACCCTCGCAAAAGCTGACGGACGCAATTCACGAAGCGGATCAAGACCTCATACCCCATGCGATAGCAGGAGACAAGCGTTTCGCTCGTCAATGGGTTTTCCCGGTCCTAAACAATGGGTATACTGCGCACCATGCCCGGGCCTTAAGACACACAGTGCTCCCAAAGCTTTCTCCGTCTGGCTCCAATCTTATTGCGAGGTACCGTTCTTCGCCCCTAACACCCAGTGCCCCAGGAGCAACTGCCCGGAAACCCTGGCCATCTTCAGCGACTACCTAATGCACTGGTTGCAAGGCCGAGAGCGAATCGAGCGTCACGACCCCGGCAGGTTACAGTCCTCCCGTCGGACTTAGCAAAGAACGGGCGCCACCCGGTCATGGAGCCCCGTCCCAATGGCCAACACCGCACAAGGCCAAACATCAAGTCTTTGGGAGCACCGGAGGGACAGACTTTTTCGACGTTACATTCGTCAATCCACTTGCTCCCTCCAACATACGGGCCCGTTGCTTCAACCCCTTGACCCAAACCTTCCTCCATTATCACCTATTGGCCGTGCTACTGGAGATTGAACATAGAATTTTCCGGTCGTTCTCATATTTCGACTTCCGAAATCCTCACTCGACTCGATACCCTTCGGGCCTTCGGGAGAATGTTTGACTCGGTTAACTGCGTGTGGAACGTAGGGTGGAAGTCCCATTAGCCTGCGCAGTAAGGCAGCGGCGGAGAAAACATTGCGGTGAGAATGGGCGCGCTGTACTGTAGAATGGCGACTAAAACGTAGCTGTGAGGCCTGTCAGCAGACATGCTGTGTTGGAAGCAAGCAGTAACGCAGAATGCCGCTGTACGGGTGTCTCCCAGACCTTTGGGAATTGGTCCTTGGCACGATTGGCGATCGAGCGTGCCACCTACGTGACGAGGATACCCTCCGTACACACCCTTACCCTTCGGCTGTCCAGCGACCTGAGTACTCTTCCCCCGGAGTGCAGCTTCTAGTATTGCAGGGGCCCTATCCTCCCCTCCACCCACTGTAATCATGTACCGCGTCTTCCCGGGTGATATTATTACAGAAAAGGTAGGGAGTGTGTTTACTGCGGGAGCTTGAAGGGCTGAGAACCGGTAGGGATTTGAAAGTAGACGCTGAGCTACGAAGAGGATGGGCGAACTTTCCATTTCTCCGAGGGAGATGTGGTAAGGATATTATTACAAGCGAGGGCGGACTACATTACAGCCTCTCGACCCTCCAGCGTATCTCTGAAATCCGGAAGGCTGTAGTTTTCATAAGCTTGCCATTTTTTTGAGGACACCTCAACTGGGCCCCACCTCTGAAACAAAGTCCCTGACGACCGACTCTTTCTACATAGATGAGTTGTTACATTTCTGTTACGTAACTCAGGGAGCTGTGCAGTGTATGTATGCGTTACGCTTAGTTGTTGAGTATTCAAGTATTTGTCAATAATACGCTTTCCTGTCCCATGTAACTCCGAAGCCAGGGAATGTGCCAATACACTCGAAATGACAGATGAGCACATAAACTATATACGTATATTGGGCCGAAAAGTCCCCTCATACTGCTTTTGAGTAAACAGTCACCTTTTCCCCGATATATCAACATAGTCAGATTCCGGGTTTGAACTTGGACCTTGACTCAACTCGCCGTAGCACGCGAAGGACAAACCAACTCGAATCCCCCCTTCAGAAGAAATCCGATTGATCTTCGGTTAGGATGACAAGTGCTGCAGAAAAGCGCGGTGGGCTTTGAAGCTGCGGCATTGGACGTGAATCCACACCGCATGCATATTCAGTGTGGCGAAGGCATTGCAGGGCTAGGATAAAGGGCAGCTGAAGTACGTTGCTCACGGCGCGATACTTGAGAGAAAAGAGGCCTGTTGCCCTGAGGCGATGATTTACTGTACTGTATTCATCCAACAAAAAGTACAGAAATGCGCTCATGGGGTGTTGGCCATTGGCCATTGCAGCTATGTCGGAACTTTGCGGTTTGCAAGTGATCGATGTTAGCGTACGGTCAATATTGCTTTCGCGGGAAATGTTTTTGCCTCTGGGATACATGCGAGTTGCTGGTGCGCACATTGATTTCTTTCAAATAGTTTATGAATGACCTGGCATCGGACTGAGTATGTTAGGGGTGACGACACCTTGACTTGATTGGTCATTAGAGGATATGGTATGGTAATCTGTAATAGAACGGGTGTAGTAAGAAACGTATCCCATGTATTGTACGTGGTGTATACTGAACAATCCTTTACAATGTGTGGCGCAGAGTTGGAGAGGTGTACAAATTAAGATATGTAGGGGATGTGATGTAATAAAGATAGTGTCTCAACAATAGGACTACAGGGAGAAGTCTAAGGGCAAGAATGAAATACCGTTGTCACTTGGTAGGGTTGTGTGGAATACAGAAACTTTTGAATGACGTTATCTTGCATCAGTTGCCTTGGGTTTCGTTTTCTGGGCCTTCAGAAATCACAGGTTTGTGCTGGATTGATAACATGCGTCGGTTGACAGCTACCCAACCGACCCTGGACGCCAATGGCGAGGAAGAGATTTAGCGTTGGTCGGATAGAGCGGATGTTGTGTCAGGAATTGAAAGACGAAGCAAAATAGGTACATACCCTGCATCGTACCGGTGCCACCTTGGCACGGGAGCTTTGCCGTACCTGATGCGAGAAATGTTATCATGACTGAGTCATTGCAGACACCTCTGTACAGGGACAGGCAGTTATAAGGTTAATATGTACTGTAGCTGGCATGGTATCCTATGGCGTTTGTAAAGGTGAGGTACTGTACACTTGATCAACCAGCGTCATTTCAGCGCTGTTGAGCCCCACTAGGTCCAGCTGGGACCGCTCGGTCCCCTCATTACGCATTTGAATAAAAGGTCACCTTTTCCCCTGTACAGTTATTCTGTGTGTACAAGAGCTAGATTGAATTTTTGAGCGGGAATTTTCCAATGTTCCAATATCATACTATAGTTGTGTAGTGTAGTGTACTGTACTTGGTACAGTGTGAATGTGCAGTACATGTACTGTACAGTATTGCACCAGTGTAATGATGTGTTGAAATAACGGGTCAGTGAGTCTGAATTCTGGGTCAATAATCATATCGAAAAAGCAAGTAACCAATGATAATATTTTAGGTGGTGGGTTCTTTCAGGGTGGTTAAAAAAGGCGTAGGCAAAGCAGTAAGGGGCTCACGCGAGAGTAAGGATAACCAAAAGTCAGTAAGGTACCCAGCATTATTGGAGATAAAATTATTGGAGACGCTTCACTATTTTACGCTTCTTTACTAATGCTCATTGCATGTATTTGCCGCAACTGAGTCTCAATTTATTGGATTTGCACTGTTTACAGTTGCAATAATGCAGGATGAGTTGAATGACTTGAACATACCGTAGTTCATTAAGAGAAGAAATCATGAGAGGTTTTCCGTTTAACCGCTGTCTATCACGGTAAGTAATAACTGGGAATGATCGCAGATAGTAAAATACGTAATGCGAAGTGGGGCAGTATACAGACAAATTTTAGAATTTGTGACTATATTGTACAGTAGGCAGCGGGAAATGATGGTATCTGTGCAACAAGTGCCGCCACTGCGCAACCAAAGTAATTCGACTTGATGACCTTTTCAAACCGTCATCTGACAGTCAGGCTAGTAGCTTCATCCATAAACATTATGATAACGTACGCGATGACTGACTATCGCCGCTGCGTGTCTTCAGAATTTGATGCCAATGGTGGACTATGTTTACAGTACATGGTAATGAAGAAAACCCCTCGCTGACATCGTCAATGTATCTTTCCACAAGTGTTTACGCGACGCAACCGAATCCTGGACCCTCGAATAGTTTCGATCTTACCATTAGCCCATCGACATCGAGCACCCAATACTCTTTCGCCTCCAATCCCAAAGTGCAAGGTATCAATCAAGCTACCATACGACTCTTGACTACCTCTGCTTCCCACCCGCCTGAACAATCGTCGTCCTCGGGTCAGGAATACCGCCACCTCCGCGTGCAATGCTGTTATCGCTCCCGTCTCTTCATCCCCTACCCGCATGTGGAACCACCGCCCAATACTCCGGAATGGTGTAGTATTGCGAAGAAAATAGTATGGTCCGAACCGACCGCGGTTCACACCACCGTGGGCCACCAAGAGATCCACTCGTCCATCTCTGTCATAATCAACCGCCACGGCATGGCTCCCAATGTCCCCCTCTCTCTTTGGAATTAACCCTGTGACCTGCTGAAATGTTCCATTCCCCTGATTTATCCAAATTACATCGTCTCCCGTTTCTCTCATCACGACAATGTCTGTCCACCCGTCGTTATTCAGATCCCCGACCGAAACTCCGACACTGTTCCCCGGCAAATCTACCCCTGCCTCTGCAGCCACGTTGTCATAACCCCATTTCTGTTATTCCTCAACAGTCTGTCCCTCGTTTCCCCACCTCCAACTTCGTTCCTCGTCAAAAACTCTCTCCTCGCTCTAACTACAATCAAATCCCACCACCCATCTCCGTCAAAATCCAACTCTGCAACACCTGCCGTCGTCCGTACATCACCTCGCTCTCTAATCGGACCAAACACCTGTTCGGAGATGTCAGTCCATGCCCATCCCACCCTCCCAGCCAACTCAAACATCCTGAATTCTTGAATAAAAATCAACTCCATTACGCCATCGCGCTGCCTGTCAGTTACTTCTACCCGTCCTCTGCTCAAGTTCCCTAGCGACTCAGGCAAACTCCGCGCTCTCCAAATCCCATTTCCCAAATTTTCCTGGCCGTAATTTGATGTGTCGTCGACACTTCTACGTTGGAACACCGCCGCGATCATGTCCGGACCTCCGCCCAGCCTCCGTCGTGCAAAATTACGTCTCCGACTGGCATCCATGAAGACGGCGTTACGGTTGCTGCCTCTTCTCGAGTTCCACCCGAATGACTCTGTTACAGGTTCAATACTCAACCCCCTGCCGTTCGGTCCGGCCGACATTTTATACGCCTCCGGCGCGCGAAGCATGGTCCCAGATCCTCCTCCCACACCGAAAACGACCAGGCGTTCTGGCCCGGTCGCCCGGAAAGGGGCAACAGCAACACCGTGAACATCAAGGACGACGGGCCTAAAGGGATTGCCGGTGTTGGGGTTGATGGCGATAGAGAACGTGCCGTCGCGGTTGTTGAGGAACATGCGAGTGTGGTTTAGATTGTGGTGGTTGAGAATTATATCGTAGAAGCCATCGTAATTGATGTCTGCGACGCAGGGGCCGCCGTACTTAAGGGAGATGGGAACGGTGAATCCCCGAATGGCTTCGGCACTCACGTCACGGAATCGAGGTCTAAATCCGATGACGCCAGAGAACATGCCCATTGGAAGCTGGGATTGGGAGGGAGAGGGGAAGGAGAGGAGGAGGAGGAAGAAGAGGGGCAGGAACAGGCCAGGCGGTGGTGAGGAGGGGGAAGCCATGCCGGTTAGTGCGGGTCTGACTGGCATGCGCGTAAGCATTGTGGCGAAGCAAAGAGTATACCTGCAACTCCTAATCAATGTTACCCCTCCGTGGTGGTGAAGAGATACCAGAATTTAAAGGAAGTACAAATAGTGCAACACAATGTTTGTTGTGAACTCAAAGTGATGATTTTGTGAGAAGTGAGGTGAGCTACAATGCACCACACGGTTGGGGGAACTCGAGTCTTAAGACACGGTTTATATGTCTCGCATGTGGTTGATTGCTCTTTGCTGACAGTGTATTGGAGGGCGTGGGATGCAGGACGGTTGAAGTTGCAGGTTGTTCAAGTTGAAAAGAAGGTGGGGTGAAGAGGCAAACTAGTAATGATGAGGGCTCTGAATTATAAGAATTTAAGGCGGAGAAGAGAAAAGGACAGGAGCTCATGCATCTTGCGTGAAGTCGTAGTTGATGTGATTGACAATGTATCTATGGATACGGAGAATAAATTTAATGTTGTATAATACGTATGGTAGACAGTGGAGCACTTCTTACAATACGTACTGTATGGTAGACGGTGGAGCATTTCTTTCAATACCCATGTCAAAAAATGTTCCAGCCCAGCTCTAGCTAGCTATTGTTGATTTCAAAAATATCAAAATATCAAAGTGCTACAAAAATTCAAATGCTTTGTAAGCTTTTTACCGTACTGCACGCCAATCGAGCAAAGAAAACATGCTAAACTGTGCAGCAAAACTAATAAATCAGTCAGTCTCCACTTCCTGCTCCCCCGCTACATTTTTCGCTTTGTAGGCAGCATAACTCCTCCCTTTTTGCTGTATTGAAATGTCCTTTTAGGTGGATTCTGGTTGACCTGATTTCTTCGGGATAGAGGCGGGTATACTCTCTAAGAACAAAACACCCAAACCTCTCCCCCTTTCGAACAAATGTAGGTTACATCATTGAAGTCAGAAGCGGGAGCCAGAAATTTTATTCCCTCTAAAGAAATAGTGTTCACCGCATCCATCCATTCATCCGACCACATCCCGTATTTTTATCCATTGCTCAACGAAGTCAATGCATATGTGATGCATGCACCAGATACCTTCGTCTAATTACACACCTCTGCAGTTTTCCTGTCTTGTAGAAACAAAACCAACAATACTGATCTATCGAGGCAATGCGGCCGTATTACCATCCGTCATTCTCATCCTTCCCTAACATGCACCCCTTTCCCCTTCGAGCATATCCCTCCTCCACTTACTCACCACCCGACCAATGTCCTTGTAGTCGGAATAACACCCCCTCTCGTAACGGCAATTCATCATTGCTTAAAACTGTAACGCAGGCCCGCACAATTCCTACGACACTGCCCTTGCTTTAAAAACTCCCTTGACATCAAAAGCCAGCTATCTCTGACCGATTGCAGGTGCACTAAATGTCAGTAAAGTAAGGAGACAGGAGGTGCCAAGCTGGACTACAGGATGCTGTTTCTTGAGCGCAGCAGCCCGCTCATACTCGATATCTGTACCACCGTCCGGAATGCTCTGGGGGTCCGTGTAGCAACAAAGGTAGGATAACAGAAACGTGTCTAATTACAACCAGGTTGCACGGCTTGGTATTTACAAAATTAAGCAGAACGAGGATTGCGCAAAGCATCAGAAAGAAGGGGGAAATCTTGCTTGGAAAAGTAATGTGGATTACAGGGTCTGGCTGATGAGCTGCCAGCGAGGTATAGTCCGGAAGATAATGAAGGCTGCAGAAGCGGCTGCACTCATACGGTAACACTATTGCAAAGAGCGTGTCGTTCGCGAGGTCAGTGACCCCCTTTCTCGTAGCTCAGGATGCAAGGCAATTTTGCATACATACCGTACTAGCGTACTACTACTACTGCATACAGTAGTGTACGGTATGTGTACATATGTCCTTGGTATTGTCATAAGAAGTCTTGTCAAAGAGGAGGGAAGAAGGGCGAGACGAGAATTTTGCCTTTTGAGGTTGAGCGTCACTACCAATTATATTTCAATCATTAAAACACCCCAAGTGTTCTCCTAGTTGGAAAATGTTAGTTGCCCAGGTAACGTAGTGTTCAAGGGTTGGGCCTCAGGGGCACAAAACCTCTAAATACTGGGCGTGTTTGAAAGGTTCAGCGGTTTGGTATGGAACAATGAAAACAAATGATTGTCATAAGTCATTTCTTGATGAAATATCACGTTAATATATACAGTACATACCCCAGAACCTCGTCCCACTCTGTTGAGAGTTGAGGATTTAATGGACAGTATTCGATATGTATTCCCCCAACAATATTATACCTCCACGGTACGTTTCTGACTTGGTTGAAACTGCACACAATGAGGGGTGAATCCCTGGGACGATAGCAAATCTGCCAAGTCATGATAACGAGGACGATAAATACGACATTGACCGCACAACAGAGTACCCTCTATTTCTTAGTATTGCAGAATACACCATCCACTCTTTGTTTCATTTTCTTGCCTACCAGAAATGTGTTTCATTGTTGAAAGAATACAGTTCATCACTCCAGAGATATATCGTACTCCAGTTGTTCTGTCCAAAGCCAACGCTTAATCAGGCTGGGCACTAAGCTTACAGCTGTTCTTACCGCGAAATTCAGAGCCGTATCCGATCTTCAGCACTACGATACTCGACACTCACTTCCAGGGCTCTGAAATCTCAAAGATTTTAACCCGTCCTTACCTAGCCACATGGTATTTGAAATATGGCTCTTGTGTTTTCAACAAGGAGCCTACAGTGGCGCACAAAGTTGAGAACCATGAAGACTTGGTTCTGTCAAACGCAAGGGCCCTCATATCCATTGTGCTGTACTACACGTTCTCTCAAAAAATTGCTGATCGCACCGGTGTTACGGAAAGTGGCCTCACACCAGTCCTGTGGGTCTTCTGCCTCATTTTCAGACTCTCTAATACACAGACCTCCCCCAGGGTCTTCGGAAAATAGCCGTCCTCCATCCCTAATCAGTAAAGCACCCCAATTCCTGCCCCCGTGTGTCTAATGCCCGCGCGTTGCTGCAATTATCGCCTTCCAAATTCTTTGATACGTTGAACAAGTCCAATTTGTCTTCACAGTGTTTCCTGCGAATAAGGCGTCCTGTCCTGACTGAAAGCAGAAGCACTCAAGAATCTGTCTCGGAATTTGCTGCATATAGTACAGATTACAACGTACTTTACAGTATATCGAGACTCGAGTTGCATGACGTGGTGAATGTTCGTAGGTGTACTCTACGCGTTTTCCCCGGTTCGTCCATAATTAAGGTGACTCGTTCTTTCGCCAGGGGATGTAAGACGACACGAGTTAGGACAACAAATTACTGCCGTTAACAGTTTCAAGCAGCGGCAAAGGATCGACGCGCGTTTGCTTCGAAAATCATTGTCCGTGGGGAAATAATTTCCAATCTTCGGTTGCAATGTTGGAATAGGAAACAGGACACGACCTTAACTTTAGCAAATGAGCCTGAACTCAAGTCTGGTATCGTTAAGAGGCCCAGCAAAAGAGGGAAAGTTTTGGGTGATTTACTCGCGTAGGAGATATTCCCAGTGAAAGGGGAGGAATGGGGGTGCTTTAATGCTTGAAAGATATAGTCGCAGTAATCCCAGGAAAAGTGATTAATTTTTGGACACAAGATTGGCCCTGTCGTTACTTTTGGCGGAATAATGTAATTTTTGTTTGAAGTTTAAAATGAAGAAGTTTAATGCATTCAGTATCCATGATACGATATCTACGCTCCGGTACAAATTTACTGGGTACCAACCCACATATCTACCACAGTAAATTAACCCCCCATTTACGTACGTATCTACTTGGAACAAACACTTCAATGTCGGATAAAATGTCCATTGATTTGGAATCCCTGTAGTCCATGTGGAATTCTCGTGCATAACCAACAGAATAGGGAAGTGCAACGTACAGCGTCACTTCATTACAAGTACAGAGGACTCCCAACCGTTCCATTACTCACGGCAAACCAACCCAGTTGAAAATTAAGTATACCAACCCATTCAAGTAAACCCAATTTAACCCAATTGAAACTCAAATGTACCAACCCATTCAAGGAAACCCAATTTACCCAATTTAACGGACGATAGGTATATAGTTGGCACCCACGAAGCCATTCGAACGGCACTAGAGTTCCTCTCTTCCGCGGAGGTGCGCGCTTTGGGTTTGCATCTCTGCGTGGGTAAGTGTGCCGTCTGGTGGCAAACGGCCCCCCTCGTCTGTTCAGCAGTCCTTCCCAGCCGACCTTCGCCAGGACTACAGTGAAGGGACAAAAGTGCTCCGCCCCCAACTGGATCGGACCTATTCGTGGAGTGGGAGTTCTCAAAGCATGTCGCTTCGCTGAAGCCTCTCAGGGCTTTGGTAACACTGGAGGGCACTCAAGTAGCTCTCCATCTACCACGGACCAGCTTCGGCGTATGTCGCATTAACTACCTCCCACGTGTAGTTTCCCTCCTTCCACTGCTACGGGGGCTGCGGAATTCGATCCCGCCGTTGAAGCTACACTGCGGGGGTTGATGGGCGGGGTTTTGGACAGCAATAATTTTCGGGGACTTGCAACTCCCTGTGGCGCCCTTAGACCCCCTCAAGCCAAGTTTTGGCATCGGGCTTCGCTCTGCGAAGCTCACTGCGGCTGCGTTCCTTTCCTCCGTGTCCCTGACGCGTGCCCTTTGCCCTATCCTTCTGGCTGTGCTACCGAATACTGCCCTTCATTCATACAAATCCGCAGTTCGGGCGCACGACGACTGGAAGACACGAGTGGCACCCGTGAAAGTGGTCTATTTCACGGCTATCGACTCAGTACAGAGGTTTGGGCAGGGGCGACTCGTCCGCCAAGTTGAGGAAAAGGCCTTTGATGCCATGCCGAAGGGAGATGAGAGGACTGTTGCATTCCGAGCCTTGTTGTCAGTGGAGGGTTGCAAGGACTGGCTGTCATGCCAACCGGCTCCGGGGTTGGGTACCTACATCCCGGACCGCAATTACAACACGTGGTTGCAGTTCTATTGCAGGGTGCCACTATATCCTCCAGCTTCGAAATGCCACAAAAGGGGATGCATGACCCTCATGGATCAGTATGGTGACCACGCGCTGTGCTGTGCCTATGGATCCACACGCGGGTGGCGGCATGAATCGCAGACACGTTTGTTTGCTGCAGATCTCTCCAAAGCTGCCCGACACCCTGTCCTCGAGCCGCCACAACCCAGCCATGCAGTTCGCCCGGACATCAAGGCGCTTGGGGAGAACGGGGGCACGGACTATTATGACGTAACCGCTATCCATCCCCTGACCCCCGCCCGCCTTCCCTCCCTGGCGCGATGCCCACTCAAGCCCCTTAACCATGGTCGCCTGGGCAAGGAAACTCGCTTTGCCGAGTTGATACGTTCCAAGGGTTCTGGGCATCGCTTCATTGCCCTTCCACTCTCCACGTTAGGGGCTGGCACCCTTCCGCTCGGAACTTCGCCACCCGGGTTGCGACTGGCATTGCAGCACTGGCAGCCGTTCCGACTGCTGATGCGCTGAAACAGAGAGGGAGGCAGCCGGGGCGCTGCTAAAGAAACTGTAGAGGCGACGGTAATGGGTTTCTGAAAGTTGGGGGCAAAGGGTGTATGGAGTGTACCTGGATTCCCACAAGAATCCAGATGAGCCCCCCCTTTTATAGACAATACAGTAACTCTACTCTAGATATTCTATACTCTGTTAGCTCAGTAGAACTTACTAGAAAGTGGAGGTGTAACTATAGAATTGCACTATCTAGAATATAACTACGTAAATAAAAACGATGACGTGGGGCTCCACGTCAAATAAAAACATTGAGGGAAAATCAAATTTCTAAAATCATTCAAGATGATACAGTTTCCCTGTTACACCACAGTGGAATAGAGAACTGGAATAGCGACAGCGAACAAGTCTCTATTACACAGTGGTGTAACAGAGACATTGTACACTATTCCCTCCCAAGGACTATTGACGTCGTCGTCAATGATACTGCGGGAGTATATTATGTTTCCGAATATACTCTTGGAAAGCTTCCGTTACTACAGCAGATCTATCTTCCGTAACAACAACGAATTCCTTTGTTGGTTGCCACCCGCCTCATGACGTGGCACACCACGCATCATAACCAAGAACTTGAAACCGCGTCCAACCGTTTTGTAATCCAAGATAACCTCAACTTCCTGTTCTGGTACATCAGGCAGCTCAAGCGGTGCAGGTGCAGGAGGAATAGGTAAAGCAATGTCATTGGGCTGCTCCAAATGTGGTGTGTTGTCAATGATATGAATGACTGGATGGATTTTAAAATGATCAGGGAGATCCAGTCGAACAGCATTCTTACCAATTAGCTCCCTAACCACGAATGGCCCATATCTACGCGCACCAAGCTTTTTAGAATCCTGGGACCTAGAATAAACATATGTAAACAACTAGCGATTGATCCAAAGCTTTGAACCGACTTTGTAATCTGGAACCTTGTATCGCCTTGAAGCATATGCAGCTTGCCGAGCTTTTGCCACTTTGTAGGCAAATTGCGCATCCTCAAGAGAAACCTTGAGCTTGGCACGAAATTCGTCCAAGCTGTGAAGAGGTATGCTGCTGCTAGTCAAGAAGTCCAATGGCGATTTAGGTGTCCATCCTAAGTCCAGCTCAAATGGTGACATACCCAGATCATCGCTCACAGCCGAGTTGTATGCAAATTCTGCATAAGGAAGCAGTTCATCCCAGTCATCCTGATGATACGAGCAATAGCAACGGAGATAGTTCTCGATCATCCTATTCATAATCTCAGAAGCGCCATCTGTTTGTGGGTGTCTACTTGTAGACATTCTTAATTTCACCCCACAAAGATTCATCAGTGTCTTCCAAAACTTTGAAATGAACTTGCTGTCCCTATCTGAGGTCACATCATCAGACAACCCGTGGTTCTTGAATATGTTCGCGAAGAAGTCTCGAGTCGTATCCTCAGCAGTATCTGATGTTTTAGATTTAAGAAAATGGACTCGACGAGTAAGTCGATCAACCCAAGTCGTGATCGCATCATGACCGCTCCTCGTCAGGGGTAGCCTCACAATGAAATCTGTAGCTAATGAACCCCATCTGCGGTCAGGCAATTCCAGTGACATTAGATCAGTCAACCTTTTTTGGTTAGAGTCCTTATACTGCTGACACTTGAGACATCCTTCACAATACTTTCGAACATCCCGGCTCTTATGTTTCCAATGTAAGTTATCTAATCCGGACAGTGTCTTCGTAAATTTAAAATGTCCACCAACTTTAGAGTCGTGAGCAATTTGCAAAATGTCCGACACTGACCTTCTTGGTATGCACAAATTTCCGTTGTAAAACAGCCTCGAACCATCTTTTCGGAACATTGGCAGAATTGTTTCAAGTTTCTGCTCTGAACCATATCCTCTGGCCACTCTCCATCCATGGCTTTTAACACTGGACCAAAGAACTGGTCGTCATCATACCGAGGAATGATCTGATCAATGTCAAGGTAGGGAACTTCAACGTCATTCACTGAGATGTCACGGTCTCCTCTAGTCACGTGCGGAGCTCTGGATAATGCGTCTCCCAAGACGTAAATTTTCCAGGCTTCAGTGTGATGGGAAAGATTCCGAAGTTACCGAGAGTTTCCAACCAACGTGCTTCTTTCCGACTCAGTTTCGGCTTTGTGAAGAAGCTCTTAAGCACTTGGTTGTCTGTGAAAATCTCAAATTCAGAACCTTCAAGATAGCACCTGAATCTTCCTAGAAAATTAATCAAAGCCAGAAGCTCTCTGTCATTTGCACTTTAGTCCGAATCAGCTGGTGAAAGTTTCTTTGAATAGAAAGAAATTACACGATCCCTTCCATTCGCATCCAACTGGGTTAGAGTTCCACCGACGGCAAGCTGTGAAGCATCTACATGACCACGAAATGGCTTGTTCCAATTAGGAGCCACTAAAATTGGAGCAAATGTCATCACTTCCTTTAGCTTCTGAAAAGCTTTATCACACTTTGGTCCCGTTTCCCAATACCTCGACCTTTCTTTGTCAGATCTGTGAGAGGTGCAGCAATTGCGGAGAACTTCTGAATGAACCTACGGAAAACTGTATTAGACCTAAGAAACTTCTCAACTCCCTTAAAAATTCAGGTTTCGGCCAAGTTTATAGGACTTCGACCTTCTCAGGATTGACACGAATGCAGTGCTTCCCGACTATTAAACCCAAAAACTTCAGCTCAGTCTGAAAGAAAGAGCATTTATTCGGAGAGATGTACAGCTTGTGGTCCTTAAGTCTCTTTAATACAATTTCCAGATGTTCGTAATGTTCGTCCTCATTCTTACTGAATATAAAAAGATCATCTATATAGAAAACAAGAAGACATCGATGCAATCATAGAAGATCTGGTTCATCAAAGTTTGGAACGTAGCAGGAGCGTTGCAAAGTCCCATTTGCATAACAAGATATTCAAATTGCCCATACTTTGTATTGAACGCAGTCTTTTCGATGTCCTCCGGTTTCACCCTTATTGATGGAATCCGGTTTTCAGATCAAGCTTGGAGAAAAATCTCGCATCTCCAAGTCGATCGAACATTTCATCAGAACGAGGGAGTGGAGCATTATTCTTTTTGGTGATGCGATTTAAAGCGCTATAATCGACAACACCTCTAAGTTTTCCATCCTTTTCTTTCACAAATAAAAGTGGTGCTCCATATGGTGATTTACTGGACCTGATCTTCCCTTTCCTCAGAAGAGACTCGACGTACTCTTTTGCTGCCCTAAGTTCGGATGGAGACAACTGGAATAAAGGTCGATGAGGTGCCTTTGCTCCTTCCTCCACTTTGATCTCATGATCAACCGATCGAATCGGAGGAAGCCCTCTTGGCAATTTATCCTGAAAGACCTCTTTGAAATTTTCCAGTAAGCTTCTCAGTCTTCTATCAAACTTTGAATCTGTCACTCCTGTCATACTGTGAGCTTCAAGTAACTGAAATACTTCGAAGTCACCCCCATGCTCAGCATTCGTCTAAATTTCTTCAATCCCAAATTGGACACATCAATACGGTTTTCTTCATCGGAATCAATCACTGAAATCGAAGCATCTTTCACCATCACAATTCGTTTCCGATAGTCGACATGGATTGTGGGCAACATGCCACGGCATTCCCAACAGAACATCATACCTGGTTTGGGACACAGCCCAACTAGAAGTATATGTATGTTCGCCTAACTTAATGGTTCGGTTGGAAATGATCTCTGATACTTCCTCAGTGACTCCCTTCTGTGAATGGCAAACAATGACTCGTTCACGCCGAATCTCAAACAAGTTCCTATTTCGCTTCAGGAACTCGGCTGAAACCACGTTTTATTGCATCCATCGTCCTTTAGTACTTTGACTGCTATTCCATTCAGTCTTCCTTCAAGTACTAACAAAAGCTCCACTGGTACAGGTCCATCAGTGGGGATGCTGTCATCATGACTAGACGTGATTCCATTAGACTCAGCTTCGGAGATTCTCGACTTTTCCCTGTCCTCTGAGAATTTAGCTCCGGTGATATCCACAACAGTTTCACTCTGCTCATTGGGACATCTTTTCAACTCACTACTGGTCTCACCTGAGTATTCACCAAGTCTGGTGGACCAACTAGTTTCCCGAGTCAAAGCCATTCAAATCATTACTGTGTCCTGCCTGTGTATTGTGGGCCGCTATGCGAGTACACCCCTGTCACCTTTATTCTCGTTTCCTTTTCTGTGTTTCCAAGGTCTACATCCCAACTTATGGCACGTAAAGCATCGGTTCTCCATCAAGTTTTCTGACGCTGCCCGTCGTTTTTACGTTCAAGGTTTCCGATCTCCATCGGCATAGGACCTGATTCATTTCGATTGGCGTGAAATGAACCTCTGCCAGTGAAGAAACCTGCACCATAAAATGCTCCGTCAACGTTGAGAGCAATGGTAGTCGCAGCTTCAAACTTGGATGGGTTTACTTTACAACCTCCAACAGAATGTGGGGTTTGCGACCTTCACAGAACCGCGCCAATTTTTCCGACACACTGATACCGGGAATAATGGTAACCAAATTCCTGAACTCTGAGAGGTACGCAGCCACACTCGTTTTCTGGCGGATCTTGGTAAGTTTGTCGCGAGCTCGAATGAAACTGTCCTGGGGGACAAACTCTGCCTCAACCAAGAGTTTGAAAGCTTCCCATGTAGGAGGAACAGCATTCTCGGACACAACTGTATACCACCAGTTTGCGGCAGTTCCATTCATGAATGTCGAAGCAAAGTCGATAGCATTCTGGGCACTAATGAATACCTCATGGCCCACCTGAATAAGTCTCAGGTATTTTTCGACTGAATGCAACCATGACCGAACTGTTAACGCATCTCGAGTCCCATCGAACAACACAGGCTTATTTGGTTTGAAGAAAGACATGTTCAACAAACCTCTCACTTAAAGCCTTACAATAACACCTAAACTTGAATACAAGCACTTGAAGTTGAAATCTGCAAGGTATTCGTCCTTGGACGACGGGTTGGCTCCCTACCCGCGAAGATAGTGACTCACCAGCAGCTTTAATCACACCTACACTCCGATGTGACTCAGCAATCCGTTCGGGATATCCCCACCAGTCCACTATGTAGACCGCGATCGGTGCCTTTACCCTATAGGAAAGCCTCTGAAGCCGACTCTAATCTAGCGAATAACCAAAGAATACCCTTTCTGAGCATGTACCCCTTAGTCCAAGTCCAGTCCAAGTCAACCCTATGAAGCGTTACCTGAACCCGTGATCCAGTCGGTGCACCTAGCTAACAGCCAACGAGTGAATTGGATTGTATAGGAATACTGTGAGGGGACCCTCAAATGGGGACTTGGTCAGAAGTACGGCTTTACTAAGGCAACTTACTTAAGCCTATCTGTCCAGTCTAAGTATTCTGAAAAGGATCACGCAGCTTC
Source organism: Kappaphycus alvarezii (assembly GCA_002205965.3). Lineage (NCBI taxonomy): Eukaryota > Rhodophyta > Florideophyceae > Gigartinales > Solieriaceae > Kappaphycus > Kappaphycus alvarezii. The sequence continues at coordinate 277,461 of NADL03000866.1, forward strand.
GTGAGGCCTGCACGCTACCTGAACAGAATAACCTACAGAACGCAGACTAGGCTGCACCCCCAAGTTCCCGGTTACCTAGTTCTCCAATTAGTAACCGCAACCTGCGTAGAACAATGGGGTTTAGAGTACCTGGCACTTCAGCCCGCAGATACTCTCCTGTACTTGGCACTCCAGCCCACAAGTACAGTATATGATATTGCTTACAGTAAACCTGTCAGCAAAATTTTTCCAAAAATTCAACAACCCAAAAAAATACACGTGTAAGAAAACCTCGAACTAGAGCAACACGAAAGCGAAAAAGCAGCGGAACCGGCGAAAGCGATGCTACCAGTGAAACAGAGAGGGAGGCAGCCGGGGCGCTGCTAAAGAAACTGTAGAGGCGACGGTAATGGGTTTCAGAAAGTTAGGGGCAAAGGTGTATGGAGTGTACCTGGGTTCCCACAAGAATCCAGATGAGCCCCCCCTTTTATAGACAATACAGTAACTCTACTCTAGATATTCTATACTCTGTTAGCTCAGTAGAACTTACTAGAAAGTGGAGGTGTAACTATAGAATTGTACTATCTAGAATATAACTACGTAAATAAAAACGATGACGTGGGGCTCCACGTCAAATAAAAACATTGAGGGAAAATCAAATTTCTAAAATCATTCAAGATGATACAGTTTCCCTATTCAACCCACTCACCTCGCTTAACGCGGCAAGAACGGCGAAACACAGAAGATACGAGTCCTTTATCGCGTCTTCCGCCGGAAGTAGGCTAGTGTCCGTCCCTATCTCTACCCTCGGGGGATGGCACCCGGACTCCCACGCGTTGCTAACCGACGTCGCACGCAACGTCGCTACGAGGGCAAGGGAGACCTACGCAAAGGTCAATGAAATCTTATCACAGCGTCATGCCGCAGCAGCAGTAATGTCCAACGCAGCGTGCCTGTTGGCCGGCCTCCCGTCAGTTTTCTAGCGTTTTGACGTCTTCCTGCCATTTCTTTACATTGTAAGCCTTTACCATCACGACATCCCTCAGGGAACAGCTGACCATTTTTTTCATGCATTAAAAACACCCCAGATTTCCCCGTTTCCCTGTTACACCACTGTGTAATAGAGAACTGGAATAGCGACAGCGAACCAGTCTCTATTACACAGTGGTGTAACAGAGAGCGATAGAGAACTGGAATAGCGACAGCGAACAAGTCTCTATTACACAGTGGTGTAACAGAGACATTGTTACATGCGCAGCGAACATTGTCCGCTCGTCACACGGCGAGACTCGTCCAGAATAACGCCAGTTGTTCGTTGGAAGGAGTTTTGAGCGACACTTAGGCCGCAAATTGAAATTGTGTATACAGTGTCTTCCAGAGAACCTCCGTTCAGAGAGTATGTGGTGGTAAATCTTTATTTGTCGTACAATGTCGCACAGAGGCATGCGGAGAGTATTCATAAATTAACTACGGATGCGGGCGGCGGGTAGAAACCTGTCGCGCCTGCATTATTTGGAGGCTAAATGCAAAACGGGTAACGAAGTCACGGAGCTCCTGTTGAGGGAGGAATCGCGACGGGAAGCAGCGAAGGAAGCAAGGCGGCGGAAAAAAGCCTTACCGTCGTCGCTCAAGGCGCCATAGATATCAATCCCGACGGGGGAGAGGAGGATTCGTTTTGGTTGCAGAAAGTGCCGTAATGACGATGTTTCTCGCGCTCTGCGAGTGTTGCGGCAGCGCCTGCTGTAACCGTACTTGGCGAATTGTGGCAGTGTGCGGAGGGGTGGGCAACAGTAACGTCGACGACGATATCGGTACTGTGAAGCCCGTATGCAGCGGGTATGTAAATGTCCATTCGTAGCACGGGGGACCCGAATGCCCAGATGAGTCGGGAACCTGGTGGAGGAGCGGATGTTCGACGAGGGCGACGATCCCAACTTCCTGGCAGTAGCGGGCAAGAACGTTGCGGAGGATGTGATGACAACGAGTCATTCCGTCTTCGTATTTGCAGGTCAACGCGTGTTGACCATTTGGATCTAAGACGGGTACGATGTCGGCCGAGCGGCGGGGCAGACCGGACAGCGAGTAGATCCAGGGAATAGCGCGATGCCGAGACGCAGAGCCAGAGCGACTTTCCACGCAGAAGAGGACATTTACGTACCGCGGTGGGGGTGAGGAAGCGAAGAGAAAACAGACGATGCTGAGGATGTGCGCACGGAGAGGAGCCGTGTTCGGTCGTGGGCTGCCGCGGACGGGAACAAGCTATCGGACTTCGATAGCATGAGTTCAGTTGTGATCGCAGACTGGAGCCTTTCGCCGGGGACCGGCGATGAGCAACGCTCGAAAAGAGCCGTAGCTGTAAGCGACGAAGACAGCTGCGGGTGGCGGGAGGATAAGAGCGAGATGGCAGACCGAGGGATCTCTTCCAAGTGGCGGTCCTGGGAAAGGGTAAGCAGGTCGGAGATAAGTCCAAAAGAATCAATTACAGATGCTGCGTATGCAACCTCGGTAATGTCTGAAGTTTGCAGGAGACCTAGACCGCCCATTGAGAAGGGGGAGAGGCATAGAGCCAGGCTCGCTCTGGACAGGGCAGCTGCAATTGGTGGAACGCTTCCCTCTGCTTCTGATCGAAGCTAGCGGCGAGAACCGCAGATTGAGATAGTCCTAGTCTGCGATTGCTCTTAGCAGGAAAATAAAGTGTACCAACCCATCCAAGTAAACCCAATTTAACCCCTAAAATGAACTAGCCTCGCAGAGTGAGGCAAACATTCGCTTGTCGCGGACTATGACCAATCACTGAAGCAGCACGCGTAGACCAAGTGGCTCAGCTTTTAATGAATCCGCAATAAAACTTTCGCCCTAACGCCTCCGTTACGGGCCGCGACGACGGCCGCGTACACGTCAACCACCTTAGACGTAGTCGCAGACGGGCATCCTGGGGAGTCAAAGGCTAGCGGCACAAAATGCCATCCCAGTTTCGAGCGTCCAGGTGAAGCGTGACCATTTTGGTAACAAAGTCCCCCAGCTTCCGTCGTTCCGAGGAATTTGCAGCGGCTCGCGCTTCCCGAGCTCCCCTGGAAAGGAAGCACTGTTGGAGAAAGGGGAAACGTTTGGGTGTTTTACTCTTGGAAGATATATCCGATCTATCCCATGGTTTTCCAGACAACCACAATGTACTCAAAAAGGGTGTACCGACACAGTAATGGGGAAGGAACTACGCTCTGGAGAAAGGCGAAGAGACTGTGACGTCATACGCCACCTGGAGAAGGGGCGTGGAAATTAACGAAAATGTCTCAGTGCAAAGATTTACGCATTGAGTACCCTGCAATGAGGGAAGAGGTTGTGTTCTTTAATGTTTGAAAAATGCGGGTGCTGTGTTCCATAATATACGGCAGCCAGCTGATGTCAGTAGTGATATTGACACTGCAACCTCCTCTATAGGGCCGTCTCAAGACCAGCAATTAGGCGTGCTGCGTTGGACGTTACGGCCTTTCCAGCGTGCCTTTGACAAAGCGCTGCCCGGACTTTTCCACAGGTATCCATCGCTCTCACAGCGACACTCCGGGCGATGTCGGTTAGCATTGAATAGGCATCCGCGTGCCAGCTTACCGGGGTAGAAATGGGATAGGCACGAAACGACCTCTGGCCGCGGTCGCAGTAAAGGATTGACATCTTCTTTGCTTCGCGGTCAGCGGATGCAACATTCTACGTTTATGTGCCTGTTTCAATCGAAAAGATACGCTCTGTGGACCACTACTAGAAGCTGTTGCATAGTTTCTATCAAGAGATACCCTTACAACCAATGGCCCAGCTGTAGTGCAACGAATAAGTTTGGGATTGCTATCTGGCCCAGTGGCGCCGCCGCACTCCTCGCTCATATGCCGTCTCATGGCGAGGGTCTGTGTCAAACGTGAACAACCCTTAATCCTTTGTATGAATCTGTAATGTCATCACCCTTAACTACATGAAGTAAAGATTGAGTTCCCAACTATAGGCGCTCCACGCTGTAGGGTACAGCTACCTAAGGGGGGAAAGGTTTGAGTGTTTTTACTCTTGGAAGATATATTCGATCTACCTAAGCGACAAAAGGAAACATTCCCACTTGCGCCGCTCAATAGCAGCGACAACGGGTGCCCGTCTTGCGCGATGCATGATTTGAGGCTATGCAAGACGAATAGAACCCTCACTCGAAGATATGTGTAGAAAGAGGCGGTTGTGCTGCTCGCGGCGTGTAGCGACTGCTGTCTAAATATTCAGATGGAATGTTTAGATGTACCGTTTTGATATGAATGAGTACTTGGCATCCATTAAGCGTCTCTGTATTGGAGGTGCACACTTCCGGCTGACCTGCCATAGGCGAGCTGCCCCTGGCCTTCAGTTTAGAAAAGTAAAAGTAAGGAAAGCGTCTCATTGGGGAAACAACTTGTCCGGACAACATTTGGGCTGTTGATATGCGTCCATAGTTCTAACGACAAAATTTTATGTAAACAGATTACGGAATCTCCTAACTGCCTCCCTTCCACCTTCTGGTAGATTGGAGTGCCATCTACAGTTTTAGACACAATGTACGGTTTCACAATTGGCTTGACCATGATACGATATCCACGCTCCGGTACAAATTTAATGGGTACCAACCCACATATCTACCACAGTAAATTAACCCCCATTTACCGATTACAGAATGACATCATTAGATTTTCACCATATCTAGCTTGTCAGTCCTCACTCCGCACCATATCGCAACCAGGCAGATGGAGGTCTCTCAGCACTGACACGACCCGAAAAGCGCAAAAGGGTACACTATGCGCTACCCTGTCGTGCCGAGGGTATGGAGCTCCTACCTATGGCCATCGACATTTACGGACAAATTGGGGCAACCGGACTCGAGGCGCTCCATGACATGAGTAACTTCACTGCTGACCGCCGAGGGAAGCATCAAATGTCTGAATTCCGGAGGCTTAAGACACGTGTCTCGGCATTTGTTCTACAGTACACCGCAGTCATGATTGGACCCCTCTATCATATATGAGGGATACTCCGAATGAGCCAATGTATTCCTTGCAACGAGGGTTGCCCGTGAAATACTGTTGGTCATTTCGCAATGATCCATAAAAAAAAGAAAAAGTATGTACAGTATGATAATAATATAGTACTGTGACTAAAAGGGAAACCTACAATCAAATCAACTAGAAATGAAGGATAACTCTAATAGCAAGCCCGTTCTTTTCGTAAACGACCTAGGCATTGATATAAAACTCAATCTTCCCACAATGAATTTCACTATACGCATACCAAATACCATCAATCTCAGTAACGCCATTAAGTCCTCTTACAGTAGCATCTTTTTACCCCTCCCCTACCTTCCCCGACCCCTCAACGAAAATGCCGTCCACGCAGCAAGCAACAATTACTGAAACTACCGTCCTTATCCCAACCCAGCAGCAGGCGGCGAATGCGCTGCATATTCTTGCGGACACTGTGGTAGAGCGAGAAGCGGTACTGCAGGAATTTGATGGCAGCGACAGCGATTTTTCCACTGACGATGAGACTTCATCCACTTCCCCTGTTTTCGACATCTTCTACGAAGCGAGCGGCGCGAAAGCAGTACAAGACATGACTAACTTCGATGCTTCGGAGTTCAGCACTATTTGGGGAACTGTGGAGCCAATTGTCAGTGAGCGCTATAACGTAGGGCCTGGTAGAAAGGGGAATTATGGGGGAAAGGATATGCTTTTTATGCTTTTAACGACATTAAAATTGGGAGGGCAGTGGGAAATTCTGGCGAAAATGTTCAGTCTGAAAGGTCCAACGTTCAAGAAAACGATGACGAAATTCATGGAACTGCTTAGTGGCCCTCTTTACGAAGCAGTTGTAGAACATAATCGGACTATTTTCCCTTTCCATCAGATGCTTCAAGACTGCAATAAGTTTAAGTACTATCCTACCGCTAGGTACGTTACTGATGTCACTTTTCAGCAAGTGAACAGGCCGAGTGGAAATATGCAGGAGGGGATGGTTTATTTTAGCGGGAAACACAAGCTTTATGGGTTCAAAGTAGAAGTGTCTGTGCTTCCGAATGGACAGGCTTTGAACTGTTCGACGCACTACCCGGGGTCAGTGGCTGATTTTGAAATCTTTCAGCGGAATATCGACTTCCACAGAGAGGCCTTCAAAAAGACACTTTCTGAAAGAGAAATTGCATTTATTGGTCCCATCTGTGGTGAGCTCCCAAACTATTGGATTGTATTAATGGATAAGGAGTACCAAGGGGCGAGGGAACTGACCAGGGCATTGATTCCGAAAAAAAGCCGCGTAATGGAATTTTAAGTGGTGAAGAAGAGGCCGCAAACAAGAAAATGTCCTCTGATCGTATTATCTTGGAAAAATTTTTCGGGCGGTTGTGCTCACTGTGGGGGGTAGTAGGAAGTGAGTGGCGCTGGAAAGAAGACCGCTATGATTACGTTTTTCGTCTTTGTGTAGCCCTGTCAAATATTCACATTCAGATGCATCCTCTGCGCTCAGAAGACAACACTCAGCAAAAGTGGTTCAAAAAGAGACTGTATTCTATTGGCGAGGATATTGATACTAGGCACCGCAACGTCCAGGAGCGCTATCGTAACAAGTGGCGCAGGTGGATTGAATTGCAGTTCCGTAATGTATAGTTTAACAGTAGAGAGGTTGAGTCTGATTAAAGGAAAAATTTTTATTGTTTATGAAACGGCCTTCGCCAATCCGAATGTATACGGAACGGGAGGAGGGAAAAAGATCTACAGAGTTTGACACCACAGAGCTAGGGGCAAGAGGTAGAGTTTCGCGTGAGCGGTTGTGTCGCATCACGTCCCCTGCTGCGCTCCTAGAAACGGAGGCGTGGTGACCGGGTGCACCAAATATTGGGAAGTGCTGGGCGATGCTTGTCGCGCACATTGCGCAGAGACGAGAGCATTCCAATGTAGGGTTACCGAGGCGAACGTCATCCATAGTGCACCACACCTTGGCCTCGATGTAGTGGTTCATGAATAATGGTAGGATGCAGAATTGAGCGAATGCGGTTGCGGAGGCAGCGGCTGCCAAGCGGGCACGGTGATGAGTGGAGGATGAGGATCGGGTGTTTGCTGTTGCAGACGGAGTAGCACGTCGGTTTGATTACGGGGTTCGCCCGTAATAGGCCGTTTTTCCTAAGGACCGGTTGCAGGCATGCAGAAGGCAACAAAAGGGATTGTGGAAATCGGAACGCAGAGAATTGGGTAAGTAGGAGATGGACGGGATCGGAAGTTGAACGATGGAGAGGAGGGAGGGAAAAGATTCGGAATGGTAACTGGCGGTCGGCCGGTACGAAGGTTCCACGCGAGGCCTACTGGTCATCGTCCATAGACTCCGTAATCGGAACGTGTTCAAGTACGGAGTATTCTGCGCCTGCGGGCAGGGCAACAGGGGCCGGGTAGGGCGAAGATCCTGTAAAGGTATCTGGAGATGAAGCCCCAGCCCACGTCACCAGTGTAAACCCGTCAGCATCAATCGGAGTCGGGGCGACACGTCGGCGCTTAGTCGAGGAGACCGGGGACGGGGCGGGAGGAAGGGGGGATGAGAAGTGGCAAAGGAGGCGTCTTGACAAAGAGTATTGTAAACCGCCGATTCCATTTCGCGGAGAGCGTGAGCGAAGGCAGGGGCGGGGTACCACTGGCAGGAGGAGGATTACAGGCGAGCGAGCGATTTCGGAGCGAAGGCCAGGGAAGTCGGAGAAAAGTTGGGGGGCGGAAGGTTTGTAGGGAGGTCGAGGATTGCGCAGAAATCCAGGGTAGGATAATCGAAGTCATCAGAGGTCTTTGCCAAGGCGCGAAAGGCAGAGTAGGCTGGCTCTAAGGAGAGCAGGTCACGTTCGGCGGCGCATACAAGGAAGTCGTTCGGAGAAGAAGAGCGCAGGTTGGAGCAAGAGCCAGGGAAACCGCCATTAGATATCGCCCGGCGAAAGGCGAAGGGGTCGTGGACAGGGGCGTCAGGCGGGGAAGTGACGACAACAACGCGTTTTCGGTCGCCTCCGAACAGGCCACGGGTGGCGTGGCGGACTCTGCCCGCGAATTTTGCCAGAGGTGCTTGTCAGAGAGGTCAGCGTGTTGGGTTAGGCCGTGGCTGCCGAGGAAGGGAAGGCGTTGAAGCGGTTTCGGAGCAGGTGCTGAGGTGGTGGCGGCACGGAGGTACGGGGCGGGGGACGGACCAGTCGGAGGGAGTAGGGCAGGGGCGGGCGTCGAGGGCTGCGGAGATCCTGCAGGTGTGTTTGGTTGAGCGGAGGCGGACGTGGAGTGCCGGCAAGGGAGTTCAAGATGTCTAGAATAGAGCGGAATTGGTAGTTGTGCTGGAGGGACGGGGATAAGGCAATGGCAACGGGAGACTCGGAGACGCAAGATAGAAAGGAGACTGTAGCGGTGGGATCGGTGAGGTCGACGTGGCCGTCGAAGATGAGGGCGCAACGCACGAGGTAATCCGTAGAAGCGTGGGCTAGCGAGATGTCGACCTCCGACTGCGCAGCACGGAAACCGGAGAGCATGGCGCAAGGAAGGAGCGCAGGCTCGGGAGATCGATAAAAAAGGGTCTCAGCCAACAGGAGGTGCAAAATCAAGTGCGTAATTAGGACTAACTAGGTAACGTTTGACTAATGATTTTATTAAATTTTAATGATGTGCTTATTCTGAAATCGCCAAGTATTATTAAATGTCTCGCGCTAGGCAATAAGAGGATACAGTAATTTCAGCCAGGTACCATATCAATCCTCTTGGATTGGACGATATATATTCATTGTAAGTCAATCATCATTTATCAAATGATTGAGATATCACCCAGTCTTTGGTGGAGAGACCTATTAATCACCGAAAACAGAGTACATATCCCTCCACCTGACGTCCAGACGGGGCTCTTGCCTGATTCCCCACAAGAAATCATGAAATAAAAGGTCTCTTTTTCTCTATCTAGCTACGGTCCAGAGGGCCATTGTACTCATATGAGTCCAAATGTACTCACATGAGTCCATAGTTCTAGCGGCAAATTTTCATGTTAAAAATTTCAGAATGACACTATTAGCTTTTTACTATATCTAGTAGCACTCTTGGGTAGTCAACCGTGCAAAACTTCGGAGTTTACACCTCAGCTTTTACCTTCTTCACTGCAGACATGGTTGGCACAGAACTCTACGGCATGAACATCAAGTGGCCCTCTTTTGCGTGTCAACTGTCACCTACTTCACTACATGGTTGGCAAAGAACTCGACGACATGACCACCAAGTGGCCTTCTTTGCGCAAGACGTGCAGAAAGCGGCCCGTCACCCCGCCGTCGAACCGCGGGACGGGGTCCATCGCACGAGGCCAGACATCCGGGAGATAGGAAGCAGTGGAGGTACGGACTTCTTTGACGTGGCCTTCGTCAACCCGCTGGCGCCCTCCCACAGGAGGCACAAACCTTTAATCCTCTCACCTCGCTCAATGTGACAGCCTCGGCGAAGCATAGAAGATATGAGGTTTTTATTGCAACCTCCGGGAGAAGTAAGCTCGTGCCTATCCCTACATCAACTCTCGGAGGGTGTCACCCGGACGCCCATAGAGTGCTAACCGACATCGCGTGGAACGTGACCGTTAGAGAGGTGGAGAAATATGGTACGGTCCGTACTGCACTTACTGAGAGGCACGCTGCCAGAGCCGTAATGTCCAACGCGGCCTGTCTGCTGGGGGCCTTGAGCCGGCTATTTAGGGTAATTTTAGAGGTATTACTGCGCACCCTGTAGGATATTCCGGACCACAACCGACCACATCTTTCAAATATTAAATCAACCCACATTTACCCCGTCAACTGTTCAACCCACCACAAAAAAAGTTTGTCAACATTGCACAATTTAACCAAAAATGACGAATTCAAATGACCTGCGTCAAGAACCCCGAAACTTGGTCAACACCCGAGCAACCCTTTTTACGTCAGCAGCTGAGTGTAAGTGACTATACTATTCTCTTTGGAAAAGTAAGCAGGTCAACAGAACTGTGGTCAGCATCGAAATTGAAAGATCAACCGGAAGACGTAAGACTACAATCATCGCAGACTGGTCCATTCAGGACTGGCCGAAGCACGTCAGCTTGAAAATTGTCAACATCAAGCCAGGAGAAGCATCTGAAGGTGGCCCAGCAACATCCAATGAAAAAGAGGCATCTGCTGCCGTGGTCGAGCTATCAAATTGTCAACCTTCAGAAGAAGAACCTCGAGAAGAAGCAAATGGGATGGCCGGAGTAGGAGGGGTATGCAAAGAAGTACATGTAAATTTTTGGACCAATCAAGAGGTATTATAACCGTTGAATGGATCAACGGCACATCGGCCATGAAAGGTAATTGGTCCAGCAGGTGACACGTAAATTCAAGTTCATAACGAAAATGTGGTATCACGTACGAGTTTTACCTTTGCATGTTTCCCCTCGGACACCTTTCTACAATTACAGAGCTTGAAACCCGGAAACTGACTAATAGTGGGCACACGCATGCAACAGCGGGTGAATTTCTAAATTTTTTTGGAAGTCTTGTATTGCTACGCAGATTAAAGTTCATATGCTGAAGGTCACTTTGGAGAAATCAGTCTACATCCAAATACATTCCAATGGGAATGTTTGGAAAAAAAATTTCGAGGAACCGTTTCAACGCACCTGTCTCATGTATTAAGTTCAGCCACTACAAAAGAAATTGAAAGCACTGACAGAAAATGATCTTTGGACAGTGGAATAGTGGAGTCCATAACATGAAGGCGGTCAAGTGGGTCGCGATTGTAGAGAATTTGCGAGGATGAAAGGTTGTCGCGCTGGTACGGAATGGGGGGAAATTGGACGTCAGGAGGACTCCCGTACTATGTCGCTATGGAACGTAACCCTGAAAATGGATGTTAAATTAAGACTGGTTGCTGCGATGTCAATGGCATTGTATTGAATTTGGAGATTGTTTTGTCAGCATCTCACACCAGTAATCGGCTCTACGAGTCGAATTTCCCTCATGGTACTGCTATTTTTCTTCGCCTTACAAAGCCTTAGTTTCATTCAAATCGACTTGTTTGTGCAGACTCTGCATTTGCCTCTGTGGCTACAGCCATTGAACTTTCCGAATACTAACTGACATTTACGGGTTTCGTCAAGAATGCGACAAGACAGTTTCCTCTGTCATTTTTGTCAGGACTGGAAATTTTTAGGCGCGGAGATCATATCTGTATGGTGAGTCCGAGGACGTAAAGTCATTCTTCTATGATGGCTGTTATGTGGATGGATAGATAGAGACAGAAGATGTTTCGTCAGAACTTCCGGTACAACACTTTCGTCAGAGCCGATCACAAGATCTCGTTGGAGATATGCTGGCAATGAAATGGTGCTTGCAGAAATAAAAATTACAGTACCAGCGTTTTCCAGCACATACAATAAAACTTGCTCCTAGATTGACAGGCATAAGAGATGCAGACAGGACGATCTTGAATTGGAGAAGAAATTCGAAGTCAAGTATTGGTCCTTAAGGTGTAATACGTTTTTGCTTGAAATTTGCGTCGTTGACTCATGGCTGCTATACAAGGATTAAATAGGTGCGATAAATTGCATGTCGCAAAAATAGTTTTGTGCAAAACTTGCAGAGCAACTCATTAACAATTAATTTGATGCTATTGGCCTCCACAGATCCGATTTTGACGTTCCAGAGTATTCTATTCCCTCATTGGAGTACAGTACTGGAATTCACTTGGCGTGCAGAGTAAAAAGGCGCAAAGGAGCCAATGGGGCCCCAATGAAACCGGCGTTTGAAAGCAGATGCATAATTTACAAATCTGACAAGATGTCCAATTTTCTCCACTCTGAGTGCCTGGCGCTGAACAAAGAGTTCTGGATATTTCATTCATAGACAGGACGTAATCACTTTCAAAAATGCTTATGAGATGTCTACTTATGTCATAATTAGATGATGCTTTATACTACTATACCGTGATGTTTACTTGTTTATGCTTACATTCTATGTAGTCTGACTGAGCAAATATAAAAGAACTGAGTCCTTGACTTTAGCCGCCTACATTTCTGAATCGCGTTGTTCGACTTGCGGAACTAGCATACATACCTATGGCGTTATTCCCCTTTATGAATGATCGGTGAATTAGCCTCAATGCTCATGTTCAAGTGGGTGCGCTAAGCAAACTGAGGTAAGAGCTGTGGAAGAAATGTCGACCTTCCTGAACGAAGTTTTTGCCCTCTTGCGGAGCGCAGCGAGTCGGACTCGCGATTTATTTTTTATATTCTATGCTTGAGGCCATTAAGGCCACAGCGGTTGTTTTTAACTGGGATGAAAGTACTTCTTTTATAGTTAGGGTATGTTAATCTTCAGGGATTCAGCACACCAAAGCATAATTTTAATTAAAAAAATTATGCATATTTTCGAACAATTATTTGTACTCATATGAGTGCATTTGCTTGTCCTTTGGACACTAGGGTTACAAAACTCTCAAAAACTTTCTCTCCCGATCCTCCCAGTTCTGAAATTTGCCTTTGGATCACGAACGAACCTAAATCCTCCCTTTCGCTGCGCCAGGGACTTGCGTACCGTCCTGAACGCTACAACGAGTATTGGAACTCGAAATCTCCTTGTGTATCGGATTAATCAAAATACTTTTATTGGGAATTCTTGGAAGGTCCTTTGCTTTGTAATCTAGTCCTTTGCTTTGTAATCTGCTATCTTCTTTAACAAATCCAACGAGAAACAACTGGAATCATTTTTCAACGTACATGAGCGTACATTATAAGTACATCAATCTAGCAAGACATCACTGTAAATTAAATACACCGTATACTGAAACGATAATCAAGAACGGAAGTCGTATGAGGCGTGATAGTATAATTTAAGTGTTGATGTCGTTCGAAACGCATAATTACCTAACTACGTGGTTGATGTAAGCGACAACTTTGATGCATATTATAGTAACGGGAGCGAGAGAAAGTGAAGAGGACGAAAAAACAAGAAAATACAGCTATAGGCAGGGGAGCAGGACTTACCAACGGTCTTCTGTACATAAACATAATGGAGACTCTTCCTAGGTCTGATAGAGGCTTTTAAAATCTTCATGATTTGGATCTGCAGTTGAAAGATTCTCCCAACTTGCTTGAAATCTCGTAGAGAAATATATAACTAAGCTCACATAGAAATTTTAGATAATCTTGAAATATATAAAACACACACTATATACCATAAAATTTATCCAAGAAAATTATGGTCTCAGCAATGGCTGGGGTGCATATATTATCAAGCAGGAAGATCTAAGTGGCATCCAAATTGTCCCCTATTGGAAAGGAAAGAATGTAATTTAAGATGTTTTTGCATAGAGTTCTCAGAATTGCAGAAGTCTCCGAACATATTACCGTTCACGAGAATTCAAATATTACCGATACATCAACAATTAATGGAAAATTCATTACTTTTGAACACTCAATCAGATTAAAATGATGTTTTAAACTTAGGTACTGCATAAAAGTCGGTCTCTTATCTAGAATTATTTCCTTTGACTTTCTTTTTCCTACAAGCCCCCGCGTTTTACCTGTATAAATGGTTGGTGAAAGCAACGATATATATGAACGCAATCTTTCGAATAATATGGGCAAAGTCGAGCTATCTTGCATTGAATCAGCACTGGCAATAATTCTTATTGGAAAGAGAAATAGAAAACCACGTAATTGTCCCTTGGAGAACAATCATGAGAAATAATATACGGCAAATTAGCATATAAACAAGTAATGAATTCAAATTATGGCGTAAAGTTGCCCAGAAAAACAGAAAATCGAATTGCACTACCATGCCGCCCAAAATACGATAAATATTGTCGCGTCATCACCAAATCAAAAATATAGATATTTTTAATGACTTACTGTCAATTCTTGTCTAAATAAACAGTAAATACGACTCAAAGACCAGTTCGTCGCACATTAGAATGTCATTCAAAATTTCGCCATGCATTTCGTGTTACTGTGAGACGAAGTGTTCACCGGCCTCGAAATTTCGTCTGTAGCTAAGCTGTTGCGAGGAATGAGTTAAAAATTGTTGGGGGATAAATGCGAAGTGTTACGATGAACAAGTGAAAGAAATAAATGTGATGCATTTATATCTCTGAGAGTTTATTTGAAAATTTTTGATCCAAAATTTGTGAGAGAGATCTCAAGGACAGAGTGTACTTCTTAAAAGCAGTTTATTCGGAAAAAATTATCTTTGTCATTTTGTATGGTAATACAATGAAATCTGACTTGGAGAATATCTATACGGAATTTACTGGAGTATCCAGAAAGAGAGACCTAAGGAAATGCAAGCAAGGCTAAGATTATCGTCAACAATGAGAAGTGAGGCATAAGTTAGAATTCTATGTGCCTTGAAGACATCTATGGAACCAAAACGTCTTTTCTTTGTTTGTCATAAATGTACCTGTGAGATACGTAGAGATCTTTGAGTAGATTAGATTCGTCTTTATGCAAAGAAAATCTGCTGGAAGCGGTTTGTCCTATGAAACATATTCCAAGGCTGGCCTTTAGTCAGTTATGTAAGATATTTTCCGTACTTTACTTTCGTAGAGCATGGATATGACTGCTTAGCTCCCGCAAAAAGCCGTCCTTGGTATTTAAACTCCAAAATACCCTCGTTTTTGAGGAGAAGTATCGGTTGTTTGATCTCTGGAACAAAAAGAACTTACATATGCTGCATTAGTTGTTTTTTGAGGGTATTTGAAAAGGTTAGATCAAAGTATCAAATTGTAAATTTACTTCCTTTTACTGCCGCCGACTTTTCTCGGAGACGAAAATTTAGTCCAAAACATTTACACACCCGCAGAATAACTGTAAAAATTTTGAGACCGGCTTCATATATATGCGTCTAGAATGGGCAGATCTTTCCTCCCGTAACTCTAACAATTAATTAAATTGAAATTGAACTGAATGCACCCTGAAAAAGACAAATAAGGCAAGAGAATTCAACCATAATTCCAAACAGGATAAATTATTGTCAAGGAATTCATGAATTGCTCTACGAACTCAATAAATTACCGAAAGAAACGAAGTGAAGACTTTTTCTTGGATGTGGCAGAAACATCAAAAGATATTTCGAGCCACATTTTTCGCGACAGTAGGTATCCATAATCGCTTAAGCCACATATAAAACTAATTGAAAATTATTCAGGTCGTCTCTCTGTTCATATGGACTTATGGTGCGGCCGCAAACAAAAAGTAATAGCAGAGGATCTCTTGCTCCTCTGATTACAATGCGGAACAATTTGAAATAAGTGATCAATTCTACTGAAGAATTTTGGATGAAATTGAAGTTTTATACCCTATGAAAAGTGATCAAGGAACATATTTAATATAGTCAATTGCATGCGACACCAGTCGAAGATGGAAAACAAGAGAAATATGACGAGAAATGTTACTATACACAGGAAAATAAAGGAATAATGGAAAGGTCTTAGCGAACTGCGAGGCGTAGCAAGAGTTAACATTCTAGTCCCTTGGGGAGGAGTATTTCGTATAAAGATGCCGGAAACGAAGGATTAGCGCAAGAGAAACTTCATTTTTGCGGGTGAACCAAAGAGACCACAACAGAAAGTTACTGCAGCAACGAATATAAATATGAGATATTACAGTTTACTTCTAGCTTTGACGGATCTGTTGAAGCTTTCGAGTCTTGCGAAAAAAGGCCGTTACAGATATATGCAATTCGGAGAGGAACTGACACGGCTCAGTGGCACAGACTAGCTGATGTATCACTCAGTTCTTTCTTTAGATTCAATTGGTGATGAAAATACTCACTAAAAGTACGTTCATAGCTATATTAATGATCCTCAAGTAGTTTTTGGTCTCCGGATAAGGTCATTATATCCATATTGGACACTAGATGGGTTTCCAAATGATATTGGACATCATCTGGAAGTTTTTTCACTAGAATCACGTTGTAATACTAGATTATTATTTTTCACTACGTTGACCTGTATTAGCAAGAAAAATTGGATGCGTTACGTTTCTTAACTTTACGTCTAAGTCAAAAGCGCACAATTCTTAGTAAGTGAGGCTTCATCCTTCTGCTCCCAGTAAACTTAACCCGAAATATGATGCAGTATAAAACAGTAACTAATAAGAGCCTCCATTTATCATTTACCAAAAAATCGGCTCTACGGCCTAAGCAGGTGCCATCTTTCCTACAGGAAACAAAGTGTAAGGTTTATATCTTTGAGAATAATTTATTGTGCTGGGTAACTCGCCCGGTGTGACTCCGGAAGAACGAAAGATAGGTATCGAGGACATATTAAAAAGCCACAACAGTACAGAGTGGATATTTATTGTACCGAAAGTTTGTACTAAATGGAGAGCAGTTTCGTTACTTTGGCAAATTTGTCGAAAGTGTAATTATTGCAAAAGTTGATGTCTTTGGAGCTTCCTCGCATGCCGAAAGACATATTCCCATTTAATACTCCTTCACTTTGAATAGAATCCATAGTGGTAACCCGAAATTTTACTTTCTACCAAATTGATACTTCTAGGCCCTGTGGCAGTTCTGCCGAACCTGTTTGAAGAAATCAAGGGAAATGGCCAGGAAGGAGCATGAACGTGCTTGTTTTGACGTAAAATATCTTTAAATCTTGCTGAATAGGATTTTGCAGGTACTAGGCGGAAATAAGCGCGAAAAATAATGCAGAAATTCCTGAGATACTACAGAATAGAATAAGTTCAATATGAAAGTTCTCATCACCGGAGGCAACGCGACTGTTTCGGATAAGCATGTGTAGAGCAGCAAAACGTTTCTGATTAGCGAAAATTCCTACATACCCTGTTGCATCTTCTCTTCAAAGAATTTGGTTGCCATTTTCCCGGAAGAACACAATAATTTGTGCGTCAAGGCATCGAGATAAAAGAAATAGTCTTGTGAAGGAATTTTATTCGTACTTGGGATTGTCGGAAAAATAATCGCTATATATTTGATTCTTGATGAAATACATTTTCTCATGCTTCTTCAGGGCTTTATTCACCTCCGTATTCATTCTAATTTGATTCTAAATAGCTTGAGAGATTCGAGAAAACATCAATTGAGCACTTGGACCAAGTTTGGATGTCCATTTTGGTTGTTTTGGAACAGATATCCCAAAAAAAGTGAAACAATCAGGCATAGACTAAAAAAATTAAAGTTATACCGAAAAGTAAAGATGAGAAAACCTTACCTATTTTCTCTGTTCCTCCAAAAAATGGTAGAGATTTCCCTAGGGATTAATCATAATTTATGTAAACTGTCGTACTAAAAAATAATAAAAACACCCAGATCACACATGAGAAAGGCCACGTCTAGCCTCCTTTCAAATTGATCAACGCAGTATATCTTTGCCTGGATCGGGGCTTGTGAGGTGCTCGAAATTATCATATTCAGGTGGCTTTTTTGTGTTCTCAATAACAATTGATGCAATAAGAATAAAAATAAAGGAAACGAACTTGAATAGTAATTAGACAGTTAAAGAGTATGGGAAGGGTCAGCTTCATTTAATCTGAGATATATGACTGACAGGCATTGAATTTGTAGGCCTTGGATTTAATAATCAATTAAATCTATGCGTCCGTGCAATGCTGGGATTGAATTAAATAACTCTTCATACAATTAGAGAGTAGAGGAAAAGAACCAGAAAAAGGCTGCGTTAAAAGTCAATGCCAGCATGGAGTGCCCATTCAAAAGTTTATCAAAAAGCTTATGGAATAGTTTCGTTTTATTCTCACCACTATGCTCTCAAGCTTCATGATTACAGAGAGACCCGTTAGGTTTGAAACTGCAGGCGTTGCTACGGCGGCAGGAACTCGCCCTCTATTTCCAGGCAATTCAGAAATAAACTCTTACACCTCTTTTAGCTTCTTCAAATAGGCTCCTTAGAAGCTTTTGTAAGTTTTGATTGTCTTAGTTGCAGCATGGAAGAGGGCCCAAGAATAATGGAATTGTACGGCATAAGCCTAAAGTTTGTGTATAGCTACCTGATTTATGATCCTTTTCTTTGTAGTAAATGCAGAAGACCCTCAATAAAAGGTCACGTAGCTGTCTATGAAGGGTAATTGATTGATATATTTATCCGATGGTTACGGTATAGATTGCGTTAAAAGCCATAGAGAAGTACTGCAATCTGGGGAAGCAATATTTTTCATATTTAACTTATTTCTAGGATCAATAAAGGCGCTTTTTGTATCCCAGGATGCATTGGAATCATTATAATGCATTTTAAACTGTATAAGAGGCGAGGGAAAAACCTGTATCACTTCTTGTGCAAAGCTTCGTTTGAGGCCAAAAGCGAAGCACCATAAAAGATCCCCGGTTAGATTAAAAAACTTTGGAAATGTCCGATGTTTATCCTCCAGTTGGTAAATGGACAGCCAACGATCCAGGAAGATGGTGTTCTCAAGCATACTAGCTACTAGCACAGGAATGCAGTTCTTTATTATGATATTGACATATTCAGCCCCTTTTTGAGATTAAAAGAGAAATAAGTTACAGAGAAAGATTTTTTCGTAGATTATAAAGAATTTGTGCAGCGATTGGAACGAAGCTTGCAAACTTCGATTTCAGAAATATCTTGATAAAATAATAATCGGATTTCTACTTGTTTTATCTCTAGATCAGCAAGAAGTTGAATTAAGGCAGCACGTTCGGACCACATAGCTGTTCAGCTCTGTCTGCAGTACTTCAATTGTACTTATGAAATATTAATCAAGGCTCTATTCAGGTTTTCGGTCTTCTCCCAAACGAGAAAGAAAGTCGGCATTTGATTCTCACGTCCAGGTCTATATATAACCTCGAACCTGTATTCCGCAAACCGATCAAGCCATGTGGACAACAGGTGTTGTACGTACTTCTTTTGGAATGCTGTCTTGAGTGTCTGGTGGTCATTTACTAAAGTAAACTTTTCGATCGACAAAAGATATACCCTAAATTTCTTCAATGTGAAAACTGCTGCCAACGCCTACTCTTCGCACACAGAATATCTTCTCTCCACCTCTTTCAAAGTTCTGCTTACAAACTGGACTGAGTGTAATCTACCTCTTTCATCTTTTTGGAACAAAAAACTCCAACAGCATGTTCTGAAGAATCTGTTTCTGCTATTAAAAGAACCTTGAAATCAGGATAAATGAGAACTGGAGGGGCGCAAAGCTTTTCCTTAAGATGCTTAAAGGCCTTTCAAATGTCTTGGCTACAGCTGAAGTTTTCAAATTTTCAAGTTCCAGAATGAAGAGGGGCCGCTATTTTAGCGAAATTCTTAATGCACCTCCTGTAGTATGAGGCAAGGTCAAGGAAAATCCTTATGCCTGCCTTGGAAGTTAGCTGGGGTTCATTACTGATTTTAGAGACCTTTTTTTGGTCCAATTTTATCCCCTGTCGTTCTACTATATGGCCCCGTAGTTTTACAGAAGTCTGTGCAATGAGACACTTGCCAAGCTTAATATTCAGACTGAAATTCGATATCCTTCTAGCCACTTCTTTGATATGAGTCACGTGTTCCTCCAGTGTTTTTGAAAAGATGACTACATCGTCGATGTACACCCTTGTAAAGGGGAGACCCTTCAAAACCTTGTTTTTCATTCTTTGAAAAGTTTCCGGTGCGTTCATGAGACTAAAAGGCATCACTTAGAATCTGACATTTCCCATTTTACACGTGAAGATTTTCATTTGTTTGCATTTTTCTTCCAAGGGAATTTTCCAGTAGCCAGTATAAAGGTAGATCGTCGTAAAATATTTCCCATCTTTAACGTCCTAAAGAACTTCTACCATGTTTGGAATTGGGAACCGACCAGGTACCATTTTCCCGTTCAAAAACCTGTAATCGACGCAGAATCTGTGTCTCCTGTCCTTCTTGGTCGCGATGAAAACTGGAAAAGATCATGAAGAGGAATTGGGGCTATTATACCGTTTCTTAGCATCTCGTTGGCGTTATTCTGTATCACCTGATCCCTGTTTGTTGGTTGACGACGAAGTTTATAGTAGATTGGTTTCAGGTATTCCAGCTCAAACATGTGGTTCAGAGGCACATCTGCTTGCCGCAAGTCTGAAACATCCCATGCGATTACCTCTGATGATACGAGTCTTTCAGACAATTGATTGGCTACTGAAGATGGGAGGTGACGAACCGTTTTTTCGATTTCTACCACTCATTTCTCACTTTCTGTTGGCTTTTTGCTCGCAGAGTCCGCCTCTACCTGCTCCTATGAGGCAGAAATCTTCTTTCAAGCACTCATTTCTTAGATTTACCCCCATTTTCAAACTCTTTTTGCGTGAAAAGAGCAACACACTCTGGCTTTGTGTCGTCCCCGTAGCCCCTGTCGTCATCCGTTTCAAAGCAAGAGTCTGATCTGTTCAAACCGAAGTTCAGGATACCTTCCTCTGAGTTGTTTGAGCGGTCATTTTGATCCTCAACTCCATAATTGGAGGGGAAATCTTTTCTGTTAGTTCCATCTAAATTTCCCAAACTACCACCCCTATCGTAGTCGAGGGGCATCCGACGTTCCGTTCCATCGACCTGAATTGACACGCATTGATTGCCTAGATCGATGCAAGTTTCCAAATTCTTCCATCGGGGGCAGCCAATGATTAAATCAAATGGGAGGTCAGACATGACTAAGAAATTTAAATTAAGGCCAAGATGACTCATTAAACTCCCCGAAATTAAATTGGGAACAGCCCTGAATCGAATAACGCCTCGCGAAAAACCTGGCAAGAGCTGCTCGCCATCCTGACTTAGAGCTATGCCATGGTCTCCACTGCAAAAGACCCGACATCCAGGCAATGGGAAGTAGCGGAGGGTCCGAATGTTTTATGTTACCTTCATGAATCTACTCGCTCCCTCCAACAGGAGAGTGAGGGACGTCAACCAGATGTACCATCTGAATGCGGCGCGGCAAAGCAGAGAAGATATTAATCTTTTATCGCGACCTCCACCAGAGGTAGGCTCGTGTCTGTGCCAATTTGCACTCTTGGAGGGTGGCATTTGATGCATTTTCAGTGCTAAATGACGTGGCAATGAACGTGGCCATGAGGGCATTGAAGACGCACGGAAATGTTCGGGGGGTTTGATGCAAAGGCACGCTGCAGCAGCCGTCATATACAATTCGGCCTGCTTGATGGCTGGCCTGAAGGTAGCTTTTTAGGGAGTGTTGTTCCTTCCCCATTACTGCTTCGGTATACCTTTTTGGGTCGATTTTGGTTGTCTGGAAACTATAGGATAGATCGAGTATATCTTCCAAAAGTAAAACACCCAAACCTTACCCTCTTCTAATCTATGAAGTTTTTTCGGTATCTAAGGATGTCAAGGGTTTGAAGTAACGAACTCTTCTGGTAGGAGAAACAAGCAGATTCACAAGTGTGACGCTATTGAAATCACTTCCTCATCTAAATTTCGTAACCCTGGTATCTGTCCTCGTGCAGTGTTGAAAGAATGGGGGTGGGGCTCATTAACCGGTGCCGAGCGGCCTTGACAAATTCAAACTTTAGGAATGCAACCTGGCAATTACCATATGCCTCTAAATTCGCCCCCAACTATGTGTGACATCGGCGTAGCACATCAAGGTAAATTTACCGATCGTCCCTTTCCTCCTGTACACGTGGGCATCTTCATCAGAGACAAAAAAACAAGAACGAACCCAAGGTCGGGACAGTCAACCATGTAAGCAATGCAAGAGGTAGTTTTCGAATATTTTCTGAGATACGGGATAGCGAATTTTAGGATGCATCCTATCGAAAGCGAAGAGGGTGACCTGGCAATAGTACTGAATTCAATTAGAAGATTCAGGGAAAGGGGACAGTACAGGGGCCCCAAGATGGTACTTCCAATTCCAGCCCAAGCTCTTCTCCACATGTCTGTTGCCTCACTTATCGCTTCCTATGCTATTGTAGTTACTACCACCAATTTCAAAATCATGGTAGAACGGTACCCACTCATTGCGGTCCTCGACCGACTGCCAACTGCCTAGCTTTTGAGATTGTCGCAAGCACGTGTAAGGCATTCTTTAACCGCGACACTGGGCATTGGAAGTAACCTCCTGATATATGTAAATCGTCGGGAGAAGAGATATTCAGAACGAACTACCCCAAGAAGGAGGTTTTGTAAGCGAAAAAAATGCTACCGTGATATAGTTGGACTAAAAAAAGGATTGGATAAGAAAGAAAGTTGCGAATGCTACAAGCAAGTATATAAGGGGCAGGGTCTACTACTGATGCTCTGTGACCAGCGTATGAAAACTGCTCCTTGGATCTGAAGCTGATTCTCAACTTCCTACTACTCGGGACTTGACTTAAAGTTGTCTGCCAACTTGCTTGATCTCTCCATGGGGAAGCAGCTTACCCAGCTTATTAAAGACTTTTGGATGCCCCTAACCTCCGAACAAAACTACAGAAGATACCAGTAAATACATAAAACACTTTTTTTGGATGATATACTCTAAAAAAAGGATACTTAAGACACGAACAATCGATCTGGTATTCTTATTTCCTATTCTCTAGGCCAGACCCAAACAATTCCTCCAAATACCCATGATGCCCAAGTAGTCCCCACAAATATCTGCGAAGGGCTCATAACTCTCTATTCTCTCCTAGGAGACATCTAAACTACTAAAGATATCCCCATCCGGTTCCAGCGTTGGGAACACTTGTTCTACACTTTCCAGCCCCGGCCCCACCATTCTAAAACTTCCTATGTCTCCCTTTCGCTCATCCTCTTCTCCATCGTCCTCCTTCTTATTCTCCTCCTTATCCTCCTCGCCCTCCTTCATAGGCACATATTAATGTAGAAATGGATAGTTACGTGTAATTCATAGTAGTCCCGCGTAATTGAGATGACCCATTCCCAGGCCCCTTTTCCTCCTATTTGAATCACTCTATAAATAAAGATGAGTGTGCCTCGTAGTTGTATATAGTCCTGTGTGAGAAGAAGTTCTTCAGGCCTCTGATGGTAAAGGACCAGAAGAAGTGCATGGATTGCCCTCATTGATCTCTTCCCTGAGCTTGACAAGAGCTTATGATGCGGGTGTTTTTCCTCCGTGAAAACGCAGGGGTTCGGATACTCTGTTTGAAAGGCCTGACACTTCAGAGCCTGCTGCATGGTTTTCCCAAGGAGAACAATTACTCTAGAGCCGACTTAAAACGTTTGCACTGGAGGTTCTGTACCCTCCCTTCTTTTCTGTGTTAACTAACATGCGGTGTGAACTCCAGACTTTTGTGGCCAGTAGTTCCACTTCTCTACTCCCTTCATGGATAATATTACTTTCTATATCTCTCTGTAGCATTCTCGGAGCCCTTACGTACATTAGATCAAATAGTGAGCGTCCTCTTCTTCCTCTTCTTCGACGATAGTCGTACAACACATTTGTTAAGACATCTTTCTAGTGGATTTCATTCTCCGACATAGTTTTTGATATTGCTCGTTTGATGGTTCTTATCATTTTCTCCGCTTTCCCGTTTGGTATAGGAGCGTATGCGAGAGCTATCTTCAACTGAATCCTTTTCTCTTCTAAAAAACGAAGGAGAGAAGTTGCGGTAAAACAAAGGGCGTTATTCGAGATGATCCTATTTGAAAGACCAAACGATTCAATTATTTCTTTTTCGATGAATCACAGGACTAAATCAGCATTAGTCTTCTCAATTGCAACTGCTATTGGCCATTCACTAAGATGTTCCATCCCTTTAAGGAGATATTTGTTTCCGGAAAAGGTTTCCTGGAATGGGCCGGCAAATTCGATTGAGACAGTTTCAAAAAGACCGGAAATTGGAAAGCTGAGAGTTGTTTTATAATTTCGTATCGGAGTGAAATTTTAACAGTTGTCGCATCTTGTCACGAAATTATAAATATTATTATGGATACTGGGCCACTACAATCTTTCCTTAATATATTTTTGATTGTTTCGAGAATTCGATGCCCTAACTCATCATGAAAATTCCTCAATCTCTCCATCTTTTCTTTCAAAATGGCGACTAGTCGAGTACTTTCTTTACTGTGTCGAAATAGTTTCCCATTCCCCAATGTCAAAGCCTTATGGTTCCTTCTTACCCAATTTCTGTGTTCAAGATCAACCTTTCTTATTTCTAATCAATCAAGGAATTTCATTAGTTCTTGAATACTAGCTTCATACTCGTTATCGTTAGGCATTTAAACCTCGGCAACTCCGACGATGTCCTCGGAAGCTTTTTGATTTGGACTAATTTGATCCCTCAAGCGGGATAGGTAATCAGCAGGCTGGTTATTGCGTCCGGGACAATACACAATTTCAAACCAATATTCTACGAAAATGTCGAGCCATCGAGCCATGCGGTGATGTGCATCTTTCGTTTTAAATGCAGTCTTAAGTACCTGGTTATCAGTTGTCAAGGCAAATTTTTCGAGTGATAAGAGGTACACGCGAAACTTCTTCAGTGCGAATGCGACAGCTAGTGCTTCTTTCTCGCAGACTTAGTGTCTCTTTCCCGCGTCATTCAGAGTACGACGTTTTAATTGAATAGGATTTAGGCTTTCATTTTCATCTTTTTGGGACAAAACGGCACCCAGAGACCGTTCTGAGGCATCTGTTCACACAACAAATGTTCTCTTGAAATCTGGATACATGAAAACTGGGAGGACACATAGCTTATCTTTAAGCTCCTCAAATACAGTTTGAATTTACTTGCTCCAGTGAAATTTTCCGTTCTTCGAAGTATTGGCATGTAACGGTGCTGCTGCCTTGGCGAAATCTTTGCTAAATCTTCTGTAATATGAGGCCAGTCCTAAGAAGCTTCGAACCTCCGTCTTTGAGGCGGGCCTTGGTGCCAACTTGATGTTTTTCGTTTTCTCTGGATCCACTCTAATTCTCTCTTCATCGACGATACAACCGAGTAATTGGATAGAGGATATCGCAAAAAGCATTTGCCGAACCTAATTTTCAGCCTTTATGCAGATATACTCTCCACCACTGTCTTGACATGCGATATGTGCTGATCCAAGGTTTTGAGAATATTACCACATCATCTATATACTCTCTTGCAAATAGAAGTCCTTTCAAAACCTAGTTTATCATTCTTTGGAATGTAGCTGGTGCATTCATGAGACTAAAAGGCATCACTTCGAGCCTGAAAATACCGGCTTTGCTGGTAAAAGTTGTTTCTTCCTTATATTTTTCATCCAATGGAATCTGCCAATAACCAATGTAAAGATCAATTGAGGTGAAGTATCTCCTGTCCTTCAGGTCCTCGAAGATTTACTTTATGTTAGGAATCGGAAATAAATTGGGTGTCATTCTCTGGTTCAGTTGTCGTTAATCGATGCAAAAGCGAATTTTGCCATCCTTCTTTGATGCTATGACAACTGGAATTGACCATATGGATGAAACTGGCCGAATAATATCATTTTCTTGCATACCAGTAACATTATTTGCAATAAGTTGGTCATATTTTGGCGATTGACGTCTAGGCCTGTGGTAAATTAGTTGAGTATCGGTAAGGTCGAATGAGTCAGTGACCGATACACTTGCTTGTATTAGATCTGAAACGGTTCATGCAACTAATTCAGAAGATCTTAATATGTCAGATATTTTCTTTGAGGCAAAAGCTGGAAGTTGCTGTACTTTTTCTTGAATTTCTGTCATTTTGCGCTCCTCTTTTTCTTGATCCTCACCCTCCAAATTTTGGAAAACCTCTTCCGGCGTGCTCACATCTTCAGATATGGTATTAGACATATTCTTATTCTCTTTGCAAAGGTAATCTTCTTTCATGCTCTAAATGCCGTCCTTTGATCCGATATTATCGCAAAATGAAACACATTTGGGTCTCAAATTTGCCCTATAACTCCAGTCGTCATCTGTTTACAACCAAGAATCATAATCATCCCATTCTATGTTCATTATCCCTCGAGCGTACCCTTTTCCACTTCCGAGAGTATTATTTGGTTCAAAATCTTCGATGTCATGACTAGAAGTGAAATTTTCACTTCCTGTTTCTCTTAGATCTTTCGGAGGTGTGCTTATGTCGAAATACAGGGGCATTTGCACGGATCTGCCGCCTATATGTACCGAAACGCTTTGGTTGCCCAAACTAATGCATTTCCCTAGTCTTTTCAAGGTATAGCAACCAATGGTTGAATCTAATGGTAGATTAGGAACGACAAGAAAGTCTATATCATTTTTAGAGCCCGCAAAGAACACTGAAACCTTGTCAACGGTGTCCACGCATTTTGATACTGTTCCATCCGCCACAGTTATTTTTCTAGTAGTTGGAGTAATTTCAAGACCTAGATCTGTCACCAAGGTTTCTGAAATGAGGTTTGGAACAGCGCCTGAATCGAAAAGAGCCTGGATTTTCATTCCCAATACTTTGACTGGTACCAGCTGAAGACGTCTTGGTACTGTCGAGGCCGACTAAAGAAACAGTTCCTTACCCTTAGCAGACTTATTAGAACTGATCATGTTTTGAATTCTTTTTTCGCATCCTCTGCGTCGCCCCTCAAAAGTTGAGCAAACGTTATCCCAGTTGGGGCCGATGCAAGCTCAGACACCAAATTGTACTTCTTCACATATTCTAGTACGTCCTTCGGGATACTCTTAAATTTCTTGTTCATTTTCGTCTTCTTGGCCGGAGCAATTTCCACTCCTGGAAATACTTGATCACAACTCTTGGTCCGGGGAGGTACAGGTGCTGGGATATGCTCCAGCATTCCATAATCCAGCCTAGATTTTTTTGATAAAATGTTCCCTTCCCCATCCCTTTTTGTCACATTGACTCGACTGATTTCTTCAGCGATGGATACATTACTGGCATCCGTCAACCTTTGATCCTTTCTGTTTTGTAAGATTTTCATCTCTGGCCCTGATTCACTCCTCCCCTCCGATAAATTTGCTCTTCTGTTGTCTTTAGACCAGCAGTTACTTTCATGGGGCCCGTAACGTCCGCACTTTCCACAACGAGTGTTTCTATGTGGATTATCAGCACGACTATTTGCAAAGTGCTCAGGCTTGTGTTAGTAGGAGCAGATTTCTGCGGAATCAGTGGTCCCAGACTGTTTCTTTTTAATGGTAAGAGTAAAGCTCTCCAACTGCGAGGTTATCACCTCAAGTCGATTATTGAAGCGGGTTTCCAGTCGTTCTTCCAAGTTTTTGACATCGCTTCTGACAGATTTTAGTGCCACTGCACTATTAGCCGGCCTCTGATAATTACTCTTAGGATTGATGATAGATATTTATGTATGGTTTTCCCACGGTACCTCACTCAGTGACTGAAATGTCTCCAAGTTTTTGACAAATTCTACCATGGTGCCATTCAGTTCACTAAATGTGTGATAGTCCTTGATAAGGAGTAAATCAGAGAGATGCTTATGACCCATCGTCGCCTTACGCAGCATTCCGTACTTGGCTTTGGCGTTAAACACAGCATTTTCATAGAGATCACACAAGCCTCGGAAATGTTCCAAGTACAGGGACTCTCTAGGAGGCCACTCAGGTGCCCAAGTGACAAATAGGGCCCAGGACATCTCCAGGAACTCCTGGACATCTGGGCCCAATTCCTGTGGTTCTATCCTGGGATTTGATGTAAGCAATGTAATGGAGATTTTGAATTACTGTACAAATCCTGGGCCCAGGAATTCCTGCGGGTGCCCAGGAAATCCTGGGATTTTTCCCAGGAATTCTTTCCAAAAAGAAACATCAGAATATGCTTCTACGAAACAATTCAAGACCCAGGTGTTACCAGGGAATTCTGGGATAATAAACGGGAAGCGTGGAAAATCCTGTACCTTACCCCAGGAGGAAGGATAAAGTTAGATATTAATTTATGATATAATTTGTGGATTCTTTGCTAGCATGTATGGACCTCCTAGCATCCAATATTGCGATCATAATAAGCAATGCGTCTGTAGAAAAGAGTCACAGCAAGGTTACAAACAAATAGGCAAAACCCCAGGAAACCCACTAATTCCTGGACCTCGCCCTAGGATTGTCCAAAAAACGTGGAATATTGAAGCCGGGAAAACAAAAAGCCAAGATTATTGCTCAACCTGGGCAGGAAACCCCAACAATCAAGAAAGCCTGAGTCTAATAGGCTAGGAGAGGTGAAACCCTGTAGCATTGCCCAGGATTAGTAGATCCGGATAGAAAGCCCAGAAATATTGTCAGTACCTTAGAATTTCGGCCCTGGAATTTTATTATAGCCCAGAATTAACGGCATTCTACCATTTTTTGTACAGGATTGGTCATAATTATGATTTTAAGCTTTATTAATTCTAAAAACTCTGCTTGAAGAATAATAACTAACTTAACTCGTTTAATTCACTTGAGTTTTTATATAGCTTGCGGGTTATTTATCCAAAGGTTAAATGCAATTGACATACCAATTCTTCTGTGCCGTTTGTTTCAGTAAAATTGTAAATTATTGCGGCTGTAGAGAACTACGGTATTGCTGTACTGTAAAGCACAACCAATTACACTACCGTAAGGTACTGTAAAATGATGCAAATAGTACTTTAATAGATTGAGTACAGAAAAATATTCAATAGTACAGTACTTGTGTAAATAGAAATACAGTAATTAAGTTCTGAAGCCATTTGTAAAGTTTCATCGGCGACGGCTCCCACTATGGGACAAACTCGAGATTCAGGATTTGAGCCTGAACTGAGTTCGGCGTTAGGTACATCCGCAACATCACTGGACCCGCAACAGCAGCACAAGGGATCATGCGTGTTTCGTTTACTGGAAAACTACCTGCTGGATCCTAAAATTGCGGTCACATACCATCGACTTGCGTACCATCATCTCCCATCTCAAATCCTTCCCCTCAGGCTGTCGTTACTGAGCAACTATTCTGCTGAATCCTCGAAATGGGTGGAAATAGGATGAGGAGGCAGGCAAACTCGACTGATGCCCCGACAGGGTGCCGTAAGTCTATGCGGAATGCATCTAAGCCAGGGTCAACCAAACCTTCACCTGGAGCATCTCGTAAATCTGGAGGTTGGAGACTTTCTGCTGCAGGTAAATTGCGAAGTTTATCTGCGGCGGGGCAGCTCGTCCTGTGACAATGAAAAGAGTAACATCAAGCGTGGAGCTGAATGTGATATCAGCAACCCATCAAGAGCGCCAGGGGAAGTGAGAAGTGATGGGCCGAATTCCGGCAGAACTGCCATTAGGACGGTTGCTACCTCCAAAATAGGCACCGAAAGTACACATCCTGCAAAAAAACCGGACCCAAACAAGCATCCCGTGTATTTCAAAAGAAGCCACGATATTGAGATCTGCAATCACACTCCTATTGCAGATCTTAACATCAACTTTCGACGCAATGAAGAAGAAACCAATATGAAATTTCATGACGGAGATAGAGAAGATGTTGATATGGATGAGGACAACTCCAAGGACTAGGGAATTATCCCTTTGTCGAACAGATCTGAGGTAGAGGACGACAACGGACAGAAAAGTGCCGAGGAGACCTTTGCGGAGGCGGTTGAACTGCAAGGAAACTTCGATTTTACAGTAACGCAGCGGAAATCGGCTTTTCCTGATGGAGAACAGGGTATATCAGAGAGAGATGAGGCTGAGGGAGCAAAGTGAGGCCGCATGACCGGCCGTTGAAGTGGTACTGTGGGAAAAGTTGTGTCACTCGTCATCGCAATGTAGACAGAGTGAGACCCAGGGTAATCAAGTCGGTGTTTGATGAAGAAAACTAAGAAGATTCGGATCGTATTGAGCTCCGGTCACGTAATCCAGGACAAGAGCAGCAAAATCAGGCTGCAACGCGAACAAATTTTCACAAAAATAACCAACAGACAAACGAATAACCTTGGACGGAAGACCCGATCACGGAACCAAGACCCCGATTCTGACCTGAAAATGGAAGAAAGGGCAACCAAAGAGCTTAAAATAGTTCGTGAGGAACTGAGGGAGAAGTACAGAAGCGAAGGTCACTTCGGAAGTCTCTAGCTATTGAATGTGCTGATGATGAATGGATACCCCTTTTGCTCTCCCTCCATGACCAGATGCCGAGCACTGCTCGCTACCTCGCAACAGAAACTGTGCAATCTCATTACAATATACTGCAAAACATCAAAGTGTGGCACCTGAACGCTCCGGTAGATCCTGGTCTACGCCAAAGAGACTGGCGCAAAAGAGAGGTTAATCACGACGACATAGAGGACACAATGTTCGACAATGTCCATAAATATTCTCCTGAAGGTGCCATATTCTTCTCCTACAAGGCTTTAAAGGACGGTTTGAGGTATCAATGCAATGCGTACCTCATTTTCCTATGGAATTGGCTACTGAAGGAGATTTCTACTTTGGCAATATATATATGTAAATCATGTTAACATTCTTGAGCGTTGCCTTGAGATGCTAAAGTCTGATGATATTTTCCCCCAAAAGGATCGGGTTCTGATTGCTAGCATGGCTGGAAAGAGCAAGAATCTACAGAAAAGGCTTAAGGTAAGCTGTCGCAAAAATGTTGGGAGCAGAAAAAAATTTGTTGAAGAATATGTTCTTTAATGAACCTGCTTATCCTCTCATCTGCTCCACCAAGCTTCCAAAGGGATCCAAGTCTCGTGGAAAGCAAGAAAGAGAGTGACAGTTTGACAGTGCTATTTCTAGGCTCTCCAGGACTGAGTCTGGAAAAGAGGCAAGTAGGGATATCCCTACATCTTGGTCGAGACGCGCTACTTTCAACAAGATATGTGCTGACGGTATGGATACATTAGAAGATAAAAAGCTTAAAGGAGTAGATAATTTGTTTGGAAAAGAGGCTGATCGTCTGGCTTTCGAGGCGTTCTACGGTGGGAGAATTGAAGGATATCAAGAGGGCGACATTATGCTCATCGCACGATTGGATGCATGGATGACCGCAGTAATTGAGGAATTGCATCACAAAAAGAAGGGGACTTCAAAGGGGGAATGAGATAATTGTCCTAAAGAAAAGGTATGAGCAACTTCTGTTAAAAGCAACAGCCTCTTTACTGAGGCGTTGTGCCACAAAGGTTGAGCATGATCTAATGCGCAAGACTGAAGAAGCAGGAGGGCGAGACTTCGTTGATGAATTGGATATTGCCAAGATGTACACCCTTGTAGAGTGCCCTCGTAACAAAGATCGTCTATTCACCTACGCTTTCCGGTATCAGAGAAACGGCCATATTAACATTTCGATTAAATCAAGTTACTTCAACGAAGTAATCTGTTATTGACTTGGTAATGTTGCAGATTGTTACATGTATCACACAGACGCACCTGGAAACAAAGTCAGGCGTTTCTTCTCGGATTATACAATCCATCTTTTGCCGTTTTGAGGATGACAACTAGTATCAACATTGTAGTCCAATGATAGGAATCCCACAAGACTTTGTAGTAATTTTCATTGCTTCAGTAGACGTAAAGTTGTGTTTTCCCAGGATTGATATTGATTCACTAGGTTTCAAATAGGCATGACATACCATTGGCTACATAGCCAAAGCTAAAAGGCCCATATTGAATCCAGAAAACACGTACTGTAGCCCAAACCGAGGTTCGAGTTATGTCACCACAAACGCGAATAATATGCACATAGGTGCCTGCGTACGTGGCCATTTAGCCAAGTACGGCCACAGAAAAGCGTCGGTGCTATAACAGGTGTCTCCAAATAAATTTGATAAACATATGATTCACGTTTGCGGTGACGTAACCCGAACCCCGGGTTCGGCTATAGTACGTGGAATGTATCCAGGTTTTTCATTATTCTTTCAAATTAAATATGATCCAGGTTTTTTGACTGAGGCTGTTTGATTTAACAATTTGTCCTAGGTTATTTTTCCAAGGCTGGAAATCCTGCCTTGCTTAACAAGCCTTGGAAAAATGCCTTGCTAGGTTACTTTTCCAAGGCTGGAAATCCTGCATTGCTTAGTCAGCCTCGGAAAAATAACCTAGGACAAATTGTTAACTCAACCATCCTCAGTAAAAATCCCTGGATCATATTTAATTTGAAAAAATAATGAAAATACCCAGATATAATCCACGTGCTATAGCCGAACCCGGGGTTCGGGTTACGTCACCGCAAACGCGAATCATATGCACGTGGATGCCTGCGTACGGGGCCATTTAGCCAAGTAAGGCCACAACAAGCGTCGGTGGATGTCACCGGTGACTCAAAATACATCCGTCGGACGGATTTTTCATTTCCTGGAACTCATGCCTTTCTAAATCAACCTTCATAAAATGATCTGGGACAAATATTTAAATCAAGCAGCCTCGGTCAAAAACACTGGGACATATTTTATTTGAAACTACAATGAAAAAACGGGGTATCGTCCTTGCTTACTTGACTGAAGCCCAGCATAATTGAAGTCTTCCCCGAGAAAACATCCTCACACATTTATCTGTCACATGAGCACATAAAAAACGTCGAGACAGAACATCGTAGCACATTTGTAGACTAGAGTTTACGAATTCGCTTCATAGAGATTCTACATGTACGTTTACAAAGATAGTAATGTTAATTTACGGCAAGATGTCTCTTGTAGCGGTTCGTTACACCCAAGAAGTCAAAAAAGCGTTTCCAGTGAATTTCTACTTGGGAAAGAGCAGGGGGCTTCCGACAATACAGTGAGTGTTGATATCCCTGGTAAGTGAAACATAGAGATTGCGTGGATTAGAGACAAGTATTTCTGTATTTAACGCAGAAGGACCAACATTCCCCTTAAACTTCACTACACTGTACAACACAACAGGGCTTTCCTTCCCTTCAGCAGCCGACACAGTCATTATCTGCACTACCTTATATTTGAACAATCTCCGAATGAGATCCCGCTTTTTCTTGTATGGTATTATGACCAAGTTACCATAACGAGAACCCTTCACCTCCCTTCCGTAAACGTCAATGAAAGTCCGAATCGCCCTTTCCTCGGCATTGTTCTTTTCAGGGTCATTTTTGATATTAGCAGCGCAAAGATTGATAACGAATAGCGGGGATTTTACATCCCCTGACGAGGGACAAGGTTGTGAGGTTTTGATTTCTTACGGGCTGGAAGTTGGTAATCGAAAAGAGATTTAACACAAAAGCCATCTTCCGATGCATTTCCTCAACGTTGCTAGTAGTGTGTGGGGGTTTGGGCGCACAAGAGGTAATCGATGGTTGAACTGAGGGCTCATCTGATAGTTGGTGCTTCCGGTGAACAGGCCGGAGCTTCAGACCAGGGTTTATATAGAAAAAGTACTCAACGACAACAATTGTAAATTGTAGGCAGACGATGCAAAATTCAAAGGTGTTCTAGAGGAAAGGCCCTAAAGCCAAGAAACTAAAAGGGTTTGAAGATTCATGTAGAAACTCTCAGGGAGGTTGACAGCAGTAAACATCATGGCAAAGTTCCATTGGTCCAATTGGAAAGAAGACATAAAGTAATTGCTGATTGGTGAGGTGGGAGAGGTTTCGAGAACCACGCGAAATCGCAACAATGGGGTCATGTGATTGGCTCGGCACGGGATGATATGGGTCTTGTGTTTTAAACCGGTGTCTGGGTACAGTGCACAACTTGCATTGATGTCTTGGTACAGTGTAAATCTCGGTAACGGTTACTGGCGGGATACTGTCAGTGTATTTTAGGGGATTTTGGGGAACAATCGTTACATCACTCCCCCCTCTGAAGAAGAATCGCCGCGATTCTTGTATCTATATAGCAGATCTTCACAATGTTTGAGATCCTTTTCTGATAGCCATGAGTTCTCGTGGTCTGCATATCCTTTCCATTTAATGAGATTCTTGTTTTTTCCTTGTTGTCTCTTGTGACTAAGAATGATTTCGACCTCATATACTTGTTGTCAACCTTGAACCTGTGTAGGTTGTGGCGGTGGAGTTTCTCCATCAAACCTATTTTCAAAGTACGGCGTGAGGATATTAGCATAGAAAGCATTGTGAATTTCTCTATCGATCATTGGTTGGGAAAGAATTAACCGGTACGTAACTCCGTTTATATCCTCAGATATTTCGAATGGCCCACAATACTTCGGGTTCGGTTTTCGAGATCCTGCACCATCTTTAAGATCTAAGTTTTTCGTGGACAAACAGACTTTGTCACCAACTTTATAAAAAGAAGGTCCTCTACTTCTATTGACATACAAGGCAGTGGATTCAATTAATTTTTTAATTTGTTCTTCGGCTTTTCTCAGGGTTGTTGCATGTTTTTGACGAACTGTGCTGCAGCAGGTTTGTCTGCGGAGAGTATGTCCAAAGAGACAGTTCAAGGGTGGATTCCATAATTGAGAAAGAACGGAGAGAATGTTTTAGTGGCATTAATAGATGAGTTGTAAGCAACTTCGAAGTCTACCAAGTATTTGTCCCAATCTGACTTGTCGAAGCTAACAAAAAAACGAATTAATTCTTCGATCTTTCTGTTCATAATCTCAGATTGTCCATCTGTTTGTGGGTGATACGCTGAAGAAGGGGATATCTTGGTACTCAGAAGGTGGAACAGACTCCTCCAAAACTTGCTCATAAACATAGAATCCCTATCACAAATGATATTCGTCGGAATTCCGTGGTTTCTGTAGACATGGTCCTTGAACAGCTTGGCAGTTGAAGGAGCATCTATTTTAGGCTTGTTTGGTATAATTCTGATCATCTTTGATAATCTGTCAACGACAGTTAAGATGCAATTGTTTCCTTTAGTTGACCTTGGATGGGGTGTAATGAAGTCCATCGTTATGTGAGTCCATTTGGTTTTCGGTGGATCCAGGGGTTGTAAAAGACCTGCGGGTTTCTGATTAGATGGCTTGTCCCTTTGGCAGTGACAAGAACGAACGTACTGAAGGACATCAGCACGTAGGATTTTCCAGTAAACCTTCGGTGATATTCTAATGATTTTTTTTGGTTATTCCTAAGTGTCCAGTACTTGGAGTCGAATGGTAGTCCTGCAACAACTTGACTTTAAACGTTCCTTCTAGTATGCAAAATTTTACGTGTCTTAACAAAAGCGATTCCTTTCTTTCGAAAGGTGGTTTCGGATCTTTCTACTCGTCTTTGAAGCTTTCATCTAGGTGGTAGTCTTTTACAAGCTCTTCGAAATCGGATGATTCAAAAACGGAACAGAAATATTTTTTGATTCCGAAGATGTTTTCATTATTACTTCTTGGAGTAGCTCTTTGTTTTGATTGTGGGGTGAGGGTACATTCTGGGTTGTCATGAGAGGGAATAGGCAACTATATTTGATTTCTCGGAGACGGGTATAATCTTGAAATCAAAGTCAACTAATCTTTCCAACCATCTAATCTGTCTCTGTGACAGATTATCTTGTGTCTAGAGCTATCTCAACGGGTAGTGGTCAGAATGAGCAGTGAAAAAGTTCCCATAAAAGTATGCTCTCCACCACTTTAGGCAGTCGACAATGGCCAAAAGCTCTATTCCGTGGGCTGCATAATTCTGTTCGGCATCATTTAAAGTTCTGGATGCGAAAGCGACTGGTCTCTTGTCCTTCGCGGTTCCTTGTTCCAATACAGCACCAATTGCGTATTGGGAAGCATCTGTAGTAACATAGATCGGTAGACTTGAATCGAACTTTCGAAGAACTGGAGCGTTGCACAATATTTTCTTCAAGGTTTGAAATGATTTTTCTTGAGTTTCTGTCCAATCAAAACAAGCGTTCTTTGTCAACTCGGTAAGTGGTTTCGAAATTAAGGAACAACCCTTAATGAACCGTCTATAATAGTTTACAAACCCTAAGAATGACTGAAGATGTTGTTTGTTCCCAGGCGTCGGCCATTCCGTAACGGCTTTAATCTTGTTAGGATCCACATAAATTCCTTCTTGGCATATGATGTGCCCAAGATACTCTACTTATTTAACACCAAAGACAAACTTTGACAATTTGGCGAATAAAGTTTCCCTTCTAAGGATCTCCAATACTTCAGCGATGTGTTTCAGATTTTCTGCCCATGTTTTACTAAAAATAAGAATGTCATCCAGATATACGATAACAAAAATGTCTAGTACATCTTTAAAAATGTCGTTCATAAGGCCCATGGAAGTCGCTGGGGCATTTGTCAATCCAAATAGCAATACCCGAAATTCGAAATGTCCATATCGAGTTGTAAATGCCGTGACTGGTATTGAAGATTCATCCAGTCTGATCTGATGATAGCCTGACCTCAGGTCTATTTTGGAGAAGTACTTTGATCCTTTGAGCTGATTGAATATATCGTCTATGCGTGGAAGTGGATAACTTTTCTTTACAATAAGCCGATTGGGTGCTCTGTAATCCACACACATCCGCAATGAGCTGTCCTTCTTCGTCACGAAGAGAATTGGGGCTCCCCATGGGCTTTTGCTTGGTCTAATGAAATCACTCTCCAGCAGCTCATCTATCTGCTTGCGAAGTTCCCCTATTTCTTTATCCGAAAGACGGTAGAGACCCTTTTTCTGGGTTTTGCTTCTTTTTCTAATTCAATCTTGAAATCATACTTCCTCTTCGGGGGAAGCCTTTTGGAAGTCTGTTTGGGAATACATCCTCATACTTGGTAAGTATGTCTCGAATCTCTCCGTAATAGGTTTCTTTAGAATAGGACTTTGAACTTAGGGGTCTCAACGGTACTCTATATGTCCCATAATTGTTTTTCAAAATCAGTGAGTATTGATTCTGCGGAGACGAAAGAATTCAGTAGCCTTTCATTGGCAGCAATAACGTAATTTTCATCCTTATAATTGAATGAAACTTAATTTTCGGCGGTATCGATAATCGCTTTATGGGATCCACACCACTCTTTCCCAAGGATTGCATCATACCTCTTCAGGGAGCTTATGGCGAAGTACAGTGCTTCGGTGTATTTATTTATCTGTACGATAACAAGATGCGGTGTTCGCATTAATTTTTGATCAACACCATTCGCCATTTCGGCAAGTTTTTCTGATTCTTCGGTTAAAATCTTATGGTTATCGCAAAATGATTTGCTGAGGAAATTACCCTCACCGCCGGGGTCGATGATGATTTTAGCTGGTCTGTTATAAATGACTCCTTTAACACTAAGAGGTCCGCGTGGTGGCATTGGAAGGTTGGGGTCGGTATGGCCCTAACTAGTTGTTTGGATCTTACTGTTGCAAGAATGAGATTTCTTTGATCTAGAACTCAATGAAGACCGTCGGTCAGTTATTCCGGGCTTTTGGGCAGTTCTTTGCTATGCATCCTTTTTGTCTGCATCTTAGCATAGTCCTTCACGCTTGCATCTGTCGAGCTTTTCCTTATCAAGCTTCTGTAGATTCAAATTTGATGACTCGACACCACACTTTACTTCCACCTTTCCTATTTCCATTGGTACAGGGCCATTATTTCCGGCAGATGAATTTCCATACATCAATTTTCCACCAGACTTGGTATTTCTCAGGGGTTTCTAAACGCCTATACGCCGCCTCCACTCTTTCTGCGTCCCCCATAAGATCGGAAAGCTTGGTGTATTCTTTCGTGCATAAGGTTTTCCAAATGTATGGTTTCAGGCCGCATGAATATCTATCTATTTGATCTTTTACTCCAATGTTTGGTATTTCCAATAAGATTTTGTTAAAAGCATCATTAAATGTTGGAACGTCCTTGATTTGTTTCCAGCGAGCCAGTTTGTCTCGGGCGATTTTTTCTTTGTTTATCGTCTCAAATCTGTTAAGGAGAGCAGCCTTCAATTCTTTCCATGTTTGAATTTCCTTCCCGCCGCACTCTTTGAATAGCCCATCCACCATTCATGAGCATTTCCCGATAGATAGCTCAGAGCAATGTTCATAGTAGCTTGCCCATCTGCTTCACCCAGGTAATTCTCCATCTGCACGCACCAGCTTCCGAGAGACCCTTTTCCACCGAAAGAGCCCAGTTTATTCTTCTTAGGGGCGTCCTTGTTTTCATTTTGACTACTACAGGTACCAGTATTGATCCTGATGAGAGATAGTTCATTGTCGACGGCTCCTACCTTTTGAGCAGCATTATTGAGCTGATTCTGCTGCACGGAGATCTAATTATGGGCCTCTTTCAGCTGACGTTGAAGTTCGCTTACAGCTTGAGCGAGAGCCTCTACTGTAATTCCAGGAGTTTCCATGGCCTTTTCGTATTGGCTGATACAGTCACAGAAGAAGAAGTTTAATGCGTTCAGTATCTACTGTGGACTGCGCACGTCCTAACTATACGGTTAAGATCTAACCGGATGTACGTCGTCGTCCGTGCGCATCGGTGCTCGCGACAGTATAGCTTCAGCGATGGAGAACCAGAGGGTGCAACTCAGTCGCTGGTAGATACGGCGGCGGACAATGCCAACTGTCGAGTGACACTTGGACGCGATCCGCGGAACTAACTCCTCGATGAATGCAATAGTTCCAGGGGAAGGGGCACCTAGGGAATCAAACGCCAGAGGTCGAAACGTGAAGTTCGACGTATAAGGCGCAGAAGATGGGCCAGTCGATGGAGCGGGGAGCGTCGGGCGATGTTGCGTTCCAGGGTGGTAACCTTGTCGCGGGCCGCCAGTTCAGCAGCGCCTCCGGCAACCTGGGTCGCATTGGTGCGAACTGCGGCCTTGAACGGTGAAACGACGGTGATGTCACAGGCAATGGGGCGCAACGTTGTGCCTTCCGGGTTCGGTGGTGGTTGTACAAAATTTTCGGCGGGGCGAAGCTCAGTGCTCGGGACGAGGAACGGAACCTCATGCCGAGTATCCAGACCCGCGGCGCGGTAACGTGCGTCGCAATCGCATTACATAGCGAGTTGTAGCGGTGACGACGGCCGAAGTCAGGGCAGCAGAGGTCGGCGGCGTGATCCCGAGGGTGTCCAAGGGGTGGTCACAGTGGTGGCAGTTGAGGGCCATGGGGTCATCATACACTGGCAGTCCGAGGTGACGGCGGAGCATGGTCTGCCAGTGTGTAATGTGGACCTTCGTAGCTGCCGTGGGGTGAGCGAAGAGAAACGCCGCAGCGGGGCTGCGGCGGAACGCTAGGCCACGGATGCGATGTCGAATGTCGGCGTCGCTATGGGCGGTCGAGTTTGGGGCATTCTCCCAGGAGTCGTCGTGCCAATGTACTCTTGCCCGCGCCTCTTGCTGCACCCGTTTGAGAAGGGTTAGTGTGTTGGTGGGTGAAGCAGCTAGAGTTGGAGGGTCAAGGGTGGAAAGGTCGACTATTCCGTGGATGGAGAGGGCGAAACGGGGGAGAGGAGGCCCAGCCTGACAGAGGAGGAAGGACCAGTCGCCGCGGTAGCGGCCAGAAGCTAGTGCACAAGCACGCAGCGTGGCGTATGCGGCAGTTCGCTGCCGTGCGGGCGCAGCATCAATGATGCTGGCGGCGGCAGCGCCGTGGATGCATAAGGCGATGCTTTCGAAGCCCTGGCCTCCGAGGTGCATGGGGAGGCACACTTGGTCCCAGGCTCGGTCCGTGAGAGCTATGCCGTGTAACTTTTGATATGATGACCGTTGTAGATCATCAAATTCTTCTGCGGCGGACTCTGCTAAGCGCGGATCTGAGAGATTGAACATATGCGATAGGAGGCATGCAGAGGCACGGATCCGGTTCATGTGGAACCGGGCTCGGGCGTCGGGGACCAGCAGGAGGCGGTCCAGGTTACGGCGGCACTGAGCAATAGTAGACCGGAGAAAACTCTCCCTGAACGTTTTTTTCCCAATGGGGGCCCCTAGAAGCGGAAAGCCGTCCCGCGAGGATTCTGCGAGAGGGAATTCCGCTAAGAGGGCTGCTCGATCCGGCGGCATGACGTGAGGCCAATGTATGCGTGTCTTTCGTTGGTTGACGTGGAACCCAACCGTGGGACCATCTCGGGCAAGGAGCCGGAGCGCCTAACGGATGGCGCCAAGGTTCCCGACGATCATGCGGTCATCGGCGTACCATTGGCAGAGAGCAATGTTGGGGATCTCAGCAACCCGATGGATGAGGG
The DNA here is from genome assembly GCA_002205965.3 of Kappaphycus alvarezii. Classification (NCBI taxonomy): domain Eukaryota; phylum Rhodophyta; class Florideophyceae; order Gigartinales; family Solieriaceae; genus Kappaphycus; species Kappaphycus alvarezii. Next base: position 317,324 of record NADL03000866.1, read on the forward strand.
GTTGAATCGTTAGCGAGAACAACAACATGCTGGCCGGGTCACCCTGTTGAGTGCCCTGGGCACTTGGTATGACGGTGCGATCCCGGTTTGGGACAAGCAATGGCGGTTACATTTGACCATAGATCATGTTTGCGAAGCGGGCTAGCGAGGGGCGAGCATTGATAGGTGGTCCAGCATAGACTGCCAATCAACGCGGGTAAAGGCTTTGTTGGCGTCTATGAGGACCGTGGCGACGTTCGGGTGGCAGAGAAGCGGCAGAGTGTCGTGCGGATGTCTTGGACAATATAGTCCAACCCGGCTTTAACACCATTGGCCGTCTGATGCGGCGACAGAACCGAGTGTGAATCGGCTATTGCGGCGGGGAGCAGTGCCTTCGTCACTATTATGCGAAGCACAGACCCGATGGCGATCGGGCGGACCTTGTCGGGAGTCGGCTGAAGTGGGAGGAGCGTCGCCGCTGCCACGAGGGGAGCACAGCGTCCGGGAGTTCCCCCGTGCGAGCCAGGAAACGATCTGTGTCAGGACACGCAGACCGGTCACGCCGGCCTCAGGACTGACGCGAGTCTCAACCAAGAGGTGGAACCAGCGGGACGGCGTTCGTTCGGGTCCCGCGGTGGTGACCCGCGGGACGCCGGGTACCGCGTGTTCCACAGCGGCCTCAGTAATGCACGGGGGCGACGGGAGTCGTCCTTCCGGGAGCGGCGAGACAGGGCGCGGCGGGGACGGGTACAGATCCCTGAGCCGCTGAATCGTCGCCGAGTCGTTGACGTCGGCGAGCGGGCCATTGTGGATGGCACGCATGGCCTTACCGTATCGCGAATCAGCGCAAAGGGCCTCTGCACGGCGGATGATAGGGGTAAATCGTCGGGAGAAGAGATACTTAGAACCAACTACCCCAAGACGGAGGTGTTGCGAGCGACAAAAGTGCTACCGTGGTATAGTTGAACGAATAAAAAGGAGTGTATATGGGAGAGAGTTGAGAGGGCTACAAGCGAATATAGAAGGGGCAGGTTCTGCCAATGATGCTCTGCGACCAGCTTAGGAAAACGTTTTTTTGGGTCTGAAGTTCACTCTCAACTTCCTACTACTCGGAGCTTGACCTGAAGTTGTCTGCCAACTTGCTTCACCTCCACTAAAGGAAGCAGTTTACTCGGCTTATATAGACTTTTGGCTACCCCAAAAGTCTCAAACAAACATACTAATAACCATAAAATGCATTCACGGGAATCGTGTGAACCAGAGAGACTATTAGAAGATATTTCCTCAAGGTAAATATCTAGGTGCCATACCCATGCCAGCCACCCATCGGCCAGGGGTGGGGATTGATGTGGCCATTATATAGACCTTTCCGAGTCACTCGTAGTATCACCCACAACCTGGAACTGTACTGACATCTGCTATGACAGCGTGTCCAAAAATAAAAAAAATCAACCGATGAATTTGCCCCACTCCCCCAACTTAAAAATATCTTGCAAATTCAAAAACTGTAAAAATATCTTCCCAATTCCGATACTGTATACAATTATGGTCCTCATATAGATTTTTTCGTGTGCGAATTTGCGCACATCATGCCCTCCCGCTCAAGACGAACGTCCCGACTCGTCCTCAATGCTCTTGTTGTTCTTGTGGGAGTTCTATCCATTCGTCAGGAAGAGTATAGGGTTCACTGAAAGGATATGGTAGTAGCTCATTTTCAATATGATGAGAGATTGTGTACCGTGCGATGACCGGCTCATCTCCTTGGTCAAGAGTTTCGTAGATTCGGCGTATGGTTTCATAGTGTACTCGAATGAGCTTCTCCCGTTTCACTTCTCCAAACCTTCCAAATGTGAGGTAATAAACGTAGTATGCTAACTTTTTTGGCAACGGGTCCAGAAACGGGTATCGGAAGGAGAAAAAAGCACGCAACATAAGGACTGAGTCCTCACAAGTAAGGTGCGCCCCGTGAATGGTCTCGAAGCACATGCAAATACTAATGGCAAAAAAATAAATTAATTCTGCTTCTCGAGGGTCCTCTTTCATTTTGCGAAGCCAACGTCTAATTAGTAGCCGTCCAATAATTAAGGACGCATAGTTTCCCCCTGGGAGACTAGGCGGTGTTTGAGGTGATCTTCTTGGCGATCTTCCTCGCTGCTCCCGACGCCTTGCCCTCTTTGATGATCCGCCCCGGTCACTTGATAGTCCTGCTCGTATCATCATCACGGTCTCGGGAGGATCTTGGTCTTCAGGTGAGGTTTTGTTTCTGAGTGGAGCAACGTAAGGTTCCCATAGAGGATAAGGGACCAGTAGATATTCCATATTAGGGGGCAAGCTGTATCCTCTCATTCGCACATCTTGGTTGTTCTTCAGAAATAAGTAAACCGGACGGATAATGTTCATATATGTTTGCGACAAGTCTTCGATAGCTACCATTCCATACCTTCCTATAGAGTAATGATATATTACTTCCACAAACTCTAGACCTGCTTACGTGAGCCTTCCGTTTTGGAATTGGAATAGAACTCTGATTAATAGTCGGAAATCTTCTTGAGGTATCAATGGTCCATTCACGTACGAAAACATAGGCATGTATTAATGTAGAAACGGATGATTACGTGGAGTTCGTAGTAGTCACGCGTAATCGAGATGATCCATTCCCAGGCCCTTTTTCCTCCCATAGGAATCATTATATAGTTAAAGATGAGTATGCCCCTTGGTTGCGCATAGTCCTGTGTGAAAAGGAAATCTTCGGGCCTCTGATGGTTAAGAGCCAGACGACGTGCCTGGATGGCCCTCCTTGATCTCTTCCCTGAGCTTGAACAGAGCTTATAATGCGGGTGTCTTACCTCCGTGACGATGGAAGGGTTCGAGTACTTTGTTTGGAAGGCCGGCCACTCCACAGCCTGTTGCATTGCTTTTCCGTGTGCTGCAATTACTTTAGAGCCGACTGAAAAAGTTTGGACTGGAGGCTCTGCATCCTTTTTTCTTGTCTGTGTTAGTGCGCGGTGTGTTCTCCAGCCTTCGGTGGCCAGTAGTTCGACTTATCTACTCTCTTCATCGGTAGTATTTGTTTCCATGTCTCTCTGCAACATTCTAGGAGCCCTCCCGTACATTAGTTCGAATAGAGAGCGTCCACTTCTTTCCTCTTCTTCGACGATAGCCGTATAATACTTTTGGTAAGGCATCTTCCCACCGGATTTCATTCTCCGACATATTTTTCGATATTGCTCGTTTGATGGTTCCAACCATCCTCTCCGCTTTCCCGTTTGACATAGGAGCGTATGCGAGAACTGTCTTTAGCTGAATACCTTTTTCTTCCAAGAAACGAAGCAGTGAAGTTGCAGTAAAACAAAGGGCGTTATCCGAGATGATCCTTTTGGAAGACCAAACGGTTCAATTATTTCTCTTTCGATGAATCTCAGGACCACTTCAGCATTGGCCTCTTCAACTGCAACTGCTATTGGCCATCCAGTAAGATGTTCCACGCCTATAAGGAGATATTTGTTTCCGGAAGAGGTTTCATTGAATGGGCCGGCAAAGTCAATTGAGAATGTTTCAAAAAGACCGGAAACTGGAAAGCTTAGAGTTGTCTTATACTTTCGTATCGGAGTGAATTTTTGACAGTTGTTGCAGCTTTTCACGAAATTATAGACGTCATTATGGATACCGGGCCACCAGAATCTCTCCGTAATGAACTTTTTGGTTGTTTCGAGATCCCAATGCCCTAGCTCATCATGAAAATTCCTCAAGATCTTCATTCTTTCTTTCATAGGGGCCAATAGTCGAGGACCGGCTTTAGTGTGCCGGAAGAGTTTCCCATTCCACAATATAAAAGCCTTTTGATTCCTGCGTACCCAATTTCTATGTTCCAGATTAAATTTTCTCATTTCTAGTCCATCCAAGAACTTAATATGTCCGTAAATATTAGGTTCGTACTCTGTTTCGTTCGGCGCTTGCACCTCGGCAACTCCGACGATGTCCTCGGAAGCTTTTTCACTTGTACTCATTGGATCCCTCAAGCGGGATAGGTAATCGGTAGGCTGATTATTGCGTCCGGGTCGATACACAATTTCAAACCGATATTCCGCGAAAATGTCGAGCAATCGGGCCAAGCGGTGATGTACATCCTTCTTTTGGAATGCTGTCTTAAGTGCCTGGTCATCAGTTATCAAGACAAATTTCTCGAGTGATAAAAAGTATACGCGAAACTTTTTCAGCGCGAAGACGACAGCCACCGCTTCTTTCTCGCAGACTGAGTATCTCTTTTCCGCATCATTCAGAGTTCGACTTGCGAATTGAACAGGGTGTAGTCTTCAGTTCTCATCTTTTTGGGACAAAACGGCACCCAAAGACCGTTCTGAGGCATCTGTTTCCACAACAAATGGTCTCTTGAAATCTGGGTACATGAGAACTGGGGGGACACATAGCTTATCTTTAAGCTCCTGAAATGCAGTTTCCATTTCCTTGTTCCAGTAAAATTTTCCGTTCTTCGTAGTGCTGGCATGTAACGTTGCGGCAGTCTTGGCGAAGTCTTTGATAAATCTACTGTAATATTAGGCCAGTCCTAAGAAGCTTCGGACCTCCGTCTTTGAAGCGGGCCTTGGTGCCAACTTTATTTTTTCGTTTTCTCTGGATCCAATCTAATTCCCTCTTGGTCGACGATATGACCGAGTAATTGGATAGAAGTTTTCGCAAAGAAGCATTCGCTCAACTTAATTTTCAAGCTATACTCCGATATACTTTCCACAACTGTCTTGACGTGCGAGATGTGATGATACAATGTTTCTGAGAATATGACGACATCATCGATATAGACTCTTGCGAATGGAAGTACTTTCAAAACCTCGTTCATCATTCCTTGGAATGTAGCTGGTGCATTCATGAGACCAAAAGGCATCACTTCGAACCTGAATGTACCTGCTTTGCTGGCAAAGGTTGTTTTTTCCTTACATATTTCATCCAATGGAATCTGCCAATAGCCAGTGTAAAGGTCAATTGAGGTGAAATATCTCCCATCCTTCAGGTCCTCGAGGATCTCCTCCATGTTCCGAATCGGAAATCGATCTGGTATCATTCTCTGGTTCAGTTGTCGTTAATCAACGCAAAAACGCAGCTTTCCATCCTTCTTTGGTGCGACCACAACTGGAAACGACCATGGGGATGAAACTGGTCGAATAATATCATTTTTCAGCATACTTGTAACATTTTCTGAGATAAATTGGTCATATTTTGGCAGTTGACGTCTAGACTTGTGGTAAATCAGTTGAGTGTCGGTAAATTCGAACGAGTGAGTAACCGGTACACTTGCTTGTCTTAAATCTGAAACGCTCCATGCAATTACTTCGGAAGATGTTAACATGTCGGATATTTTCAGTGAGGCGGGGGCGGGAAGGTGCTGCACTTTTCCTTGGATTTCTGCCATTTGGCGCCTTTTTTCTTCTTGATCCTCAACCTCAATATTTTGAAGGACCTCTTTCGTCGTGCTCACACCTTCATATATGGAATTCGACGTATTCTTATTTTCTTTGCAAGGTAATCTTCTTTCATGCTCCGAATTCTGTCCTTTGATTTGATATCATCGTAAAAAGAAACACATTCAGGTTTCAAACCTATCCTAGAATTCCAGTCTTCATCTGTTTCAAACCCAAAATCATAATCGTCCCAAGCCATGTTCATACCCCCCGAGAGTACCCTTTTCCACTTCCGAAAGTGTTAGTTGGTTCCGAATCTTCGCTGTCATAGCTAGAAGTGAAATCTTCACTGTCCGTTTCTCTTAAATCTTCAGGATGCGTGCTTTTGTCGAAATCCAGGGGCATCTTCACGGTTCTGCCGTCAATATTAACTGAAACCATTTGATTGCCCAAGTCAATGCATGTCCCTAGTCTTTCCATGGTGGGGCAGCCAATGATTGCATCGAAAGGGAGCTCCGGCATGACAAAGAAATCTACATCAACTTTAGAGTCCCCATAGAACACGGAAACCTTGTCAACAGTGCCCTTGCATTTTGAGACGGTTCCATCCGCCACAGTTATTCTTCGAGTAGTGGGAATGACTTCAAGACCTAAATCTGTCATCAAAGTTTCTGAAATGAGGTTCGGAATAGCGCCCGAATCGAAAAGAGCTTGGGTTCTCATTCCCAATACTTTGATTCGTACCAGCTTAAGACGTCTTGGTGCTGTCGAGGCCGATTGAAGAAACAGTGTCTTACCCTTAGCGGACTTATTAGACCTGATAATTTTTTTTAGTTCTTTTCTCGCATCCTCTGCGTCTCCCTCAAATTTTACCAAACTTTATTCCAGTTGGTGCCGATGCAAGCTCAGCCACCAAATTGGACCTCTTCACATACTCTAGTACGTCCTTAGAGATACTCTTAACTTTCTTACTCTTTTTCGTCTTCTTGGCCGGAGTGACTCCCACTCCTGGAACAACTTGATCAGAACTCTTGGTCCGGGGAGTTACAGGTGCTGAGATATGCTCACAAATTCCATAATATAACCTAGATTTTTTGATAAAATGTTCCCTTCCCCATCCCTTTTTGTCACATTGACTCGACTAATTTCTTCAGCGATGGATACGTTACTGGCATCCGTCAACCTTTGATCCCTTCTATTTTGTAAGATTTTCATCTCTGGCCCTGACTCACTCCTCGCATCCGATAAATTTGCTCTTCTGTTGTCTTTAGACCAGCAGTTACTTTCATGATGCCCGTAACGTCCGCACTTTCTACAACGAGCGTTTCTATGTGGATTATCAGGACACCTATTTGCGAAGTGTCCAGGCTTGTGACAGTAATAACAGACTTCTGCGGCCTTAGGGGCCCCAAACTGGTTCTTCTTAATGGTAAGACTAAGGCTTTCCAACTGCGAGGTTATCATGTCAAGTCGATTATTGAATCGGGTTTCCAACCTTTCTTCCAAGTTTTTGACATCGCTCCTGACAGATTCCAATGCTGCTGCACTAGTAGCCGGCCTTTGATAATTCTTTTCAGGATGTACAATAGACATCGATGTACGGGTTTCCCTCGGTACCTCCCTCAGTGACTGAAACGTCTCCGAATTTTTGAAAATTTCTACCATGGTATCCTTAAGTTCATTAAAAGTGTGAGGGCCCTTGATGAGGAGGAAATCGGAGAGCCGCTTATCCCCCATAGCCGCCTTACGCAGCATTCCGTACTTGGCTTGGGCGTTGAACCCGGCCTTTTCATAGAGATCACACAAGTATACCAATGAGCTTAACAAATCGTCGAAGTTGAGCCGGGCCTCTATGGCAGTACGAATCATCTCATCTGGTTCTACCTCCTTAGCATACTCTTACACAAGCCACTCACATACCTCACCGAAATTACGCCCATTCCCGTTAAGAGACCACCCATCGATAAACTTGGACTTATATTTGTGCTTTGCGTCACCATGAAGATAGGCGAAGATACTTGCGGCCTTCTCTTCATCGCCCTTCTCACGCATCACAACGTTGACATATGTGTAAAGAAACTCCTCAATGTCTTCAGTCTTGCCCCTTGTGAACGTTATACGAGCAGCGTTGAGATCCATGATTACAGAAAAGAAATCCTTCCGAAGTGTTCCCTAATACTGCTAAACTCGAGTCCCTCGGGTGCAACCCCCTCCACAAAAGTACTAAATGATAGGGGAAAATCGTCGAGAGAAGAGATACTTAGAACCAACTACCCCAAGACGGAGGTGTTGCGAGCGACAAAAGTGCTACCGTGGTATAGTTGAACGAATAAAAAGGAGTGTATATGGGAGAGAGTTGAGAGGGCTACAAGCGAGTATAGAAGGGGCAGGTTCTGCCACTGATGCTCTGCGACCAGCTTAGGAAAACGTTTTTTTGGGTCTGAAGTTCACTCTCAACTTCCTACTACTCGGAGCTTGACCTGAAGTTGTCTGCCAACTTGCTTCACCTCCACTAAAGGAAGCAGTTTACTCGGCTTATATAGACTTTTGGCTACCCCAAAAGTCTCCAACAAACATACTAATAACCATAAAATGCATTCACGGGAATCGTGTGAACCAGAGAGACTATTAGAAGATATTTCCTCAAGGTAAATATCTAGGTGCCATACCCATGCCAGCCACCCATCGGCCAGGGGTGGGATTGATGTGGCCATTATATAGACCTTTCCGAGTCACTCGTAGTATCACCCACAACCTGGAACTGTACTGACATCTGCTATGACAGCGTGCCCAAAAATAAAAAAATCAACCGATAAATTTGCCCCACTCCCCCAAATTAAAAATATCTTGCAAATTCAAAAACTGTAAAAATATCTTCCCAATTCCGATACTGTATACAATTATGGTCCTCATCTAGATTTTTTTCAGGTGCGAATTTGCGCACATCAACGGGCGCGCCCGATGTCGCCGGGGACCGTTGGGGCATACAGCGTGTTTCGTTCCCACCATTCAAGCCGTGCTTGGTGTGCTGCGAGAGCTTCGGCCAATAGTGCTCCCCACTGTGAGCCCGTGTGTGCACGATGGAGGCGCTCTCGGAGGGCGAACCGTTGGCTCTTGGGGTCCCGCCATCCGCGCTCTCCTCGAAGACAGCGACGGAGGACAGCCGTGGGCAGCATGTGGAGGGGAAATTTTTGGGTTATTGTAATGTATGGAAGATGTTGTCGGTTATACCCACGAGGCTACTACGTTATGCGGGATAAGTCCTCGCTGATCGGTAACACTACAGTAAATGACCTTGATTACAGATGTGGAGGTCAAGGAATGCTTGTTGAGTGGCGTCTTCCCAACGAGCATTCGCCGCAGCTTTCACCAACTTGATAAACAGGAGGATAAATTGCGAGAGGCAGGGGGCGGGAATATCTTGGAAGATATCCCTGTCGCGGTAGGGTGTTGAGAGGATTTCCAGGGGAGTGGGCGAGGGGAATGACGCCGATGTATCATGCGGCGTGGGGTCCGATTCCATGGGGTGGACCGAATCCATGGTGGGGAGGAGCGGAGTTAGGCCGACTGGCCTGGTGACTGATGGTGGGGCACCTCCGCACCTTGTACGCCAGCCATCATTGGCCGCATGGAAACGTGCGATGCGGACTCGTTACCCATCGTTGCGGCGGAGGCGACGGTGGGAGGGAGAACGGCCCTGGGCGCCGGTGGTGCGTTGGGCACCATGAGGAACTCCGACGGCTGGGCTTCTTCAGTTGCGGGGCATCGGCGTTTTGACGCCGACGGGGAAGAGCCCGGGGAGGGAAGTGTGAGGTCCAGTGTGTGTCCAGCGGCGGGGCCGGGGCGGTGGGTTTGGCGGGATTTTCGGGCGGTGTTTGGGCGGGCGTGCGGGTGGAATTCCCACGGGTCGGGCGGCGCGCCTCAGCAATGAGGCGGGCATCGTGACGGAGGGCAATCACCATGGCGTTGGGGACGTGAAGGGCAACCCACGAACGCAGTTTGGGGCTCACCAGGCTAGCCGCTTCACGTTGGAGGCGGGTGGCCACACCGTGGGCGGCAGAGATATCCACTGTGGCGCAGTGCTGCGTGAACGTGAGAGGCGAAACGTGCAGGTCCGGATACGTCAGACGGAGATGAGCGAGGACGTTGAAAACGTCAGGGCGGGCTGGGGCGGGAAAATACAGGTAGAGCAATTTCCTGACGAGCGGGACTAGGACGAAGATGGGCAGGTTATTCTTGGCAAGGGCGGCGGCCAAGCAGAGCTGGCGGTGGTCTGTGTCAAACGATGGGAAGGCGGACGTAGGAGACGAGGCGAAACCCACGTGGAGGAGGTCGGGGGCAGGCGGGCGAACGTGTTCGGGTTCGCCCATGCGGGGGTCGAGGCGGCAAGGGTTGTCGGTGACGGTGGCGAGGAGGGCGCGGGCGCGGACAAGGTCGGCGTGGGAAAAATCTTCCGGGTGGCCAATCATATGGCGCGCCTTCGGGAGATTGTGAAAATTGTGGCCAATAGCGGGGTCGATTTCGGGGAGCTGCACCGATGGTAACGGACGGAGCGTGGAGGGGGTGGATGTGCGGGGTGGAAGACGGGATGCGACGACCGCGTACGGCGCACCCATCCTGGGGAGGGCGTCTGCCTGGTCCATGTGGGCGGAGAGGGCGGCCGCGCGGGAGGCGGAGAGGGGGCGGCGGCCGCAGGAAGGGGGGGAAGTCATGGGAGTTGGGGGGTGTGGAGGCATGATGGCAGTAGTGAAACTTTACTTCATTGACTATCTATCGTGTACACTGCAGAACTGACTATACGGCGAAGAACTAACCGGATGTTCCACGCCATGCACGTGCAGTGGGGCTCGCGATAGAATCGTCAGTGTGATGAAACTTTACTTCATCGAGTATCTATCGTGTACTCTGCAGGACTGAACGTGGGGGTTGGTTTTTTCCCCTTTAAATTAAAATTTTCCAATTATCTCAGCAAGAATCGGTCTGCACTGTGGCCGAGTTGGCAAGACGAGCAAAACACCAGTGGGAGATCTCGAGTTCGAATCCCAGTCGATAACCTGGGAAAGTTGATTTTCTCTGACGTAAAGATTTGACGTCAGTCACGTCGGGTATGCTATAGTAGCCCTCCTTCCGATGCTTTATCAAACGGTTGTTTTCCTGTCTAGAACCTGGTGGAGATACGGAGTTACAAGTCTTACTGCAAGGAACTGGGGAAAGCGAGTTTGTAAGGTAGCCACAGCGGGAGGGTGAACACAGCACAAACGAAGTCGGTTGAGAAAGCAACTTTTGGGTCTTTCCCTGTTTGACAAGGATAAATTTATTCAAATACAAGCTTACTCAGACTTACGAGCAGTCTCGCGGTGACGACGGCCAAGACAGTGGCGCTCAAAGTCTGCCTGCTCGGAACTACTATCTTGCAAATATTGCACATGTGCCTTGTCTTGTCAGCACAGTGCTGATGCTTGCGGGAACGAAGATGTTCGAAGTACTGCAAACGGCCTGTTCAGGGGACTCGACAGTGAAGGAAGTGGAAGGGGGACGACCGAGGGTTCTTGGTCATTCGAGGCCTCCTCGCAAGCTTTCGGATACGGTGGTTGGCTGTTCTCTGTATAAAGATAGAGGCGGCGTCAGGAAGAACAGGTAGGTCCCTCTTGGAAATCATGGGCCTAGTGGTCGGTTTGGCCTTCCTTGACTTTACGGGCCTTGAGCGGGGGATCTCGGGAAGCGCTGGAATCGGTGGAAGGGCCGACGGAAGTGAGAAAGTAGGAGACGGCGGGGTTCTCGGTTGCTCTATTTCAATCCCCGTCGGTGTCCTCGGTTCTTGACCGTAGCAAAACTTACTTAGTTCTCGACAATTTTCCTAGAAAAAGCCCTGTAAGTCCTTCTCTGTGTACTCGCCAGGCGACGAGAGGCGGTCCCTGGAAGTCTTGTTTTTAGGCACTGGGCGTTATCCGGAAGGATCAGAGTAAAAAACAAAATGTTAGTCTCCGCTTGCAATCGGGCAGAAGATAGAGATTTTAACTTACTGTCGGATTGGAAGAACCCGCAGTACTGACAAACTTTTTGGCGATGCTACCAGATGTGGGGGTTTGGATGCACAAGAGGTAATCGATGGTTGATCTGATGGTTAATGCTCCCGGTAAACGGGCCGGAGCTTCAGACCATGGTTTATATAGAAAAGTACTCAACGACAACAATGGTAAATTGTAGGCAGACGATGCTAAATTCAAAGGTGTTCTAGAGGAAAGGCCCTAAAGGCACGAAACTCAAAGGGTTGTAAGATTCATGTAAAACCTCTCAGGGAGGTTGACAGCAGTAAAATCATGGAAAAGTTCAATTGGTCCAATTGGCAAGAAGACATAAAGTAATTGCTGATTGGTCAGGTGGGAGAGGTTTCGAGAACCACGCGAAATCGCAACAATGGCGTCATGTGATTGCCTCGGCACGGAGTGATATGGATCTTGTGTTTCAAACCGGTGTCTGGGTACAGTGCACAACTTGCACTGATGTCTTGGTACAGTGTAAATCTCGGTAAAGGTTACTGGTGGGATATTTTCAGTGTATTTCAGGGGATTTCGGGGGCACAATCGTTACATAGTGCTACCAGTTTGTCGGCAGTCGATGGGGGAGAGTGTGAAGAATTTTGAACACCAATTGGGAGTCCTGGTAGATATTTCAACATCCGTTGACATGCTAGAGCCTCGCTATAACAGCAGACATGATCATGTCCTCGGTCAAGTAAGTATTTGGCTGGTCTCTGTTTTAATGAACAAAACCCTATCCTCTTCATTGTAAATTATGGTGATTAAAATAAAGCGTCATGGTATTGGTCTCGTCCTCGGTCACGTCATTAATTGAGTTCCAAGTGTCTGGTCACTTGACCGAACAACCCCTGTTTTGGAGATTTCATCATTATTGGGCTTAGAGGCATGGGCTTAGAGGCAAGGCAACTCAACGTGGGCTACTTTTTTTATCTTACTAGGCATGGTAGTAGTATGAAGTCTTGTTTATGTTATCTCTAAATCTCCAGTTTTTTTGTGTCAGCTTTGAACAGCAACCTACCCTTCCACGTCTTCAGTCACACAGTCTCCATCTTCTTCTTCATTAAAACCTACTCCTCCGCTGATATAGAATCCATTCACATAGATAATCTCATACAGCAACGGGACAACTTTCCTGCAGACCCCCTTCAACATTTTTGATCGTTCTGTATGTGATCTAATACGTCTACTCATTATATCACCACGGACAGTATGCACAAGTCCTCTGACACTATCCATTGGACATAGATTATAAACTCCTGTGCTGACTGTTTCCCCTTCTTCACCGCCTTGTCTGGACCATTGCAGTCGAATACAGTCCAATGCCCGTTGCACACCATCTGGTGGCATATTTGTTGCGCTTATTATGTCATAGTATTGCAAAAGGCAATGTTCTCCTATTTTCCCTGACATGTATCGTACACTTTTCTCTGCGTTATGTGTAATACATATATCTGAGCCAGGTCTTAACTTTCCGGTATTAGAAAGTCTCAGAAGAGACCAAATATTTCCAAACCAGACATGTATACGGTCGTACAAAATCTAGGAACGGGATGTCTGCCCATCTTCCACCATCACTGTGTCAACTGTAGGACTGGTTGACCCATACCATGAAGGAGCTGCCACAACTCTTTGCGACATCCGGCTGCTTGACTTAATTATACAAGCAATACCACGATTATTACTGCATGTTGTCAAGGATGTAATTTCTTATCCAGATATAAATGCCGAAGGTGAAAGGAAATCTTGACGTGTGATGGAATTTCACTACCCTCAAACATCATCTGTAATGTCTCTAAAAGGTATACTTTAAGGTTTTCAAGCTTCTCGGTATCAATCGTTTCAAGCAGAAGCTTTCTGTATTTCCCCGATTGCGACTTCCGGCCCCTGTACAGCTTCGCATTATCCTCGTAACGATCGCCTTCATTTTAACTTGTGTCATTCCTCTTACTTATTCGCAAAAATTCATTCAACCTGAAGTCGATTACCCCCTCTAACATAAAAGCAGAGTCTAGTTTTGCAGATTTGATTCTTGTTTTGTTCATTCCTCTTATTATTCGCAAGAATTCATTCAAGTTGAATTCTTTTTCCCCCTCTACCATAAAAGAAGAGTCCAGTTTTGCAGATTGATTCTTGTTTTGTTCACAGACCTTTTCTTCTTAGACAGTAGTAGGCTTCTTCCATGGGAATTGAAATGCGGCGAATGTTCAAGGACATTGCCGAAGGTTTTTCTTCGACGTCAACTTATTCAATTCAGCGTCGCCGTACCCGAAACCTCCCGTACACTGCATGTCCTGTCCAATATGGTCCAGCATATGCCACTTCAAAGCCCCCATGTTAGACTTCTAATAGGGTTCAAGAACTTTTACACCTACCTCTTTGAACTCTTATAGCCTTGGTAAAATAACTAGTCTGTGCTCATTCTAACCATATTCCCTCCTTTTCCATGTGTTAACAATTGCAGTATATCCAAAAACATCGCAAAGGCCTTCGTAACAGGTGCTTGACTTGATTCATCACGTACCAGTCTATCATCGCCCAAGAAATGGGAATACCTGGTCCATCCTTTTGTAATCTCTCGCCTCTAACATTTTCGGATAAACCATCCACCCTGAAAAGTCCGTTAAACCCAGATTTTCCTCCATAAATAGAGAAATCAATATGTAGATTATTCCCCACAGGATTTCTTGCAATGAATGCCAAAAAGTAGTTCAGTTCCCTTATCACTTCACTTCTTATGCTACGGAAAGCTCTTGGTACAGATGGACGAGTGGATAGTGCCGTTGAAACAATTCCTCAACCGAAGCCTATCAAATGCAGCTTGTTTGTTCATACGCGATACCCACAGATATAAATTGTGCATTGGTTCAAATGTGAAGAAATTGTATATGTCTAAAGTTGGACAAATTTCAACGAAGGGAAACTGATGCAACCTGTTTCTGAAGATGTAGGGACACCTTCGAAAGAAGACTTGAGGCTTCCAGCTTGTATTCTAGAGAACGCGACAGGAAACTTCTTTCATCTTTCTTGGCCTGTTGCAGGAGACGCTAGCAATTCCGTTGGATTTGGATCGTATGACTCAGAGAATGTTCCTTCGAATTCGTACTGAATGGAAAATTTTCCCTTTTGGCCAAACATCTGTGACAAGGTAATGCAGTTCGAGTTCCACCTCTTACTAAAAAAAGTTGTTTGACCTCTAGAAGATCAGCACAGTAGCTCCTAACAACAAAGCGCCGCCTCTAATTTACGCCATTCAAGTCCTTAGCAGAGAGAATTTCGCTACTTTACTCAATGGCTGCACAAAGGAATCTATCACTTCCTGTGTGATAATATCACTGCGAGCCTCATCCATATCGTTGTAGTTTGTTGGGAGAAATTCAACTATGATGCTGCCGTCTGTTATGAGTTTCCTTCTTGTTATCTCCCCAAAATGAGAACAGAAATATGCAAAGGATAGAGGGTCAATCGAGAAGGTTTCAGCGATGTCACTGACTTATCGCTGTACAACTGCAAAAGCAACATCACAGATTTCTCCCCGTCTTCCTCCACAGTGCACCATCTTGTTCTGTGATGTGAGTCAGCAATTACTGCATCCTTAACAATCGGATACTTTCACGTCCAAGTTGAGCATTGATAGGAGGGTATGGAGCTCTTTTATCTCCAGGTTCGATGAGAATATCGCATGTCTTGACCTTTAACAATTGAGACCTCAGCGCGTCAATACTACTTCTTCTGAAGTAAGGCACATTTTCAGAGCGTTGTAGGGAAACTGTCACCTGAACAAATCCATTATCCTGGAACTCCGAATCAAGCCCTGGACTTTTTTTCATTCTGTAGAATGTGTGTGATGGACGGGAACTTCTGACTGAACTCTATTCCACTGAAAAAAGGTTTCGAAAGTATCGTCGTCAGTTGGGGAGCGGTTAATTGCTCGCATTTTTGCTGACCCTGTACAGAAGGAATGCTACTCGGACATAAAAAACGTTCGCATTAGTAGCGCTTACTCAGTTTCTCTCACATCCATAAGACGGAGATTTCGATGCAAGTCCAGATTCGTCCATAACAGATTCCAAGATTTCATTCTCATGTTCGGCTTGTCTCAAGAGTGCTTCCATTCCGCGATTTCTACGAACAGGGTACGGTCACTATAAGATCCTCTGGCCTTCACCTCCTATTGTGTGGAGCAAATGTCTCTTCTTTGAAACACCTTGGATTTGAGGACCCGAAACAGCAAAACAAGGGCACCTAGCTATGTGATAGGCCATACCCAGAGGAGATCGCGCAGTAAAGGGAAGGGAGACTTTCGACATCTCAGAGATCTCCTTGAGCCTTTTGTCCATCTTGACCTTCGAATCGAACCGCGAATTGAGAAGTACTCGATAGGGAACTAATGGGATCTTCTGGGTGGCTGCGAAGATACCATATATTGCATGGCTTGTAAGGAGGTTGACATGTTATCATATTTAATTTTCTCCTCGACGGCCTTGGTTTAGTGACCAGATATCTTGCATTCGTACTGGACTGAATTTTTAGCGCGTTTTACTTCCCTGATCACATCACAAGTACTTTGCCACTTCATTCTTGCTTAATTTTTACATTTATCTCATCACATGGCAGGGATGTTCTTTGGTTAGGTTACCAGGTACTTCGATACGGCAATCAACTTTATTTTCTGAATGTTTGCATGGAACATCCCTGAGTAATATAATCTATTAGAATTAAATGAAATATTATTTTTTAATTTCTAATTAATTAATCAACTTTCTGACAGCGGAAATTCCAAAGGCGGGCTTTCGACTTGTGGCGTTTTTCGAACTTTTCAATCCGTGACCTCCCACTCCTCTTGGATCACAACACCCCCACGCATCACCACATCATGTTATGCGATGATCGCACTCCAACCAAATGGAGTCCCTATCCCTTTCTCTTGGATCGCAACCCGTCAAAAAATATTTTGGAGTAGTACTCCCGATTGATCAATTCATCTTATCGGTATGTTTGCACGCTGATTTCACCTCTACGTTTGTTATTACTGCCAGCATGCCCCAGCATATGTGTGCTAGTACAAACTAAAGATTGTACAGAAATTTCTGTGATGGGTGCGTGGTATGTACCGGGGACACGTTTCGTTTGTTTTCTTCCACATTAACTTGCACAGTGCACAGATATTCGGTTCGCTGTAACTATTACACAACTTATGTAATATAAGAGTCGAACCGAAGATCGCATGTAACATAAGAAAGAATGGTATATTGTGCATTACGTACCTGGTAGTACACTGGTAGATGCCATCATCTATTTTTTTCTGATTTTTATTCTCTCTCAGACAGCTTATGCTCATTCATGTTTGCAGTTTCCATTGCAGTGAATGCCATTTGTCAAGGCCGAGCAAATTGCGACGAAATGTACAGATACCAGCGCGCGTTAGGGTATATAGTCGCCGAATACGGCGACTATGAATATGCCATGCACCGCCTCTTACGGACTCGGTCAAGTGACAAAAGCTGTTGAACGGCGGTTATTTCATAATTAAAAATCATGATTCAAGAAATTATCTAATGGTCAATATTTCTGGGGCTCCTACATGAATTCCTGGGGAAATGCCCAGAAATTTGGCACCAGAAAAATTCCACGTGTCCCAGGAATCCTGAGCGTATCCTGGGTGGAGCTCCAAGAAAAGACAAGACATGGAAAAGGAACGGGTCACTCCGGTCCAAAATATGCGTGTCCCAGGATTCCTTGGGTCAAGCCCAAGACTCTTGAGGTATCATTGCTGGTACCCCAGGAACGCTTTGAAATCCTGGGAATATTCTAGGGGAAGCTGGCTCTGAGAAATAATTTTGCCATATTTAGGACTCTGAAACCCCAGAAGTTTCCATTAATCTGGGCTAGTCCAGCATATGGTTCCGTGATGTTTGGAAATCCTGGAAATTCCTGGGATAATGGTATTTTCTATATATATCACGGCCCAGGATATTCCCAGGAGTACTTTTCCCTATCCAAGCCGGACCAGGTCCTGGGGTGTCATCCTAGGATACTGGGGCTGCGGTCCAGGATTACTGGATCTGAGATCCTAGGATGTGGTCCAGAACGTTAACCCAATATTCCTGAGCCAGGAGTTGTCCAGCGGAAACCAAGAATCCGAGTAAATCCTGGGGTCAAATCCTGGCGGTAAATCTCAGGTATTCGTGGGGTCTCCTGGACCTGTAACATTACCGACGAGTATAACAATGAGCTTAACAAGTCTTCGATGTTGAGCCTGGCTTCTATGGCGGTACGAATCATCTCATCTGGTTCTACCTCCTTAGAATATTCTTTCACAAGCCACTCACATACCTCACAGAAGTTATGCCCATTCCCGTTAAAAGACCACCAGTCGACAAACTTGGCCTTATATTTGTGCTTTGCGTCACCATTAAGATAGGCGAAGATACTTGCGGCCTTCTCTTCATCGCTCTCCTCACGCATCAAAACATTAAGATATCTATAGAGAAACTCCTCAACGTCCTCACTTGTTCCCCTGTGAACGTTATGCGGGCAGCGTTGGGATCCATGGTTACCGAAAAAAACTTTCCAAATTGTTCCCTAATACTACACAGCTCGAATACCACGGGTGCAACCCCCTCCCCAAGAGTACTAAATGATACGGGTAAATCTTCGGGAAAGAGATACTCAGAACCAACTACCCAAGAAGGAGTTGTTGCAAGCGACAATAGTGATACCGTGGTCTAGTTGGACGAACAAAAAGGAACGGATAAGGAACACACCTGAGAAGGATGCAAGCAAGTATATAAGGGGCAGGGTCTACCACTGATGCTCTGTGACCAGCGTAGGAAAAAATGTATCTTGGGTCTGAAGGTGATTCTCAACTTCATACTACTCGGGACTTGACTTGAAGTTGTCTACAAACTTGCATGACCTCCACAAGAGGAAGCAAATTACTCCGCTTATATAGACTTTTGGCTACCCGTAAAGTCTCAAACAAACATAGCAATAAGCATCTATCACATTCGAGGGAATCTTGGGAGCCAGAGAGACTATTAGAAGACATTTCCTCAAGGTAAATATGTGGGTGCCATACCCATGCCCACCACCAATTGGCCAAGGGTGGGAATTAGTTTGGCCATTATACAGACCTTTCGGAGTAACTCGTAGTATCACCCAGAACATGGAAATGTACTAACGTCTATTATGACAGCGTGTCTTAAAATAAAAAATGAACGTATGCATTTGCCACACTCATCCAAATTAAAATTATCTAGCAAATTCAGATAATGTAAAAATAACTTGCAAATTCCGATAGTGTATCCGAATTTGATCCTTTCCTAGATTTTTTTCGCCTGCAAATTGTGCGCACATCAATCTCCAATGCAGCTTGATTGATGGCTGGCCTCCCCTATAATTGCTGGAAAAGTGAATAACTACCACCACCTGCCGCAACATTTCACGCACATGGACCCCACCATTCAAGTTGACTGAGCATGAGCCAGCTTATCTGTTACAGTAGCTGAAACCTCCGTGTCTCCCATAGGCGCTTTAGAATCCCACCTCACCTACTTTTGTGTTCCTCGTTTTGGCTACCTTGACCGGCACAACTCAGCCCCGAATTCTGTGTTCTTCCGCAGTACTATTTCCGGCCGCAACTGCTAGTCTCAGGCTCTCTCTTTCTGGAGTTGGCAAATTTCTAGGGAAGTCCTTATCAGGCATTCCTGAGCTACTATTACGATAAAAACAAACCTCCATGTTTTCTTGGATTTCAATAACTTTTCGCCGTTCGCAACCACATACCAAACGGAGTTCAAGAAGATCGCACGGGATGTGATGGCAATAGAAAACCAGGGCTATACTCGGAGAAGGTTGTAGGTAGCTGTCCGACTCATGTCTCAAAGACGTTACTCTACGCCTCTGATATTTCGTTCAGAGGACACCGTTTACTTTGCTGGGTGGGCTTCCTGTCACAGATAGACTCCCTAACGTATTAACGCTTACCCCTGCTCCAGATGCGGTCCATGCACTGGAACAAAAATGCCACTAATCTTACAACATCTCAGCGGCATGGTAATAAACTGTCATTCCTACATAAATCTTATTTCGGATTCATGTGCACCTCTGCGACATGACCAGATTGTCACTTCTTCATAGTTCGGTTATTTGATGGACTGCGGGTGTCAATAAAGCACTAAAATAATAATATTAATCATGTTGATAGGGGTAAATCGGCGGGGGAGGAGATCCTCAGAACCAATTACCCTGAGAAGGAGGTGTTGCGAGCGACAAAAGTGCTGCCGTGGTATTGTTGAACGAATAAAAGGGAGTGTATATAGAAGAGAGTTGAGGAAGCTACAAGCAAGTATAAAAGGGGCAGGGTCTACCACTGACGCTCTGCGACCAGCGTAAGAAAAAGTTTTCTTGGGTCTGAAGTTGACTCTCAACTTCCTACTACTCGGGACTTGGCTTGAAGTTGTCTGCCAACTTGCTTCACCTCCACTAAAGGAAGCAGTTTACTCGGCTTATATAGACTTTTGGCTACCCCAAAAGTCTCCAACAAACATACTAATAACCATAAAATGTATTCACGGTAATCGTGTGAACCAGAGAGACTATTAGAAGATATTTCCTCAAGGTAAATATCTAGGTGCCATACCCATGCCAGCCACCCATCGGCCAGGGGTGGGAATTGATGTGGCCATTATATAGACCTTTCAGAGCTACTTGTAGTATCACCCACAACCTGGAACTGTACTGACATCTACTATGACAGCGTGTCCTAAAATGAAAAAATCAGCCGACGAATTTGCCACACTCACCCAAATTAAAAATATCTTGCAAATTCAAAAACTGTAAAAATATCTTCCCAATTCCGATACTGTATACAATCATGGTCCTCATCTAGATTTTTTCGTGCGCGAATTTGCGCACATCACGCCCTCTCGCTCAAGACGAACGTCCCGACTCGTCACTGCTCTTCTTCTGCTTCCGTTAGTGTTCGCTGTCTTATTGATAAAATGTATGGTCTCTCAAACGGGTACGGATGCAACTGATTACCAATATGATGCTCTAAAAAGTAGGTTCGCATTACTGGTACCTCACTTTGTAGCATAGCCTCATATATTGGTTTGATCACATCGAGGTGGGGTTGAATACATTCTTCTTCCGTGACTCTTCCGAATCTTCCAAGAGTGAAAAAATATATGTGATATGCAAACTCTTCTGGAAGATGCCGGAGGAATGGATGTCGATAAGAAAAGAAGACGCGCATCATCAAGAACGAATCTTCGTAAGATAAGTGCGGTCCATGTAGCGCCCTAAAACATAAACAGATGCTTATCATGAAATAAGAAATGACCTGCGCATCGTTCGCATCCTCGGAGATATTGCGCAGCCAAAAAGATAATCTTCTTCTTCCGACTGTATGCTGTGCATGGTTGTGAAGGAGAGCTAGAGATGAAGTTGTGGTGGACGGTCCCGATGAATGGCCGCGACCAGCTCCTGACGTACTGGGACCTGCACGAGGTCCTCTCGGGGGACGACCGGAACCTCTTCTGGGCGGGTTGTTGTCTCCTGAAGGTCCTCCTCTGGTCATCATCACTGCTTCAGGAGGATCCTCGCCGCCTCCAACGTTCCCAATTTGTGGCGGAGAAACGTAAGGTTCCCATAGAGGATACGGGACCAGCCTGTATTCCATATCCGGGGGTAAGGCGTAACCTCTCAGTCGCACGTCTTGGTTGTTCTTGAGAAATACGTAAATTGGACGGATAATATTCAGATACGTTTGCGACAAGTCTCCAGCAGCTACCATTCCATATCTTCCTATAGAGTAATGATATATTACCTCCACAAACTCTGGACCTGCTTCCGTGAACCTTCCGTTTTGGAATGAAAATAGAACTCTTATTAATAGTCGGAAATCTTCTTGAGGTAGCAATGGTCCGTTCAACGTACGAAAACATAGGCATATATTAATGTAGAAATGGATGATTACGTGGAGTTCGTAGTAGTCCCGCGTAACCGAGATGATCCATTCCCAGGCCCTTTTTCCTCCCATAGGAATCATTCTATAGTTAAAGATGAGTATGCCCCGTGGTTGCGCATAGTCCTGTGTGAGAAGGAATTCTTCAGGCCTCTGATGGTAAGGGACCAGACGACGTGCATGGATGGCCCTCCTTGATCTCTTCCCTGAGCTTGAACAGAGCTGATAGTGCGGGTGTCTTTCCTCCGTGACGATGCAAGGGTTCGAGTACTTGGTTTGGAAGGCCGGCCACTTCACAGCCTGCTGCATTGCTTTTCCATGTACTACAAGTACTTTAGAGCCAACTGAAAAGGTTCTGACTGCAGTTCTGCATCCTTATTTCTTGTCTGTGTTAGCGCGCGGTGTGATCTCCAGCCTTCGGTGGCCAGTAGTTCAACTTCCCTACTCTCTTCATCGATAATATTGTTTCCATGTCTCTCTGTAACATTCTAGGAGCCCTTCCGTACATTAGCTCGAATGGTGAGCGTCCATTTCTTCCTCTTCTTCGACGGTAGCCGTATAACACTTTTGGTAAGGCATCTTCCCACTGGATTTCATTCTCCAACATAGTTTTCGATATTGCTCGTTTGATGGTTCCAACCATCCTCTCCGCTTTCCCGTTGGACATAGGAGCGTATGCGAGAACGGTCTTCAGCTGAATCCCTTTCTCTTCCAAGAAACGTAGCAGTGAAGTTGCAGTAAAACAAAGGGCGTTATCCGAGATGATCCTTTTTGGAAGACCAAACGGTTCAATTATTTCTTTTTCGATGAATCTCAGTACCACCTCAGCATTTGCCTCCTCGACTGCAACTGCTATTGGCCATCCAGTAAGATATTCCACCCCTATAAGGAGATATTTGTTTCCAGAAGATTTTCCTTGAACGGGCCCGCGAAGTCAATTGAGAAGGTTTCAAAGAGACCGGAAACTGGAAAACTTAGAGTTGTCTTATACTTCCGTATTGGAGTGAATTTTTGGCAGTTGTCGCAGCTTTCACGAAATATAGACGTCCTATGGATACCGGGCCACCAGAATCTCTCAGTTACGAATTTTTGGTTGTTTCGAGATCCCAATGCCCTAGCTCATCATGGAAAGTCCTCAAGATCTTCATTCTTTCTTTCAAAGGGCCACTAGTCGGGGACCGGCTTTAGTGTGCTGGAAGAGTTTCCCATTCCACAATGTTAAAAGCCTTTTGATTCCTGCGTACCCAATTTCTGTGTTCAAGATCAACCTTTCTCATTTCTAGTCCATCGAGGAATTAATCAGTCCGTGAATGTTAGCTTCGTACTCGTTTCGTTCAGCGCTTGCACCTCGGCAACTCCGACGATGTCCTCGAAGCTTTTTCATTTGGACTCAGTGGATCCCTCAAGCGGGATAGGTAATCGGCAGGCTGATTATTGCGTCCGGATCTATACACAATTCAAACCGATATTCTGCGAAAATGTCGAGCCATCGGGCCAAGCGGTGATGTACATCCTTCTTTTGGAATGCTGTTTTTAAGTGCCTGGTGATCAGTTATCAAGACAAATTTCTCGAGTGATAAAAGGTATACGCGAAACTTTTTCAGCGCGAAGACGACAGCTAGCGCTTCTTTCTCGCAGACTGAGTATCTCCTTTCCGCATCATTCAGAGTTCGGCTTGCGAATTGAACAGGGTGTAGTCCTCCGTTTTCATCTTTTTGGGACACAACGGCACCCAAAGACCGTTCTGAGGCATCTGTCTCCACAACGAATGGTCTCTTGAAATCTGGGTACATGAGAACTGGGGGGACACATAGCTTATCTTTAAGCTCCTGAAATGCAGTTTCCATTTCCTTGTTCCAGTAAAATTTTCCGTTCTTCGTAGTGCTGGCATGTAACGGTGCTGCAGTCTTGGCGAAATCTTTGATAAATCTTCTGTAATATGAGGCCAGTCCTAAGAAGCTTCGGACCTCCGTCTTTGAAGCGGGCCTTGGTGCCAACTTTATTTTTTTCGTTTTCTCTGGATCCACTCTAATTCCCTCTTGGTCACGATATGACCGAGTAATTGGATAGAAGTTTTCGCAAAGAAGCATTTGCTCAACTTAATTTTCAAGCTATACTCCGATATCCTCTCCACAACTGTCTTGACGTGCGAGATGTGCTGATCCAATGTTTCTGAGAAGATGACGACATCATCGATATAGACTCTTGCGAATGGAAGTCCTTTCAAAACCTCGTTCATCATTCTTTGGAATGTAGCTGGTGCATTCATGAGACCAAAAGGCATCACTTCGAACCTGAACGTACCGGCTTTGCTGGTAAAGGTTGTTTTTTCTTACATTTTTCATCCAATGGAATCTGCCAATAGCCAGTGTAAAGGTCAATTGAGGTGAAATATCTCCCGTCCTTCAGGTCCTCGAGGATCTCCTCCATGTTCGGAATCGGAAATCGATCGGTATCATTCTCTGGTTCAGTTGTCGGTAATCGACGCAAAAACGCAGCTTTCCATCCTTCTTTGGTGCGACCACAACTGGAAACGACCATGGGGATGAAACTGGTCGAATAATATCATTTTTCAGCATACTTGTAACATTTTCTGAGATAAATTGGTCATATTTTGGCGGTTGACGTCTAGGCTTGTGGTAAATCGGTTGAGTGTCGGTAAGTTTCGAACGAGTGAGTAACCGGTACATTGCTTGTCTTAAATCTGAAACGCTCCATGCAATTACTTCGGAAGATGTTAACATGTCGGATATTTTCAGTGAGCGGGCGCGGGAAGTGCTGCACTTTTTGGATTTCTGCCATTTGGCGCCTTTTTCTTCTGATCCTCAACCTCAATATTTGAAGGACCTCTTCCGTCGTGCTCACATCTTCATATATGGAGATTCGACGTATTCTTATTTTCTTGCAAATGGTAATAATTCTTTCATGCTCCGAATTCTGTCCTTTGATTCGATATCATCGCAAAAAGAAACACATTCGGGTTTCAACTTATCCTAGAATCCCAGTCGTCATCTGTTTCAAAACCCGGAATCATAATCGTCCCATGCCATGTTCATTAACCCCGAGGGTACCCTTTTCCACTTCCGAAAGTGTTAGTTGGTTCCGAATCTTCGCTGTCATAGCTAGAAGTGAAATCTTCACTGTCCGTTTCTTTTAAATCTTCAGGATGCGTGCTTTTGTCGAAATCCAGGGGCATCTTCACGGTTCTGCCGTCAATATTAACTGAAACCATTTGGTTGCCCAAGTCAATGCATTCCTAGTCTTTCCATTGTGGGGCAGCCAATGATTGCATCGAAAGGGAGATCCGGCATGACAAGAAAGTCTACATCAACTTTAGAGTCCCCAAAGAACACGGAAACCTTGTCAACAGTGCCCATGCATTTTGAGACGGTTCCATCCGCTACAGTTATTTTTCGAGTCGTTGGAGTAATTTCGAGACCTAGATCTGTCACCAAAGTTTCTGAAATGAGGTTTGGAACAGCACCCGAATCGAAGAGAGCTTGGGTTTTCATACCCAATACTTTGACTGGTACCAGCTTAAGACGTCTTGGTGCTGTCGAGGCCGATTGAAGAAACAGTTTCTTACCCTTAGCGGACTTATTAGACCTGATAATTTTTTTGAGTTCTTTTCTCGCATCCTCTGCGTCGCCCCTCAAAAGTTGACCAAACGTTATCCCAGTTGGGGCCGATGCAAGCTCAGCCACCAAATTGTACCTCTTCACATACTCTAGTACGTCCTTAGAGATACTCTTAACTTTCTTACTCTTTTTCGTCTTCTTGGCCGGAGTGACTCCCACTCCTGGAACAACTTGATCAGACCTCTTGGTTCGAGGAGGTACAGGTGCTGGGATATGCTCCAGCATTCCATACTCTAGCCTAGGTTTCTTCGATAAAATGTTCCCTTCCCCATCCCTTTTTGTCACATTGACTTGACTAATCTCTTCAGCGATGGATACGTTACCGGCATCCGTCAACCTTTGATCCCTTCTATTTTGTAAGATTTTCACCTCTGGTCCTGACTCACTCCTTGCTTCCGATAAATTTGCTCTTCTGTTGTCTTTAGACCAGCAGTTACTTTCATGATGCCCATATCGACCGCACTTTGCACAACGAGTGTTTCTATGTGGATTATCAGGACACCTGTTTGCAAAGTGTCCAGGCTTGTGACAGTAAGAACAGACTTCTGCCTTAGGGGCCCCAGACTGGTTCTTCTTAATGGTAAGAGTAAGGCTTTCCAACTGCGAGGTTATCATGTCAAGTCGATTATCGAATCGGGTTTCCAACCTTTCTTCCAAGTTTTTGACATCGCTCCTGACAGATTCTAATGCCGCTGCACTAGTAGCCGGCCTTTGATAATTCTTTTCAGGATGTACGATAGACATCGATGTGCGGGTTTCCCCGGTACCTCACTCAGTGACTGAAACGTCTCCGAATTTTTGACAAATTCTACTATGGTACCCTTCAGTTCATCAAAAGTGTGAGGGCCTTGATGAGGAGGAAATCGGAGAGCCGCTTATCCCCATAGCCGCCTTACGCAGCATTCCGTACTTTGCTTGGGCGTTGAACCCAGCCTTTTCATAAAGATCACACAAGTACACCAATGAGCTTAACAAATCGTCGAAGTTGAGCCGGGCCTCTATGGAAGTACGAATCATCTCATCTGGTTCTACTTCCTTAGCATACTCTTTCACAAGCCACTCACATACCTCACCGAAGTTACGCCCATTCTTGTTAAGAGACCACCCGTCGATAAACTTGGACTTATATTTGTGCTTTGCGTCACCATGAAGATAGGCGAAGATACTTGCGGCCTTCTCTTCATCGCCCTTCTCTCGCATCACAACGTTGATATATGTGTAAAGAAACTCCTCAACGTCTTCAGTCTTGCCCCTGTGAACGTTATACGAGCAGCATTGAGATCCATGATTACCGAAAAGAAATCCCCCCGAAGTGTTCCTTACTACTGCTCAACTCGAATACCTCGGGTGCAACCCCCTCCACAAGAGTACCAAATGATAGGGGTAAATCGGCGGGGAGGAGATCCTCAGAACCAATTACCCTGAGAAGGAGGTGTTGCGAGCGACAAAAGTGCTGCCGTGGTATTGTTGAACGAATAAAAGGGAGTGTATATAGAAGAGAGTTGAGGAAGCTACGAGCAAGTATAAAAGGGGCAGGGTCTACCACTGACGCTCTGCGACCAGCGTAAGAAAAAGTTTTCTTGGGTCTGAAGTTGACTCTCAACTTCCTACTACTCGGGACTTGGCTTGAAGTTGTCTGCCAACTTGCTTCACCTCCACTAAAGGAAGCAGTTTACTCGGCTTATATAGACTTTTGGCTACCCCAAAAGTCTCCAACAAACATACTAATAACCATAAAATGTATTCACGGTAATCGTGTGAACCAGAGAGACTATTAGAAGATATTTCCTCAAGGTAAATATCTAGGTGCCATACCCATGCCAGCCACCCATCGGCCAGGGGTGGGAATTGATGTGGCCATTATATAGACCTTTCAGAGCTACTTGTAGTATCACCCACAACCTGGAACTGTACTGACATCTACTATGACAGCGTGTCCTAAAATGAAAAAATCAGCCGACGAATTTGCCACACTCACCCAAATTAAAAATATCTTGCAAATTCAAAAACTGTAAAAATATCTTCCCAATTCCGATACTGTATACAATCATGGTCCTCATCTAGATTTTTTCGTGTGCGAATTTGCGCACATCACATGTCATGTGATACACTGAAATCGTCGAAAGACGTAAATCTTTATTTGTCCTGCAATATCGCACAGAGGCGAGCGGAGGGTATTCATAAATTAACTACAGATGCGGGCGGCGGGTAGAAAACTGTCGCGCCTGCATTATTTGGAGACTAAATGCAAAACGGGTAACGAAGTCGCGGAGCTCCTGTTGAGGGGAGGAACCGCGAAAGGATTCAGCGAAGGAAGCAAGGCGGCGTAAAAAACTCTTGCCGTCGTCGCCCAAGGCGCCATAGATACCAATCCCGACGGAGGAGAGAAAGATATCTTTTTGGTTGCAGTAAGTGCCGTAATAAGGATGGTTCTCGCGCTCTTCGAGTGTTGTCACAGCGCCTGTAGTAACCGTAATTGGCAAAATATGGCGGCGTGCGGAGGGGTATGAAACAGTTATATCGACGGCGATATCGTTACTGAGGATGCAGCGGGCATGTCAATGTCTATTCCTAGCGCGGGGGACTGCGAATGCCCGGATGAGTTGGGAATCTGGTAGAGGAGCGGATTCTCGACGAGGGCGACGATCCCAGCTTCCTTGCAATAGCGGGCAAGAACGTTGCGGAATCTTAAGTTAAATGCCGGTGATATCGTTGTTTTTACTGAAGCGGCAGACTATCAACATTCTTATACTACTTCGCGATACTAGCGAATATTGTGGAATCGAAACGGGGTTAAATGTTGGACCAATAACGTAGCCGAGGATTAAATCGACGTCCCAGAGGGCTGGCGAATTTCGCATTTGGGATAGTGACTTACTGTATTTGTGGTCATCACAAAATCGATTATGGGATAGTGACCTACTGTAATTGTAGTCATCACCAAATCGCATTTGGGATGGTGACTTACTGTATTTGTAGTCACCACAACACGGAGGATGTAATGACGACGAGTCATTCCCCCTTCCTATTTGCAGGTCAACGCGTGTTGACCGCTTGGATTTAAGACGGGTGCGATGTCGTCCGAGCGGCAGTATCAGACTGGACGGCGAGTAGATCCAGGGAATAGCGCGATGCCGAGACGTAGAGCCAGAGCGAATTTACGCGTAGAAGAGGACATTTACGTACTGCGGTGGGGGTGAGGAAGCGAAGAGAAAACAGATGAGGCGGAAGATGTGCGCACGGAGAGGAGCCGTGCTCAGTCGTGGGCTGCCGCGGACGAGAACAAGCTATCAGACTTCAATAGCATGAGTTCATTTGTGACTTAAGACTGGAGCCTTTCGCCGGGTACCGGCGATAAACAACGCTCGAAAAGAGCCGTAGCTGTAAGCGACGAAGACAGCTGCGGGTGGCGGGAGGAAAAGAGCGAGATGGCCGACCGAGGGATCTCTTCCAAGTGGAGGTCCTGGGAAAGAGTGAACAAGTCGGAAGTAAGTCCAAAAGAATCGATTGCAGATGCTGCGTAAGCAGCCTCGGCAATTTCTGAAGATTGCAGGAGCTCTAGACCGCCCATGGAGGAGGGGGGCTTGGAGCCAGCCTCGCCCTGCGCAAGGCAGCTGCAATTGGTGGAACGCTTCCCTCTGCTTCTGATCGAAGCTATCGCTGAGTAATGCAGATTGAGTGGAGGGAAGCGTAAGTAGCAAGTGCATGAACTTGGAGGCGTTCGCGCAGAAGCAGTGTAAGTGGAAAGCCAATTGAGCATCATCCAAGTCTCGAAGGGATTGGAAGATGCGGTCGACTGCGTTTTGGCGGCCTGGAAATAATTGGGAAACAAAAGGGTCCGAGCCAATCGGGGATCCCAGCACGATGAAACCAACTAGCTTTATACCAATATGCTAATAATACCATGATCAATTTAATTGTCAAGAGTTACAAGCTCATAAACGTAGCCTGCTTGTGGACTGCGCTATATCAACTACTTTTTCGTTTCCTGTAAATTCTCAGTTGTCCGTACTGCATACACCGGGGATAGCCAACCCGCACCTTTCAAATATTAAAGAACCAAATCTATAGATAAAAAGATCTGTTGATCCCGTTGTATGGTTTTGATACAAGTTCATAGGACTCAATAACTTCTATTCAATCCTTGTAACCCACCTCGGTTACCCCTGGTAATATTGATGCTGTCGCTATGAAACGTGGGCTTCCAGTTACCATTTCATTATTTTTTAGTGAATATGGGGGGATAATTCACTGTGGTAGATATTTGGGTTGGTACCCAGTAAATTTGTACCGGAGCGTAGATAGAGTATCATGGCCAAGAAGCCAATTGCGAAACCGTGCAATGCGTCAAAAACTGTAGATGGCACTCCAATCTACCAGAAAGTGGAAGGGAGCCCATCCAGCAAACAAATGGTATTGGACTTTACTGTCAATGCGGAGTAAAAGAATGCGTATAACCTTAGAAAATCGTTCCATTGCGCGAGTGCCAACAGTTCTCGCGATTTCCTTGTCGACGTAGAACGCCACCGGATGCCATCCTCCAATCGTTGAGATGGGAGCAGGAACCGTTCCGTTTTTCCCACGTACCCCAGCAAGGAACCTGATGTGCGCAAAAATTTGCACACGAGAAAAAAAATCTAAAAGAGGACCAAATTCGGATAGAGTATCAAAATTTGCAAGAGATTTTCAATTTGGATGAGTGTGGCAAATTCATGGGTTGCGTTTTTATTTTAAGACACAGTTTCATTAACAGATGTCATTAAACGTCCAATGTCGTCATACTTTTCGAAGAAGTCGCAGAATTTAAAGTTTGAAATTGACGTCGTTGAGGCAACCCCCCGCCATCAACTATCCTATCGGCTCACCCCTTCTTTTGGCCCTTAACATGACCAACCTTCGCCGTTCCCTCACCACCACCAAGTCACCCCGACGCTGTCGTCCACTCAACACTCTGCTCCTGATGGCAAATGGTCCAACTGACTACGATGAATATTGTAGAAGGTTGGACTGGGAACGCGTTCGGGAGTGAGTCCGCCGTAATTGCTTCGAGCAGGCAGAAGTGGCGGAAGAGGAGGAGGAAGAGGAGGAAGAGGAGGAGCAAGCGATGGATGAAGAGGAGGATTGGGTTGATCTGTAGGAGCCACTAGTGTACAACGGTGGGGAGGCTCCCATGGAGAACGAAGGGGATACTGAGGAGTAATTGCGATCTCTGACTCTTCTGACGAAGATAAAGAGAGGAGTGAGTAGGAGGAGGAGTAGGATGAGGGGAAGGGACATGAAAAGTACTGGATTAGTGGGTAAGGGGCGGGAAAATATGGACAAGGTGGTCTCGACTCTGCCACCGGATATGGGAATCTGAAGTGGTCTAGATATTTCCCAGGAAGCAACGCAGAATTCTAAGCCGATCGCGGATATTTGTAGGTACTGCTTGGGTGGAATGGATATTTTGGGGCAATTATTTGGCTCTGATGTAGAGGAAGGAAGATATTTAGGAGGAATCTAAATATTTATCCTGATGGTATCTTTCTGTTAGTCATTCTCGTCCACACGATTCCATTGATGCATTTTATGGTTCTTAGTGTTTTTCTTTGAGACTTTGAGGTTAGCCAAAAAGTCTATATAAGCTAAGTAAACTGCTTCCTCTTGTGAAGTTCAAGCAAGTTGGGGGATAACGTAAGTCAAGTCCAAGTAATAGGAGGTTGAGAGTCAACTTCAGACCCAAGAATATTTTTCCTACGCTGGTCACAGAGCATCACTGGTACACCATGCCTCTTCCATACTTGCTTGTAGCCCTTGCAACTGTCTTTCTTTTCCACTCCTTTTTGTTCGTTCTATACCTCGGTAGCACTTTTGTCGTTTGCAACACCTCCTCCTTGGGGTATTTGTTTCTGTATATCTCTTCTCTCGACGATTTACCCCTATCTTAAGCCTTATTTATTTCCAATGATTCTCTGCGTTGGGTGCGTTGAGGCTTGTGAGTTGTTGAAAGCCCTGGCTCTTGCGTGGGCGGGAGCGAGAGGGTTGACAAATGTGAAAATAATCCGTGCCACCGACGGCTCCTCCGCCCTTATATCCGGCCTTGTCCTGTTTTGGTAGTGTAAACGAGGTTCTACCAACGGACTTCGGGCGGCTCTTGCAAGATCGTTCCCCAGTAATGTCACCTGGTTGTTGTGGCTATTATTCCGCTGCTCGTAGTCAAAGCGAAAATATAGCAAGTGGTCCGCGTACATATCTAGCATTTAAGGACACCCTCCCTTTGTGCAAGGGGTACCTGGGGCGGAAAGGGGTTTGGCAAAGGTACTGGAACCACACGGAGAAGTATTTGCTCTTGATGCGCGTTCTCAATCTAGAGCAAGGTGCACGGTAGGCCAAGCATTTAGCACTGGGGAAGGACATGCTAACGCGGAAGGCGCGTTTGCGGATGTTTTCGAGCGTCAAGACCTCTTCATAATATTCCAGCTACCGTTTTAATCTGACGAACTAGCTTATTGCTTAAAGTTACGGTCTCAATCGTACTCTTGTAGTTGCATGGAGCCTATGCAAGCATTTGATACGTTTAATGTTGGCGCGATCACGTTCTTGTCAGAAGACGTTAAGGCGTGTAATTTCAGACATATCTCAACCGTAGCTTTCTATTGGTTCAAGTAATCGAATAAACTTGTGTCACTAGCTTATAGTCAACATCATGTTGCGTGGAGGCTCACCGTGTCTGTGGAACCAATGTAAGTCCCAAGTTGGAGACGCGGCGAGTGCTTGTTTATATCCAACTTTACGGTACTTAAGTAACAACATAAGTTCTACAATCGCTAAAAATTTAGACAGCGTTCAACACAAAAAAGGGCTCCCACTGCTCCACTACGTTCTACCTTTGTTCCCACTGCTCCAGTTTGATCCACCATCCTCGCAAGCTTCACAACCTCCCATCCTTCCTAGCCACTGCCACATTTTGCTATCACCATTGTCCTACCCAAGCGAAAATTGATTTGGTTTTTTATTTTTTGAAAAGTGCGGCTCGGGTATCCCCGCTGCATGATAGACATGCTCAGGATAATAGGTAAAGTCAGTCATGTGCTTAATTGGCTGGCTAGAAGCCTGTCACCAAGCAGGATGCAATTGATATCACTGCTGCTGCCACATGTCTCTGCGTTAAAACCGCTCGAACCTTCCCGTATGTCTCCTTTGCCCTAACAGCAAAGTTCCACTCCAGAGCACAAAAGTACCGGTCATTCTCCTTCTACGACATGCCCGTTGATGGTGACTTCCAACGCCGCCTGCTCGTATAATTTGCTACCATTTACATTTTAGCCGGTAGAAAGGCGGAATCGGTGGGTGTTTAACTCTCGGAAGATACATCCGATCTATCCATAGTTTTCCAGACAACCACAATCGACTCAAAAAGGGTAAACTGACACAGTAGTGGGGAAGGAACTACGCTCCCTAAAAAAGCTACCTTCAGGCTAGCCATCAAGCAGGCCGCATTGGACATGACGGCTCCTGCAGCGGCGTTTGCATTAAAACCCCCAGAACACTTCCGTTCGGCTCCAATGCCCTTACAGCCTTGTTCCTTGCCACGTAAAAATGCTTCGTTACTCGCATTGAAGATAATGAATCATGTTTAGAACGCAAGGTCATCGGAATACCAACCTTCGCACCATGATAGGGATAAATCGGCAGAGGAAGAGATTCTCAGAACCAATTACCCCAAAAGGAGGTGTTGCAAGCGACAAAAGTGCTACCGTGGTGTAGTTGAACGAAAAAAAAGGAGTGGATAGGGAAGACAGTTGAATGGGCTGCAAGCAAGTATGGAAGGGGCAGGGTCCTACCACCTATGCTTAGTGACTAGCGCAAATGAATGCTTCTTGGGTCTGAAATTGACTCTCAACATCCTAACTATTTGGGATTGGGCTTGAAGTTGTCTGCAAACTTGCTTGATCTCTCCACGAGGAAGCAGTTTACTCAGCTTGTATAGAATTTTGGCTACCCCTAACTTTCTCAGTCTCATCCCCACTTACCTCCCTCGCCTTTTCTTCTAAGAAGAGGCGGCGAACTAACTCGATGATTTTTTTTAGCTTGCCGCCGGATGTAGTCGTTGGCATCGGTTGGCCCGTAGGTGGCGAGACGGAGGCTATTGATGGAACGGGAACGGCAGTTTTTGGAGACAGGGACAGAGTGGCGATTTGATGTCATATTTCTGGAGAAGGAGTGAGCAGGGTGTGTAGGGGGAAGAAGTGCTGAGCAAAATGATCGGGAACGTTTAAAACTCGGAATGAAGGGGTTTAAATAGGCTCCCGGGGCAGGTGCTATAGATTAGAAATAGGTAAAATAAATCTGCAAGGGATTTTTGTAGTAGTGCATTTGCGCTCTTTTTCTCAAAAACGAATTTGGAGGAGGAAGTAAGCAAAAAGAGAAAAAGAACTTGATTCGGGATCGATTCAGAGGGGTAGATACAGTATAAAAATATCTAAATAAAATGGAAGTAAATTTGGAGAGGACGGCGGTAATGATAAGCGAGGCTCAGGGAGGACGAGGAAGGACCGGAACTAAGAAATTTGGACAAGAGAGGTAGTAGAGTATATAGGCTTTTAGATGACGGCGGCAAAAAATTCTGCGCCTAACAGGGACCACTTGGGCTCTATGAGCAGTATATCACCCCTTTTAATGAGACTAACCGGCATTTCTTGATGAGGTGTTGTCTCTTTGCCACTTAGTTAAAACAGCTCGGACAAGTTCTTCTCGTTTGCTCGTTGTACGAACTTAAATCCTGGGGGAACTTGAGAGGTTCTTATTAATTGAAAAATAGGTTTCCTGTGTTCCAAAGGGGTAAAGTTTGGGTGTTTCACTCTTACAAGTTAGATTGATCTATAACAAAGCTTTCAAGCAATATGAAACGAGTGATTACGGAGACAATCGTAATCGACTTTTCCTCGAAATTGCATCAACTAGTTGGTGGTCAGCATGTGAAATAGGGAAGCGGTGTTTAAACCATTCAAGATCGCTAGAAAGCTGGCTCGAGGCCAGTTAGGAAGCAAGCCCCATTATAACATGTCAAGAGCAGCAGCATACCTCTGCATGAATATTCGACGTATAATTTAATGCCTGTGACCGCAATGCTCTCGCCAATTCGATTATGACGGCGTATTTATCAGGATGCCGACCTTGGAGAGTAGATATGGGCACCGCGACGGGTTTGCCTCGAGAAGAAGAAACAATGAAGGGTTTGTACCTTCTGCGCCCCCCTGAACTCCCTGACCGCGGGGCTGGCACTTCGGGCCGCGCTCAGGGAGTTCAGCGGGTTGACCGCTTTAAATCCTGTCATTTTTCAGCTTCGAGTTCTAAATCCCTTTTGCTATTGAAACACCTCGCCGTTGAAATTGATACTTCACCATTGCAGAATGTTATTTAGTGTTACCCAGTGACGACTTGTCCCTAACATTCATATCTTATATTCAAAATTTATTTATTCAAGCCTCTTGATTTAGACTAAAATCGCACTCCAGCACCGTGGATACAACTGACCAAGTCTTCTATACATTACATTCAAATGACCCAAAAATTTCCCTCCATTGCAGGATGAAAGTGAAATAGTTGTTTATGGATCCCGAAGACCACATTAGAAGGGGAAACTATTAGGAGTTTACTGTCAGTAAGCCGTTACTAACAATTTGACGAGAGTGTCAAAGCGATTCAACTGGATATCTGAGTGCCAAAATAGACTCCCGCTAATTTCTTGTGAAAGACCAACCCAATTGATTGGGTATCTGCCAGCATATCTCTATGGTGGTAAATCTTTATGGGTTGTACAATGTCTCACTGAAGCGTGCGGATGGTATTCATAAATTAACTACAGATGCGGGCGGCGGGTAGAAAACTGTCGCGCCTGAATTATTTGGAGACTAAATGCATAATAAGAGGTAGAAGTTTTGTTCATGTAGTTGTCTGTCTTCCTTTACTGTGAATTCGTGATTCTCAAGAGCTAAATACTGTAGCATTTGCAATACTCTCTCTCTCCTGTTCATCATATTCCATGCACTCTCCAAAATGCATGTGCTAGATGCACTCTCCAAAATGCAGTTTGCTCTCCTGATTACGATTCATTCAGCAGTAAATCATCAGGCTGTATTTCTTCAAATCTTGAATCAAACGAAGTCAAAGGAGGTTAACTGTCAAAGGTTAATACAGTGTAAAGTCATGACGGAGGTCACATTTCGACACGCCCCTCGAGTTGATGTCCACAATGTTGATTAAATCTCGATGGTGGCTAGTCAGCTCGGATGGTAAGGCTCTGGTGAGGGAATCTGTTTGTTGTTGTGGGACAAAATGTAAACCACATCACACTCCTTAGCCTCAACAGCCTCGGAACATGAAAGTACTTGATAGCAATATGCTTCACATGGCGAAGACCTGGGACTTTTGTGGTCCAGTTAATGGCCCATTGTTATCCTGAATACCTTTGTGAACTTTCCATCCGCGAGTCCCAGTTCTTTAAGCACTCCTCGAGTCCATGATACGTCTCGAATACTTGATGAAAATGCTACAAAGTCAGCTTCTGCCGTAAAGAGCGCAATAATGGACTGTTCCTTTGATGTACACAGTATCGATACATCATTTAAAGTAACTAATGTTTCAGATCTGGACCTTCGCTGTTCTTAATCGCGGCCCCAGTCAGCATCAGAGTGAATTTCCACTACAGCCTTCTTTGAACCCTTCTTTATAATGATCCCGGCGCCTGTGTTCCAATCAAGTATCTAATTAGGTACTTCATCGCATTCCAATGTTTCGGTGCAGGGCTTTCATTAAACGTGGCAAGCAATGATACCACAGTAGCTATGTCCAGCTTGCTCCTCTTTTCCAAGTACAGTAAAGATCCCAATATTGCCCTGTACGGCGTATGTTCCATAGCATCCTTTTCTTTCTGCAGCAGTGGTTTTAGAGCTTCATACAAGACATTTCCTATTGGCAGTGGAACTTAGTTGGCTTTTCTGTGCCCATACCAGCCATTTCAATAATCTGATTAGTATATGGGGGGTGAGATAGAAAGAGGAAGGAATCATGATCTTCAATCCTTACTCCTAAAAAGAAGGATAGCTTTCCAAGGTCAGTGACCTCAAATGTTTTCCTTAGTTCATACTTGACGTATTCAATGAGGTGAATAAAGAAGACCCATATCGTCCACGCAACACAGAAGAATAACAACTTTTCCAGTCCTTTTAAGCATAAAGGAACATTCATGCATCCGGAGCTCCTCAAACCCAATTTCTTTGAGACGAGTTCTGAGCTTTCTATACCAGAGCTTAGGTGCTTGTCGTAGACCATAGAGCTCTTGAGCAAACGGAATATTCTACCAACTGTACCTTTGATGCCTGGGATACTTGGCAATCTGATCCTTATTGGCGTGTCTACTGGGAGGTCTGCGTATAGGAACGCCCCCTTGACATCCAACTGTTGACAAGCCCATCCGAAAGCAGCGGAAAGGAAGAGAAGTAGTCTGACCATCTCCATACATATGACAGGTGCATAAAACTCAGATGATCCACTTCCATCTATACGCTGTATGTTTCCTCTTGCAACCAATCTTGCTTTGAACCGAGCAGACCACCCCTCTGAGTTGTGTTTTAGCCTGAGAATAAATGCGGAGGGCAAAGATTTTTTCACCTGATGGAGGGAGTTCTGACTCCAGTTTCCAGGTTTTACTGCTTTTTAGCAGCTCCATTTCTTCCATGATTGCATGTTTACAATAGGTACTTTCCTCACTTGAGAGAGGCATCTCGAAGTTTCGGCTCGTCTTGGTGGATATTGATCTTGGCAAGCCGTTTACAGGGCTTTCAGAGGCTGTGGCACGAGCCCGAACTCCCCCCACTCGCTAATTAGAACTCTCACTGCCGCAAGAGGAATATGTTCTAAAGAATCGTGATACTGGTCTTAAGAATCGTGATTATGGTCGATTGACGGGATATTTTTGTCTGACTGCTCGTAGGTATTAGTTATTCATCACTAGTGTGTGTCCCATCTGAATCAAAGTCAGTATGCCACTCTTCTCTCTGTAGAGAATTGTTTGTGACAGTAGGTACTAGGTCTTTAAGCCTGGTGAAGTTATCCTCATCAAAGGTCACATGCTTTTTCTAATGACATTTGCAGGGTGTCCCGGGCAAGGATGAAGTAGACGCCACCATTGTCATGTCCGAGCTTAAGACCACTAGCCATGAGTGGTGCAAATTTGTTAGATTTAAACTTCTTTCCGGGATCAGTTAAGTAACTGACTCTGCACCCAAAAACGCGCAATGCTTAATTATTGGCGAATTTGTTCCAAATAAAGCCTCATACGGTGATTTTACTGTTTGGGTGTGCTGGATTGCATTCTTACAATCTACGACATGTTTCACTGCGTATGGCCAGAAATGCAATGGTACTTTCGAGCCAGACAGAGATGAACGTGTTGCATTGATAATGACGCCATGGGTTCGCTCAACAAGGCCGTTTGATGCTGGAGTGTACTGGATGTTAGGTCTATATCAACGCCACTTACCTGAAGCACTTTTTTTCCTTCAGTAAATTCTCGACCACCATCTGAATGTAAAGACTTCACAGTACACTATACTTGACGTTCGAACCACTTTATGAATTCCAGCAGCGCAGGAGACGCATCCCCTGATTAGGGGTAAATCGGCGGGGGAAGAGATCCTCAGAACCAATTACCCTGAGAAGGAGGTGTTGCGAGCGACAAAAGTGCTGCCGTGGTATTGTTGAACGAACAAAAGGGAGTGTATATAGAAGAGAGTTGAGGAAGCTACAAGCAAGTATAAAAGGGGCAGGGTCTACCACCGACGCTCTGCGACTAGCGTAAGAAAAAGTTTTCTTGGGTCTGAAGTTGACTCTCAACTTCCTACTACTCGGGACTTGGCTTGAAGTTGTCTGCCAACTTGCTTCACCTCCACTAAAGGAAGCAGTTTACTCGGCTTATATAGACTTTTGGCTACCCCAAAAGTCTCAACAAACATACTAATAACCATAAAATGTATTCACGGTAATCGTGTGAACCAGAGAGACTATTAGGATATTTTCAAGGTAAATATCTAGGTGCCATACCCATGCAGCCACCATCCATCGGCCAGGGGTGGGAATTGATGTGGCCATTATATAGACCTTTCAGAGCTACTTGTAGTATCACCCACAACCTGGAACTGTACTGACATCTACTATGACAGCGTGTCCTAAAATGAAAAAATCAACCGACGAATTTGCCACACTCACCCAAATTAAAAATATCTTGCAAATTCAAAAACTGTAAAAATATCTTCCCAATTCCGATACTGTATACAATCATGGTCCTCATCTAGATTTTTTCGTGCGCGAATTTGCGCACATCACGCCCTCTCGCTCAAGACGAACGTCCCGACTCGTCACTGCTCTTCTTCTGCTTCCGTTAGTGTTCGCTGTCTTATTGATAAAATGTATGGTCTCTCAAACGGGTACGGATGCAACTGATTACCAATATGATGCTCTAAAAAGTAGGTTCGCATTACTGGTACCTCACTTTGTAGCATAGCCTCATATATTGGTTTGATCACATCGAGGTGGGGTTGAATACATTCTTCTTCCGTGACTCTTCCGAATCTTCCAAGAGTGAAAAAATATATGTGATATGCAAACTCTTCTGGAAGATGCCGGAGGAATGGATGTCGATAAGAAAAGAAGACGCGCATCATCAAGAACGAATCTTCGTAAGATAAGTGCGGTCCATGTAGCGCCCTAAAACATAAACAGATGCTTATCATGAAATAAGAAATGACCTGCGCATCGTTCGCATCCTCGGAGATATTGCGCAGCCAAAAAGATAATCTTCTTCTTCCGACTGTATGCTGTGCATGGTTGTGAAGGAGAGCTAGAGATGAAGTTGTGGTGGACGGTCCCGATGAATGGCCGCGACCAGCTCCTGACGTACTGGGACCTGCACGAGGTCCTCTCGGGGGACGACCGGAACCTCTTCTGGGCGGGTTGTTGTCTCCTGAAGGTCCTCCTCTGGTCATCATCACTGCTTCAGGAGGATCCTCGCCGCCTCCAACGTTCCCAATTTGTGGCGGAGAAACGTAAGGTTCCCATAGAGGATACGGGACCAGCCTGTATTCCATATCCGGGGGTAAGGCGTAACCTCTCAGTCGCACGTCTTGGTTGTTCTTGAGAAATACGTAAATTGGACGGATAATATTCAGATACGTTTGCGACAAGTCTCCAGCAGCTACCATTCCATATCTTCCTATAGAGTAATGATATATTACCTCCACAAACTCTGGACCTGCTTCCGTGAACCTTCCGTTTTGGAATGAAAATAGAACTCTTATTAATAGTCGGAAATCTTCTTCAGGTAGCAATGGTCCGTTCAACGTACGAAAACATAGGCATATATTAATGTAGAAATGGATGATTACGTGGAGTTCGTAGTAGTCCCGCGTAACCGAGATGATCCATTCCCAGGCCCTTTTTCCTCCCATAGGAATCATTCTATAGTTAAAGATGAGTATGCCCCGTGGTTGCGCATAGTCCTGTGTGAGAAGGAATTCTTCAGGCCTCTGATGGTAAGGGACCAGACGACGTGCATGGATGGCCCTCCTTGATCTCTTCCCTGAGCTTGAACAGAGCTGATAGTGCGGGTGTCTTTCCTCCGTGACGATGCAAGGGTTCGAGTACTTGGTTTGGAAGGCCGGCCACTTCACAGCCTGCTGCATTGCTTTTCCATGTACTACAAGTACTTTAGAGCCAACTGAAAAGGTTCTGACTGCAGGTTCTGCATCCTTATTTCTTGTCTGTGTTAGCGCGCGGTGTGATCTCCAGCCTTCGGTGGCCAGTAGTTCAACTTCCCTACTCTCTTCATCGATAATATTTGTTTCCATGTCTCTCTGTAACATTCTAGGAGCCCTTCCGTACATTAGCTCGAATGGTGAGCGTCCATTTCTTCCTCTTCTTCGACGGTAGCCGTATAACACTTTTGGTAAGGCATCTTCCCACTGGATTTCATTCTCCAATAGTTTTCGATATTGCTCGTTTGATGGTTCCAACCATCCTCTCCGCTTTCCCGTTGGACATAGGAGCGTATGCGAGAACGGTCTTCAGCTGAATCCCTTTCTCTTCCAAAAAACGAAGCAGTGAAGTTGCAGTAAAACAAAGGGCGTTATCCGAGATGATCCTTTTTGGAAGACCAAACGGTTCAATTATTTCTTTTTCGATGAATCTCAGTACCACCTCAGCATTTGCCTCCTCAACTGCAACTGCTATTGGCCATCCAGTAAGATGTTCCACCCCTATAAGGAGATATTTGTTTCCGGAAGAAGTTTCCTTGAACGGGCCCGCGTCAATTGAGAAGGTTTCAAAGAGACCGGAAACTGGAAAACTTAGAGTTGTCTTATACTTCCGTATTGGAGTGAATTTTTGGCAGTTGTCGCAGCTTTTCACGAAATAGACGTCCTTATGGATACCGGGCCACCAGAATCTCTCAGTTACGAATTTTTTGGTTGTTTCGAGATCCCAATGCCCTAGCTCATCATGGAAAGT
Source organism: Kappaphycus alvarezii (assembly GCA_002205965.3). Lineage (NCBI taxonomy): Eukaryota > Rhodophyta > Florideophyceae > Gigartinales > Solieriaceae > Kappaphycus > Kappaphycus alvarezii. Next base: position 357,903 of record NADL03000866.1, read on the forward strand.
CCTCAAGATCTTCATTCTTTCTTTCAAAGGGGCCACTAGTCGGGGACCGGCTTTAGTGTGCCGGAAAGTTTCCCATTCCACAATGTAAAAGCCTTTTGATTCCTGCGTACCCAATTTCGGTGTTCAAGATCAACCTTTCTCATTTCTAGTCCATCGAGGAATTTGATCAGTCCGTGAATATTAGCTTCGTACTCGTTATCGTTCGGCAACTGCAACTCGGCGACTCCGACGATGTCCTCCGAAGCTTTTTCATTTGGAATCAGTGCGTCCCTCAAGCGGGATAGGTAATCGGCAGGCTGATTATTGCGTCCGGGTCTATACACAATTTCAAACCGATATTCTGCGAAAATGTCGAGCCATCGGGCCAAGCGGTGATGTACATCCTTCTTTTGGAATGCTGTTTTAAGTGCCTGGTGATCAGTTATCAAGACAAATTTCTCGAGTGATAAAAGGTATACGCGAAACTTTTTCAGCGCGAAGACGACAGCTAGCGCTTCTTTCTCGCAGACTGAGTATCTCTTTTCCGCGTCATTCAGAGTTCGGCTTGCGAATTGAACAGGGTGTAGTCTTCCGTTTTCATCTTTTTGGGACAAAACGGCACCCAAAGACCGTTCTGAGGCATCTGTCTCCACAACGAATGGTCTCTTGAAATCTGGGTACATGAGAACTGGGGGGACACATAGCTTATCTTTAAGCTCCTGAAATGCAGTTTCCATTTCCTTGTTCCAGTAAAATTTTCCGTTCTTCGTAGTGCTGGCATGTAACGGTGCTGCAGTCTTGGCGAAATCTTTGATAAATCTTCTGTAATATGAGGCCAGTCCTAAGAAGCTTCGGACCTCCGTCTTTGAAGCGGGCCTTGGTGCCAACTATTTTTTTCGTTTTCTCTGGATCCACTCTAATTCCCTCTTGGTCGACGATATGACCGAGTAATTGGATAGAAGTTTTCGCAAAGAAGCATTTGCTCAACTTAATTTTCAAGCTATACTCCGATATCCTCTCCACAACTGTCTTGACGTGCGAGATGTGCTGATCCAATGTTTCTGAGAATATGACGACATCATCGATATAGACTCTTGCGAATGGAAGTCCTTTCAAAACCTCGTTCATCATTCTTTGGAATGTAGCTGGTGCATTCATGAGACCAAAAGGCATCACTTCGAACCTGAACGTACCGGCTTTGCTGGTAAAGGTTGTTTTTTCCTTACATTTTTCATCCAATGGAATCTGCCAATAGCCAGTGTAAAGGTCAATTGAGGTGAAATATCTCCCGTCCTTCAGGTCCTCGAGGATCTCCTCCATGTTCGGAATCGGAAATCGATCGGGTATCATTCTCTGGTTCAGTTGTCGGTAATCGACGCAAAAACGCAGCTTTCCATCCTTCTTTGGTGCGACCACAACTGGAAACGACCATGGGGATGAAACTGGTCGAATAATATCATTTTTCAGCATACTTGTAACATTTTCTGAGATAAATTGGTCATATTTTGGCGGTTGACGTCTAGGCTTGTGGTAAATCGGTTGAGTGTCGGTAAGTTCGAACGAGTGAGTAACCGGTACACTTGCTTGTCTTAAATCTGAAACGCTCCATGCAATTACTTCGGAAGATGTTAACATGTCGGATATTTTCAGTGAGGCGGGGGCGGGAAGGTGCTGCACTTTTCCTTGGATTTCTGCCATTTGGCGCCCTTTTTCTTCTTGATCCTCAACCTCAATATTTTGAAGGACCTCTTCCCGTCGTGCTCACATCTTCATATATGGAATTCGACGTATTCTTATTTTCTTTGCAAAGGTAATCTTCTTTCATGCTCCGAATTCTGTCCTTTGATTCGATATCATCGCAAAAAGAAACACATTCGGGTTTCAAACTTATCCTAGAATTCCAGTCGTCATCTGTTTCAAACCCAGAATCATAATCGTCCCATGCCATGTTCATTAACCCCCGAGGGTACCCTTTTCCACTTCCGAAAGTGTTAGTTGGTTCCGAATCTTCGCTGTCATAGCTAGAAGTGAAATCTTCACTGTCCGTTTCTTTTAAATCTTCAGGATGCGTGCTTTTGTCGAAATCCAGGGGCATCTTCACGGTTCTGCCGTCAATATTAACTGAAACCATTTGGTTGCCCAAGTCAATGCATGTCCCTAGTCTTTCCATGGTAGGGCAGCCAATGATTGCATCGAAAGGGAGATCCGGCATGACAAGAAAGTCTACATCAACTTTAGAGTCCCCAAAGAACACGGAAACCTTGTCAACAGTGCCCATGCATTTTGAGACGGTTCCATCCGCTACAGTTATTTTTCGAGTCGTTGGAGTAATTTCGAGACCTAGATCTGTCACCAAAGTTTCTGAAATGAGGTTTGGAACAGCACCCGAATCGAAGAGAGCTTGGGTTTTCATACCCAATACTTTGACTGGTACCAGCTTAAGACGTCTTGGTGCTGTCGAGGCCGATTGAAGAAACAGTTTCTTACCCTTAGCGGACTTATTAGACCTGATAATTTTTTTGAGTTCTTTTCTCGCATCCTCTGCGTCGCCCCTCAAAAGTTGACCAAACGTTATCCCAGTTGGGGCCGATGCAAGCTCAGCCACCAAATTGTACCTCTTCACATACTCTAGTACGTCCTTAGAGATACTCTTAACTTTCTTACTCTTTTTCGTCTTCTTGGCCGGAGTGACTCCCACTCCTGGAACAACTTGATCAGACCTCTTGGTTCGAGGAGGTACAGGTGCTGGGATATGCTCCAGCATTCCATACTCTAGCCTAGGTTTCTTCGATAAAATGTTCCCTTCCCCATCCCTTTTTGTCACATTGACTTGACTAATCTCTTCAGCGATGGATACGTTACCGGCATCCGTCAACCTTTGATCCCTTCTATTTTGTAAGATTTTCACCTCTGGTCCTGACTCACTCCTTGCTTCCGATAAATTTGCTCTTCTGTTGTCTTTAGACCAGCAGTTACTTTCATGATGCCCATATCGACCGCACTTTGCACAACGAGTGTTTCTATGTGGATTATCAGGACACCTGTTTGCAAAGTGTCCAGGCTTGTGACAGTAAGAACAGACTTCTGCGGCCTTAGGGGCCCCAGACTGGTTCTTCTTAATGGTAAGAGTAAGGCTTTCCAACTGCGAGGTTATCATGTCAAGTCGATTATCGAATCGGGTTTCCAACCTTTCTTCCAAGTTTTTGACATCGCTCCTGACAGATTCTAATGCCGCTGCACTAGTAGCCGGCCTTTGATAATTCTTTTCAGGATGTACGATAGACATCGATGTGCGGGTTTCCCTCGGTACCTACTCAGTGACTGAAACGTCTCCGAATTTTTGACAAATTCTACTATGGTACCCTTCAGTTCATCAAAAGTGTGAGGGCCCTTGATGAGGAGGAAATCGGAGAGCCGCTTATCCCCCATAGCCGCCTTACGCAGCATTCCGTACTTTGCTTGGGCGTTGAACCCAGCCTTTTCATAAAGATCACACAAGTTCACCAATGAGCTTAACAAATCGTCGAAGTTGAGCCGGGCCTCTATGGCGGTACGAATCATCTCATCTGGTTCTACCTCCTTAGCATACTCTTTCACAAGCCACTCACATACCTCACCGAAGTTACGCCCATTCCCGTTAAGAGACCACCCGTCGATAAACTTGGACTTATATTTTGTGCTTTGCGTCACCATGAAGATAGGCGAAGATACTTGCGGCCTTCTCTTCATCGCCCTTCTCTCGCATCACAACGTTGACATATGTGTAAAGAAACTCCTCAACGTCTTCAGTCTTGCCCCCTGTGAACGTTATACGAGCAGCGTTGAGATCCATGATTACCGAAAAGAAATCCCCCGAAGTGTTCCTTACTACTGCTCAACTCGAATACCTCGGGTGCAACGCCCTCCACAGGAGTACCAAATGATAGGGGTAAATTCGGCGGGGGAAGAGATCCTCAGAACCAATTACCCTGAGAAGGAGGTGTTGCGAGCGACAAAAGTGCTGCCGTGGTATTGTTGAACGAACAAAAGGGAGTGTATATAGAAGAGAGTTGAGGAAGCTACAAGCAAGTATAAAAGGGGCAGGGTCTACCACCGACGCTCTGAGACTAGCGTAAGAAAAAGTTTTCTTGGGTCTGAAGTTGACTCTCAACTTCCTACTACTCGGGACTTGGCTTGAAGTTGTCTGCCAACTTGCTTCACCTCCACTAAAGGAAGCAGTTTACTCGGCTTATATAGACTTTTGGCTACCCCAAAAGTCTCCAACAAACATACTAATAACCATAAAATGTATTCACGGTAATCGTGTGAACCAGAGAGACTATTAGAAGATATTTCCTCAAGGTAAATATCTAGGTGCCATACCCATGCCAGCCATCCATCGGCCAGGGGTGGGAATTGATGTGGCCATTATATAGACCTTTCAGAGCTACTTGTCGTATCACCCACAACCTGGAACTGTACTGACATCTACTATGACAGCGTGTCCTAAAATGAAAAATCAGCCGACGAATTTGCCACACTCACCCAAATTAAAAATATCTTGCAAATTCAAAAACTGTAAAAATATCTTCCCAATTCCGATACTGTATACAATCATGGTCCTCATCTAGATTTTTTCGTGCGCGAATTTGCGCACATCATCCCCCTTATTCGAAATAGGCTTTGCAAAAATAAAGCGCGTAGCTTCATCAACAATGGCAACAAGATATTTCTCCTTGCGTGGTGATGTTTGCTTAATGTTACCAACAAAATCGATGTGCAGTGACCAGGCTTATCTGCCTTTGTGATACTGCCTTATAGGACTTTCGAAACTTTCCAAGGATACAAGGCTTGCATTTTGACCGTGTAGGTACTTTAGGCAAGTCCCCATTCTAATCATTTCTCGAATCATTTTAGCTGAACCTTGATGGCTAAGCCGATGGTGCCAGATTTCACAGTCCTCAGAATCTTTTGTCGATGGGGACGGTGGAGGCTTTTCGTTCTCATTATAAGTAAGCTGGTAATTGATGCCACTCATTTTGTCCACTTCCGCTGGAGAGTCTTCATCAGAATCCGCGTAGAAACCAGAGTCAGCCTTGTCGGCAGACATATGGCTATCAATTGTTTCTTTTGATGATAGATCAATAGGTTCACTATCCTCAGCAACACCAGGTGTTGATGATGCAAAGGATACTGTTTGAGAGTTAGAAGCACCAAATGTATTCAGGTCAATGGCCTCGTGCCTTTGTGCAGTTTCGATTACTGCTCTCATCGCGGAGTTTTCTTGGTTTGTTAACTGATCGGTTGAGTTCTGTGCCTCCCCATGTAGTACAGCCCGTCCTTATTGACTTTAGCTTTTCCAAGTAGCTTATAATTTTTGGTCATGTCCAACAGAAGAGCGCAATCAGGCAAGAATACAGTGCATACTCGAGCACGAGCAAGTGAGGGAACAGACAGGAGATCCATAGCAAGGTCCTTTGAGAAAAGAGCATTGCTTAGAGAGACATCTGTATCAGAATCCTCAGTAGTCCATGTAACTTCACGTGTTCCAGTGTGAGACGCTTTTATCTCCGAGTTGTCTCCCAGAGAAATCTTCACATCACATTCTTTTGTTTGCGTGAGCTTCTCAAGCTGATTTACCATGTGAGTGGTTGTGCCGGAATCAAGCATCATTCTCGACTGCTGTTTTGCTGATGCGACATTTGCTCTTGCTATGCAAACTCGATGATCTCTATTCTTCTTTCTGTTATCCTTCTTTTTATCATCTTCCTGTACAGCATTTCCTTTGATTCCTGCTTCTTTTGGTCTAGCCGAAGTTGAATCTTGTTTTCCGGATTATTTATATTCCAGAAACATTTGCTGGTTGAGTGTCCATTTCTCTCACATATTTCACAGTACAAGTGTCCTCTGCCAGTACTAGCCGCTGCTATAACGTGATAATTGCGAGCTCTGGATTTCATTTCTCTATGCTCCTCAAGTAGTCGGCTAGAGACAACGTTCCAATCAGCCCTTTCATCTGCAAGGGTCTTGATAGCTGCGATTACAGCCTGCAACTCAGGTGCCTCAATGAAACAACAAGTAGCATTATTCGCAGCTCATTGGGGAGTTGTGTACCCATGTTAGCAAGCTCATCAATCAGTCCAGCCATTTTGTCAATATGTAGGCCTATATCTTCTTTTATAGAAGTGTACTTCGTTGACACAAGATCTGACATTGCCGTTATCTTAGTTGCCGTAGACCTCGAATCATACCGCTCGTCCAATTTCTCGAGCATTTTGAATGGCTTTCCAATATTGGAAGAACAATTCTCAGTACCCTGTTTGTCAATGACCTAACGATTAGGTTTGATGCCTTCTTACAGTCCAATTGGAACTTCTTGAACTCAGCAGTCCCTTCGTCGTGCGGATTATCCTCTTCAGAGAGAGCTTGGCCGATTTCTTTAGCATCACAAATGCTTCAATTCGGACTCTCCACAATCTGTAGTCTGAGTTCTCATCCAACGGAGGAACGCTGTTTGTCGTCATCCGTACCCATGTTGATTTAGCTAATGAGCAGGAAAAGGAGGGGCCTTAATGGACAGTCAGTGGAAACAGGGCTAGCATGATCTGGGCCCATAACCTAACAAGACGTAAACTTTTGTTCATGTAGTTGCCTGTCTTTTACTGTGAATCGTGATTCTCAAGAGTTAAATACTGTAGCATTTGCAATACTCTCTCTCTCCTGTCATCATATTCCATGCACTCTCCAAAATGCATGTGCTAATGCACTCTCCAAAATGCAGTTTGCTCTCCTGATTACGATCATTCAGCAGTAAATCATCAGGCTGTATTTCTTCAAATCTTGAATCAAACGAAGTTAAAGGGAGGTTACCTGTCAAAGGTTAATACAGTGTAAAGTCATGACGGAGGTCACATTTCGACAATGCAAAACCGGTCGAAGTCGCGGAGCTCCTGTTGAGGGGAGTAACCGCGACGGGAAGCAGCGAAGGAAGCAAGGCGGTGGAAAAGAACCCTTGCCGTCGTCGCTCAAGGCGCTATAGATATCAATCCCGACGAGGGAGATATTTCTAGGCGTCCTGGCCCGGATCCCCTCCCCACGTCCCTACGGTGTGCCATACCCTGCACGATACTTTCCCAGGATTCCGAGACAGTCCTCGGATCCCCAATTGGCACCTCTCAAAGCTGTCAGTCTTTTCTTGCCTCCCGCGTACATGCCATTTCCTAGTTTTCGTCGCTCATCTCCGGATTGAATGACCTTCAACTGGGCTACCAACTACTGAGACACTGTGCCAGTTCCTGCCGCTTGATCTATGTTCTTCACTGCACCCCGCCGCATCTCACTCTTTCCGGAGCCCAAACCTTTGACTCTGGAATGCGAAGGGTGTTCGAAGACATGCACCGTCGTCTCCCAGACAGTGCCTGCCTCACCGCTCATCTTCCTCTCCGTACGGAAGGGCTCGGACTGCCCCTTACCGAAACCATCGCAGAGGCATGCTACGCTGGCTCTGTTCTCTCCTCTACCCAATTCTTCGCCTCCTCGGTGATTGCTTCGACGTCTCGGCCTTGATCCCAACGTTTTTCGCCTCTATCCGGGCCAAATACAGCCTCCCGACAGGTTCTCCCCCCCCGCCGTCCTTGCTGGCCTCCGAGCCTCTTCTTCCCCCGGCCTATCTGACTTCCAGACAACCGCTACTGCTGAGATCTCAAAGGCGCTTCGCGCCAAACTTCTCTCTTCCGTCGACCTCTCCTCTCCCGAAGGCTCCAGGCTACTAACTTTAGCCGCTTGTTCCCACGCCTCCCGTCCCTTTCACAACTTCCCGCAGAGCCATCTTGGTACCCGGGCCGCTCTTGAAGACTGGCGAACCATGGTTTGCCTCTGTCTTGGTATCCTCATCTTCTCTGGCACACAACCCTGCACCTATTGCGCCGCCGCCCATTTCCGCATTGTCCCCACCCTGGATTCCTACGGACACCACGCCTCTGTCTCTCACTGCGCAGACGGCTCCATTCGGCGCCATAACTGTGGTCGCGACCGCCTCAATTCCGAGGTATCACGCTTATCAATTGGGATTCGCCCTGTCCGGGAATGGACTTCCCGCAATACTGCTCCGACCCTCCCACTTTCGTCGGCGCCTCGACATCTACATCGATGATTACCACTGGTCGTCTGGAAAACCATGGGATAGATCGGATATACCTTCCAAGAGTAAAACACCCAAACGTTTCCCCATGATTACCAGTTCTCTCCCGTCCCGTTTCATCTGCCCCCACTCCGCTCCATACGCCCAACAGCGGATCCACACGCCCCTCGCTGCCCTTACTGCATCTGAGCGCGCGAAATCTTTCCGCTATGGCCACCTCTGCGCCGAACTACGTATCGACTTCCACCCGATGGCTTTCGAAATATAGGGGTCTGCCGGTCCCGGCGCTGAACGAGATCTGTCTAGAATTGATGAGTACATCGCTCTACGGAAAGGCAGTAGCCCTGCCTCCGAGCACGATCGCTTGTTCAAGATTATCAGCTCGCTCATACAGCAACGAACTTCTGTCGCGATTAACCGACGACAATTCAACCGCTCCTGGCTATGATAGATTTCTCCCCTTTTGAGGCCCGCTAGCCCCCCTTTCCTGCTTGGTACAGTATTCTTCTTCTTCTGCATATCTCTACCAGTAGACGAAACCCCGTTATTTCACCTAGGAGGGTTTTTACAGAATTACTGATTTGTCAGTAAGACGGAGCAGTCATAGGCCAACGAAAGCATTATAGCTTTGCCTTCATCCAAATACGTCCATCTGCAACTGCCGTTCTTGGCCGGAAATTCCCTAGGAGTGTATGACAGGAGAATAAACATCGCCATGATGAGTCACTCTGATTCGGCTCCATCTATTGCAGCACCAAGAAGAAGTGCCGCATCTTTGGAACAATATTTTTTGCAATTCCCATGAAATCCAAAACAACGCTGAATTCCAGTCCTTTGGTTCAAAAAAAGTACTCTACGCAGACCCATTTAGCAGTGCAGAATGTGGACCCTGGTATTGTTAGCTGTTGAGAACGTCCAAACTGACCCATTGAATTTCCTTGGGCCCAAAGCGTTACTGGGCAAAAGCATGTTTGGTTTCTGTAGGATTGAAAAGAATGGAGCCAAATAAACCTACTTGCATGGTAACAGGCATAACGGACATATGAAGCTAGTGTGGAGTAGAGACTGCAGCCTCCTCAAATCAGTTATTTCGAATAGTGCAGAGTCACGATGGAATTTTAGAGGGCAAGAACACTACACCTATCAATTCATGCTGTGGCGAGGGCATTCAATCCGTCAATTTGCGGCACCTGCAATGGAAGCGAGTTCTAAACATCTAATGACAAAAAACTATAAATTCTCCTGCCTGTGATCCTCTACCTTGTAAAAAAGGTAAGGAAGCCACAATCGTCGGATAAGCACAACAGCAGCTTTTCGCAATCTTTCTTCATCACCAAGATCAGCTCAAGAATGAATACCACTTTCTTTTTCGCCGTCGCCGCAGTTCTCGTCTCAGCTACCGCTGGTGCTGGTCTTCAAGATCAGTTCAATGAGCTATTGGCGATTATCAATGGCTCTCCGGCCCTTTAAGCACTCTCGCCGAAATCTATTGCTATTTTGGATATAGTAGAGGCCGTTTTGTCACAGTTGCATCCTGTGCTATTGCATTGAACACAATGACAAATCGAAGAAACTGTATACATTCCACACAGCGAATTTCAGAGGGGTGGTTTAGATGTTTGAGAAGCTCTGTTGATATCTGTCGTTGAGATCCATACATAGTAAAGAAACTGGGCACATTGCCCTGTTTTACCTTCCATCTCGTCAAGTATGAATCAGCATGATCAATTGTAGGAGAATCTTATCACGATCTCTCTTCCCCACAGCACGTAGTTGCAGGAATTTCATCTGAGGCGGACAGGTTGTTCTTTTTGGGACGTATCTCGACATGGTTTCTATCGGATACCTATTCATATCACACAGGAAGGAATTGTTTCGACTTTAATACAACTTCGCAGCGGTTTAGTCTACATTTGTACTTTTTTACGGCAACCGAAGAGAGAGAGGGATCTTTACTCACGTCGCGCGGAACGTGGCCATTACAGCGACGGAGGCATATGGTAAGGTCCGTAACGGTATTTAGAGGCACGCTGCCGCGTCTTGTAATGTCCAACACAACCGTCTGCTGGGGGGACCTTGACCGGCTTTTTCAGGATAATTTCAGAGGTATTACTGGCACCCTGTACGATATTCCGGGCCACAACCGACTATATCTTTCAAATATTAAATCACCCCACTTCTTCCTCTTATCCTGAATGTGCATTGAATGGCCTTATTTGTTTAAAACATTACTAGAACTAAACGACGTTTACATAGGAAGTTTTTTACAGGTAAAATAAGTAATTTAAGAAATAAAACACATTTAATCACACAAAACAGATAACGCGACTAGAATATGGCGAGTACCAGACCCTACGTTCTCGCTCGCATATATCAGCAGTAGCCGCCTAGAAAGAGATGGTAAAGCTAAGAGGGTCAGGTGAGTCAAAAATTTGGAACATACGATTTTCATAAGATGGCTCGGTTCTATCGCCTGAACCTAAATCACGCTAAAAACTAAGACATCGTTACTTGTCACAAGTCTTAATAGATTTTGCGGGTCCTTTTTCCCGAGAGGGTGGTTTTGGGGTGTATATACGGTTGCAAACAGTTGCGGGCCGTTTGGCTCGTCTGTGTGACATGAATTACTGCTTAAACTTTCTCGTGGCAATTTCGTTCAGACAACTGAGAGGTCGGTTGACAGCCTACTTAGCAACCCTAATCTTAAAATTCTGTTTTGTGGATGCATTCCAATCTTGACATTGATGCTTTGTAAAAATAAAGACTCTGCGTAACTTGTAAAAAGTGTGGTTAATATGCGAGGATCGAGTAAAGGACCCACAGGTATGATACAAAACGCGTGAGGAAAATGACTCAACACAATAAAGTAGTTGAGACAAAGAATAGAGACGACTTGTGACAAAGAATAGAGACGACTTGTGACAGAATTGTGAATTATGAATAGACCTCCCACTCGAATATTGAGAAGATACGGAAAAAGCTACTTTTTTACTGTACGTCTGTAGTACATACAGTATTGAAGGGGCCTTTGAAGTGGTAGCCCCATATAGTCACTTTATACCCACAATATGGGGTATATGAGCGTTTATACCCACTATGTGGGCTATCGCTTCAAATTACCTAGATAATGCAGACACGTGATTTTTAATTTCAAATATTGGACGCCAAAGTAACCACAATGCCAATATGCGACTAGCTTGTAGGCTCTTTTGAGTTGCCCCCGCTTATGTTGATACTAAGTCATTGCGAAATTACTGCATATTCGCAAAAATCTGTTTCTCAAACGCCCCACAGGATCAACTCTGTACACATGGCCCCAACCACGACGCCTTGAAAAAATTCCTTAATAGCCAGTCAACAACTGCAGACTGCCTCTTCACATCAAAATAGCGTTTCCGTGCCCTCTCGGGCTGCGACAAAAAACTCAATACGGCAACTTTCAACAATCGCTATTGACCGTGAGCAAGACCTGGCAAGATGCAGCACATCAAAGCGCCAGGAAGACAGCAACGACGTAAACGGTTCAAATTGCCCAGTTCTAGATGCATTTTATGAGTGCGGTGCAAGTTAATCAGTCCTAAAAATGACCAATCTCGATGAAGTCGAGTTCCACTCAAATTGGGATTTGCTTTCAGCAACTGTCGATTCCTTCTATAACAATGGGGTCGGTCGTAATTTTTTGTAAGGAGGGAAAGATGTGTTCTTCATGACGTTGGTAGTACTCAAACATGGTGGAAAATGGGATATACTTGCTCGAGTTTTCGGGATGAAAGCGCCAAAGTTCGAGCGACTGGTTACAAAGTTTATCGACAGTATTAATACGCAGGCGTATACCAAATATGTAAATGAATTCGCAATAACGATGACCATTGCGGATCTATTGAATGATTGTTTGAGTTTTCGAAATTATCCTACTGTTCGCTATGCCACTGATGTGGTACTACAGCAAGCGAATCGGGCAAGCAGCAATAATGAAGAGGCAAAAAGTATTACAGTGGCAAACAAAAGCTTTACGGTTTAAAGTAGAAGTAATTGTGTTGCAAATTGGTATGACTATCAACTGGAGCAATCAGTATCCGGTTCCGTTTCCAACTTGGAAATATTTCAGCGGAACTTGGGATCTCATAATTGGGCACTTTGCAAAAAATAAGGGGAGCGACAGATTCTAGACTCTGGTATTCTGTCTGGAGAGGTGCGCAATGATGCTGTATTTAGGATTTACGTGCATTGAAAATTTGTATGTTCAATTCCACGGCCTCTGGATGGAAGATAGTTCCCATTTGACTTCTGCATGGAAGATATTTTATTCCATCGGCGAAGACATTCACATTAAGAAGATGCAGACGCAGACAGCCTACCGTGATAGGCGTAGGAGGTTAGCGGTGTACGACTTTCGTGCTAACAAATTTCCACCCGATAGCCAGCTAGTCCGTATGCAAACGTCAAAAAGGCTGTGGTTTCATTTTAATGCAGCTTCTGCTTACAAAGTAAAGCTGCCTAAACCCGTCTAATCGGCAACGAGATGGCTCGAAAACGCATAAAGCGCACCTTCATTAAGTAAAGGCCAACAGAAAAGTTACATCCACCGCCTGTCTCGAAATACTCCCTGCCGCCCAATCTGTCCCTCTCTCCATACAGGCTTGAAACCTCTGTGCTCTAGACCTATTCTAGGCACTAACGTCGCCAAGTTTCAATCTCAATAGCGATCCGTTCCCCAACTTTGCCACACACCCTCCCCCGCTTAGTACCTGCGCATCCACTGCAGCACTGCAACCTCTCCAACCGTTTCAAATTTCCACCATTCTCTCCTTTGCCATTTTAATTCCCTCCACCACCCCCAGCAAGATGACCATACTCCCATCTTTCCGCCTACAGTTCCACATGGCGATCGTCTTGCGCTTCTCAATCCCTTCCCTCCATATTTGCGATATGGGAGTCGCTTTCGAGCGGGAGCGAGGGTGCGGGTTGAGGGCAATGATGTTCGAAGCGTTAGTGTGTTTGGTGGTGATAGGTAGTACGGCTTCGTCAGGCCTGGGCACTTTTCTGTGGGAGCCGTTGTAGCGAAGCGCGCACCCGCATTGGTCAGCTGGGGTCCCCATGCGGAAGGATAACCATTGTGAATTTGCGGCAAAGGCGTCCGTGGACTCATTAAGTAATTGACTCCATTGGCCAGCGCGACCCAGGAGAATACGTCGCTTGATGGCGGCTGTAGCACTAGGCGGTAGCGGTTCCGCGGTTCTCCACGGCCGTTCTTGCGAAGAACTATTTATTGGAGAGCGACCAATCGATGGAGACATTCTCGGCGCAAAGAACAAGGCCGTAATTAGACGTAGCGGCGACAGATTTGCGCGGGCAGGTCATGAAACGGCACCCACAAAAAGTTGGGAAGGTATGATACTGTTGGTATGGGAGGGAGAATATAATGGAGGGGGTGGGCAATATTGAGGTTTGTGTGAATGAGGTCTCTCTCAATGGTTGGCTGGGGAGACGGCAGGCGGGCTGGGTGTCGGCCCATTGCGGCGAATTCGCTTAGCGGCCGAATCATCTAGATCGGGCGCGGGCGGGAAGGGGATGCGACGGCCTGCTATTGGTTGAGATGTCGGAGATCTAAGATTCGAGAACTTTGACAACCTAGGGCCTGGGCTTCCACAGACATGAACGATCCTTCAGGCGTTCGGCTTCAGTTCGGAATCGTGGTAGGAGCGACCGTGCATCTTCGTGCGAAGTGCAGTAGGCGAGGATAGGAGCGTGTGGGTAAACAGCAATTGGAGGGAGGGTTGCAGGGCAAGATTGACGGAAAACGCCTTACGCGGTTTGGGTATAATTGCGGGTGTCCGCAGGTGCGCATGCGAAAGATATGTGCCCGTCGGCCGCGGGTACTACGGTGACGAAGCCGTGGGAAGCCTCCAGTCGGAGGGCCTCCCGGAGGGAAGGTGAATTTCGAAGGGGACGGGTTTCACAGGGTGTGCAAACCTTGACGAACTTTTGGAGCCATTTCTAACGAGACGTGCGTCGATGCGGTTCATGCTCTTCTAGAAGGAGAGATGGATGGCTGAGGGGCTCGCTGGTGGGGCGTCGGTTCGGCGCCCGAGGACCGGTAAGCGGCGAGCGCGGCGTTGAGTTACGTTTATTGAGCGGAAGTGTGATTTTGATGGGATCGGGGGTGTCATCAGCAGCTGGCGAAGAGAGATTTGAGGCTTTTCGACGTCCTTGCCGGTGGTATTGTTGTGGACAGCAGCTGAAAGTCGTGGTCAAATAAGTTCTTTACGCAGCGTTTCGGATGGACCTCCGGAGCTCGTTGGAGAAAGGGGAGATCGGTCATTCTAGGAAGATTTCACAAAGAAATCATGATTCCAGTTATGCAATAATTACAGTTCGATTTCAGTTATTCGTAACGTCTCAATTATTGTTCTGTCATATAAATTTCTTCTGCGCTGACCGTTTCCACTAAAAAATCGATTTTTTATGAAGGCATTACAGTATTGTAAAGCTACTGCATACAATATTATGTGTCAGCTAATCTTCTGCAAACAATCTAATATTGCGTTCTTGTCCGGTCTTGTATGTAGATTCAAGTCTTTTTACAAGCGACCTAATGGAGATTTGGATTGAGAGAACAAGCAAAGACTTGAGGAATCTTAGATTGCGGCAAAATTTTTCAATTTAACGATTATATAGCCCTTTTCGGCGGGTTGTGATCGCATACCTAAGGCCTTGAGGTCCTTACAGTAGAATGGATGCAGATGCAGCTGTGTTTCAGCTACATTGGACTTGCTGATAGTTGTCTATCAAAACCACATCAAAGCTCCCTTATCATATTAACCCATCATTTTCCAATCATTCTAACTAAGATGATAATTTGAGAAAACAAATACTACTGAAAGTAAAGGTAAAGAGAGAGGTTTCATAATTTACCAAAGAAGGAGATGGAATTGTCACATTGCAACATACGAGCTCCAAAATAAGACTCGCGAGAAGTTCTTTCTGCAGACCAATCTGTAGTGCAATTGCCACACACACTGTACTGCCATCGGCAGTGCTAATTGTGTGATCTTTTTTTTTGATCTTATTGATTGCTAACCAGCAGGCACTGTACTGTACTGTTACAGCTTACTGCGAAGACTGTAAAGCACGGATCAGGTTGCTTGTCACACAAACACTAATGCCTCTCCGGGCCTGGAGACCAGGCCAGGGGCACTTTATATAGACAAGCGAGGTACTATAAAGTTACTAACGTACTACCGAACTGTGCACTAAAATTCATCAAATGCAGTAATTGAATCGAATGCCGTAGTTGCATTTGACACGAATGCATTAATGCAGTAGTCCGATAATGCAACTGTCACTGTACTAGACTGACAATACAGGTGCCCATGCCACGTACAAAAAGAGCCGTAACAGTACAGTACGGTTAGGCCAATTTTCTTTTGTCGCCCCTATTATTTTTGGTACTGTATCCTCACCTGATGGGGCTTGAGGGCTTGCAATCTGGACCACTCGGCCTCCAAATGGGACCTGATATTTTCGCAAATGAAAGGCACCTATTGGGCCAAGTTTCGACTTTACTTATCTCTAAATTGGATCCCCTGACTTGGTTGACCCTAACCTCACTCACCCCGCCGTCCTAGATAACCCTAACCTATTTAACTATTATTTATACCTACGTGGCCCCTAGGGCCCCAGATTAAATAGCCACCCGGTGTTGGCTCTGAACCTGACTCCCAACTTCCGCCTTTGCAGAAACCTTGCCATCGGCAACTTGGGCTTTAGCCACGTTTATCCGCCCGAGTCCCCTTTTCTATTCCCTCCCCCATCCAGTATTACACTACCTTTTTTGTTTTTTGTTTGTGATATTCACTCACGCTTGGCGCCCAGACTCCGGCGTCTATATACAGATAGGAACTTCAAGGTTGTCGTTGGTGACAACATCCTTATCTCCAAAGGAGATAATCAGAACAGCTGACCCAATACTACATCTTCTTCGTCCTGTATTACACTCCTGGTGTCTACAGTTCTTTGAAATCGACCCATACCAATTTTCTAGCATTCCACAGACCACGTTCCGGCCTTACAACCCGGAGGAAAAGTATACCGTCCAGACGTCCACGTAATTACCCTCGTTCTTCCAACTCCATTCCTCCTCGCCGTCGGCGAGCTGTGCTACTGCATCGCAGGTTGCTTAAAGAGAAAAGGGACAGCGAACACCCTGTGGGTCATCGTGTGTGTGTGTTGTATTTCTCATTGTCTGGCGGAGTTCCGTTCCTAAACGAGAAGAACTGTGCACCGCGCATTGCACTACACATCGCCCCAAATAAAGATGCGCCCCTTGAATACCAATAGTCGCACTTTTCGGGGCGACTCCCATGCGCGAGGAAAGGGATGTCAAGATAACTTGAGGGGGTCGAACGACTTGAATTTATATGACGCGTACCCGAGCAATAACGTCATCAGGCTTGCGCCAATTGAAAAGCGTTTTTCAGGCAAGGCTCAGTTATACTTATATCGATTGTTTAGAAGGATGATCTCGTAAAATCTCACTATGTCAAAAGTTGAGTCTACCTTGGTATTTCTTGTGTACAAAAGGATTTGTGCCACACGTCGTAGAATTTTGTGGAGTGCAATTGGAATGTTGACTGAATTCTGAGAGATATTTCTACAGCGCAGTGGTGGCACACCTGCTTCGACACGTTCTAAGGAAAAGAAGCTCACTAACTCAGCGGAAGATTGTCGTAGAAATTACAAGTCTGAATCTGGACCTATGAGCATAGTAGCGAAAATAATGCGGGCCCCGGAGCTCCATAACGCTCGAAATTTCTTTTTATGATCATAATCACTGGCTAACTTGCGATCAAGGGCACTTTGTTGATAGCCATCAACGGCCAATCATGTAAACGGTGTGATACTTAAAAGAGCAATCTATTAGAGAATGAGCGATTTAACGCCAATAGATAGTTGCGAAACGATAAAGCACTGGTCTTGCCTTAGTTTAAGAGACCACTTATACAGCGTAGGAAAGAACACTCTTTTCCCGAAAACAGATCGATTTTATCCTTAGAACTAAATGAAGTCCACGTTTTCAAAAAAACATTACTCGAGCGCTAAATCTTGGCACCCTAGACTCCTGCATCAGCTGCGTGATGACCGCTCCCGTAATAGCTCTCCTGCAAAAAGACGTAAATAAAACGGAATGGTGCGTAGTTACCGATAAAAGTAGCTTCGCCTTCTTCCATTAGAATTTCCACACAGAGATCTTTCACTGAGCCGTAGTCATTTCTAAGGGGCCCGAATTGGCGGCAATAATCTTCATCCACCAATTCCACCACTGATTCGGTACTCTCCAGGCAGAATACAGAGTCTAGAATCTGTCGCTCCCCTTCTTTTTGCGAAGTGCCCAATTATGAAATCCCAAGTTCCGCTGAAATATTTACAAGTCGGAAACGGAAACCCGGATACTGATTGCTCCAGTTGATAGTCATTCATTTTGCAACACACTTTCTTCTACTTTAAACCCGTAAAGCTTTTGTTCGCCACTGTAATATTTTTTACGCCCTTGATTATTACCGCTTGCCCGAGTCGCTTCATTTTTAGTAGTTGATTGCCAATTCTCATTTGAAGTTTTGTAAAACTTCCCAAAGACTTCAACTAACGATCTATAGTACGTATATTCATGTAAATTAGACCTATTTCCCTGGAAAGGGCGCAAAATTACACTTACTAGGAAACAAATGGGCTACGCGGTAGAGAAAATTTAAATGCACTTGTTTATTTTTGTCAATTGAATTTGAACTGCCTTTTTTCGCTTAGTTGTTTTGTTTGTAACAGACACCATGTACTAAATTTTGTAGTCAGAAAATTTCCCGAGGTCAACATTAATATTGGATCACGACCACTTTTGCCAACGTTCAGTGGCTTTTTTTGGCCTTTGGGCCTATACTTTGTCCGAGGAATCAATTTTATTCTTCGGGACAACTTTATCATTAAGAAACACACATTGTATCTATAGTTTCCTTTCTCCGGTTATCCTATCAATGCGTACCTAATATTGCTAGTTTTCACTCCATAATGAAACAAAAAAACTGTAGCTAGAGACTGTTCAGCCACTGGTTCATTTTTAAAACTTTTTAATGCTTAACTTAGTTACTTGGAAAACATAAAATCAGATTCAGCATGATTTACAGGCGATACCGTCATACTTCCGTTTTGAGTTCCTTAAGCGATGTTAATATTTTTGTATAATATTCTTGATTCTCTCCATGCGAAAGGCGCAACTGTCAAGATTTCAGAAAGGCAGCATCGATAATTCGAAAAATAATGATAAATGATAGTAGATAAGGCCTTATTAGAGTTGCCTTAGTAAGTGAAATATGGCCACAACTTTAAACTATTTGGGCAACTTCCTAAAAGTTGTAGATTTTGTTTTTTGAAATGAAATGAGAACGCCTCAGTTCCTTTCTTAACTAGAAAATTCTTGCCGTAATAAAAGTTGCTATTTTTATGGATGTTTACGTCTTATATGGTCTGATAGTGGATCTTTCCGCACCATGATTTTCTTCTTGCTTGTTCTACATCAGGGAATCGATCATACATGGAGGGTGACAGGATCAGAGATATTGGTAGTGGTAGATGAAAGTACGATTTTCAATAGAGGTAATTTGACACTGAAACCACTTAAAAGATCACACACTCCCATTCTAGGTGCGTAAAAGTAAAAATAGAATGCAATTCAAGAACAACAAAACAAAAATTAGCGGAAAATTCCTGATGAGATTTTCCAACCCAATTAAATAACCAAAGTGTCGAATAACTTGCAATTGCAAGAAAGCACGGAAAGGAATCTATTTGAAAATGGTAAAAAGATTCTCTCAAATTGAGATTACTAACTCACTTTTTTCTGTGGCTTATTACACCTGAAACCACACAAAGGTCCCAAATGATTAATCATGGAGAAATCAACAGGAATAGTTTCTCGGTACGATTATGTATGAACTAATTGAATTCAATATATCAGGGTATTTTTTATACAGACAGTTTTACATTCCACCATTTAGTGCCCTTTGCTCACTCAATATAACATCGCAAAAAAACTAACAGGCGCAATCCATGCAGCAGTGCAGGAAAGCATTTCGCCCGGTGAACGAAGAAGGCAGGCATTCCGGGCCTCCATGGCCCTCCCGGGCGCCAAAGAATATTAACCCTCGCGAATTCGCGGTGAGGTTCCAATAATTATGTCAAATCCCGCTGTTCCCTTCGGATGTACCGTGCCCGAGACGAAACTGCCCCGAAAACCTCGACTGTTTCGGGGATCACCTCCTTCACTACAGACATAGTGGGCACAGAAATCGACGGCATGGCCATCCAGTGGCCTTCTTTGCGCAAGACCTGCAGAAAGCGTCCCGTCACCGAGCCATCGAATCGCGGGACGGGGTCCATCGCACGAGGCCAGACAGCCGGGCGATGGGAAGCAGTGGAGGTACGGACTTCTTTGATGTGACCTTCGTCAACCCGCCAGCCCCCTCCCACAGGAGGGCCTAAACGTTTAATCAGCTCTTGCCTATCCCTATATATACTCTCGGAGGGTGGCACCCGGACGCCTATAGGGTGCTAATTGACGTCGTGCGGAACGTGGACGTTAGAGCGATGGAGAGATATGGTAAGGTCCTTACGGTACTTACTAAGAGTCACGCGGCCGCGGCAGTAATGTCCAACGCAATCTGTCTGCGGAGGAGCCTCGAGCCGGCTTTTTAGGGTAATTTTAGATGTATTACTGGGCATCCTGTAGGATATTCCGGAACATAACCGACCATGTTTTTCAAATATTAAATCACCGCACATTTTTCCTCTTTTAAATTGGACTGAAATTTTCTAAAAAAAGAACCAGTATGTATTAAAACATTTCGTTCAGGCTTTTGGAGTTACAGCAGTGTGCTATTCAATTAAAATCAATTTATCACGGTTGTGAACAATTTTTTTAATTAGCAGGAAACTAAGTGGCATAGATAGAATGAAATAGTTCTAAAGTTCCAGTTACTTGTACTTCATAAATACTTGAAATCTTGATTTTGGCTAAAAACTATTTAAATTAGAATTTATATGCGAAACATTAATATCCTCATAATCAATTTTCATGAAACATCGAAAAAGTAGAGCAATCATTTATCTTGGGTGACTAACGCAAAAATAAATAAATGCACATCTTGTACCGTAAAAGGCAGTCTAAATAAACTTTGAATGTTTCTGAAGAACCAGTCACTTTATAAAGCCGAAATAAATTTATCGGGGTAGTAAAGATATGTTCTATGAATTAAATATGTTAATTAGCAAGCTGAATAATTAAAAAAAGCAGTTGTTGATTAGATTCTTATCATATGGAATAATAAACGGAAATTGATTATAGTTTTTGGCAGAAGTTTGACATTCCAATTTAAATTGTTATAAGTACTACTCTCATCCATCTTTTGAATATTTGCCATCATAAATGTATTTAGAGAGACTAAATTTGTAATTTGACTATGAACTCTGTTTAACTAGCCCAATTGTTTTCGTTCTATACTTCTAAAAATTTTTATTGTCCATATTTCACACATTATACTGAGCCTGCACATAGGTATGACAATGCTTGGATAAACTGATTTTTCAAGTCAATTTTAATGAAATGTAGTTCGCTAATAACATTCTCACTCTCGCAGTCTACGCGATAAATATTTCAAACCCAGAAATTCAAGATGAAATATTTTTTCGGAATTTTTTCAGATAATGAAATCCAGACGAGAAATTTTCAACTCCAGTTCTTGAATATGAATGACTACAAAAAATTAACTTTTACTCCTTTCCCGAGTTTATAAATGTAAGCTTACTGGAAATGCTTCCACAAAATTCTTAAATTATTAACTTTTCATAGGAAGCAATTACCCTATTACGTGAGTGGAATCCACAATTCACTTTGTTTATTAGTCGATATTTTCATTATAAAGTACTATATATTCTGCTATTTTTTTATAATTTCCTCTGCAAATATGACTGGACACGTAAATTTTGCCTCTAAATTGTATCCCTGGTTATTTTTTTCGGCCCAAAAAAATATCCTGTAAAGATGTATAGTTTTGAGTACTTTTTCATTCATAAATTAATTTCTAGAGCTTTTTTGCAGGAAATAAATATTCCATAATAGTAGTCGTCCCCTGTTTCAAATTAAAGATTTATAGGTAGAAAACTTAGGGGATAAAGTGATATGGAATGCTTTCCAGAAAATTGGTATTGAATATTATCTATATTAGTAAAAGGGTTTTCGAGAACTCAGTTAATATTTTTTTGCTCATAATACTGTAATTACAATTTTTCAAATAGAATGTAAATATGCTTTTCATTGCCGGTGATCCATTTCCAAATAGACAGTATGCAATGATGAATTGATTCGCCCATTAATCATTCAATTCAGAAAAGTTTAAAATATGAAAAACTTATGGGTACGACGCACCATGATAATAGAGCCCATCCGCGATAGCATTGTCTTCATATGAGGGGTTTTTAATCCTCATGTGGGAAAAAAAACTTATCATACTATATTTTAAAGCAACTGTAGGAACGAAAAGTCTCTGGGTATGCAAGTATTTCCTAGACTGGTACTCTATGAACATGTAATTACATAAAATTTTAGCTCCATTTCATCCGCTAATGAAACCACTGTTTTCCTTTCAAACACTGTGCAGTGTTTGAAAGGATACATTTTTGAAAATTTTCACTAAAATATAAGGTAAATGGGTTGATGAAAGGGGCCAATAATAGCTTTTTAATTACACTAGAGGCTTCTGAGCGCGCTCCACTAATGTTGAAATCATATGGTCAGAAAAAGGCAGGAATTGTTTTTCTTAAATATTGCACTAAAATTTGTCCCCTCATACAAATATAATGATCTGAAATAAAACAATCCTACAGGATTTTGCAAGGGATCTGCATCAGTAGAGAGACGAGCGACGACAGTAGGAGTAGATCTATACACAAGAATGAGTAGCTATATTTCGATTCTGGAAACTTCGTTTTCACTAATAAATGACATTTAAGCAAAAAGATGGAGTTGAGGGGGACAGAATTAATAGAATTAGTAAACATAATGTTTTCTTGTGAGAAAAATCTATGAAATGATTGTCTTTGGAGCTAGTTTTTGAGATAAGAATAAGTGAAGACTTCTGTAACAAGTAATTACAGAAGATTTATTAAGTTGGCTGGTTTAAAGCTCTGTAGGATGGCACTTTAATTTAATCGAAGTACATTTTTCGAGATTAAACGACAATTACCCTACCTGACCTTCTCATAAATTGTGTGCCTTGAACCATATGTATCCATATATTTCATCTGGCTTGGAATGAACGGAAAAAAGGGTCTTGAAACAAATCAATTAACACATACTGATACCTTTAATGTTTTTTACAATGAGGCATATTAATTCATGCTCTTTACTGTATTTATGGACAAAGATAGACATTAAAGCGAACGTAAACGAAAAATGAATTTTTCATATACTTTTGGATCATTTAAGAAGGCAAAGACTCCATTGAGGTGATTAAATGTTTGTTTTTTTTGTTACTTTTTTTGTTCCAGAAATCATTCGATTTTACCTTTGCCAGATTTCTATGACAGGTGTACTCCGCGATTTCCTATGAATTTAACATGGTTGCGGTTTCGGAGATGAAATTATATAGTCAGAGCGGACTTAATTCACTTTTAGCTATTTATACCAAGAGTTTAAATTTCTCGTATCAACTCCATGTATTTTGTAAAACCCATTATTTTGATCTTTACCGGCAAAAGATGCTATATAAAAAAAATAAACGTTTTTAATACCTCAAAAGTGTTTCAAGTATACGTGAAAGGTTTTCTCAAGTCATGAGATGCTCAAATACTATTTCCTGGGTAGAGTTGAAGGGCCCCACTAATTATGGTCCGAAGAAACTCGAGACGCTCAAACTATCGGTGTTCAAGCCAAATACATTGCATTTAAATGGACTCAAATAATAGTAGACAAAAGTTGCGTAAAATTAAATGAATGGGCTAAATACTTTTATATTATTTGAGCAAAAAAATGGCTCAAAAATCCTCATAATTCCGTCTGTCACGCACTTGTGAGCTCTGAATTGAGTTGATACCCACAAAAAAAAATAAAATGAATGAAGACACCATATCCAATAACTAAGAAACATTCATATCATTCATATAAGAATAAAATACGTGAAATGACTATTTCGAACAATTAAAAAGAAAATATAATTGGGACGTTGTCCTGGTTGCCTATTAAAACAGTTAATGAAAAGAAAATGACTCTATGGGTACTCTTAATAAACTTTGAATACTTATCATAGTTACTCGTTTATTCAAAACGAAAGTGAAGTTCGTCAATCGATCTACCACTTTTTGAGCATATTTTCATATCTTTGTTACTCAAAACGTCGTGAAAGAATAGTGGGAGCTTAAAAATTCCGAGTTCTTCGCTCAATATATTCTTTAAAATATGTTCATATACACTAATTCCTCAAATTTTCTATTTTTAATTCCACTAGGAGTTGAGCTAAGATTACGTATTAGTACTGTTATTAAGAAGCATTTAAAACTTAATTATTGAACATAAAAATGGGCAACATGAATCGGAATTTTATCAACAAATGCTTCGTATTGAACAATATGGTCCTTTTTGTTACTTGGATGCATACACTAAAGGAAGGATCCCAATATTTGGAATATAAATCTACGCAATTGCTATGGATATAATTTGGGGCCGATTGTAGGTCTTGTAGGAGCAACATGAAATAAAAGACTTCGAAAATTAGTGATATCTTTTTTTTGAACGGAGTCCCTCTTCTCTGATAGGCCAAAGAATCAAGAACTGTGTGTCAAGTTATGCAATATGAGTTTGAGACGGATACCCATTTATGCAGTTTCATGAGAAACACTCCGAGGTGTTGTGTATAGGAAAAGAGAGTCGGAAACAAAACCGAAATTAACATAATACATGTTCTGCCGGGTATAAGGCCAAATCGAGTAGATCTGTATTGAATTTGGGTTGATTGAAGCCAGCTGTTCCAAACTAAGGTTTATACAGAACCAAAAAGATCCTATGACTGAAAGAAAATGTTCTTTGAAACTACCTAATGCAGAGTTTTTACAATAAAACGTCCTTTCAATATCTTAAGAAGCTCGTTCACAACTTCTAGCAGGTACGATAGATAAATGCTGAAAAGAAGTAACAATACTTTTGATCCAGATTGCAGACAGTATCAAATCAGCTTTTTATTGTTAAAGCAGTAATGAAATATTTCAGTATGGACTTCCCCGTAACTCTTTCAAGTGTGTTTATGGGACCAAACTTTTTGCCCATAAACTGTAAGTTAAATTATGATGACATTGAAGTCCGTCATGGCCCTTATTATGAGGTTATTAGGGGTCTGAGCCTCAAATTATGATATATATTGTTTTTAATTAATAAATTAGTTGAAAGCTTCAAGCCCTGTAGAATGTCGCAGTAGATGGAAAAACAGTGAAATAACACAATTAGAATTAGGCTCACGCGGTCGATTGAGTGAGATGCTGTTGTGTGTAGAAAATTGCTGTTCTTGATCAACATTTTTCGAAAACTTTCGGAGATAATAATGAAAGTTTTACACATACTACCCAGTCTAAATCAGCAAACACTAAAGAAAGGTTAGAAAAAGGGGGGCACAGTGGCCATCAGAAAAATCAATTTTTTTGTTTGCTGATAGAACCAAGTTTGGTTGACAGGTTTGTTGCGATTGGGATCATTTCAAGATTGATTGCATTGCCATAATTCTTAGTTATTTTTAATAAACCCTAAGATTCCTATGGACGTAACGAGCCAAAGGTCTCATCTTTGGAATTACATATGTATTATATCACGATTTGATGACATGATATGGCTATAGAAGAAAACATAACAAACAGCACACTGATATATGGCATTTAAGTTCTCAAATGGTGACTGCATCCAATTAATTTCACATTGTTTCCCTTTCTTATGTTCCATGGGTTGAAGTTCATTCTCAAATGTCCTATTTTGTTGTGTGAGATGTCAATATTTGTGATGGGTAGGCTGTGAAATTCATATTTCTGGCGAAAAATTGATTACTGCGAATGATTCAAGTCATTTGATGTGGCGGATAATTTTTAACTCCGAGAACTGCCTGATAGTTGAAATTTTTCATCCAAATGAATCGAGTTGAAATTTTTTTCCCTATTCGCCCACTATTTATAGCTTAAAATACTACCGTTTGAACTCCAAACAAAACAGTACTCAGAAAATGTGTTGAGGTCCAACTTTTTCAGAACTCATCAAAATTCGAGTCCTGAACTACCACAATAACTCAGCGCGATGTAATCCACTTTCGCGATTCGCCCTATAGTAATTGATTTATTCAAGGTATCTCAGGTTATTTCGGTCAACCCTACTATCAACAAAGCAACTACTGTAGATTTTCTATCCGAGCTGTCTCTGATCCAGTCGAAATTACATAACTCACGAATAGTAACGTCTCTCCTCCCATCCAGGACTAGTAGTTTCCGGGATCGAGTGCATCAGTGATTGGATGCCGGAGCATGGTAGCGATAATCAAATCGATAAGCACAGTGTTAAGAGGCAAAAATTCAATTCCTTTTTAGGTTCCCACTACAGTTTTGCTACATTTCGAAGATTCGAGCTCTTGATATAAAACTTAATCACAATATTTACTGGCCTCGGCTCAAATCCGTAGATTGAGAAGGAACAACTCAGCTAAACCTCCAAAGCATTAATTTATGTTTCCCCCTTGGAAGTACGCTTTCATATCAAGCAACCGTGGGGTATATCAAAAAAACGGCTTTTCCCTTTCCTTTGGCACTAAAGAAGCGTTTGTATAAGCTAGAGTGGGGAAAGATAATATTTTTTCATTTTTTTCCTGGAAAATATTCAAGAAAAGAAGAGAAAACAACTTAGAAAGGGAGTAATAAGGAAACAATAACGCTTTATTACATCTAAGATCGGAAAAAAATTTCTTCCCTAATTCAGAGGGACATAGACGTCAGATTACAGTAAAAAAGGGAGAGGAGAGCCTTTTTGGTGGATATAATAGTGATTTTCCTGCAGTTACATGGTAGAAGTATCACTTGAAGACAAAGAAAAATTGGTTTTTTAGATCTCTCATGCATATTAAACTTCTAATTTTTTCCTTGGCCTCTAATCTATTTCTTTGCAATTCGTATGCCTACGAAGTCGAACCTTACAGGAAAAAGTTCTATCTATGTCTCAAAAAGATAAATTATGAATATACGGCTTCCATTTCAATCAGAACAGCAGAGTAAATAAATTTAGCTTGATCGGTTGCGCTAAATGTTGACATAGAGTGTGAGTAGAGAGCAAGGAATAAAGGGGGGTAAATCTTTAAATTTGTGATATTGTTAGTGTTTTTGACACAAGGAGATGAAAGAGGTCCTCGAAAGGCAGAAATTATTAGTGTAGCCTTGGATGAATGAAAGGGCTAAGTGTGTGACATATACTTCAGAAAGAGAAGTGTTTTTAGTCTGAAAGTACTCTAAGCAGTAAAAAATGTTCGTGCGAATCTTCTTGGGCTAGAAAACGACCGTCAAAATTAGTTTACTTTGCTGTCAAATTGGGTCCAGATATTAAAAAAACGAAAAGCAGAAATGAAAAAAGGTATTTCTGCCAGAAAAAAATAATAACACTGTACAAAAAATATTTCCTTTAAAATAACTGCGTTAGACAAAGTTCTATGAAAACAATGCATGACAGAATGCCAAAATAAGAGTAGTGGAGGAATTCAATAAAGTAAAGATATTATTTTTCCAACAATCATTCGCCTTTGCTCTTTCGTGAGTTGTTTTTCTAAACTTTTCGAGAAATTAACAGCACTGATCACATATGATAACGACATGATATGCACTGAGCTTTTTTTGTAGAAGAGTAGTACATGATATAAATTTTAGGGTAAAAATGACCTAGAACGGTATATGGGCCTTTGGCTCTCTGAATACAGCAAAGATGCAGTTTTAGTATTTAAAATAACTCCTTCGTGGAGACATAAGATCAATTTATATATCTATCATGATTTTGCATTGCAAAAAAAAGTAGTTGCTTCTAGTGAGGCTGTTAGAAGCGCCTCAAAGTCTAGTTGACTGCTGACCATTCCATAAATATTGAATTTGAAGTATGAGGCAAGTTTAAAGGTTTCTGCTGCTTGCAATTGGCCCGCGGTGAAGTTTTTTATGAATTACCTGACATAGAAGCAGTATTGACTAATTTTAGATTATCAGAAAGACGCAATATCCTTTAGCAAGGGAAAAATCTCGCTTGAAGATTCCCAACAGGTATTTTGGTTCTATTTCGTATCTCTGCCCTAGGTTTTCTTGCTCCAGAGACTCTTCATGTATTTTGTTGTTCTCTTTAAATTATTTTGGACACACGTATTTCGAATTTCAACCTAGCAACATGCATGAAGCCATCAAACTTGTAGCGAAGAGTCAGTTTTACCTGCTTTCTAACAGCACCAAATATTGGCACACTGCTGGCACACAAGTAAATAATCGTTCCTACTCTTCATCAAATCGTAGTGCAACAGGGATTTACTCACTCTTTGGATCAAGCCTAACCAAATAACGAAGCGTAAATGTCGAACAACATAAATGATGCGAAATTAATCGAATGAGGGCGTCTCTATTATTCTAGATCAGCGGAAAACTGCTTTCAATCGCTTACATACTCGCTAAGATAATTTTTCATAAACCAGAAAAACAAAATCATGTCATGAATTACGTCATTACCTTTTATAAAGAAGGTCTCACCCGGTACAATTAATAGTAACGTATACATCTGTTCTATAGTCTGGCACAGTCACTTTAGAGAGCTTTTTCGCCGGATTCAATCACAAACCATGATGGGATCATTGGGAGCAACAGATCACCAGCACGATATCAAGTTACGCATTAGCGAGTAAGTATTTTCTTTAATCCTGATACCGTGTGGGCGTATCAACCTTTGTCCGCACAGTAATTTTTTCGCAGTTGATGAACTTTGGTAAGATGAAACTATCTTTAAAATAAAAGAAACCACCAATTAGACGATATGAGAGTAACTTCAGTATTACAGTATATGCAAGTGGACACATAGAAAAGTATTTCAAGTGAAATAAAGTTCACAGATATGGTAAAAAATCTTGAAAATAGAGAGTGTATTAGAAAATTTGGTACTAAAAAGAATTGAAAATTCCTCCTTCCTTCATAAGTAAGCAATTTATTTACTTGGCTCGACTTTTAAAAAATGATAAATACATCTGCAAATAAACTACAATCACTATAAATTGCGGAACAAGACTTCATGTGGACGTAGATGTTTCAGCGAATGATACTTCTCAGAATCTGAAAAAATATACTCCTCGAATCGTTTCATCTTCTAGATCAGAGTCTAGCATTTCAATCAAGACATTATAGGTACAAATTCATTCCCCCCTGGTAGCTTCGAGCGGCTTATAACTTCTTGCTTCTTTTTTCCACATTAACAGTTCATCGATCTCCCCGGCGTTGAGCTCCCCGTCCGCAACATTTGATCAGATTTACCCGACCCCTTTTCCTTCTCATAACCATCCTTTCCTCCACCACCCCTTCCTCAATAACACCGTTGCCAATATCTTTCTCATAATATGCATCACCACCGCCAAAGACCAATTTCGAAAGCACCAAAATGTTAAATTTACCGCTGATCGGCTCCTTCTCTTCAATTTCCAGCTCCATTTCGCCTCCGTTGCATCCTTTAAAAAAATAAGCTCCCAATCTGGATTATTTTTCCTTAGCTCACCTACTGGTGTAATTGCTAATGCTGGTAGTGTAATATTCTGTGATCCTGAATACATTGATCAAAAAAGCTGCAATAACGACTTAAATATATGCCAGAGTGGATAACTTCATGCAAAGTGGTCCGAAATCGTTCGTAATTTGCTTTTGTTACTTTTTAGCTCACAAATAGACTTTGTAAGGCAAACAGCATGTTTGAAAATCATCGGCTTTTTAATTACAATTTTTGTTGAAATAATAAGTCGTAAACTGGTTTTGTAGTGGTACTTTTTGGTAAACGCTTTTAAAGGGGGAAATTTTCTTGCATGCATCTTCATTCCAAATAATAAAATGTTCAGGGTCAAATAGCAGCAAGGTATCTGAGAAAAATGAACAACGTACTTGTAAAGAAGAGAGTAATGGTAGCTCAAATGTGTAGATAGAGGGAAAAAAAGAAGAGAAAAATATAAATAAACGGATATCTCGTCTCACAAAAACTTAAAAAGTATGGAGAGATAAAATGGGATGGAATCCTTGTGAAGAGAATATTCTGCTTTCTTTACTCAAAAAGGGAAACAAAACCCTCATATTACTTTCTGTAAATACTGTTGCAACCTTTCATGGTTTAAGATACTTTTTTTTCGTATTAAAGAGAGAAATTAGCGAATCTTTGCTTTCAACGTTTACCGTGTTGACAAATAGGCTAAAGAGAGATTCTTTTATCGACAAAGAGTTTATGTGCTGTCTCCAGAACCAATTTTATTCGTTGTCTATATCAACTGACATTTTAACTTACTCTTTTTTCCACATTGACGCCAAAAATCCTATTTTTTGCGCTAAATATGGAAATCTGCGTTAAACATTACTTTGCACTTCAAGATAAGCCAGGCAGACTCCTGTATCTTCTAGTGTCTGTGGTAGAGGTAGCTGCTTATTTGATGCTGCAAACACGCCCAATTTCTGTTATGGCCGTTCGTATCTGGCCTTGTTTGAATCAATACCAGCGGTGACGATGAATACAGAGAAATAGTACCAACTGAGTACTCCCGTGGCCTTTTCTCGGCACAACCAAATTTTGGCACATAAATTCCTTTCATCGCTGTGTCAGTCTGCTTGATGCCTTACGATTTTCACTTTGCTACTTTGTTTTAATGGACACTGTGCAAAGGATACTTCACTGGTCTGCATTGAAACGACTATTGTGTTTGAGTAATTTTGTTTATTGCCTTTCCTGAGACTTTTATTTGGGTTTCACCACGCATTAGACAAAAAACTCATTGGAAAGAAGCCACTTCCACAAAAAGGGAGAGTACCCAATGCATCAGAGTTCCGTACATTCGCAATTGTGCTGACAAGTCATAAGAGTATTACGTCCATAATGTATTTGCGAGGCATTTGCATGTGTTTGAAGCTATAAAAAGACCTATGCAAGATGTGCAGTTCAACATATACTGATGGAAGAGCCTTAGTTACTATGAACTGTCACTCTCTTTCGATGAATTAATTTGGCACTGTTACGGGTGGGAGAAAAAAAAATATATCTATAATTGCGGTATGACTTGCTTTTCCGCCGTCATAGTTGGGAAGTTAAGCCTAGTTGCGCATCTTACATCCGAATCTCTTTCATGCGCTGTTACATAGCTTTTATGCGCCTATTACGCTTCCTCGTCTTCGCCCTCATCATGAAGCGGGCAACAAGAACATCAGGCTTTTTTCGCCTGCTTGCCCGCAAATTTATCTTTAGATTCTGAGAAGCCGTTTACTATGGTCAGATTGTGAAAATATAGAAAAAAAAATAAGATCGAAGAGTTCAAAGAAAACTACAAGACGCTTGGCCGAAGGAATTCATCAATTAGGGAGCTCCAGATATCCTCGATCACTCATTAAAGGATATAAAATGTGCTTGCGAAACTGAATAAAATGATTAAACAGTGATGGTGTCTTTCTAAGTCATAAATTGGTTGGAAAATGGAATTCGTTTGTTTTCTACCAAATAACTTCTTCAATAATTATATATGAATTACATATTTATATCAAAAAATCATCTCAAGAAGTGCATTTAGAGAGATGTATGTCTTTTCCTAGCTCCACGAATGGTGAAACACAATTTTCACCGGAGATAAGTTGAGTCTCACATTTGCTGGCAGAGAAAAGTTCACATAGAATTGGTTCATTTATCACCACGTTATTGCAAGTAATGGGTTCAATATTTTAGTTTCCTTTTTGTTAGTGAACACATTCAGGTGCTGGAAAGGCTTAAACCAATCTTATAGGATGCATAATTAATATATCTTTCTCTTACAGTTCCATCTAGTATCGCTTCAATTATTTGTTGATATGAATGTAAATATACTCGCCAGTGATATTATGTGAACTATCTTATGCTCTGGTGATGCAAGATGAGATTTCAAGAAAATCAAGTGCTTTATTCAAATTCATAAAACGTATATATATCAGTGCCCAGTGGTTCTGGTGACGTGTTCTGAAATACGGAAATAGTAAAAATATTTATGATGAAGCTTTAATCATCTGAGTGGAAGAGGAAAAACTTTGTTCTAACCCCAGCAAAGGAATTGTCACATTTCATTTCTCATGAGCCGTTCAAAAAGATGTTCACATGTGAAAGATGCTAGTAGGATGAATTTGTTGTGGTAACATATCTATCACAAAATAAACTGCTTATAAGTAGTCTCCAGCAACAGAGGTGCTGCTAAATTTAGTATGGCGTTATAAATACATAATTTGAAATGATTTTTCTTTGTTTAAAGTCTCCAACGCGTTTTGTTATCATACGTATACTCCGTAATGTTCTCATGGAGACTTTAAAATTTCAGGCAGGGGCGATCTAAACCCATTTTGCCTCTTTTTGTACAAAAAACTAGTTTTATGACCCTCAAATTGTCCCATCACTTTATCATAGTCCCTTCTAGATCCTTTCCGCCCGCTATAGATTTTATTGATCTGTAGAAGAACTAAGATCAGTTATAAGTAAATTAAAGTGAAACCATTAATTGAAACTGATTATGGTCCAATATAACATTAATTGAACCAAGCAAAAAGCGTGCAAATATATTCCTTCCAATCGCAATGCATAACTGCAAGCTAAAGACCCCTAATAGTATATTTGAGTCAAATATTGTTGAATTGTGCACCCTATGGGGTCAAAGTGCAGATTCTGAGGATTGTCTGCGAAAATGTGACTCAGGTAGCACCAGTCTTGAATAAACTGCCGTACTCATACACCAAGCCTTTCCAGTTATCCTGGACGAATAAGAATCCTAAAATGTCTCATTGCGGGACGCAGTAGACGGTTAAGCAATTTTCCTGCAGTCACTCTTAGTATAGAGTGGATCTAGGACAGTTAAATGTCCTGATATCAAGCATTACACAGGTTTGCTTACAACCATCCTTTGTAGCCTACTTTCGATCGCCTAATATGGTGCATGTTGAAAGGACCAATTTTCAGTAAAGAAGACCCTGAAAAGAGATTTAGAATGACCCTCATTGTTTTTGACCAAATATGAATCAAGAAGGCGAGTTTGCAGGAATTTTTGATGTCAAGATAGAGCATTGAACACTGTGGCAGGAAAATTATTTCTCCTTTCGTAAAAAGTTACTGTAGAGCTGTTAATTATAGGCAACAGCATTTCTGCAGATCGGTTGAAAGAGAAACTGCAAATATCTGAATTACTGTCCATCCTCTCGTTGAGGGATTTTTTCAAGTAGAAGTAACTACTTTCAAAGAAAAGTACATGCAAGCACCAGCGATGGCAGGATCTATTCGTATTTGAAAAGAAGCTCACTCAAGTTAGATCTATTTAGCGCACTTAATTCATCTAATAATGCGTGGAAGTGTTCAAAGAGACAGAAGGGGTAGCTCTTGGAAATTCTGGAGTCTTGGAACCAAAAATAGAGTTCATATGCTATCTAGACCTACTCATATGAAGATTTTGAGGCCAAACTAATCTTCTGAACAAATAATGGCCCCAAATCAGTTATTAATATGCTGTCCAGACGGAACAGAAAGGCACCAATTCAAGGGAAAAGTGAGTGAGGTGAACATTTTCAGTAAACTTTTTACAATTTTTCCCCGGATGTGCATCACTGCGTAAGGTAGTGACATACGTAGTCCTTTCTCAAAAAAACATTTTCGGAAGGGAATATTGTTTACTAATGGAAAAGCTAGTGAAAATGATTTACTTAACTCTTTCCTGAACTCTTTTGTTTTTCAATATTTCAGTAGCAATGCATATGTTCTATAGTCTGGCACGGTCAAATTAGAGAGCTTTTCGCCGGATTCAATCAAAAACCATGATGGGATCATTGGGAGCAACATATCACCAGAAACATATCAAGTTACGGATTAGTGAGTAAGTATTTTCTCTAATCCGGATACCATGTGAGCATATCAACCTTTGTCCGCACAGTAATTTTATCCCAGTTAATGAACTTTGGTAAGATGAAACTATTCAATATGTCCTATTTTCGACTAAAAGTGTATATTGATCAATAAATATCTTGTAATAACGAGAGGTATATAAAATGAGAATACTGAACCAAAAATTGTACTAAAAGATTGTTGAGTAATAAATCAGTACTAAAATATAGTCAGCCAACTGGAACTAGTAAAAGCAATATTTAAATCCTCAAAAATAATCTATTGTTGCATTTAATAACTGTTGATAAATATTCTTCATCACACACAATCAGCATCAGATACATTTTAATTTTTCTAATTATTTTCAAGAGTCGTGGAATGATTTTTATACTTCCAGTTCTCCACATTTCCATTCCTTTTCAATTCAATGGCTAGTTATTTAAGACCCTTTTGAAATTTGTACATTTTTTCCTTTTTAAAAAATCAGGATGTACCCTACCATAAACCAGGATACAATTCTTGATTTAGGGCGTAATGTAGCGAAATACCAATTATTTGCTTATTTTTTGAGAACTAATAAGCTATTAAGATAAAAAGATATCACTTTCAACTAAAATGATTAGGTGTATTTTTAGGGTTTTTTGAAATTTTTACAAATATTTATGCTACTTTTTGTTTTAATATTTTATCTCACAAAACATGTGAAAAGTTTAGGTGAAGTCGTTACCATTTGAAGTTACATAACCTTTCAGTACTTCATATGGTTTCTAATATTTTCAAGAGAGCGTATAGAAACTTACTTCCTTTTTTCAAAGGATTTTAATTATTAAAATAGCCAAATTTTGGGTTCGAATGGAGTTTTTTAATAACTTCGACAAAAAGGGTAATTTTTAAGTGTCAGACTACTAATATTTGACCTTCTGGTAATTTTAAAAAAATGCTCGCCGATGCCTAGGAAAATATCATAATATGCAGTACGTTGTCTTTTTTTATATTTTTTCTATGAAAATTGAACTAAGAACTCTGAAATCGCTGGTAATGATGTGTTAAAAAGTTGCTCAGAATTAAATTACTTCTCACAGCGGTTTTTTCCACTTTCGTAAATTAGGGAGTAAATCGGAGCGAAACTGAATCTACAGCGGAAAGATCGAATTAAAAAATAACACAGTTGTAGTAATGCCCTGGTTTTATTTAAGGTATATAATAGATACAGATTGCCGGTTAAAGAATAATAGGTAACAATAGTGTTAAATAATTTTAAATATCACTAGTTTATTTCATGGCAGAAATGCGAGAGATACGAATGAAGTCTATTTTACTCAGTACCTATCAAAGCTTTGCTTTTATTTAGCTCGCCTCTCAACAGATGAACTCCAGAGGAAGGTTCCCGTTGATATCTTGAACTTTTCTAACTCCAATTACATAATCGCCTTCGAACAATAATTGGACGTAAAATAAAATCGAACTGCATAAAATAAAGACATTTCAGTACGATAAAACGTCATAAAGTACTAATTTAGACCATCTGGTATTTATAAAAATCTGTATCGATGCTTGAGGAAATTTTCAATGGAAATAAGATTAAAAATTAAAAGAGTGGATATCCATGTTTTTCCTTGTAAAAAATAGAGAGATTGTTTATAAATTGTAATTACTTCATAGAAATTTAATATGGCGTTTTTGTTTTCCCGGTAAATCTTATAAATTCTGTATATTAAATCCTCATAATTGTGTCTAAACTAACTTCATACCTTTCATTCCTCGTTAATTATTTGTTGAAGGACTAAGTTGGAGGGCTCGGTTGACTATTTAAATATTAATATAATTTCTGTGGAAACGAAAAATCTGATCCATTTCAGAGTCTCTAACAACAAAAAAAACTCTTTTTCAGCTGCACTATTTTTATAGACGGAGCGTGCACGTTTCATACATGATATATTCAATAGTAAAACAATGTAACACTTGATAGTGCTCCATGTAATCTTTTTCTCTTAATTTGTGGATACAGCTTAACTCTGAAGAATTGTAGCAGTACTTTACTTTGACGAAACTGACCAGTTTCGTCAAAGTAATTTATGGGGAAATTCATTTTTTTGTTTATATTCCTTCCTTATTCTTAACTCGAAAGAACAACAAATAAAATTTGCGTTATTTCTGTAGGGAGGCAAGCTTCCGATGGTGTTTATTCCTCCTCAATTACGTCTCCAAGTCAATTTTCTGCGTCAATAAGATGTCATGAGCCGAAAATCTGGGACATTCTGCAGCTGTTTTCATCCTCCCGACTGCTATTTTTGTGCCTTCCACCTGCTGTAGGTACTTCCATTTCCTAAGAACTACAAGATGTATCCGGCAAACAAAGGAAAAGGTAGCATTTTTCTTCCCCTTTTTGTTCTTCTCCCTTCAATCACGATCTGCGGCGACCTTTGGTTATACCGATCAAACTCTTCTAGTCTCCTTTGGTGTCCTGTTCAAATCTTCGTGACCACGATTGTCCCTTGAAAAAGCTCCTAACGTGAAGTTATCCTGCGAAGGAAGGAAAGGGTATATTTATAAACTTTGTGGAGATGAAGCAGCAGCTGGAGACTGTGACACAGGAGTGGAATCCGCGCGGTAGCTTAAGGAGACTTCTTCCGCCCCTTTCTTAATCAGCGTATGCCTGAGATATCTGGTCGTCCGCGAAGACAAAACCACTGAGTTATCACTACCTTCTTCACGCGCAAAACTAACCTCTCCCTCCTTTTTCAATCCTTCTCACTCTCTTATTTCTCCGTCCTGTGCATGCCTGACACCAGTCATAGTCCCTCTTGGTTCGAAGTGGCTTCCTGAGTCCTCCTACCGAAGCCTCCAGGCATCGTTGCTGAGTTGTTGCAAGAAAATTGGGCAGTCACTCCAGTTATTCCCTCTCAGAACTACGGTCTAGACCACGTGAGACAGAAGAGAGATTAGACACTGCATTTTTTTGGGTATTACCCCTTTAACTTCGATATCCATACAATAAACTCAGAGGGAGGAGGGAAACCACTGCTTTCGTAGTGTCTTTTTTAATTTTTTAATTTTCGGGGAGGTTGAAGGAACGATCGCTTCCCGACCACAGTTTATATAGAGAAAATGAGACCTTTTTTTATGTATTCTAGTAGGGTATCAGTCAAGAGCCCCCTATGGATATCTAGTGGTGGGATATGTGCGCTGTTTTTGGTGATTCAGCATGGCCGCGGTGTACTGGAGAACAAATGCCGAAACATGTGTCTTATGTTTCCACAAAGGAATAGAGGATGCTTTTCTCGACATTGTGCAGTGAAATTACTATCATCGTGAAGTGCCTGAAGTCCGGTTGACCCTATTTTGTGTAGAGAACGCTAAATTTCAAAATGTGGCAAGACGGCAAAAAAACCTAAAATATTATAAAAAACTTGCCTCTGCAAAAACTTGCCTCTGCAAAAACTTGCCTCTGCAGTACTTAGCTAGTTAATTTTTCGTCAATGCTACGCCCCAGCTACTAAATATAGCCGCACATTGAGCCACGAAGTAATGTTCCTGGCCCCTGACTGGCTTTCGGCTGATACTTTTTGGCTTACGAGACTGTTGCTTACCGGCCAACTATTTTTGGTCATAACGTATTACTTAGGCAGGTCTTACAGTCTTTCAAAATAATATTGGAAGGTCCAATCATAAGCATGTCATCAACTGGATGCCATGAACATCGGGAAGAAGGCTGCATTTTATTTTTTGACAGCCTATTTTCATACTTACATGATAGTGTTTCTAAAACCAGGGGCGACTTAAGATTCCAACTTTGTATTATTCAGAATATTGGCCCTTTATGCGTTAATTACTTCCTGATATCAGAAAGAAGTCAGTTGAATAGACTTAGTCAGAGAAAAAAAATTCCTAAGTCTTTTTTCTGCGAAATTTCGGTGGGGGGGGATCTTTTAATTTGTTGAAAAACCTGAACCGTACAGGAATAGTGGTTACACTAGAAGACCAAACATCTCCAGGCGACTGCTGAACCATCACCCACTCCAATAATGACAAAAGGGGGGACTAGAAGAAAATTCGGTGGGTCATTTCATAGTTTGTTACTCACACGTTTAACATACATTATCTATGCAAAACCATTTTCTTTTGTTTCCTTTTTCGGTAACTAACATGCATTTAAGGGGTTCACATTCATTTCCAAGGCAGGCGAAATACTGAAAAAGCTATGGTAAGTAAAGTAGTGCAAGATTTATGAATGATGTGTTTTCTATTATACAGATAACTAATGGCAATCGCAGTTCATTTGTGTCTATAAATCACAAATTTTTGGTGCACTGTAATTGCAACCTAGCTCTATCCATCTAAACCTATGCGTATCTGGGAACTTACCCAGAGAAGTGCTCCATTATCTTCTACAACCGCTAGTAATTCTTTAATTTTGAATATTAAATAGAACGAATGAAAATTATCTTAAAATATTAGGAACACTTACTATAAATGTAACCACACAAAAGAGTTTATACAATCATATCTTCATGTTGTACAAATTAAATTATTTCACTGGAGAAGGAAAGACCTCTTTCGTTTTGGGATTCGACTATAATTGCTTCTATTACTGCCTCACCTCCGCTTTTCATTCTTACTCTGCAGATGTGATCTCAGACGCTCCTCATACGTGGACTGATTTTCCATCTTTATCTTTGAATTGATAGAGATCCGTTTTCGACTTCAAAAAACGTTAAATTATATTTTATTAATCTTAAAATATCAATCTTGGTCATTGGAATATTTGTTTTGTATTTTTAGCTATAAGAAATTCATTTTTCAATATGCAATATAATTTGACTTCAAAAATCAACCCCATCCGTTACCAATGAACTCCGAGTTAGATTTTTTCCACAGAACTAATATGGTAACAATAGACGACATTGATGGCAAAGATTAATCCTTCAACTCTCAGGTAATGATTCACTTGATCTCCACATTTAATTACAGGGCTTTATTTCTAGGGTTACTAGTTCTTAAACTTGTGATTTAGAAATTAGATTATTTTGTTTTCTCGAAGCAGCATTACTTTTGCCTCATTAGATAATATTGGATCAGATTTGTTAGTAAAAGAAATATTTTTAACATTGATACTATCCAAATAATCATCACATCACCATTTACGGCCCAAAAACTTTCATTTGGTCAGATATCATGGAAATATCTTTTTTTCCTCGTAAAATTTCAAAAATTTGCTAAAGCCCCTTTTAATTGCCTTAAAATTTTTAAATCGAATAATAACTTTTTTAATTTTATGTTTTTTCGTTCTCGTGGACATTAATGAAACTAAGAATGATTTCAAGGTTAGTACACGTGTTAAACCAAAAATATTTATAGCGTATCGGGAATTTCGAATTATTAATTTTTGAGCGTATTTATTTTACTTATTTGACTCATAACAGAACAGAATATTGCACACTCCGTAATGTATTTTCTTTCAATTGTCTTTTATAAACTCCTTTCTATTTGATCTGTATGAGTATTTATAGGCTTAGAAACATATTTAGCACCTTGAATGACAAAAAAGAATGTGTTCCATTTTTTGTATGTCTCCCAGTCATATCGAATTTTATACCCCTTACTAAGCCTATTCTTTACCAAATAGAGAAATTAAAGAGTTTCAACCTTATTTATTTGGATTATGTAGTAAATTTCCGAAACACCTGAAGTGATATAGATTTCACTTCATATTATGAAACATAATATGTGA
This sequence comes from Kappaphycus alvarezii, assembly GCA_002205965.3. Lineage (NCBI taxonomy): Eukaryota > Rhodophyta > Florideophyceae > Gigartinales > Solieriaceae > Kappaphycus > Kappaphycus alvarezii. The sequence continues at coordinate 396,930 of NADL03000866.1, forward strand.
AAAACATAAACAAAAAAAATAAAAACAGACATATGGAATGAATTTCAAAATATTGCAGTTAACGAAAAACTATTTCTTTACGTATCTCCTCTCGAATTGACTTGGGTATTCTATATTATTTAAGATATTGAGTCTCTTTGTATGTTCCTTTTCTAGGGAGTTAAATACACCTTAATGGTACCTCATACAATACTAAGAGGTAGAGCAACATGAATATTTATTTAATCCGAGCCAATTTCAAAGCATCTCTGGACAACTCTCCAATTTCATGTTACTCAATTGCCACGGGAACTTTCTTACCTTTATTGTTTCATTTTGAATGCATGAAATAATGATATTCTGGCGTCTGGCTTCTAATGAAAGCCCATAAATTGCCTTTTCTAATACAATTTTCTAGGAAATAGTTTAACAAGGTTACTTTTAGCACAGAGAGGTCCAATAAAAATGGTTTTCATAATTTAAATTTTATGAATTGCTGCTGAAGGATATTTATCCAGTAAACTAAATCTACGCATTTAAAGTTTCTCCGCGGAAATTTGAAGGTTCAGTTTTTGTAATTAGAAATCTCCATTGAGGGACAAGGTTCAAATTTTCATATTTCTCATATTTGTTTGAAAAGTTGCCGACGAAAAGACTCGCAAAAGCACGATCTATTTTTAGGAAATTTAATAAACGACTATAAAATTATTTCTTATTTATAGTTAAGACTCCAGCTTTTATTAATTTGAAATAAGCAGTTTGTAAAATAGTATATTGAAGGAAATAACTTTATTTTAAAATCTCTGCTCAGAGTGATATCCACATTTTTACGTGGTAGTATTTATGAAACGATATGATGCATTCGAGTCAAATATTTTGAGTAGTTCTATATGCATGAGTGGAAATGTTCCAACAGATGAGTTTTTGCCATTGTAAATGATGAGAATTAGATACCAAAAATACATTCAGAAAGAATCAAAGACATACAACTTATTAATATTGGGCGACTAGGCTTTGTAATTAAATTAGGGTACCCGATATCATTGTTACCAACGCACCAGTTCTATTTCAAATCGAAAATGTAACAATATTTTTTGTATACAGTGTCTATTGGACCATTATTCTCATATGAGGACAATTTTTAAGAATAGCTTTTTGAAATACAAAATTATTTTAGCCGCCTATCATATTCACAGATGGTCTATAAGATAATGAGATACTCGATCAAAACGAATTTTTCGAGAATCGCTACTCTGTTCAACTAAAATCCACTTTCCTGGCCAAATAACCTTCCTTTTCCCTACAACTTCCCAAAAAATGGATCCAGAACCGGTTACAGTAAATTACATATACGCCAGCTTTGGAATATACGCTCTTGCATGGGTCGACTTGGAGGAAGGAGAAATTTGTCAATTGAAAAGTCCTTTCTGTCCTCATTGACAATGTAGTTGGAAGAAGGAGGAGGTCTGTGGAAGTGGGTTGGAAGATGCGGACCATCTCAAGCCTGTCACGCTGTAGTTTGTTAGCTTAAAGATGAGCCTACCTCCAACAGGTATCTTGACGGAGTTTAACCTTTTCAATTGTCGGACGAATGTCAAAACCAAGATTGAAACGCTCAGCAATCGTTTCCGTCCGCATTACATAGGAATTCCGATGATTCCACGATGCATCAATCAGGTGCAATTCCAATTGAAATCAAGCGATTCTGGACCAATCAGGAGGCATTTCACCTATTAGTGAAAAAGCGTCCCAAAAAAGGTGCACAATACTTGACCACTCTTGTAATACTCTCGCCTATGGGAGGGCTTTTCTATATTTATCGCCTTTTAAATGGTTTATGATCATTTTTACACTATATAACTTGATCTTCATTTCTGACCTTCATATTGAGTGATTTAATGTCGTTAGAAAGCCGCTCTTTCCGTCAGGAGAGATATTGAAGTTCTGTTTAATGCTCATAGTAATGAAGATGTTTACATTTTAAAGTCGCCTTGAAGTACTTTCCAGGACTTATCTTTCGAAAGATCATGTCACACACATAGCCTTGAGCTGATTGTCGCAAATATTTGATTCAGTTCCACTTCTGAACGAGAGGAGGGCCGGATAGAAGATGTTCTCTATTAAGTGGATTTTTGAAAGCTGTCAATAACCACCGCAGGCCTTCTGTCTCACCATCTTCTCACACAAGCGTGAATGAAAATATCGGAAGTTAGTACGGTCTTGAGAAATATTGCATCAAGAACGGGCTCCCATATTACGTTTTCTATCACGAAAAGCCTGAAAACTGCCGCGAATTGAAAGATTCAGCATATATTCAGTCTAAATTATTGCTGCGCATTGATCTTGTTATGTATAAAACGAGTGGGTTTCGGAGTGAATTCACAGAATAATTACGTCATATTACCGTTCTAACGCTTCACACGGTTCAATTGTGATTGAAGACATATAGTTTCAAATGTGAGGATTCATTTTTTGCATCGGTGTAAGCTTCGGAAGCCTTATTGAAAAATGGGACGAGATTTACCAGTGTGGTGTAAACATTTTGTCCGGAAATTTACGGTGAAATACCTGTCCTTACAAGAGCTCACAAAGCGTGTAGATCATATCTTGATGGTCTTGAAGAATCTCGACACCAACAAACCTTTAATGAGTATCTTATGGATAAATACGAAACGAACTTATTTAATAAGCTTTTACCATATTAAAAATCATGAGACCCAATATGCAAGAAAAGATTGAGAAATTTCGATGGTGACGCGAAGGAGGTGTCATTAAATGAAAACTTTGCATGAACTGAGTAAACTGTGTCCTTTTGAAGAGGTCAAGAGACTTCTTAGACAACCTCAAGTACATATCCAGATATTTATGAAGTTAAAAATCACCGTATGAACTAAGAAGCGCTCCTTTTACATAAGTTTGTGAGTCTTGGAGGTAAAAACTGCTCCATATATACTATCTTGCAGCTACTTGACCCCCCGTCCTTATCAATCTTTTCTTTTTGGCATAGCTGTACTTTGGTAGTACTTTTGTCTCTCTTGCAACCCCCATTCTAGGGCAATTTGTTCTGAGAATCTCGTACTCACCGATTAATCCCTATAAGATACATGGCTGTTACCCGAACTCGTAATGTGCACGGTCACAGTGCCCCTCACAGGACCTGATTAAGACTAGCCAAAAGGCGCGCAGCTTAAGACGTCACAGCCGCGGCAACGTGCCTTTGCGTACGGACCGAACAAAGGTTCCGGACTTTTCCGTCGCTCTAGCAGCGACGTTCCGAGCAACGTCTGTCACTACAGCATATGCATCAGTCTCCGAGTATGAAAATAGGAATTTGGACTATTCTGGGTCTTGCCGCTGAACTTTCAGTTATTACATGAACTTGTAGCCCGTGCTGCTTTTAGGTATTGCAAAGGGTTGAAATAGCGAATTATTCTCTGGTTGACAAAGGTGACATCGAAGAAATCGGTCTCTCCTCTGGATTCCATTGCGTGAATGTCGGGTTGTATCCGGTGAGAGTAGAGATCCAGAACAGCTGTGGCAATTTAGTTTTCTAAGACTAGGTGTTGGAGGGATGCCGAGGTGTATATAAACCCGATATATTGTCGTTGGAGGCTTGGAATTTTAGAAAAGGAATTTCCAGAAGAAAAAAACGGCAATGAAAACGTGACCCGAGACCGTCCTAGGTCCATCTTCGACTAGATCGAGCCTTCTACTGACTTTCTAGAATCTTGTTTGAATAATGCAGTTAACTGCAGTGCCTGTAACTTTACAGAAAGATATGAGGGGATGGCTTGACTCGAAATCAGCAGAAAATTAACCACAGTGACGCATTTGGAAAGCAGCTGGTTAGAAATCTTAGATAAATCAATACTTTCAACTAATTAACATTGCCTGTCCGCCTGGCAAAGTTTGAACTTATTTGCCACCTTTCTCAAACTTTGTCAAGGCCTTGTTTCCCTAGCGTTTATCTCAACTTCATTGTCAAGTTGTCTAAAATCTGATTAAATAATACCCACGCTAACATAATACGGCTCTTCAAAGAAAACTGCTTCCAGTCTGCTGGCTCCGGAGGCACATCTCATGTTCTCTGCTAGAGATATGGATCTGTGAGAAAGGATTTCTACCATCGAACCAATAAGGACCTTATCGGTCGGGTAACGCGGAAGGTGGGGACCATATGCCCAGTTTTGTCCGGCTCCACCCGTTTGTAGTAATTGATTTCTTTTGGATTTCTTTTCACTTCTCGCAGTCGCATACTCAACATACTGTTTACTCATGATGTTTCTGGAGCGTACACTCACTGACCGACTATTGAGTTAAGAACTAACTGGATGGCGAACGTCGGTCACGTGCCGTGGGGCACGGGAAATAATGGCCATAGCCACCGAGGACGACAGGACACAGCTGAGGCGCTGATAGATTCGCGAGGGAATAGTGGCATCAGAGGTGTGATATCTGGTCGCAATCCGCGGAATCAACGTTTCCAGAAACAGAGCATTGGCTGGGGCGCCGCTCCAACGGAGTCGAGAGCGAGCGAAGCATGAGGGAGTGCCCTGGGAAATGCAGATGGTCTGCAGATGGCCCATTAAATTAAGAGCAGATTGGTTGGTTGTTGAAAATGGGAACAATGAATTCCATTCATCCGCGCTCTTAGGTGGTACTGTCGCAGTATACTTTTGAGAGGATGGTGACAAAGGCGTCAATGATCAGCGCAATTATAGTGCTTGGAGATATGCAATCACTGGCATAGATATTAATTATTGCAGTTTCTGATCCCTTTCTTTTACTCTTTACTTATCTTGAGTGTACACTGCTTGCATTTCTGAGATATTGGCAATGGTACAACTTATGATCGATCAAGTGGGTCCCGCGGATTTCTGAAAGGTAACCAATAGAGGCGCTACCTTGACGGTTAACATCAGAAGCAAATACTGATAGCCGTTCAAATTCTGTGTTGATCTGCTATAACAAGACATTAGGGTGAGCGAGAACACACCATACCCAGGAATGGGTGCAGCAGCACCTATATTTGATGTTGTCTTTAAGTATGATATCGAGATCAAGGTAATTACCGTGGAACGGCAAAGCAATGCCAATCAACCTGAAATGTCCAAATAGAAAATGGAAGGATTTAGAATTTGACATGAGACGGGAGACTGCTGCTGGACTGCGTCGGAATGGATTACTTGTAAGCAAATCATTTGTATAACAGTTCCATACATTGCAGCCAATGAGAGATGGGTACCGAGTGTGTGAACAAAAAATGATAGGTCGAACAATTTCAATCACCGAGTTTGTCCCTTACTAAAACGCCTCCCAGGTTTGCCAGTCGTCACAGATTTCTACAGAGCACAAGAGTCGCACGACAGTCCCACAGCAGACGGACGGCACCCTGCACAGTACAGTAGGGCGGTCGCTACAATGCAGAATTTACCGCATGAAACGTCGACACGAAAGCCGTTCCCATTTGCAGTAACATGGAACACGCATTTCAACCAATTGGTAGTCTAAAAATAAAGTTGCAAACAACATTCGGGCCGGGATGGCGATATCCATGCGCGGCATTGCACCAGTATATGGAATTAAGCTTGATGCGAGCTTTACACAACATTTGGCGTTTGTTGTTTTCTTGCGGGATTGCAAAACAGGTGGCTGACCCTCTAACATCAGAATGAAACCGGAATTGTAACGAACAAATTGGGCGAGCGAATCACGTGATTGGACGCTGTGTCTGTATCAAGAGAAAGGGGAAATAGGGGGTGTGTTTAGTGTGGGAGCTCGGAAAGCTGAGACCCAGAGGGGTACCTTGAGAAGGGCATTGTGTAACAAGATTAAATACTTGACTCAAGATCTTATGCTCGACCTTGCCATATGTATAGTACAGTACAAGATGCAAAAAGCTGTATCACCTTTTCAAAAATGTGTTAAATTCACATATTGGTACAGTACTATACAGTATAAAGTCTCATGGACATTAATTGTCACAAATTTTCGCCTTTTCTTTATTATAGTGGTCCCCTTGTTGTACAGTGACCTCTCTGTCTTCTTCTACCGATTTGTTAGATAGCACGTTTTCACGTCTCGAAACCTGTGCTCCACTCGCCGCAACCCACCCCAAATCTCCCTCACCTCTTGTCTACGAGACCGATATAAACTACTTAAATACCACACCAACAACTTCGACCTCCTCTTCGCGATCCGTTTCAACCTGCCCTTCACCCCTCCCCACCAGTCTCTTATTCACACTCCATCTGTCCTCAACACCACAAACATTAACCATGCAAGCGTTTACAACCCCAGCACCACCCCGTTTCCATCAACCCCGGCTTGCCTCTCCCTCGAAAGGATTCCTGGCCCCTGTCACTCGCAAAAATCCCCTACATTCTATCGCGCCCCACGTCATCGCTTCGTCATGCTGGAGATACAGACAAAGACGCCAGTAGACAACCTTCCCGCAGCCACCAAAGAGCTGATCAACGCCAGTGTGCCAGTGATCAAACAACACGCAGTCGAAATTGGTACTGAGTTTTACAAGACCATGTTTACCAACTATCCTGACTACCGCAAACAATTCAACATGTAAGTTGGAATCTACTGCGCACGCTTTGAATTTTGCTTCGATTCCTTCGCGCGATGTATCTAACCGTCTGCTGAAATCCACAGCGATCGACAAGCGGGCGGTGTCACGAAGGACCACGGTGCTCCTGCACAAATCGTCGCGGTGATCAAGGCCCTGATCAACTTTGGCAACAACATCGAGGATCTCTCCAAAATTGCTCCGTCCATGGAGGCAATCTTTCACAAACATGTCAGTCGCGCTGTCACCGCGGGCAGTACCCAGGGGTGGGTGACAGTTTCCTCAAGGCGGCTAAAACCGTCCTAGGCGACGGTATTTCGCAAGAATATTTGGATGCTTGGGGGCAGGGATTTGGGGCATTGGCAGAGATTTATATCGCGAATGAGGATGCTTTACGTGATGAATTGGAGGCGAAAGCTGGCTATACTGGGCTGCGGGAAATGAGCATTGACTGGATCGAGGACAGTGAACGGGGGCGTCGTATCAGATTGGGAGCAGTTGATCTCAGTAGTGATTTTGAGGGTATGTATGTGAGTCTGTTCATTGACGAGCTGGAGACAATGATGAGTGCACGAATTGTTGGGAGGACCGAGGAAGGGCTTGTCATATTTATCCCAAAGGGTAAGGAGAAAACGTGTAGGTACATGTTGGAAACAGCTGAGGTTGGAAATCGGATAAAGGTCTCTGTACCTTGTGGAAGGTACCCCAAGTAACAGCTTTGCTGTGGCGATCGGTGTGAACCGCGCAACTGTCACCACAGACCTCTTCACGCTCAATATTTTCATCAAATGGATAGATGCCTTTCTAGGAAGATTTGATTTGTTAGCTCGGGAATCTGCATGAATGCTGTTGTTACAGTCATGTTCTTGGACTTGATCACTCACTAAGTACATGGGCATTGTTTCGTAATTGTATGAATTGGCGATCTCGTTGCATGATTTACAGCAAACCTCTTGCAGCGTAAACTTACATAAAATTATTGACAGATTTTACACTTTTACATTCCTTTTTTCCGTTCCGTAAGTACTGCTGTTTGTCGCACTTGACTTCTCAGTTCGACCCATCACTTCCATTTGATTTTCGTTCTTAATGTTTCATCACGGAAAAGGTAGATGGGTCGAACATTTTATTGAGCCCGGTAAGGAGCCTACGTGGGCTATGAGGACCAGGGTCCGAAAACAACTCGACTGTAACAGTTGGTGCTGTAATCTTGGTGCTGGTATGATGGTGCGACTTGAGAGGGATCGATACCTGCGAGCGACTCCAAATGGAAATAACCTAACAAGTAGGGCTTGTCCCCAAACTAGTCCGTTGGGATTTTTTACTCCAAGCTTAGAGCCAACTGAAAGCTACAAGGTTTGGGACGCTGCGATATGACCAAGAAAGCAGTAGGCTTGATCCGAGCACTGGAATAGGAAGAAGGCCGAGTGAGGTATGGGGAGGTGGTGATGCACACGTGGGAAAAAATTCTTCGACAGGATTTGGAGTTCTCCGCTGACAGAAGCAAGGTCGATGTGGACAGGTAAGCCAAGCAGGTAAGTGTGGTAGGAGGCTAGGTCTCAATCGGGTGCACTGGAATCGACATTTTCTTCAGAGAAAACTAGGCAAACAATCAACGAGGCGAGAAAAATGGCCAGTGTCCTATACAAAAAAAGGATGTGAAGGATTTGGAAGCTGAACTAGTGGAATGACGACCAGTGGACGACAAGATTGTGACCCAGCGATGAGGGAAGTTTACGCGGAGCGATTACATAAAGCGTTTAATCATCCTGCAGAGGGTTGCTGGGGTTTGCTACGTCGAAGGGGTAAGTGAGGTGAATGGGGGTAGACTTACTTTACCACAGACATATGCAGGTGCAACATGCAGTCTTGAATACCCAACTGTAAGAAACCTAAAAACAATTAGGTTTGAATGGGGTGGCTAAAATCTGCATGTTGTGGCGCGCGACATAATACAGACGCGGCACACGTGGACCAAATCGCATAACTAAGCTGGTGATAAAGCCGAGTCTCCACTCCTCCCGCCGAGCATCCGCTGCGGGTTGCGACAGCGGCCGCGTATTCGTTGATTACCTTCGACGTCGTCGCAGACGGCGATCCAAGTGAGTCGAAGGCTAGCGGCACAAACTTCCATCCCAGTTTTGATCGTCCTGGGAGGGCTTCACCGGGGATGGCTGCTACTTTGCCGACAGGCTCCCTATTTTTCCGTCTTTCCGCTGCATTGGCAACGGCGCGTGCCTAACGCGCTCCAATGGACATGAACCCCTCTTAGAATGGCGATGTTACTGTGACGTCGCACGCCACCGGGAGGGGCGGCAAGGTGTTGATCTCTGCCGACCTCGGGTAAACTAGAATGTCGGCAGGCTGTGCATTCAGTCCGGAAAGTAAGTATTTCACCTCATATTGGACGCTTTCTCCTGCTGCTTTGAACATATGTCGGCCAAATACCTTCACCACGGCATTGTGCCGGTTAGTCCATCCCAGGCCTTATTTGCAAAAATCCGCGGCATGGTCACCTCGGTTGTCCAGGGGTCTGTTGCACTCCGCGCATTGCAGCGGTACAGAGTCGTCAAACACGTGAACTCCCAGGTGGCGGCGTAACATCGCTGACCACATCTTATTATAGGTCTGGCTGACCGCAGACGGATGTGCAGTGAGAGAGGCTGCAGCAGGCGTCTCTAAGTATGCCTGGAGCCGGATCCTTCGCCGAATATCAGCTTCCGTATGCAGCGTAGTGCTTGGGAACCTCTCCCATTCGTCAGCGTTTCTGGGAGACCACCATGTCCGTCAGAGAAGCTTGGGTGGAGTCGTCGGACAAACTCGAGAAGGTGGGTATCAGCATGTGCATAGCATTGTGCACGATGGTGGGCTACGCTAGGATCATCGGGGCATGCCACTTGTTCGGAGTCGATGACGCTGGCCGCATACGACGCTAGATTCAGCGTTGCCGAGGGTGTGAATCCGCGGCCTCCGAGGCGCAACGGGAGAGCCACTTGCTGATGGACTGGTCTTGTCATCGGCACGTCGTTTGACCGCGAGTAATATTCCATCTGTTCTTAGTCAAATCTCATTGCCAGGACGATTGTTGCACTCGGCGGTGTTAGCTTCATCACATGATGTAGCTTGCATGCCGAGGCACATACGCGGTGGAGGTGGAACCGGATGCGAGCATCCCCAATCCCATCGATCAGCGATAGCGTGTTTTTGCATCCTGCAATTTTTTCATTGAGAAAGTTCTCCATGAATTGAGTCGAACCGATCGGGGCGCCGAGGAGGTCAATGTCGTGATTTGAGAAGTTCTCATTTGGAAAGCGGTGCAGTAGGGGTGTCTCAGTGGCAGGGTGGCGCGGCCAGAATAGGCGTGTCTTCCCCGGGTTTAGGTACAGGCCTGGATCAGGTCCATTAGACGTCAGGATCTCGACAGCCTTGTCAAGCTCAGTGTGTTTGCCTACCAGGGTGCAGTCATCCGCATACCATCTGTGTAAATAGAGTTGGGTCTGATCCGAAATTTCTCCTGCTTGCTGGGTCCCTTTGCATCCCTTCTCGGCTGGGGATGCCTTGTGTCGATGCCGCAAGCAAGATTAGGGACGGCATTTGACGGGCATACACCATGTTCAGGAAACGGCATAACGACGGCACTTTGGGATAGATCGGATATATCTTCCAAGAGTAAAACACCCAAACGTCCCCCTTTGGTCGACAAGAGGTCGATCATTTTCTGTCTCGAAAAGCGGTTTGTAATACAAAAAATGGTACTCCCCTCATTTAATACAGGAAATGGTCCTCCCTTCACGTAATACAGGAAATGGTCCTCCCCTCGTGTAATCCAGCAACCTACAACGATCCCGCCCCTAACTTCTCCCACCGTCATTTCCAAATTTACTTCCATTTTATGTAGATATTTTTATACTGTATTTAACCCTCTGAATCGACCCCGAATCAAGTCCCTTTTCCCTTTTAGCTTACCTCCTCCTCCAAATTCGCCTTTTTTTGAGAAGAAGGGCGCAAATGCACTACTGCAAAATCCCTTGCAGATTTATTTTACCTACTCCTAATCTATAGAACCTGCCCCGGGAGCCTATTTAAACCCCTTTATTCTAAGTTCCAAATGCCCCCGATCATTTTACTCATCACCCCTCTCTCCCACACACCCAAAACACCCTACATTGCCTCCCGTTCCCCAACGTCTATCACAATGAACAACCTTCGCCCCTCTGTCCCTATTTCCAAAACCCGCCCTTCCCGTCCCATCAATGGCCTTCCTCTCGCCGCCTACGGGACAACCGATGCCGACGACTACATCCGGCGGCAAACAAAGAAGCAAATCGTCGAGTTCGTTCGCCGCCTCTTCATAGAAGAAGAAGCGAGGGAGGTAAGTCCGGGAGAGGCTGAGAAGGTCGAGGAGGAGAGCGGGGAGTCCTTCGAGGAATGGTTAGCCCCTGAGCTAGTGTACGAGGCCCAGGAGGAGGAAGATGAGGAGGAGGAAGAGGAGGAGGAGGAAGAGGAGGAAGAGGATGGGGAGGAGGAGGAGAGGAGGAGGAGGAGGGAGGAGGAGGGAACAGGGGGCATGGAAAGTGTTGGACTGGTGGGGCCTGGAATAGAGAGTATGGATCAAGTTGTGCCCACGATGGAACCGGATGGAGATATCTTTAGTAGTCTAGATATCTCCCAGGGGGAAATAGAGAGCTGTGAGCCATTCGCAGATATTTGTGGGGACTGCTTGGACAGCATGGATATTTTAGAGGAGTTGTTTGGATCTGATTTAGAGAATGGGAAATAAGAGGACCAAATTAATTGTTAGTTTCTTAAGTATCTTTCGCTTAGAGTATATTGTCCACACAAAGTATTTTTACGCATTTCTTGGTATCTTCTGTAGTTTTGTCGGGACTTTAGGGGTAGCCAAAAGTCTATATAAGCTGAGTAAACTGCTTCCTCATGAAGAGGTCAAGCAAGTTGGCAGACAACTTCAAGCCAAGTCCCGAGTAGTAGAAAGTTGAGAGTCAACTTCAGACCCAAGAAAACTTTTTCTTACGCTAGTCGCAGAGCGTCGGTGGTAGACCCTGCCCCTTTTATACTTGCTTTTATCTTTCTCAACTTTCTTCTATATACACTCCCTTTTGTTCGTTCAACAATACCACGGTAGCACTTTTGTCGCTCGCAACACCTCCTTCTCAGGTTAATTGGTTCTGAAGATCTCTTCCCCCGCCAATTTACCCCTATCACGGTTGAACGCATTATATGCATCCACTGAAACAAGCGCGTAGTCCTCATCTTCACGTTTGGTGGAGACCAGTCTTCGGGCTTCGTGTACGATAGAATCCAGTCCGCAGTGCACTTCGTTGGCCACCTGTAGTGGAGCGAGGTATTTCCTCGTGTTTTCCAATGCCTGGGGTAAGAGCACTTTTGTCACCAGTCGCCGAAAGGCCGTCCCAATTGCAATGGGGCGGATCTTGTCTGGGCGGGGTTGGATCGGCAACAGTCGCAGAGGAGATAAGGGGGATTGTCTCATTTGGGAGGTCTCCATAGCTAGTCTCGACACAACAGCTGTTAGTACCGAATACCCGTCACCCCAGCTTCAGGGCTCACCCGTGTGTTGGCCAGCAGGATGCAGGAGTCGCGGTGACATTCTGTCAGGGCCAGGTGCGGAGTTAGGGTTCAGGCATCGGACCGCGCGTAGAACCGTTTCCTCCGAAATGTCTACCAGGAGCGGCAAGTCTTTCGCTTCTATGGCTCTCACCAGAGACTGCGGTGCTGGGTGCAGTTTTCGCAGGCTTTCGATGACTTGCGAGTCACGCACGTCAGCAATGTGCGACTGGTGCAGGGTGCGCATTGCACGCCCATATTGCGCATTTGCAGCAAGATGGGCTGCCCTGCGGAATTTTGCTTCGCGCATTGCGTCGTTCTGTTGAGGAAGTGGTCGGACCACTCGCTCTTCTTTGACGTGGTGTGCTTGAATCGCCTCTGTCCACAAATGGCCCATTCACCAGCAGAAGCGCGGCGTATTCGCTCGCGGAGTGCTTAGCTTTGTCTTGTCTTGGATTGCCACCCGGCTTCCCCCGCATTAACCGTCGTAAGACTGCGGTGGGAAGTAGGTGAATCGGAGAAAGGCAGAGTGGACGACATCCGGATTCTGAGCATTGGCTGCGGCGCAAAAAAGTGAGATCAGTAAGATCGCGAGGCTATGCAAGCAGGTCCGGGGATGCGGTCAAAGATATCAGAAGACCGCAGAGGGCTGTGCAGCGCATCATGTACTGACGGAAGGAGAACATTCAACGGGGAGCTCTCTTGGTTGCGGGTGGGCATATGTACAGGGTAGGGTGGGAAAAGCGAAGCTGGAGGAGGGAATAGTTGCGAGATGCGATAGTTCCCTTGTCTCCTGCAGTAGGACCACGAGAGAGCTTTGCCTTCTTCGTTTGCATGTCCAGCATGCGTTGGGAAGGGCCGCGAGGATGGTTTGCACGCAGTTCCGTCGTCTTCGCCGAGGTAGAAGGGTTCCCGGGACGATTAGAGTGGATGTCCTTTGGCCGTTGGGCGACAGATCACTTCCGTTGTGATGCGACCCTGTTGGCTGTCGTGGCAGGCGTTGGGTCTGCAGTTATGTCGGGATTGGAGGTTTTGCCTGTCACGGGTGGCATTTCATCCTCGGGTTCTTCTAAGGCCGCATCATTTTCTTGTTGGTCGATTTGGGTGTGTGGGGCTGCATCAGTTTTGGTCGCAGTGGGCTTTCAGGTCCGGAAGTGTTGTCCTTGGATGCTTCAGCATCTGAGTCAATCTTTGGGGGAGTGAGGTTCTCGCATCCCGCGTAGAACTTCGAGATGAAGTTTTCTACGAAGGCATCCCCTCTTGGGAGGGTTGCTGCTGTTGCGTCGACGAGGCGGGTGATTGCTTCCGCCAGGGCTTTGCGGTTTTCCATTGTGATTTCGGAGGCCACAGTCTTGAGCTTTGCGACTTCGTGCGCAGCAGCGACGCAAGTGCCGACTTTCCACTCGGTTGTGGGGAGCTCGGCGATGAGCTCAGAAAGCGAGTTTGGGGCAAGGCGAGCACCATTGTAAATGTTGGGGATCTCCTGGAGTATTTTCAGGAGATCTTGGGAGTCCGCGGCATAGTGCACAACAATTGTCCAATCTCCTGATGTAAGGAGTGCGTGCTTGCGCAGAGGTATTCCAGCATCTTCAGCTGCAATTAGCAAGCTAGCTTGTGCATCCTCATACGCCGGTAGGGCTCCGCTGCCTGGAGGACCTGCGGAGAAAGCCAGCGTGGACATCATCGGGCCAACGTAGGAGGTAAGCCTGTCATACCATTCAGGGGACAGGTGCTTTCGGTTTGGGGGCGCGACTCCGGCGCGTTGGAGTCTCGTCCTGCGGTGGGGTGGTCAGGTCAAGCGACCCTGTCTGCAGTCAACAGAAATTGCGCACGGTAGACGGGACAGTAGCAACTCTAGGGCTCGTGTGGCCTTAACGATCTGTACCCACGAAGGTGGGCGCGCCTTGGCCTTGGCCTTGGCGGCTCATTCCATTCTGGTGACTGGATCGAGGATTTGTGGGAAGCGTTGGAGGAAGAGGAAGGGAAGACAAGCGAAGCGAATGCAAAGGTGATTCACTCAGTTTTCCTGATGACAAACATAAATGGGTAGATATGGGTTTCGTTGAAGAAAAGGCCTGTCGTCCATCACTATTATGTACCCATCCACTACAGCATTAAAAAGTATGGATCCTGTACATACAAATCAGTAGCTAACCCCGCGCGTGTAATAATCTCAACCGCGCGCTCATTTGACGCGTGCTCATATACCCTTTCGGAGTTGAATATAATGAGACGGCTTCCGTAGACGATAGGGCTGCTTATCACCGATTAGTGACGTGCGAGAGGGTTTCGCTAGATACGCATGGTTCACCGCAGGTTTGTGAGTCCTGGGTACTGACACCTGATTTACCTCCTCCGCCTCATCCTCGATGAACAAACGACGAAAAAACTCGATCACCTTCTTCTTGGGTTGCCGGAGGAGATATTCATTGCGGTCAGTAGGACCGAAAGGGAATAACGGAATGACGTTTAGAGGGTGATGGAGGCGAATTTTGGACATCTGCCGACTTTCTTGCAGTTATGGTCTTTTTTCGTCCTCTCTCATTTACAGCACTTTCCTGGGGAAGATATCTCTCCTTTCCTACCCGTACTTCCCCTTTCTGTGGTCCTCTCCAAATTCAAAATGCGAAAAACGCTGGGAACAACGTTGTCTGCCCAAAGTTTTCTGAAGATTCCAATCTGCTGTGGCTTAAAATAGCTGGTGTCCTTCTTATTGACCAGACTTGCAAGGCAGCTGCTCATTAACCTGCCCAAAGTTTTCCCCACTGAGGCAGGGGCGTGTGGGAAACTGGCCTTTTATTTTCGCGCTCTCATACTGTCTTACTACAATACGGACAGGCTGTCCTGTCCAGGGCACACGTGTGGTGCCATTTTTGATTGCCACGTTCTAGGGCCACGTGTAGGGCCAAGGCAATTACATGTATTCCCTTAATTATCCCTTTATTTCAGTAATTACTGTAGGACTAATTATTTGATCGTGCCGCAGTAGGTTGCACCGATACTCTTAGGGCCGTTGGCCTTAGGAACCTACCAGTAAGAAATAAACGAACAATAAGACCGATTCCCTGACCAACACCACCGAGACCGGAGTAGTCAGGTGTAGTTTGTCTAAGTTTTGCCTAGTTGTGCCTGGCAAGCCTAGAGCTGCACAGGATCACTACAGATAGACTATCTAGCGTGCATCTGGAGTAAGTGCGCTATTCGTATCTGTAATAGACAAAGTGACCGAATTAGTCACAACCCACTAACTCTTTCGGGCGTTTCCCGGAGTAGGATCGCCTACCCTGAGTAACCGTCTCCGTCCTCCTCTTTTCGTTCTTTTCTTCCTCCTTTCTCTTTTCCCTTCTACCAATCCCCCACTCCGGGTTCACCTGGAGGATTCTAGGGCGTCCTCCTAGTCCTTTCGAGCGCGACCTACGGTCGCTCTGCCTTGCTACTGCTGTAGCTGTCTAGCCCAGCTAGACTGGTCTCCCGAAGAAGCTCCGCTTTTAAAAACCCCATTTGATGCATGGACCTTGCAAGTCCATTCTAATACAAGTGGTCTCCCGAACTAGAAAGGTTTGCCTTTCTCAGGGACCACTGAGTGGAATTTTGTAGAAGGGATACCTTCTATTTCGTTTCGTGGTTAGTTCCACTGAAATCAGCAAGATGCCTCTTGCTTCAGATGCGAACAGTCGGCAAGAATACTCGGATCGCGCTTTTCGAGGAGTTCCTCGTGTCAACTACTCCAAACATGGAGAGAATCGCGTGCGTCGCGACCGCGTAATCAGGGAATTCCTGATCCTCTTCCCAAGCTGGGATCATATCAGTTGGTGGAAACAATAACGGGCGGACTCGTTCTAGTTGCTCAAACACTGGCGATGCCGGAGGAGTCTACTGGGATTCCCCCAGTTTCAAAAAAGGACGAAGAATTGGCCGGATCTGAATTGAGGATTTTTCGCAGTTTCACTACCTCCCGAGCTTTGCTTGGTGATGGAACATTTCGAGCAAATACTAGAAGATTTTTTGACCGCCTTCCAGTCAGCGCTGGAAGAGAAGACAAAGTAGAAGGAAGAATCCTTCCAAACGACTCTCCGTCAGGAGATGGTCGCCCTCGGTAGAGAGGAGCGAACAGTAGCAGATGCTACTCGCGTTGGCCGGCTCTTCGGAACCGCCATTGCCGACTCACCGCCCGAGCAGAAGCTTGAGGACGTCAAGCAAAAGCTGAAGAAGAGAAGCGCAAGGTTTCGGACTTGCGTGATCAAATGCGGGAGCTTATCCTCCGCAGAGATCTTTCTCCGGCATCTAGTCGGAGCCCAGTACTGAAAGGCACAAGGGAAAGAAGGCGCCTTAGCCCTGTCCGTAACCATGGCCCGGGTTTCCCCGGACTCCACTGTCCCACTTGTGGCATCAGTGGGAAGCCGCGGAGTGTCCAGAGTGACTCCGCAGAGCGAGTCAATCGCTGGTTACAGAACCATCTGGAAAAGAAGGCCCGCAAGGCCGAGGCCGAGGACATCTCGGAATGGAAAGAACGGAGGGAGCGAGAAGTTACTCCCCAACGACAACCCTGGGTAGGTCCCAGATATGAGGGTCTCAGGGAGATCCAACCAGCCGAGACGAATTTCGCCGCGTCATCTCGTATCGCAGGCATCTTTTGCGCAACACCGACCAGTACATCGGTCGTGACGTGCCCGCCGATAATGGATACCATTAAAAACGCCCTAAGCATTTGCTTGGCGCGCGCAATTTTTATGGGACAGACCCATCTCAATCATCCCGTTCTTGTCTGCGTACAAGAGGGTATGCGATAACAATCGCGTAAGTGAGGGAGCTGCCCTCATCTTATTCCACACTTTCTCTCGAGTGGGGCCCCAGAACATTTCGAAGCCAACTTCGAACTTGGCGAGGAAAGTAGTGGAGGATTCCCCCAAAACCCTGGAGCCGTGCAGGTCTTGCTGCGCATGTATTCCACCGATCGTACGATCGAGAGGGTGGTCGAAGAGATCGACAACCCCCGGCAGAAGCCGGATGAAACGGAACTAGCATTTTCTAGTCACCTGCGTAAGATTGCGAGGTCGTGTTGCGCGATTTACACGAGCAGGGCCCCATCACGCACTTCGTAAGTGGATCTTTATCTGATCTGAAGCTGGTGCTTCAAGTTGAGCGACAATCTGCTCAGACTTGAGGCAACCCGAGGGCTTTTCTGGACTTCGTCGAGAAGGCCGCAGCACTAAGGGACGCACACCGCGCCCTTGTGCAGAAGCAGGCATCACTGCCAAGATCATCACTTAGAGCAGAAGATCTTTCCCTGGATACCATCTACGGAATAAATGCCTGGCAGGAGCGCCGTGGAATGGCCGCTTGACCCAAGGCGTCCTAGTATTCTTCCTCATCCGGAAGGAAGATTTTGACTCTTCAGGACCGTATGACTCGGCAACGGAGTTCGAGTCAGCTCCTTCACAGGTTCGTCAGGAGGAATCTTACGCAACGTTGGCCTTGATACCGGTAAGTAAACCGTGGCGGCCGCCGTGGTCTCAACCCACCAAGAACCAGAAGCCTTGTTGGGTTGCAACTGAGGATCAAACCTCATACATTTGTTTTGAATGTTATCGGCTGGACATCGCCGTCCCCACTGTCCAGATCAGGCTAGACCTTATACAGACCCTCATTTTGCAAGGGTCGTTCGGAAAATCACGAGAAGTTGTCCAAATAAAAGAAGAATTTCCTTCGAGCCGTAGGAAGAGCACCGTGCTTCCTGATTGTGGCGCGGAAGGCCCTTCTAATGCTCATGATCCGCCGTCAACCCCGGTGAGATCTGAATCACCATCGATGGAACTCGGAGAATGAACGCCATGTCTCATTTTCGGACACTGAAGCTCCGAAGGAGTCGGAAAAATAAGAGGGGTCCGCCTCAACACGAAGCCCCCGGCGGAGCCCCCTCCCATTGGGGGAATGTCGGCCGTTTCCGATAATGGACCATCGAAGATAGGAATCCTATCTAGACCTCATGTTCTACCTTCCACGTTACAATGGAGCTAAGTATCGTGCAGACCCAGTCTGCTCCTTATCGCGATACATCTACAAGGTTGTCCCAAGATATGCTTCAAGCATACGACACCGTGTTCGACGCCGGTGCAGGACCAAACTTGGTCAAGGCAGCTTGCCTGCCAGAAGAGGTTGTTGCTAACGCCAACCGCGAACAAGAGATAGTTAACTTACCTAGTGCTTCAAACTATCGTCTGAAGACAAAAGGATTAGTAGAATTGACGCTACACATTGGGGACTTGACAGTCAAGCAACCCTTTGTAGTCGTCGAAGAACTCGGCGCCGATGTGATTATCGGTACTACCTTTATCGACCGGCACATGAAACTCATCAACATCCCCGTCGAGAAGTGGTTCTCTATAGCCGAGGTACAGTGCGGATCCACAAACGACCCGCAGCGGTTCCGTTCCGTTGCGCGTCAGAGGAGACGGAACCGTTCTTCGAGGAAGTACCTCGGAACAAACTCGTGCGGACTACCCGCCGATTTGAACTGCCTCCCGAATCGGAGACAGTTGTGTAATTTCAAGCTTCCCTTCAAGGGGATCTATTATTGGAGACATTCCCCAGGTTACACTGGAAGTCTCAGTTTAGCCTGAGCAATGGAATAGTCTCGATTCACCCGAGGAAGCCATTCTTGGTTAAGATCGCGAAATTATCAACCAAGACGCGAGACCTGGCAAAAGACCAGATAGTAGGGTACGCATTGCCGATGCCCAACACCATGCTAGCGGTTAACTCCGACGGGAAGAACAAGAAGGGACAGGAAGACTCGCCTGTGCTGTCGCAACTCGGCCCCGCTGATTAGAGGTTCGGGTTGATGACGTCGACTTGTCACACCTCATCCCTAACGTGCAGAAAAAAGTGCGAGAATGCTCGCTAAACACGTATCCATGTGTTCAGGCCACCTTGGTTAGATCCGGGTGACTGAACACCGGATAGACTTGATTTATGGCTCAGTCCCAGTGAGGTCACATACCTATCGCGCAGGCCCAAAGGGCCGCGAAGTGTAAGAGAAAAAGGGCAAGCGAATGCTTGACGCGAAAGTGATTGAGCCCTCCTAATCGGAATTCGCCAGCCCTGTGGTGCTGGTGCCCAAACCGGATGGGAGCAAGCGGTTTTCCATTGACTATCGCAAGCTCAACGCCATCATGGTCAAGAACAGCTACCCGCTGCCCCGTATGGATGAATGCTTAGACTCCCTATGTGAGGCGACGGTATTCGCCGCCTTAGACTATAACTTTGGTTACTGGCAGATACCTATACGAGAGTCTGATAAGGAGAAGATAGCATTTTTCTGTGACGAAGGCTGCTATCGGTTTTGCCGAATGCCTTTTTGGCCTGTGTAACGCATAAGCCACGTTCCAGCAGACGGTAGACATTTTGCTGGCGCGATACAAGTGGAGGACTTGTTTGGTGAATTTGGATGATATCATCATCTTCTCCAAATCTACAGAGGAACACTTCGATCATTTTGATGAAGTTCTTAACGTACTTAGAGTTGCAGGGGCTTCCCTGAAATTGAAGAAATGTACGTGGTTCACATCTCCGGTGAACTACCTCGGCCATGTTGTCAGGTCGGGAAAACTCGAAGTCGCCTTGGAAACATCGAAGCGGTAAAAGGTTTCAAACCACCGCAGACGCAACCTCAAGTGAGGAGTTTCCTCGGTGTGAGAATTGTGTATCGGAGACTCGTCCCGAACTTTTCGAGAGCGACTGCGCCACTCAACAAGTTGCTGAAGAAGAGAACCATCTTCCAACTTCCAGAGATCGACTCTGACCAGATGGAAGCCCTTACTTCCTTAAGCGGGCACTTATCAAGCCGTCGGTGTTGGCGTTTACCTCAAACTAATCTACTCTATTTGGTCGAAACCAACGCGTGCGACGAACACGTAGGTTGTGCCATACTTTAAGAGTACCAGGATGGCACTCGTCATCCCATCGGCTACTGGACCAGCGTGGACTGGTCGTGCGCTTGGCGAAGGTCGACGACCCGGTACAGATCTACTTACCATCGTCGCTGCGCTCGCGCGTGCTAATGATATCTCATGACGCAAAGATGTCCAGGAATCCCGGAGGTACAAGAATGTACATGAATCTACGTCGTACTTTCTACTGACCCAGCATGAAACTGGACATCTACAACACCATGCAGCAATGTAAAAGCGGCGTGAAAGAGTTACTTGCTCTCAGAAACCATGCGAACTTGCTCAAGTCGTTTCCAGCCTCGGGTCCTCTCGAGTTTTTGGGGATCGACATCCTCGGTATCTTATCAAGGACTTCCTTGGGTTAGCGATATCTGTTGGTAATCACAGATCGATTTTCAGAGCTTGTTTGAGCAGTTCCATTGCGGAATGTTACCCGCGGTGACGATCACCAAAGAAATCGCTGAAGAATGGGTGTTTGTATACGGGAGTCCCGTATATTTGCTGTCTGACAACGAAGGTCAGTTTGCCAGCAAGTTCTTCCAGAGCATATGATCTATCTTGGGCCTGCGTAACTTTTTTAACACGTGCTATCATCTGCAGACCAATGGTCAGACGGAGAGATTCAACAGGACCGTCCTGTCGGCATTGCGTCACTTTGTAGTGAGCATGGAAGGAAATGGGATCAGTTTTACGCCACCGTAACCTATGGTTACAATTATACCGTACACCAGACAACCAGTCACACCCCATTTGAGCTGGTGCTCAGCCGGGCTCCCAACCCACTCGCCTTGAAGGGAATGAGGTCAGTCGAGCTCGAAGATGTACAACCGAGCCAAGTGAAGCGACGCTTCTACGATCGTCTGAACGCCCTTTTGGCAACTTCGAAGAAGAAGTTGAGCATAGCTCAACGTGCTTACAAGCGTGATTATGATCGACGCTTACGACCCAGCACTGAGGACATCTAAGTGGGAGACTTGGTCTTCGTTAGCCGCGAATGAACGAACAGCGACGAGCCAAACGCACCAAGCAACGAGCAGGTTGATAATCTACCGAAGAACAAGCTCCGAGGGAAGGCGTTGGGTCCGTACCCAGTTGTAAAGGTTACCTCACATACAGTTACTATCCTTCGAGACGGAATTGAGGATACGGTATCTCAAGACCGCATAACGAAGGCAACTACTCGGGCACTGCCGAGTGCAACTCAATTAGGCCCACCCGATAGTCAAGGAAGTCAGGAAATTCCTTACTTGGGCGTCGAAACCCCGCCACTCTCTCAGCAAGGGTTGGAAACCTCTCAGGGTAATCCTAAGTCGACACCGGTGGAGGATCCAAACACCATACCCGAACAAGAACAAGAATCACCAATTCTTCGCTTAGGTCGGAGGCATAATACTCCCGACAGGGAAGACAATCCAGAAGAAGCAACGCTTCGCCGTTCCTCCCGCCTTGCTGCACAAGCTCAGGGACTACCGAGGACACCTCGGAATAATGAAGACATACCTGCATTGGGCACCCCACCTGCAAACGAAATTTAGGACGACCTCAATGAAGCTCCAGGTGTCCTTGGTCCCTATGCATTTGACCAAATAATCACGATCTTGACATCGGATTTTACTGTGTCCACTGGACGAACTATTCACCAGTGATGATACATGGGAACCCAGGTCTTCAATTCCTTTCAACGCGGTTGCGCATTATCACCAACGCAGGCTGCTGAGACTACATCGGTACTAACCCCATCTGAGTGACAACCAGATGGTTAAAAAAACAAGGACATCCTTGGCTAAGAACCATGGGGACACCCCCTTTGGGTCACGGTTAACCAGGTACCCTGGTTTTCACGCGGGGAGTGGGGAGGAGACCTTCTCTCGCGGGTGCAGACTGTGATTCTTAGTTATTGTGGTGAAAAAACCAGGACTACCTGGAAAGTGTGATTTTATGAGAAGACACATTCAGTTATCATGACTACCTGATAATTTTTTATAACTATGGAGACTTAAGTTGCAGTGTGGAGGATCACCTCCACTTCTGTTTTAGACAGTGTCACTGCACTGTAACCCTAACAGGGACACCCCTGTGTGTTTATAGTCGAACACTGGCATCCGTTATTGACTTTATGCAAGTAAGGTTACCTAAACATAAGACATGGTCGTAGTACTCGTATTCGAGGAGGCATATCTCCTCTGAGTTGATGAACTCTGAAGTATGGGCTTGAGAGTTGAGCATCCAAGAGAGTTGGTTTTGAAATTGTTAAGTGCCAAGCTCAATCTTGATACAGCAATGATCAGGCATACTAGTCAGGACAGTTTGTCCTAAGTAAACTTGGACACCTGTAAAAGTGTACCCCTGTACAGTTGTAGACCTCCAGAAAGGACAGCTGGTCAGGAATCCATGAGTCAAGTGAAGACTTGGGAGGAACTCCTCCCACTACCGGATACTCGAGAGCGGTAGTGTGTTCGAGATTCTCCAACATGAGTTGGCACAAACGGAAACTCCGACTGGAGACTGCTCTTCAGTCAAAGTCAGGATACCCTGACTCTGGAAGCCTCGAGCTGGCCCTCCGAGATGTGGTGGCCAAAATTGGCAAGAGTTCCCTTGCCACCGAGCTAGAGTCGAGTTTACGCTCGACCGCAATCCTCAGGCTCCCTGACTTGAGTTACGCAGAGTCACCTCTTGCACAACTCCATCCAGTCAGGACGTCCTGACTCCCTTTCCTTCCGTTGGGCCACTTCCGGCAGGAGTGGGACAGGTTCACAACAAGGAATACTTTGTTCCAAGATGAAGAAGACATGGAACACTCCCATGCCTCTTACAATGTCAGGAGGACTTGACTATACGGGTTCAGGAACAGCTTACACCCATCTTACTAACGGAGTTGGTCCGCTTCGTGAAATTTCGCGTCACTTCCGACCAAAAAAGAAGACAGGACAAGACGACCTGTCACCATGAGCGGCGAACTA
The DNA here is from genome assembly GCA_002205965.3 of Kappaphycus alvarezii. Taxonomy (NCBI): domain Eukaryota; phylum Rhodophyta; class Florideophyceae; order Gigartinales; family Solieriaceae; genus Kappaphycus; species Kappaphycus alvarezii. The sequence continues at coordinate 419,978 of NADL03000866.1, forward strand.
CGCGTCGCATATTAACCGAAAAGAGATACCTTGTCACACTAAGGATGAAGGGGAAATACAAAACCGTGCCGTCGAGCCGAGCCTCGACAAAAATCAAGATATTGTGAGAGCCGTTCACCTCCCTTGTGACAATGACTAAGTTCCCTTGTCCGCACCGTGATTCAATACGGAACGCCGGGGAGGCTAACAACCCTCCGTTGACAACATGCGTGACCTATGATTGCCGACATGCTATTCTTTCAAGCAATGCTTGACCACTCCATTATCAGATCATCAACTGATACTGCGCCAATGCGTTATTCCATTGCGCTGTTCGGGAAATTCCGCCGGAACTTCAACCATAACCAGGAAACCTGGTCACATAACAACCCTCTCGTTGAGTAATCACGTCTCCAGGAGTCCCTGGACTTGTTGAAAATAAGGGGAAGGTCCCCTGAAACAGCCTCTAGCATCCTGCTAGGGGATTGACGTTGTTGTATGAGAATGATAAATAGGGATTCCTCTACTCTGGAAATTAAGCGCCAGTTTGAAGGAACTTCTCGTGTCGACCAGGCATACTAGTGAAGACTAAAAGGCGACCGCAATTGCGCCATAACTGAGGAAGTTCTCAGCCTGTTCGAAATGCGGACCAAGACTGTCTTGGCCCAAACAGCAGCATCGCTGCTTCGTCCATTCGTATTGGGCGAACCTTCGTCCCGACCATCAGGACTCCTGATGACTCAGGCATCAAAAACTGGATCTTGAAGAGTGGGAGTAACCTTCCCCACAACTTGAAATCCGCTTAGGTCCGGCTACGAACGAATACTGGGCCATCCCAGTTACTCAGGCCGCTGACCCTTCGAAGGGACACTTTGGAAAGAAGTCAGGAACCATGACCTACTACGGACGAGACGCCAGCGAAGAGCCGTCACGGACAACCGGACCAGGATACCCTGGTATACAAAGTGGAGGCAGACGAGCACGTTGCACGTCACCGTCATCAGCACCGCTGAAGTTAGTCGTGGATGGAGAATCATCCCCGGTCAAGTACTGACAAGGTGTACTTGTCGCGGACGATGTGACGAGCTGACTCGTTGTTGCTATGCCAGGAAGCCCTGTGTAATGGTTTCTGTTGCTGATGGTTGATGTCGAGACCAACCACAACGGATGAGGAAATTCACGCGTTAAATGTTCGCCGCGGACGGCCTCGCAGCTCTCCGAGAATAAGGAAGACAACTCAAGATGACCTGAATGGGGTCTTAAAGAAGACGAAGATGAGGAGGACCATCCTCCGAGTTGCATATGGGTTGCAACTGCGCCCAACGCTGATATGTTCAGGAAGTCCCTGAACCCCACTCAATCGGGTAAGACTGTCAAGGGTTCCTTGGCAGGTGAAAACCATTCACCACTAACCTGGGTACAGCCCATGGCTCATAAACAAGGCACAAATTGCCCCGTCACAATCTTGATTTGAAAAGGACTCCTTGTTTGGAAGAAAATGCGCTGGCGGTGTACGTACCAACATTCTCACATAAGTTGTGTTGACAAGGCGACTCTTGGTTAAACATTATGGCACGATGACGAGCTCAATTACTTGTATGGATCTTAGTGAGCACGGATCTTACTCTCTCTGATGGATAGGTGGGAGCACAACCTCAAACGACAACAAGGCTCACTTGGAGCATCCTAGGGCGTTCTCCTAGTCCTTTCGAGTGCGACCTATGGTCGCTCTGCCCTAATACTCCTGTAGCTGTCCAGCCCAGCTAGACTGGTCTCCCGAAGAACCTCCGCTTCGAAAACCCCCACCTGGTGCATGGACCTTACAAGTCTATTCTACTACAGGGCGGCCCGTCATTTTTTTCCAGCGAAGGGTGTTAGTGGGGATCTGTCAATCCACAATATGAATGGAATAGAGTCTTTCCTGGACCCAAGATATTCACCAAATCTGGCAGTGAATCCAGAAAATTTCCCGGAGAGAATATAGCAGGAGTCCTTAATATGTGATGGCAGATGTTTTGTCTTTCCCCATTTTTTCTGTTTTTTGACTTGATATGATAGGATGAAGTATGGTTTAAGAAAAATTACAAAAACTTTTTGTTTAATTAGGTTAGGTTTTTGCTTTTGATGATGATGTGATTGACAGTAGTCTCGTGCATTCATGAACGAGACGGTAAGAAGCGATATTTCTTGAGAATCAGAAAAGAATCAATTAATTTCATTCAATTAATATGAATTATTTGATTACGGTAAAGACCGTTAAACAATTACGTGTCATTTATAGAATTATGAATCATGAATCATTCCTAATCATTATATTCAGTATTAATTACATAAGATTACTGCTAGGGTAACTCAACTAGCCTCCGAAATCTTAATGTGTTCGGTCTGAGTATTTTTGTGTCCGTACAATGGAGATGGTATATTTGTCTTCTGTAAGTTGATACTATTGTTGTTCAACGGCGGCAATAACTTTCCCTTTCGGCCTCAAGCTCAGGAATTGAATTTCTCGTCCTTTTGTTGAGCCATGGGTCGTAAGTTTTATTGAAACAGTCCGCCAGTATTTCAGCAGTTATCACATAGGTGATCTTGAAAGTATTTTCATCTATAAGAGACTGTACACGGTAATATCCTATGTCGATGTGTTAGTTCTTCCTGAACTTGTGGATATTAGTTGCCCATGTAATTAAGACTCGACTGTCTTGGCATATTACCGCTGGATCGGTCTTGAGAGATTAAATGCCATTAAATATTTTTTGAAGCCAAAAAATTTCGGTAGCGATTATAGGGAGGCTTTTGTATTCCTACTCTACACTACTTAAAGAGGTAGTTTTCTGTTTCACGTTTTTTCAAGTGATAGTTTCATCTCTAAAGAGAATTTAGTGACAAATTATAGATGTACATTACGCAATTGATGCCAAGTCTATAGGAGTCTGCGTATGTTTTCAAATTAAAGTTAGAAGAGGTAATATCAAAACCAAATTCTGAAGTCCCTTTCATGTATCGGAAATTTTACTTCATTGACCGCCATAATACTGGTCGAAGCTGACTGAAATGCCTGCTACAATGTTAAAATCAAATTAAATGCCCATCAAAGCTCTTTTTCCGGGATTTAGGAGACTTTTGAATGCTTTTCTGTATAAAATAACATACATTTGTGCCAGTTCTTGTTCAGTAGCATGTAGTTTAGAAGTGAGTTCATTTACCATGGATGGATCTATTGATGCGCAGACAGCTTTGAAATTTTGCATATAAAATTCCTCCATAGAATATTTACTCCAACATCCAGATTGAGATACGTACAAACCGCCAGTATTATGCTTTTCAATTTCAACATTGTGAAAATAGCTTGCAGGTCCAAAGTTTTTCATTTTAAAAATTAGACTTGATTTTACCCCTGACATCCTCGAGTAGGTTTAATGACCTGCAAATTACGAGTATACCATTAACATAGGCGATGATGACTATTAAGTCACGAGGGTCAACAAAGCTGTATAAAATTTCCTTGTAAGGCACCGGCTCCGATCCAATCCGATTTATTTTTGCCTTAAAGTGATGGTAATAAATTGTCGGAGATTTTTTGAAACCATGTATAATTTTTTTAGCTTGCATTCATGATTTGGGAATTAAGAGTCTTCAAAAACTCTTGGTATTTGCGTCAAGATGTCTTCTTTGAACTCTCCGTACAAAAAGGCTCCGAAGTATTCCATGTGATGAACAAAGGCATTTTGTCCACACTACAAAGGTTCAATGTGGTGCGGATCATATTAAATTAACAGTTGGTGAGAATTTTTTGCCCAGATAATTCTGCATACATATAAGTGCTACGAGACGTGCCTTTTATTTTTCAAAGGGTGGATCTATATTTTTAACGTATTATCATATTCTAGGGTAAATTTTTGGCTTTCAATGGCTTTGGAACAACTTTCTAGGTTCATTTGTGACGTTAATATTCAATTTAAGGGTTATTACCCAAGATAAAGTTGATACAACTTCCAGAAGCGAGATTATTTCTCAAGCTGTGTTCATCTGTGTTAGTTGTTTCCATTTTTCTGCCTACATTTGTCGGGGCAAGAGTGTTCCTTTTGTTTCGAGACGCTTCAATACAAGCGCTTCTGCGAAATATTTGTGTCGCTGAGGTTTTTTCTAGGGAAAGAGGTACAAGTTTATGAATATTCGTTTCCAGTGTGGGCTGTGCTACATCTTCGGTTACTCCCCCATTTTTCGAGCATACCCGGGAAAGCATTTTCAATAAGCTACAGTGTCTGCCTGTGAATACTTGATTTTTCTATGGATCGAAGCACATAAAATGTTTCACCTGCATTTTTATCCAATAAGATCATAGGATGGGAAGTTTATCCCATTTATTCTTATTAAAGATCACGTTGTGTCATAAACTTCAAATCAAAACCCTTTTAATGCTTCTCAAATATGGTACGCATACATTAAGTACTTCATTTTGCGCTTTGCTGCTGAAAATACCCTTCATTGGGACACTATTTATGTAGAGTCCTTTTTTCAAGGCTTTTGCCCAGAACTTGTCCGCCATCTTAGGCTGAGGCAACGTAGCGCGAGCGCTTTCTATGAGTTATTGAGTCGTTCGAATATTCCAATATATTTCGAATTGAAGGGGGCTGTAAACATCTGTTTAATGCCATGGTCGCCACATACATTATAGAACTTCTTTTTTTGTACTCTCACCTGTTACGAGCATATAGTTGCTTCATGAGTGTATTTTGTTGAGTTTTTCGATGTTTATAAAATTTGTTAAGATTATAAAACCTTTGATCTTCTTCTTCATAGAATATCGAAAGGTAGAGTTAGATGCTGAGCCGATGAAAGTGATAATATATATGCACTTACTCCATGTCGGATGAGCTGAAGGTCCACGGACATAGAGAAGATTTTTATGTACCACTGAATCAGAATGACTTCGCAGTTATCCTTTCTGACTGCTTTTGATATGTTTTCTTCAGAAACTTCCTTGCAGTTAGCTTTATCGGGCCTGTCATTCAAGTCGATTCCTTTTTTGTTCTCATTTGCCTCTATACCTGAGATAATCTTTTTATTGATATGTCCAATTCTCTTGCGTCAGATAACTGTTTCATACGGCTGTTTAATTGATTTGGGTACAACTGATCATCAATTTATACAAGCTCATGCAAATCTACTGAGGTTGCTTCTGGTATACTTTAAGATCTGATGTCAATAAGTCACAGTTCCTTTTCTTGAACAAATTCGTTAAATACTTTCTCTCCAGCGAACTTACCGAGAGCAGTTTTATGCCTAAATATGGTACATGGAGCACGTTTTACAAAAGAATCCAGTTTAGTTCTTGAGAGTGTTCAATTGATATTATCGCATCTATATGACGCATAAGCCTGTGCCGTGCAATCTAAATATTTACTAAACTTTATATCTAAGTGAAACAGAAAGGAGAGCAGATGACTTTTTTTGGCTTCTTTTCCAACTATATTTGAAGTCTGAAGCGTTTTATTCATCATTCGTATGTCTTGGCTCAGTTTAATTTATAATTTACGTAAAATTATTTACTTATAAAACATTTGCTTTTCTTAGTTTTCAGAAATGGAACCTGTTCGTAGCTTTTACAAGAAGTTTAGATATAACGATCCTTTTCTCTTTGTCTTCCCTCCTCTGTGTAAGGCGATTATACTACTGCTAGGATGTGAGAAAATTTTAAAAACAATAACAGAAAAGTATTCAATAATTAGGTTTGGTTTTTGATTTTGATGACGATGCGATTGAAATTGGTCTCAGGTATTCGTTCACTAGACGGAAAGAACTGAGACATTTAGAGAATCAGAAAAATCAATTTATGTCATTTGCCAGCGAATTAATTGATTGCAATAAAGGTCGAGAGACAATTATGCGTCAATGATAGAAGTATGAATCACAAATAAGTCTTTTCCATTAAATACATTTTGATTATATGAGGTTTCCAATGAGTGAGAGTGGCTCAGGACTCCATTCCTGAGTTCTAATCCCTTCAATGCGCCCTTGATATTCAGGCAGGCAGGAAAAAGCGGCGCAGTCTGTATTGTTAGACCCCGAAGGGATTGAGAACATTCGGAGGCGGTCAATGTGTAATTACGGAGCCACAGAGGGTTCACTTACTGTACTACATATGCTGATTGAAATCCAGTCCACTTGCATGTTACACCGAATATTTTTCCAACATTAAAACACCCAAGGTGATGTTTGGATAAAGCTAAGACATTGTTTTCGCACCGCGTTTGACGTCAACACGTCAACGACTCATAGCCATGAAGGCCTTGTAGAACAGATTTCAGATAGGGTGACAGATAGAACAACAGAACGTTAGATAGCAAGCACGTAACTGACGGAGAGGGCTGGTTTGTGTACTCTGACTGCAAAACACTCCAGTTTTTCAATGAGTAGTCCAAGATAGAGCTTATGAATATGAAAGCTTGTCTACTCAAGCTGGCATCCGTTCGTTATCTGTTTGAATTTGTATTTGCTATTTGATGCACTCTGACTAAATGAGTGTTTTGTAATTTACGCCCGCTTAATTGATATGGTTTTGTAGTTATAAGGCTAGGTAATCTTGGCTTTGTAAAGGTGAGCGAGAAAAGGACATCTCGCATCTATTGTGTACTCTGTCTACGCACAAGGTATTCTCACTCGACGTGATCGACAAGTACTGTAACGCAACACGAACTATTCTTAGTTATGGGCCCAGCGCTCCAAACTGGCCTGCCGTCAAGGCCAAAGTTCTTATGGGACGCTAAATCTCCTCCTTGGACAGACGGCAAAGGAGACCAGCGAATACCGTGACGCAGTAAAACTCTGGCAGACATTTCAAACGCTCTCCCGGACTCGAACAGTAATAAGATTCCTGCAGCATTACAGGCAGTTTTGCCTCAAGTCTCAGCTGTATGGACGCGCCAAGGACCTTTGCTCCGGAATTTCAGATGACTTGACTGGAAATGGCGCTGTAGACCTCATTGTAGGCAAGATATATCAGAAAGATGCACTTTCTGTTGTAAGTGAAGCCTATAGGGCTTTTAACCAACTATGGAACACTAGAAGGAGGAACGCAGAGACAATGAAGAATTTTGAATCTAGATTCTCTGCTCAAGTGGCAAAGTTCAATTCGATTGCAACGAAACTAAGCTACCAGAGTTATAACTGCGCTCATGCTGCTATCCAACTCGTCCATTGATGACTCTCAACGAGTTTCTGTCATGGCAGCTGCAGCTCCTTCTAATGAGAACTTGAATTCTCAGTCAACCAATGACCAATTTTTAAGCTCTATCACGTATCAATCGGTAGCTTCGGTGATCAAACAGTGTGACAAGTCTTCACACTCAGGTGTAGACACAGAGCTTGAACCACTCAAAGCTAGTGCAGCCGGAACTAATCGTTCCTTTGGTAATAACAGAGGTAAAACACCCGTTACAGAGGCCAATCTCCACAATGAGATTCCCGTGTAATTTTGTGGCAAATACGGCCACTGGAAACGTAATCATAACCCAGATGGATCTCTTCCATCTCATGTGAAATGTTATGATTCTCCTCAGGTTTCGAGCAACTTTACACCGTTCTGGAAACAATGGAACGACCTCTAACACGACACAAGGTCGGCAAGATAATGGAAAACCTAAGTCGATCTCATTCAACATGGGTTTCCTAGTAGGCTCTTCAGCAAACGCCATGTGCAAGACTGAGCTAGGACCATTAGTTGACGATGGAGCACCGTACTCGGCTATTGGTCTCGTTGAGCTGAATTTATTGGCAGACCACATAGGAGTACATGTTAATCCGACACTTGGTGCCATACCTGAATCTCTAAATGGACACACCACTGGCAATACGGGACCGGAGAACACGCCAGTCCGTCAAGACGAATATTAGGATCTGTTCCTCACTGCTACGTCTGACAATGGTAATGCCATTCAAATCACCCACCTAGTTTTAGATGGATCATCGCAGTGGGTCATAGGAAGAAATGTCACGCGAAAGGCCAACATCGAACACATTGGCAAGAATGCAATAGTATTCATTGCAGATGGACGACGTGATTGCATATCCATGGTGGATCATAAGTTCTTAAGCTACATAGCTTTGCACAAGTTTACCCCTTCTCGTAACCATGGATCGACACTATCGTGCTTATCTGCATTCGCTGTTGACAAAGCACCATGGTCTGAGGTCAAGAAAATTGTTGATAAAGTTCACAAGCATGTCTGCGGTCACGCATCCTTTACAGATTATAAGTTACTACTTCAAAGAAATGGTCTATGGAACGATGTTATCGCATCATACCTCGCTCAAGTCATCAATGGATGTACTGCTTGTCGTTCGACGATGGTTCCCCAACCTAGTCGCAAGGTGTCTATTAGCACGCTATCGAAGAACTTTAATGAAGTCGTTTGTATTGATCATTTGTACTTGGATGTGACCCTATTATTACACTGCATGGATTTAATAAGCAGGTACTCTACTGCCTACATTGTCGATTCAACCGCTCTTAGCGAAGCGGTGATTGGATTTGAAGCCTCATGGGTTTCGCAGTTCTGGTACCCTGATACCATTAGAGGAGACAAGGCATTTCAAGTTGGTGAGTTTAAGAAGTATGCCGGCAAGCTTGGCATTGAAATATCTCGCCCAGACGACACTCGAAAAATGCTATCGAGTCTAAGCATAATATCATACGTAGCATTTTTACCCGCCTTTTGGCAGACAAAGAGGAGAACTATGACCCGAAATTTGCAGCGTATAAGGCCGTCTCAATTTCAAATGATCTATATGGCAACGATACTATGTCTGCATTTGAACTTGCAAAGGGATTTTCTCCTCCCGTTGCATCGAAGCCTATCGACAATGTCATACCGAATGAAATTCGAGAGGCTAGAGAACAGCTTCATGCAAGACGCAAAATGGCACTTATTTTGCGTTCAAATGCTGTCAAGGAAATACCGCTCTCGATTGGTGACAATGTTGAGGTTTATCAGAAAAAGGATTACGAGAAAAGAGGAAAATGGTCTGATCCGAAACCAATCCTCTCCACGAATCGTGCTGCTCGTACAGTTAACGTACCCGGACGTAATGGCAGAGAAATCACCGTGGCGATTGAAGATGTTCGCCAAGCACTACCTCGAGAGAGCTTTGCTCAGATGGTACAAGAAGGTTTAGACGTGATTTCTGAAACGACTATTGAAGAAATAGATATAACAACTGCAGCCAAGGCAATACTGCTCGTGAAGCACTAAATGTTGATGACTCCGAGAATAATTTACCACAATCTCAGTTGGCCACACCTGTTGACGCCGACTTTGGATCTGACACTCCGAATGAACAACCTCACGTTGGAGACAACATATCGGTGTTTTGGCCTGGATGATCAATTTTACGATGGCACAGTTCAGTCACAAGAAGATGATGGTCGTATGAATATACATTATGATGACGGAGAAACGGAATGCCTGGACATGACAAAGGAAGTTTGGAAATTTAACGATCCCATTCAAGCCAGCTCCAGTAAGCTCTCCCCGCCATTGGAAGTCACAAGCACTGAGACCACCGCACTCTCTTCAATGCAGAAGCACTTCGGTGACAAGCCCTTCTTGCGTCACCATGCACAAGGGTTTGAACAATACCCATTGGTCAATGCTTATAAGGCTGAAGAGGAGACCTTTTTGAAAACTGTTCGCCCAGTAACACATGGCGATGTACCACCTGGTTCAAACATAATCCACAGCCACACCCTCTACAAGGTTAAGAAAAATGATGATGGCTCGCTGAAGCTTAAAGCACGTATCGCTCCTCATGGTAATGAAGATAACCTCAAAGATGTATTAAGCACGGACTGCACCACTTGTCCACCAACCGGGCTTCGTATCTTGGAATCTATTGCTTCTCTGTTTGGGTGGACAATTTACAGGGCTGATGTGAAAGCAGCATTCCTGCAGACCGGTAAGGCACAGAGGGATGTCTATGTGCGCCCTCCGAAAGAAAGCAGTATGAAAGCCACGCATCTATGGCTACTGCTCACAGCATCGTATGGACTGGTCAATGCCAATGCTAAATGGAATTACCAGTCGGACAACTTAATGCTTGACATTGGACTCAGGCAGTCATCACATATTCCGCAGTTATTCTACCAGTTGGAAAACGGGAAGTTGGTATTGATAGTTGCCAAAATTGTTGATGACCTCAAAGCTGCCGGAGAAGGAAATCGAGCTAAAGAATTTATGGATAAGTTTGACAAAAAGTTTAAGTTCGGTGACATCAAACACGGTCCCGGTAAACTTCGATTCTTTGGCATCAACACTGTGCAAAACAGTGACTTCACCATCGAAACTGATGCTGATGATAAGATGGATGCAGTAACTGAGTATCCGTTTTCAAGGCAGCGTCGAAAGCAGTATGACCAACCGTTGAATGACATTGAAAAGTCTGTCTTTGCTTCTACCAACAGCACTCTTGGTTGGATTGGAACAGCTGCTTCCCCGTTCTGTTCATTTTATGCTAGCTACTTACAACAAAAGGCACCAGACATTAAGGTCTGTAACCTGGTTGAACAAATCAATGTTGTAAGAAAGCTAAAAAGGCTTGGAACTGCTATCGCTTATCCCAGACCTACGGACAAAAATGAATACGAGCCAAGCATTCTTGTATTCACTGATGCATCCCGCACAGACGATTGCGGGCAACTCGGAATTTTAACAGGACTTCTCATTGGAGAGATGAAGAACAACTCGATTTATCACGTTGTGTCCTGGTTATCTCATAAGGCAAAGAGGCCGGTCAAGAGTATACCGGCTGCTGAGATATTTGCAGCCTCAGAAGGAATTGATGAAGGCAAAGCAATTGCCAAAGCATACTCCGAGTTATTCAACATGGATATTAAGCTCAGACTTGCTGTGGACTCCAAAGATTTGTTTACATCTTTGTCTACTCAGAAGAACTCCATTGATAAGTCTATTCGTGGAGATGTGAGCTGTGTCCGATATGAATTTCAGACTGGTGCTGTTGACAAGATATCTTGGATTCCTGGACAATCCAACTTGGCCGATCCGCTCACCAAAAAGGACAGCAGCCTTACTGATGCACTTCAGCTTACGCTGTTCACAGGCGACTTTGCTTTGACTTCGAGGAAATTGCAGAGACTAAGTTATCCGAGAAGAACTTCGGCTGAAAGGGGATCAATATGAATATGACAGCTTGTCTACTCAAGCTGGCATCCGTTCGTTATCTGTTTGAATTTGTATTTGCTATTTGATGCACTCTGACTAACTGAGTGTTTTGTGTAATGTTACGCCCGCTTAATTGATATGGTTTTGTAGTTATAAGGCTAGGTAATCTTGGCTTTGTAAAGGTGAGCGAGAAAAGGACATCTCGCATCTATTGTGTACTCTGTTCTACGCAAAGGTATTCTCACTCGACGTGATCGACAAGTACTGTAACGCAACATGAACTATTCTTAGAGGTACCCTTATTTTCTCCTCCTTGACTCAGTCCTGCGATAAGCCAAGATATCTATACCGGCAACCATTCTGTGCGCCCTTCATATGGCGCCTACTTCCCGCACTCTACTTAGATCTGAGCCGGCACTTTGCCTACAGGGCCGGCATTGAGCCGGCCTTAGATCTGAGCCGGCACCTTGCTTACAGGGCCGGCATTGAGCCGGCCTTGTAAGCAAGGTCATTTACTGTAGTTTTACCCTTCAGCGACGACTTATCCCGCATAAGGTATTAACCTCGTGGATATAGCCGACCACATCTTCCATGCATTAAAATAACCCAAAAAAATTCCCCCTTAGATGTGACAGGATCAAAAATTTCATAAAGAGTGAAGGAGAACTGTAAATACGCATACGACGAATAGTACAAGTGCAATTGTACTTTTCTCCATTCCACAGCATGTTGCAGTATCATTCTTCAACGATCAAGTGTCATTCCATCACGCCGAAAATGCACCATCTTACCATTGTCGCGTACCATTTACAGTCAGTTATATTATATAGGCCATGACCGTGTTGACGAACTTGTCAGCACACACGAATCCATACTGTAAGCATATTAATTCCAGATGTGATAAGTTCTCTGCAAAAGACTGGGGTTTCGGTCTGTGTTGTGCCTCTACACACCCAAATCGACCTTCTCACCTCAGTATTTATTGACCCTTTGCGGTCTCAATCCTAACGACCACTGCAATCTACAGTAGTAACAACTCAGCGGCAACCCTTTGGACTGCTACCAACGTCCGGCGGATACTAGAGTCATACAGTATCCCAAGTACAGTGAAGTAATTCACGGTCTCTTCAGCTGGACCCGGCTTGTCCCTGAGCGGGCCACAACTGTAGAGTTTGCACAACTGTAAATTTACTGGATACCAACCCACATGTCTACCACAGTAAATTAACCCCCCATTTACACTGTAGAGTCCCTAGCGCCGTACAAGATTAGCCTTCAACATTCACGGCCGCAAAACATTTCTCCTATTCAGTAGATACTGAACGCATTAAACTTATTTTTTATGGTAGTCAAATGCTTCCTGCATGATGACTGTAGTCCAGCCCGTTTCTGGGGAGACGTGGGCATTCTGTAAGCCTGTTACAGTGTAAGCTTATACCCACCCGACTCAATCCCTAATGGAACATTTGGCCTCACCTCATTGATGCGCTTTGGAACAACGGCTAACCTATTTTTCAATCATTAAAACACCCCAATTATTCCCCTTCAGAGAGGGTGGGGATTTTTGGGTTATTTTAATGCATGGAAGATGTGGTCGGTTATATCCACGAGGCTAATACCTTCAGAGAATGAAATTACTTTCCAAATATGAAATCATCCAAGTGTTTTCCCTGGTATGGTAGTATTGTTTCCAACTCCGTATTCCTTAAATGCTCGGGGTAGATTTGCGGCATTTGGAGGCTGGGGAAAGTTTTAGGCGCCTTTGCTGTTGGAAGATATTTGGGGAAAAGGTGACCTTTTATTCAAATGCATAATGAGGGGACCGAGCGGCCCCAGCTGGACCTAGTGGGGCTCAACAGCGCTAAATTGACGCTGGTTGATCACAGCTTGGGGAGTAAAATTTGAGAGAGGAGAGTCCAGACATTTTCGATCCGAACCCGGATCGGCACCGCCGCTCGTTCCCAACAGTAATGGACCAAATAGGGAGTTTACTATTTGAAAGGCATGGTCAGCTGTTTCCAGCGCTACAGTACATGAAGCAGCCGTGGATTGGGCGGGGAGACATTCGGTGGTACAGTATGCACAATATTCAATAATGGGCTGGCTCGAGGCCGTGAATATTGAAAAGTAGTTATTATTGAATCGGGGAAATACTGTCTCTGAAGCCATCCTACCGCGTTCGATGCATAGGATAGATCAAGTATATATTCCAACAGTAACGACACCCAAAACTTTCCTGTTTCAAGAGGCCGGCAGGAAGGCATCCCATGTTGGACGATAGAAATGAGGCAGAAATGCCTTTTCAGCAAACCAGACAGCGCCCTTGCAGAGGTTTCCGCTGGTCTGACAGAATCGCTCATTAAAATTTTGGTGACCAACCGATGACACCCTGTACCGCGGGAAAGCCAAACCGCACTTTTCAAACATTAAAGAACCAAATCGATCCATCCTATAGGATATTCAATATCTTTCAAATATTAAAGCACCCTACATTCCCCCGCGCAGGACATTGCCAGGCCCATTATGTTGCTTTATTCTTTAGCCCTAATGTTATACTCGCTTTTCTACGTTAGCCGAAATTGGTGTATGGTTTCCGATACTTCCGAGGCTATTTCTTCTGCTCTGGAACTAGAACCAGACCCAAGAAGGGTGCTCCCTCGTTGTTGTACTCGTGGTCTCTGATGTGACAGTATTACAGGTGACCTGTCTGCAAACTAGTAGTGGCATTCCACAGTAATCTTCAAAGCATTGAAGGCCCGCCATATACTCTCCGTAGGGACAAAGTGGTACCTGAATCCCTCACCTGCTTTCACAGCTGCGTAAGTCATCGCTTTCTTCTCTCCAGAGGATTGAACGATGAAACTGCTCTTTACTGGAGAGCACTTGACTCTTATGTTGTCACAGTAATCTCCGTCGCACTCAAGTTGTGATACCAAATATGACTCAGGGCACATGACCTGATTCTTTCCCTCCTCACTAATAAAATTAGACCATTCTGAACCTTTCTCCTCCATAACGGCTTCTAAGTCACTCTTTAGAGTCCGCAATGTCTTATTATCACAATGACGGCCTGCACAGAAGATTCCATCTATTGGCCTACTGACAGCGGTCGATAGTCCTCCACTTTCATCGCTAAAATATGGTGTCCAAGCCCTAAACAAGTCAGGAGCTTTTAGAATGCTGCAAATTTTTCTATGAGTTACGAACGGGATCGTAGTATACAATCGAATACACTTCAATCTAAGTTCGTCGCAAAAGCTCCCTTTGCACTCCAGTCCTGCCATGTAGTAAGTATCAGGGCAAGATCCTGTAACATCTTCTTCGGAGAAATATTCAGAATGCCTTACGTCAGCTGAATCGGCTACATACCCTCCTACAGGTTTGGCACAACCCAGTTTGACGTAAGAACAGTACACTCCAGCGCACTTCATTTCACTAACCAATGCTCCATGTGGACAGTCAATTGGTTTACGGAAAGTCGAGGTCCATTTAGTTTCAGAGATGCCCTTATCAGAAAGTATTGGGGAATTATCTCTCTGAAAAGTTATGAGTCGCTTGGTATCACAAAATTACCAAGACATAATATACCAGCAACAGGGTACTTAAGAATCCCTGAAGTTCCTTTTCCTTCGTTACTGAACTCTGGAGAAAGTTCCTCCTTCAAATGGCCTTTTTCAAGCGGATATGTTGGATCCTTTGCGCCTGCAATCAGCTTGAAAAGAAAAAAATAAATGAAGAAGCCGTAATAGCCCATTACGATACGAGATTGGTCAAGTTGATAGAGTGCTGAGTGGGCTGCACACCAGAATCTTGGACTATTAATCCAAACTCACTTATATTTACATTCGTTGCTTGATGTAAGAAAGTCGTTGAGATCCAAGCAGTAAGACCATAAATACTTCAAGTTCAGGCAATAAATATTGGCATATTGAACGGAAGAATTTTCAAATGCCGTTTTGTCGCGATCCTTTGGAGGAATCCAGGTTTATTCTGTTGTCAAACTGATTGACTGTTTTCCTTCATTTTTGTGCATCAAGTATGACGCGCCTCCGGTACAAATTTACTGGGTACCAACCCACATATCTACCGCAGTAAATTAACCCCCTATTTCCCCAGTATGACGCAGAATGTTCCTTTCATTTATGGTAGTGGCCAGTTTAGCTGTCCAGGGACAAACAAGAAGCTGCTTTAGCAATAAACACTTGTCTGCACAAAATCACCATACTTAAATAGGGCCCATCACCGGCTTCCCCTCAGCTGTCTCAAAATATGCCGATTTTCTCTAAACGGCCCTATTTTCTCAGTCAAGATAGACTACCAGGTTCACGGTCAAATGGCTAGCCAAATGCATAAATATTTTGAATGCACTGATACGGGCATAGATCGCATATATCTTCCAAGAGTAAAAACACCCAAACCTTTCCCCTGATACGGGCCGAAAGGAAAATCTGTGCATGATGAACAAAAAATTTACTCCTGGTCCAGGTGTACAGCATTGTCTGTTTGCCATGATGATAGTCTGGAAGTACTCCCTTGATACAGGTATCGCTGTAAAACATGTTGCTCTATAGTATTTTTAACAAATATACTACCGGAGAGTGCGGGTTAAATTTAAATGTGGAAAAACACCCTTACCTCAAGGATCCTCTGCTTGGGACCAGAATAGTTGTCACAAATACACAAAACCTGTCTAATTTTCACCCCTGATTCATGGTATGAACGAAAAATAACCCTTCATTTCGAAATCGATACATTGGAGTAAACTTCTTTTGTGAATTTCCTGGTCCCAGACAGCACCGCTAGTAATTTGATAGTCAATCTAAAGCATGCGGAATATCGATTCAGATTTCCTAAAAATCGTGCGGGGCAAATTATTATTCAGACAAGTCAACGAGACCATGAGATAGCGAGGCCATTTCTTGAGAAATTTTTGAGGAAGCTCCTGACTGTGGTAGATCTTTACGAGTTGTACAGTGTGGCACAGAAGCGTGCGGAGGGTATTCAGAAATTAGCTACGAATACGGGCGGCGGGTGGAAACCCTTCTCGCTTGCATCACCTAGAGACATGTACATTCAAAACGGGTAACGAAGTCGCGAATTTCTTGTCGAGGGAGGAACAGCGACGGGAAGCAGGGAAGGAAGCAAGGCGTTGGAAAAACCTCTTGCCCTCATCAGCCAAGGCGCCATAGATTTCAACTCCGACGAGGGAGATGAGGATATCGTGTTGGTGGCAGTAATCGCCGTAATGACGATGTTTCTCGCACTTTGCGAGTGTCGCGGCAGTGCCTGTGGTAACCGTACTTGGCGAGATTTGGCGGCGAGCAGAAGGATGGGCAATAGTAATGTCGACGGCAGTATCACTGGTGTGAAGACCATAGGCATCTGCAATGTAGATGTCCATTCGAGGGGAACGTTTGGGTATACTTGAATGGGTTGGTATACGTAATTTTCCTGCTAAGAGCAATCGCACACTAGGACTACTGTAAGTAGGGTAACCACTTACTGTACATACCCTCAGAACGGAGGTTCTCTGGAATACACTGTATACACAATTTCAAGTTGCGGCCTAAGTGTCGCTCAAAACTCCTTCCAACAAACAACTGGCGTTATTCTGGACGAGTCTCGCCGCGTGACGAGCGAACAATGTTCGCTGCGCATCAGCAATCGGAATGGCTGCCCGTGCGGCAATACCAGTCGCAACCCGGTTGGCGAAGTCCCGAGCGGAAGGGTGCCAGCCCCCAACGTGGAGAGTGGAAGCGCAATGAAGCGATGCCCAGGACCCTTGGAACGTATTAACTCGGCAAAGCGAGTGTCCTTTCCCAGGCGAGCATGGTTAAGGGGCTTGAGTGGGCATCGCGCCAGGGAGGGAAGGCGGGCGGGGGTCAGGGATGGATAACGGTTACGTCATAATAGTCCGTGCCCCCGTTCTCTCCAAGCGCCTTGATGTCCGGGCTAACTGCATGGCCGGGTTGTGGCGGCTCGAGGACAGGGTGTCGGGCAGCTTTGGAGAGATCTGCAGCAAACAAACGTGTCTGCGAGTCATGCCGCCACCCGCGTGTGGATCCATAGGCACAGCACAGCGCGTGGTCACCATACTGATCCATGAGGGTCGTGCATACCCCTTTGTGGCATTTCGAAGCTGGAGGAAACAGTGGCACCCTGCAATAGAACTGCAACCACGTCTTGTAATTGCGGTCCGGGATGTAGGTACCAACCCCGGAGCCGGTTGGCATGACAGCCAGTCCTTGCAACCCTCCACTGACAACGAGGCTCGGGTAATTGTGGGTTTAGTTTGGGTTTACTTGAATGGGTTGGTATACGTAATTTTCCTTGAATGGGTTTACTTGAATGGGTTGGTATACTTAATTTTCCGGCTAAGAGCAATCGCACACTAGGACTACTGTAAGTAGGGTAACCACTTACTGTACATACCCTCAGAACGGAGGGTTGAATTGGGTTTACTTGAATGGGTTAGTTTACTGCGAGGGGCAGAAATTTTGGTGTTTTAATGATTGAAAAATAAGGTCGGCTGTAATCGCGGATAACATTGGTATGCGAAGGTACGGTCTTGCAATGTCACAACCTCCGCGTAAGTCGAACACTTACTGAACCTCGTCCTCAATCGAATCTGGCTCTAATGGGTCGGCGACGTCGCTATTAACGTCGTCGCCTTCCACAGAATTAGAATCAGACCAATCCATCCAGCTAACCGACACCCACAGGCGCTCAGTTCCATACGGGCCCTGCAGAGGCAAACCGGTAATCGTCCCCATGCTCGTAATAGCCTCGCACGGGCGCCTAGTGTACGCCTGCCCATAGGCGACTTCGGGATTGAATGTGATGGGGGGCTTCCGAAGAAGATATGGGCTTCCCATCATCGACAGATGATGGGCGTGAGGGGTTCGGTAGACATGAGGTGTTGACCGGTGGTTTGTTTGTTGTAGAGGCTGATGGAACAGGGCTTAGTTCCAAAAGAGCCAAGTTATTAGCCGTTTCAGAGCTCGAAATAGTCTCACCCGCGCCCCCAGTGTACGCCTGCCCATAGGCGACGGGGTTGAATGTGATAGGGGCGGCTTCCTGAGAAGATAGGGGCTGCTCGTTACTTATTTGTGACGGGCGTGAGGGGTTCGGTAGACTTGGAACGTTGACGATGGGCATGTTTGATTTGGGGACTGAAGAGGCAAGCTCTGGGTCCGAGCGAATTCCGTCATAGACGGTGGCCAAGTGAAGAGCCGCAAAGTGCCGTCTTGCGCGTTGTGCCAGTAGTATGATGTCAGCTTTCGACGCACCGTACGGTTTCGCAATTGGCTTGACAATGATACGATATCTACGCTTTGGTACAAATTTACTGGATACCAACCCACATATCCACCACAGTAAATTAACCCCCCATTTACACAGTATGATGTCCGGCAACAGCAGGGGAAAAAAAATCCACCATCACAACCGTGGCGAGCCATGGGTGTAATCGCTTGAAAAACTTCCGCTGTAAGCGCGATACTTACAGAGAGCGACGGCGACGAAGACAGGTGCTCCAGAAGAACGGCCTTGGGTACGACCAGCAGGACCGTTTGGCTCAGGAACCTTCCCATGCTGGCGGGAGAATCGCCAGGGTTGAGTGCGGCAGGGTGCACTGAGCGTTGCGGTACTTGGTCGAGGGTGAGAGCCTTCCTGGCGCGGGAGAAACCGCCACTTGAGAAGGCCATATCCCTAGCTGATGCAACTAGAGCCCCGTAGACGTAAGTGTGCGATCCGCAAGACGCGCGAGGACACGAGTGCCCGGCGCCCGAGCCTAATGCGGCGCAGGCGCCGAGCGTGGCAGACTGAAGGTTGGAGAAGGGCAGTCTAAGAGGAAAGGGGAGAGGGTTTAAGGAAGATGGCAAGAGTGTTTACTGCGAGTGGTGTCCATTCGTAATGGACGAGACTCCCAATGAATAGGAGAATTGGGATCTTGGACGGTAAGCGCATGTTCGACGAGTGCAGCGACGCCAACTTCCTTTCAGAAGCGGCCTAGAACGTTGCGAAGGACGTGATAACGGCAATTTCCGCCGTCTTCGTGCTCGCAGGTCAACGAATGTTGTCAGCTTGGATCCAAGACGGCACTAAGTCAACAGAGCACTGGGAGCACACTGTTCACAAAGTGGATCCTAGGAATAGCGCGATACAGAGACGTTTAGCCAGGCCGACCTTCCACGCAGGGGAGGCCATGTACGTACTGCGATGGGGGTCAGGAAGCGAAGAGAAAACAGAGGAGGAGGATATGCGCAGGGAGGATCCGTGCTCAGTCGAATGCTGCTACGGACAAGAACAACCTGTCAGACTTCGAAAGCATGGGATCAGTTGTGATCGCCGATTGGAAGTCTTTCACCACGAACGGGCGAATAACGACGCTCGATATAAGCAGTAGCCCTTAGCGACGAAGATAGCTGCGGATGGCGGGAAGATGGCGCGATATTACAGACCAGGGGACCTTTTTCAACTGGCGGTTGTGGGAAAGGACTGGCAGGTTGAGATGGAAAGATGGAAATCGATAACAGACCCTGCGTGAGCCGCCTCTGTAATGTCCGACGTTTTAGGAGTTATTCTTCACGGAATGTGGACTGTAACCACTATACTTACCTTCAGGAAAACATCAGGCCGCACTTTTCAAACATTTAAACACCACAAGCTTTCCAAATTCGAATGATTTTGGCTTTCCGTTATTTCAATGGGGGAATGATGGGGTAGTTTACTTCGTCGTCTGACACTTCTAGCGGTGGGAATCTAAACGGAGTTTGGAGACAAGGAAAGGAGAAAACAGAAACGGGTCTGCGCCTCCGTGACCCTGTGACTACATGACGGGTCAAGGCAGGCGAGGAGCAAACGGCATTGGACAGGACAGCTTGCGCTGCGTGTCTATGCATGAGGGCCAGTTTGGCTCTCGAAAAGCTCCATTGCCCTTGTGGCCACATTTGCTGCAAATTTCAATTGCTTGCTTCAATGGAAACGCCAAACATATCGATTGAAAGGCTGACCATTCCTCTCAAGCATTTAACTACCCAATAGTTTCTCCTTTTCTTAATAGAAACATCAACTTCCTGATGACCATATTGATAGGGGTAAATCGTCGGAGAAGAGATACTTAGAACCAATTACCCCAAGAGAGAGGTGTTGCAAGCGTCAAAAGTGCTACCGTGGTGTATTGAACGAAAAAAGGAGTGGTAAGGAGACAGTTGAGAGGGCTACAAGCAAGTATAGAAGGGGCAGGGTCTGCTACTGATGTTCCAACCAGCGTAGGAAAAATTTTCTTTGGTCTGGAGTTGACTCTAAACTTCCTACTACTCGGGACTTGACTTGAAGTTGTCTGCCAACTTACTTTACACTCTTTGTTGTGTGTGACTTGGTTTGGTGAGCGACCCACTACTTGCTGCCCCTCAAGTACTCCTATCATATCATGCAGACAGCCCCTTATATAGAGTTTTTAACCCTCACAACTCGTAGCACCAATTCAGTATCTATGTGCCATATCGGCACCGTACAGTACAGTGCAAAGCATACCTCAAAAATAATTGAAAATAATGTTATAATTACAGTGACAGCTCATCCGGCGCAGCATGCCAGCTCATCCGGCGCAGCATGCCAGCTCATCCAGGCAGTATGAGCTCATCCAGAGGAGCATGCAAGCCAAGCCAGCGCAGAGTGCCAGCGCAGCCAGCGCAGCATGCCAGCCTATCCAGCGCAGCATGCACAAATTTTCATTTACAACACATGTCTTTCGAATATTAAACCAACCCACATTTCCCCTCTTTCTGGTGATACACATACTGGCAGAAGCCAGCTCTCTACAGAATTCAACACACTTCTAGGCGACGCATTTCAACTTTGTGGTTGTCTGGAAGACTATGGGATAGATCGGATATATCTTCCAAGAGTAAAATACCCAAACCTTTCACTATTTCAACCAGTGCATACGAACGACCTCCCAGCGTACCTCGGAACACAGCGGATTTTATCTCTTGTTATTTGAACATATCAAGTTTCCTCATTGAAAGAACACGTGCCTCTAGAATTCCATCTTTTAGGTTAGTATTTCGAGCTGTAATCTACTACATATTTGAGTATTTTCAAATAATTAATGTGATAAAACGTTGCGTTTGAATAACGACCAATGTTTGCGAATATTCATGGAACTGCGAATGGGAGGGAAGGAGAGGTATGTTCCAAAATCTGTCCAATAGCGCGGTACCAGATGACGTGATTAGGAACGATACTGTGAGGGCAATATAGACGTGTGGAAATGTTCGAGGGATTTGATGCAATGGCATGAAGGCGGCGTTTTAGGGAGCGTAGTTCCTCCCACATTACTGTGCCAGCACAACTTTTTCCAGTCAATTGTGGTTGTCTGGAAACCTGCAGGATGGATCAAATTAATCTTCCGAATGTAAAAATACCTAAAACTTCCCCGGATGCAAGCTGCAGCAGTTGTCATATTCGATGCGACCTGTATGATGGCTGGCCTTAAGGTGGCCTCTAGGGGATGGGGGAAATTTTTGGGTGTTTTTACTGTTGGAAGATATATTCGATCTCTTGCGGGGAGCGTAGCTTCTCCCCAATAACTATGTCGGTATACCCTTTTGAGTCGATTGGGGTTTTCTGTAGTCCTTCGGGATATGGTCGAATATATCTTTCAGGAGTGAAACGGTTGCACAGGAACACTCATAAGTACCTCGAATGATAGAAGGTGGAACCTCGATGCGTTATTCTATATCAAGAATGGGGAAGGAACGGTTTCCCAGCGGGCTTTGGATCAAGATGATAGCCATTTCTATCAAACAGTGTCTGGGAATAATGCTCTTATTGCACACGTAATGAGATTTATTGGAGTCGAAATACCTTCCTACTGGACCTATGGATTGGAGTTCGCACGCTGTGCTTCTAACTACCTCCACGAGCAGCTACGTGATTGCTCTTGCGCGTTTGCGCATTGGCATCCGGCGTGGAATCGGCGATGATCTTTGTAACTATGTCTCTGTTACGCCACTTTGTAATAGAGACTTGTCTGCTTTTGTTTTTTTCAGGTCTCTATTACACTGTGTGTAACAGAGATATTTCATCGTCTTGAATGAATTTAGAAGCTTGATTTTCCTTCAATGTTTTTATTTGACGTGGAGCCCCACGTCATCGTTTATTTACTTAGATTTGTCAACTAGGTAGTACATTAAAGTGGAATGTAGACATTGGAAATACAAACAAGAAACTGTAATAAAGGTAACATCGTGGTGATCTCATAATGGCGAACAATACACAGACAGGAAGCAGTAATGATTTGAATAGATTTGACTCCGAAAACCAGTTGATCCACCAGACTTAGTGAACACTCATGTCACACAAGTAGAGAGTGTGAACTGATGTCACAATGAGAACAGTGGAACTGTCGTGGATAAAACGGGAGCCAAATTCTAAGAGGACAGCAAAAAGTCGAGAATCTCCGAAGCGGAGTCTAATTGAGTTATGTTTAGTCATTATGACAGCATATCCACTGATGGACGTATACTAGTGGAGCCATTGTCAGTGCTTGATTGAAGACTGCATTGAAAAGAAGTCAAAGTACTAAAGGACGTTGATGCAATACAAACGTTGGTTTTAACTGGGTTCACTAGAGGAGACTGTGACATCTCAGTGAATGACGTTGAAATTCCCTACCTTGACGTTGATCAGATCATTCCTCGGTATGATGACGACCAGTTCTTTGGTCCAGTGGTAAAAGCCATGGAAGGAGAGTGGCCAGAGGATATGGTTCAGAAGCAGAAACTTGAAAGAATTCTGCCAATGTTCCGAAAAGATGGTTCGAGGCTGTTTTACAATGGAAAGTTGTGCATACCAAGAAGGTCAGTTTCGGATATTTTGCAAATTGCTCACGACTCTAAAGTTGGTGGACATTTTAAATTTGCGAAGACACTGTCCAGATTAGATAACTTCCATTGGAAACATAAGAGCCGGGATGTTCGAAAGTATTGTGAAGGATGTCTCACGTGTCAGCAGTATAAGGACTCTAATCAAAAAAAGTTGACTGATCCAATGTCACTGGAATTGCCTGACCGCAGATTGCCTGACCGCAGATGGGTTCATTAGCTACAGATTTCATTGTGAGGCTACCCTGACGAGGAGCGGTCATGATGCGATCACGACTTGGGTTGATCGACTTACTCGTCGAGTCCATTTTCTTAAATCTAAAACATCAGATACTGCTGAGGACACGGCTCGAGACTTCTTCGCGAACATATTCAAGAACCACGGGTTGCCTGATGATGTGACCTCAGATAGGGACAGCAAGTTCATTTCAAAGTTTTGGAAGACACTAATGAATCTTTGTGGGGTGAAATTAAGAATGTCTACAAGTAGACACCCACAAACAGATGGGCTTCTGAGATTATGAATAGGATGATCGAGAACTATCTCCGTTGCTATTGCTCGTATCATCAGGATGACTGGGATGAACTGCTTCCTTCTGCAGAATTTGCATACAACTCGGCTGTGAGCGATGATCTGGGTATGTCACCATTTGAGCTGGACTTGGGATGGACACCTAAATCGCCATTGGACTTCTTGGCTAGCAGCAGCATACCTCTTCAAAGTTTGGACGACTTTCGTGCCAAGCTCAAGGTTTCTCTGAGGATGCGCAATTTGCCTACAAAGTGGCAAAAGCTCGGCAAGCTGCATATGCTTCAAGGCGATACAAGGTTCCAGATTACAAAGTCGGTTCAAAGCTTTGGATCAATCGCTCGTTGTTTACAGATGTTTATTCTAGGTCCCAGGATTCTAAAAAGCTTGGTGCGCGTAGATATGGGCCATTCGTGGTTAAGGAGCTAATTGGTAAGAATGCTGTTCGACTGGATCTCCCTGATCATTTTAAAATCCATCCAGTCATTCATATCATTCACACCACACCACATTTGGAGCAGCCCAATGACATTGCTTTACCTATTCCTCTGCACCTGCACCGCTTGAGCTGCCTGATGGACCAGAACAGGAAGTTGAGGTTATCTTGGATCACAAAAAGGTTGGACGCGGTTTCAAGTTCTTGGTTCTGATGCGTGGTGGCCACGTCATGAGGCGGAGTGGCAACCAACAAAGGACTTCGTTGATGTTACGGAAGATGGATCTGCTGTAGTAACGGAAGCTTTCCAAGAGTATATTCGGAAACATAATATACTCCCGCAGTATCATTGACGAGGACGTCAATAGTCCGGGGAGGGAATAGTGTAACAATGTCTCTGTTACACCACTGTGTAATAGAGACTTGTTCGCTGTCGCTATTCCAGTTCTCTATTACACAGTGGTGTAACAGGGAAACTGTATCGTCTTGAATGATTTTAGAAATTTGATTTTCCCTCAATGTTTTATTTGACGTGGAGCCCCACGTCATCGTTTTTATTTACGTAGTTATATTCTAGATAGTACAATTCTATAGTTACACCTCTACTTTCTAGTAAGTTCTACTGAGCTAACAGAGTATAGAATTTCTAGAGTAGAGTTACCGTACTGTCTATAAAAGGGGGGCTCATCTGGATTCTTGTGGGAATCCAGGTACACTCCATACACCCTTTGCCCCAACTTTCTGAAACCCATTACCATCGCCTCTACAGTTTCTTTAGCAGCGCCCCGGCTGCGTTCCTCTCTGTTTCACCATAGTACTATGGCTAACAGTATAAAGGCTTCAACTTGAATTTCGTGAACATCGCTAAAGAAATCGCAACTGCTGGCTTAATTTCCCCGACCCCCTACCCACAATAGGATTCGGGTCATTTTGCACAGGTATGAGATCATGATTTATAGAGATTCCGCGTACCAAGCTCCTTTTCCCATGGAATACTTGGGGCCCGGGGAAAAATAAATATTGAAGTTTTCGGGAACTTCGTTCCTTTCATAGTCTTCTTCATGAAGATCTCTGATTTTTTAATCTCCAAAGTAGCAAAGCTCGGACACGGGCACTTCAAGTCACGCATTTGTAAAATTGAGACTCAAAAGCTGCCTTTCAAAGTTCTATACTATACAGTGGTGTAATAGAGAACTTCGTCTTTTGTTTATCTATTGTTTATGTAATAGGGTAATTTTTACGTGCTTTAATGTTTAAAACATGTGGTCGGTTGGGCCCCGGAATATCTTAGAGGATTTCTGGTAATGTAATGTCCTATTCGCCAGCAAAGTTACCTGATATCTTGTATGAAGCAAAATACTTTGAGCATACCACGAGATATGCCCGCCTTTGCTCATCCCTCTCCCTATCAACTTCTAATCCCTCCAGATCGGCAACGACATCACCGATGTCGTCGTCGCCTTCTGAAGATTTGAATCAGACCAGTCCGTCCAGCGAGCAAGCACCCACAAATGCTCCGTGCCGAGGATCCCATTACAGGCAGGTTAGTACCCTTCTCCGTAGCCGTAATAATCCCACTCTCGCGCCATGACGTCTGCCCATAGACGCCTTTGGTGTTGTTTGGTAATCGGCTGCTTCCACCAAGGTGGAAGAGTAGAGCTTCCCGCCACTAGTAGCGGGCGCGGGGTATTCGGCACCACAGGGTAGTTCACTATGGGGGGGGGGATTGGGTTGGTTTACTGTGAGTAATGGAAAGGTTCACTATGGGCCTGTTTCTTTGGGGGACAGACGGAGCCGAGTGAAAATCCGACCTCAAGCCATCAAATATTTGAGCAAGTGTCCCTCACGGAGCGGTTCAAACCACGCTTTGCTGTCTTGGACGCTTTCACACGAGGTAGCAGACGCATATGATTGCCGCAACCACGTGGCTGATCCAGTAGTCACGCCACACAGTTACACTGTGCAGGCGGGTGAACCGTTGGAGTTCAGACACGAGGTGTCTGACCTGTGCATGGAACCGTTGAAGTCATGTTTCGGTTCAGGGAGCAGTGAAAGGACGTTACTTTCTAGAGCGAATTGGACCAGTCGCAAATAGAGGAAAGATTCTCCGGTCGGCTTAAGCTTTCGCGGGACATGCAACCAATTTGCCTGCACCCCGCAAAAGGTGTGGCGGGATCCTCCATATAATATGTTGGAAAGAACATTTCAGGTAACTGAAGAGATAGGAAAGGTAAAGGTGATAGGGGAGACCAAGGTTGAGAGTGGTACCTTTGTAGTTGAACTTTTATCATATGGCAATCAAGTTAAAATACTCATCGGAACCTAGAGTCATTGTTGCTCAGTAGACGGATGCGCACTATCTTCAATAATTTTTTTTTCGCTGAATATTTTATATGTCTACTGCTTTTATTTGACGTGTAACTCGTACGAGTCCTAAATCGTCGCTTCTTTACTTTCTGTGTAGATATTACTATTGCCAGATTCCGTATCAAGGCTTCAGTTAGTTAGGATCTACGTATGCTAAACTTGAGCTACAGTACTGACCATTAAACGAGTGAGTCGACTGGAATTTTAGGACCTAGTCACACTTTGATGACTCCTAGCTCCTATTTTTCTGAGACTTATTTCCGTAGGTACTATCCTTCTAACAGCATACCCCTGTTCCAGTTTTAAAGAAGCCAACAGTTGAAAAAAGAGAGACGTTTTGAGTATATTTACTGTTGGAAGATATATTCGATTTATCCTAAAGTTTTCCAGACAACCACAAGCGACTCAAAAAGGTATGTCGACACAGTAATGGGGAGAACTACGCTCCCTAAAAGGCCACCTTCAGGCCAGCCATCAAGCAGGCCGCATTGGATATGTCGGCTTCTGCAGCGTGCCTTGGTATCAAAACCCCACAAAACTACCCGTAGATCTCCATTGACCTCACGCCCACGTTCCTTGCCATTTCATGCAGCACGGGTGCCAACCCCAAAGTGTGAGATTGGCACAAGCACGAGCCTACCTCTGGTGCAGGTCGCGATAAAAGATTGATATCTTCTCTTCTTTGCATTTCGCGCCGCATTCAGAGAGGACATCGGGTTGAAGGCCCTCACTCTCCTGTTGGAGGGAGCGAGGGGATTCAGTGCTAGCGAGACCCACTGGTGTAACCCATTGGTGTGACCCTGTACATGAGTTTAGTGTGTACGGGCCGAACTGGAGATTGAAAGAAGTAGCATAGACGACGTGCGCAAAGTGGGTAACGTGGGAGCCTCAGTGGATAACACATCGGAGAGATTTCTGGAGTGCTGCCAAACCTCGCCTCCCCTTCGCCAATTCGCTTTTGGTGTTCACGTTAACCTCTTCTTCACCGACCTTGTCCCCTTTGAACCCACATCTCTTGCTGACATCCCTGTCAACCTGCAAATCTATCTCAATGGGTGCAGGAAGAGACTGCGGCAAAGTTGCACTGGAGGACGACCTCTGGAAGGATGTTCCCAATTACACGGCTCACTGTCCCGAAGCCATCCATCGTCGGATACGCGGTCTCGCTTTTCGCCACTCTGCGGCCAACGCTTTCCTACAAGCACATCCGACCAATGCGACCAAAGTCTCTGATGCTCATTGGAGCATCATCCTCCGTCGTCACCTCGGTCTTCCAGTACACACGGACTCGATCCCGCCAAAGTGTAACCATTCCTAGCAGGGGCTTGGTCCGCAGTACACAGACCTGCTCCCCATAGTCTCAGCAAGTAGCCGCATTACATTTCTGAAGTAAAGCACCCCAAATTTCCACTCCTTGATCTGTATGAAGACCATGCGCCTGACTTCTGAGCCTCTATGTTTGGCCGCCTACACCGGCATAACTCAATCCGTAACTCCCTCGCGTAACATGTCTTCCTCGCTGCGGGTTTGGATTACAAGTTCGAGGTTGATAGTTCCTGGAAACGATGTTCGGCCCGCTGACCTTCTTGTAGAACCCGGGGCCCCTTCCATCGGCCCCAAGGAAAGGGCGATTGCCTGTGACATTACTATTGTTTCGCCTATTAAATCAGCCTCCTACACGAAAGCCACGCAAGCCTCCGTAGCCGCCACCGCTCAAGCTACCGCCACGAGGTCCAGGACCTTGGTGGTAAGCTCTCCAGACGCCTTACACCGCCATCTGATAACCCGTCTCGCCGCCCAATTATCCGCTTCTAACCACTCGCTCTCGACTCCCTTGGAGCGGCATCCCGCCAATGGACGCCACTATTTGCATGCGAATCTTTCAGCCCCTCAGCTATGTTCTGTGGTCCTCGGTAGCTATGGCATCCAGTTAGTTCTTTACTGAATAGTAGGTCAGTGAGTGTGACACGTAATGATAATGATAATATTGTACGGTAATATTGTTCGGCAACTACACAGCGGGATGTTTCACTTTGACTTGACTGTGGTTGTCTGGAAAACCATGGGATAGATCGGATATATCTACCAAGAGCAAAACACCCAAACCTTTCCCCCTTTGAATGAATTTAATAAGTGAGCCTCCTGGGACGACAACAGAAGTTTAGCTGTAAATGTGATTATGTTTGTGTTCATTGAATCTGGCACATATTTGAGAATGGGACGATCTTCCGTGAGGTAGAATAGTAGGTTGGGAATGTTCGATCTCATCTCGTAATGACGAGTGTCGCTTAATGTAGTCACTGACTGTCGAAACCCTAACCATCTATGCGAATTGTCGCATGTAGAAATGTCGCCACGTTCTGCTCTACCAAGGAGTCCCATCTTCTACAAAACACATTTTGCTCATTTTGCTATCTCTATGGTGAATGGTTCATAACATGATCACGTTCACAAAAGACTTTTGGGCTGTTTATGTTGAGTGGTGAATGACATGATTACACTGTTCAAAGCGAATTAACCAAACCAGCATTGAGAGTGAATGTCTGGTGGAGCTTCAAAGTCCACTAGACCTATTAACTACACGCCCCGGCCTCCCTGACTTGTTCCATCCGGACATGGTCTACATCTCAGATCCTCCCTCCCACTGAACGTCCCCATCGGGCACGGTCGGCACACACCGTTCTTAACACCCATACCAACAGCATTTGCTCCTCGACAGCTACATTTGCTCCCATCTTCGCTATCCTGCACAAACCCCTGACGACACTTTGTGCAGCGTGTTCTCCCTTGACCGGCACTCCGTTCATCCCTTGCACACGGAACGCAGAGGCCGTTGCAACCGGAAGCCGGGGTTGCAGTGACGGACCCGCGTGCCATAATTTGTCCTCCGCGTGACCCGCCGCCAGTGCCCGCGCTGCTCTCTGTGAAATCGGCACCTGTTGCACGTAGAAACTGAATCAGCCCTGAGACACGTGTGTAAATGCTGGAAATAGAATTGTGTCGCAGAGGACTGCTGCCGTGGTGACTCCAATGATGATAGGCTCGTCGTTTGGATATGCTAGGAGTGGCCCGCCGCTGTCTCCAAAGCTGCGGTAGTAGACACAGAAGATTCAGGGACATAGATCCGGTTAGTCACAAAATTTCTTCCGCATGTCTCAGTACCCAAACATACAGCAGCAACAAAGAAAGGGTATCAAAAGGCAACACACTTACCATGGCCCACAACGTTCCCTCGCCGACCGCGCGCAAATCTGCAGCGGCCGTCGAATGTCTATTGGAATAGCCAAGCGCTGGTTTGCTTCGTGCAAGCGTTTCGACTCACGATACGCAGGTCTACCTGCCGAGCACCGCGAGATTAGTGTCCCCCTCCGTGCCATTCACTGCCCCATACCCAATGGACCGGACCGGCTCGCCGCCCACCCCAACCTTCCATCACTATTAACCTTCAATGGCCTCATCCTCTCCGGCGCAAGGTCCTCCAACTCGATCAGCGCCAAATCATACAACTCTGACCTATTCTCCTCATCATATAACGGATGGTTAACGACCTGTCTCACTCTCCCCTCAAAATCAGTCCCATTGAGATCCAATCGTCGCCTTCCAAACGCACCGCACTGCTCCCACAATCCTGCAATGCGCCGCGGACAAGACCCACCTTCTCGACACCAAAGTGCCAGTACACGCTCCCTCCCGGGGTCCTCAACACCACCAAGGACAGCTGCAACGCCGGGTTGACCACCTCGCCGCCCGTAATCCTCACCTCCCCCTCAGCCCCCACTCCCTGCCCGCGCAACCGCACCCCCTTCCGCACACGCCACTCCCAAGCACAGCGCGTACAGTATCAGCCGGTAAATCACGTGTATAATGACCGGACAAACATCCCTAGAATTAACCTGTTCCACAAACGCATACACATCCCTGGCCCTTGTCGACACGCACTGCCCCCCAGATCTGGGAACAGTTGATTCGTGCACAAATCTCACCAAGCTCTGGACAATCGGCAACTGCCTACACGAATTGCTCATCCGTGGACGCGGCGGGATACACAAACAAGGCGTGCCCGGCACACACGACACAGCACGGTCGTCAAAATCCCTACACAAACGCGAGCCGAGACAATCTGCATCTGCGCGGCACGGCTCAAAGGTCAGGCCCCTTACATTTCCTATCTCAACGCGGGTCAAGGCTAACCACCTGTCAGCGGCTGGGGGCGGTGCGCAGAAGGGGAGTTGGAGGATGGGTGCTTGGACGCAGACGAGGGGGAGGGACAATCGGTGTGGCGCAAGCAGAATTGAATGTCATTGCCGATGCAGGCGCAGTTTCTTTCGGCGTTGCACGGAAGGAAAGTGGCGAGGTTGAGACAAGTGGAGGAGGGGGAGCATTGACGTGGATCGGAGGGGTCGGTGCAGTCGGAGAAGATGGGGGCGGGGGCGGGGGGGGATTGCGGGGGGAGGGGGGCGGGGAGGATGGAGAGACGGGAAAGAGCGGAGGGATGGGCGCAGAAGAGACGGAATTGAATGTCCTGGACGCAGACTTCGGGGGTGGGCAATCGGTGGAGAGAGTGCAGGGGGTTAGGGTTGGGGGTTGGCAGAAGCAGAGGGGTCGTTTGGGAGGCAGGGTGTTTGGAAAAAGGATTGACAGGTGCGGGGGGAAGGCAGGTGCTGTTTTGGGTGCAGAGGTCGAAGGTGCGTTGGGCTGTCTTGAAGGGAGGGTAGGAGGAGGAGGAGGAAGAGGAGGGAGAGGGAGAGGAAGGGCATTTTTGGTGTTGCGGGGAGGGATGGGGGATGTGCGGGTGGGGAATTGGGATGAGGGTGGGCGGTTTTTATGCGGATTATGGGAAAACGAGGTATGCAGTGGCGATGGCACGCGACATTGCGGTAAATCGTACCAACCTCGCCCCCGCCAACTCCACTCCATCTACCGTACCTGTCCCAACACAAAAAGGTTCCCCCCCCGCTGCCGCGCACCGTCTACTAAAATCATGCACTACGGTACTTGCAATGTAGACAAACCGACAGACGGGATACGAGAAACCCCCGCACCGTACCTCACGTCAACCGCAAACGCACGCCAAAATTGGCCTGAAAAGTGTCATACCCCTTCCTATAACTACAAAAAACCCTGCTGCCGCCCGCCATGACACACCTTCAACCCGCGGACCTGGAGTAAACTTGTGTCATCGTACCATACTGGCCGTGTGCAAAGCACTGTCCTTCTCCCATTGCACTGCACTGTATTTCTCCACAGATAACCTTACCGTCGTTGCCAAAGTCCCCATTATTACACAGCCGGCGATTCGGTTGCCGCTCGTCTTGCCAGCGTGACCGACAGCCTTACCGTTTACTGTACGGAATGTGAATACTGTACAGTTGCATTGGAGGGTTACAGTATGAGGCTCTTTCGCATTGAAAGATGCAGCAAAACCTCATCGAGTATCATTACAGCACGTACAGTACTGTATTTCCTATCAATAAGGACTGCTGCACCGATGGTCGGTATTCCCGTACATTACCAACCCAGCCCCCAGCCCCATCCCGCATACTGTACCACGTCCCATTGCAAGCTCGCACTGCAATTTACACTGCCCTGCACGTGCAAACTTTCACCACTATTCTCCTGAATTGCCATTCGTGCAGCCCACTGCCAACACGTACCACGTATTGAAAACAAGTAGAAACCAAGCATGCATCCAATCTTTTTTGTTGACCCTTTGCAACTTTACACCTATATCCTCGACTTGGGATCGAGACAAACTTCTTTATATCCTCTTTGAATGCACGGATGAAAACGACAAGTTGAAGGACGCGCGTCCCGACCAGGCAACAAGGCGATCGTCGAGCGATTTTGAGAGGAAGTTGCGCCGCGCCTGGACCGGCAGTAACTCGGCACCACCCGATATAGACGAGCAGATGTTTTATCGATGGCATTATGTCCCCGCCCAATTTATAGCAAGGTGCGCGACGCTGTTGTCGCGTACGACTGTTACTTTATGCAGAGCAAGAATGCACATGGGCCATCATATCGTCGAATATCGAGAGGTGAACGCGGCTCATTGCGTGTTGGAGCACCGTCTGCCACCGCATGCAATGGACTGCCTCGCGATATCCAAGAAAATGGCACGCGTGGCAGTGATGGGGTTCTGAAAAGCCGTCGTGAAATGTTGAAAATGATGTACCCCTGCCCTCCTACGTCTGCGGCAGAGAATAATTTACTAGAAGATTCCGCCGACGGGGCACATTGGGCCTACTTGGCAGCATCCACTGCTGCAAATGGGCCTGGCGGAATTGCCTATATAGAATGGCACGGCTAGAATGGAAACCAAAGAAACCGACAGTCACACTAAAGGCGATTTGTGACCGGTCTCTGCGCATCTGCCACGCGTTTTTCGGGATGTTAGGGTCGCTGAACGACATAAATATCGTTTAGGCATCGCCAATCATGATGACGATTGTTGTAGGAACGTTTCTTCCACTGAGCCACTACAGTATTGCGGGCATGAGATGTAACGAGCCATATTGGTTTAGCGATGCGATTACCCAACGGCGCCCCTCTTAGCCATGTACATCTCAGAACCCGTGATTATGAAAGACAAGCTCTTTGCCTCCATCCAAGAGGCCGCGCAGAAGGATGTTGAAAGGGATGTTGGGGTGCTTCAAGCAGAATGGAACATCCTGACGCGCTCATCAAAGTTTATGTCCGTCAACACGATGGCGGACATCATGCCCTGCGCGACCATCCTGCACAACATGTATGGAAAGGAACAGGAGGACTTCGGTACATATTGTAGACTAGTAGACGACCATGGAGGCGACCTTATTGTCGTCGACAGCGTCTCGCCGATGTTGTGTGGGCTTCTGCGACTACATGGAATATTGGAATTTAATGCTGCAAAAGGGTCTCTCGCGGCGCTCTGCAAGGCGCATGCGTACATGGAGGACGCGTCGGAGAACCGGGACCGATTCCTTCAAGATGGTCTTACCCGCCTCTGCACCGACGTCAACGGACTCGTCATTGGATCGCTTGGCTTCTTACTTTTGTAGCTCTCCCGTATCCTGCTGCGAACTTAAATATGTGGATAGAAACGCAAGTGATCCCCACATACTACGCTGTGATGCAGATTCCGCGCGCTTTTTTGGCTGGAAGGCTTTGAGGGGATCAGTTGCCTCCATCGTAAGCTGGGTTATTTACTCTATTTGTTTACAGATACAGATATTATGTGTATATTTTGATAAGCTCTTCAATCCCCATTTATTTATTCCCCTTTTCAGCCATCGCTCCTTTTCCCTTTTTTAGGTTTTGGGCCGCTATCTTCTATTCTGCAAATAATTTGCAGTGGTTACCTAGGAGGCAAACCGATGATTGTCGCAAAGATATATTTCTCGATATTACTCCCAACTTTTGCCTCTCGACATAAAATTATTTTGCCTCCTGTTGGTGCATTCTGTTCCGGCCGCGTCAAATAATAAAAGCTCATTATTTGTCGATTTGACACAGAAAAGTTTCTATATTCTGAGCTACCCTTCAATATCTCCCAAGTCATAACTCTTATACTAGATATATTGTATGTTTTCAACCAACACATAGACAAGCCATGATGAACTAGTGACTCTCCACTCCCTCGGTCTTTTGAATTGTTAACGACTTCAAAGAGAAGAACATGCTTCATTGAAGTATTGCTTTAAATTGCTCACAAGAACCATCGTTACGAATTTCGTCTCAAGTAGTGAACAGATCAGTGTTGTAGTTATACATAATAATAGAATTGCAGAAGCCTTGCCAAGAAGATGATAATAAAATGTTAAATGCGTAAAGCTTATTCAGTAAAAATTTATTCAGTAAACTTGTCAAGCGGAGTAAGATCTCGCCCTTAATTTTATACGTATTCCGCTGTAGCAGGGAACCCGAAGCCAGAGAGATATGTCAAGAAAAATCAGTCTTCCTTGACGAAATAGGCATAATTTCGGACAGAAGGGAAGGTTGAATTTATCCATCAAAAGGAAAATCCCTTAATTTCAGAATATTTCCAAGATGCGCTATAAACTCAGCTCCAAGTTTACCGCTTGAACTTTTCAATGCTGCAATTCCTATATATTAGAGAAAAAGTCGAAAAGTGATAGAGAAATCAATTTATTTGTTTCTAAAAGAAACATATGTGACTTTGGAAACGACTTCTCACTCATGATTGAATTCCATCGTCCCTGACTTGATCTTCAACTTGTCAAACTGCACCAGTTCGTATCTAGTCCTGATACAGGAGACAACGGAAAGCCGGTACCAGGAGCGCCTTGAATCCCATCTTGTTATTAACATGAAACTTTGATACCCACATTTAGAGGCCAACGACATCAAGAGACATACATATTTGCAGAATCTTTTAATTGCTCTTTTATGACGAAATAGCCTTCCGTTTCTCAGCATCATTCTTATGTTCCTGTAGCTTAGAGTATTGTAGCTGTGTTAACATGGCCTACGATTTATTTTGATTTCAAGGCACTTGATCCATATTTTTGACCATTAATGCCTGTATTTCCCGAATAAGACGCCAGTAATTCGTGAAAATGATTTTCTAGACTGGTTGAGATTAAAAATAAATCAGGCACCAAGAAAATTATACCCATTCATGGATGTATAGTCCTAAGGGGTGTTCCAGTATATGATATGGTGTCTTAACATCAAATCTTTTGCCTTTACTAACACAAAAGTGGCTATGCATCAAAATTTTCTCAGACGTAAACGAATCAATCCATCCATCCGAAGGCCCACCCTCAATAAATTTTTGACCCTATTGCTACGATCTCCTTGTAGCATGAAAAAAGCTATTTTTTAGGATACAATCCGCTTTTCTATAGGATAAAAATCCTGTGAATCGGCATATTATTTTAATATATTCATGAGTTTCTCGCTGATTGAGCTTCATTTCATTCAGTTTTAGCGACCCAAAGGGAAGCAGAAGTGGTAAAAGACACATTTTTGACTTTTTGGCTTATCATTTAGCCGGTAAAAACGGCATAGAACAGTGACGATGAAGCGTCATTTTTCTTGCTATGTTGTGAATTCAGCTATTCTTCAAAAAAGGGTCTCCTGATTGTTCCAGTGCTTAGGGTCTCGATACATTATATATTGAGACCTTGGCTTGCTTCAGACGTCTCTGGCCAATCACAGTGCCTGATCTTCTTATTTATTTGTATTAAATTTTTACCATATAAATATCATAAGAGGGAAAATTTTGGTATTCAAACCGAAATTTAAGATCAATCAACTACTCGCTCATGATAGAATGTTCGCAGTGATTTCGTAGGTATTGGTGCTTGCTCTTAATAGAAAATATAGCTTGAAAGTACTGGAAAATGCATGTAGAATTGATGTATAATTATTTGTTTACTAAGTGAGCGGCTCTCCTTTGAAATTATCTGCGTCACAACTTATTCTAACAAAATTGCTTTGGAAGGGACGGAAAACAAAAAAAATTGATGTTGATATTGTTTTACACATAAGGATCAGCAATGCAGTAGTATATTTTATTGAATAATCAGTACGAAGAAATTATAAATTGTTCTTTCTAAAAGCCTGTTGCATTAATTTGAGCTTCTAAAACTCCGGGGATCAATATACGAGAACCAAATTTTAATGCACCTCACCATAGTTGCCTTCCTATGGATAAAATCGTAAAAATATGCGGCAGATCTGTATAGGCAATTGACACGACTGCATCAGCGTTGTGCTTTCAAACTATCTTTATCGCAGGGGGTGGAGTTTGGGCAGTTTAATCTTTAGTAAGTACGGACATTTACTGACGTGAAGCCATTTGTTCCCTGAGGTTATAAGCGTAGCGATGTAATATTACACAAAAGGAAATCAGCAGGGAGCACATACAACCCTAAAGACGGGCTAAAACTATCCATCAGGCATGCATCATAGGAAATTTATTTCTCGTATCTTTCAGTAAAGAACTTTACTAGTATTTAAAGCGAAATGAAACAAAAAAAGGTTCAAGTTAAGGTTCGCAAAATGGGCGTAGTTATCAAGAATCCACTTAAGATCTAATAATTTCAATTTTATCCATTAGTTGCCATTTGACCTTTAATATCAACCTTACCATCCTCTCCAAAAGAAATACTTAAATCGCCCACAATAATATTCGAAGGTAGAAGCATAAAACCAAGAAAATACTGAGAAAAAAGTACAGAATATATCTATTCCGAATTGAGCGTGAAAGTTATTTATATTGAATCGCTATATAAATTACCCTCCTCAACATCTCATGGCACTAAATAATACCTATCTCCACTTTCGTCAACTATACTCGTCAACTAAATCGGAAATATTCAAAATAGAGTTCTCTGTTATGGATGAAGGAAATAGGGGAACTACAATTGCATTAGAGTTCATAAATTGTTAAAAACATATTCCCAAGACGAATACAGAAAAATTAAGAAATGAACTGTCACTTACCAATAACAAGTTACTTCTTCATCTTTCCGCATTCCTTTCAATCAGTTGCAGTTCTCATAGACCCGAAGATCTGGATAAATATTTTAAACTGTATAGGACGTTGATTTTCACTGATATTTTATTCCCCAGCGTTTGATAAAGTCATTTAACACTCTGAAAGACTATATTTATCGTATTGACTTTCTGAGATTCTTGGAGTTCGACTTGTGGTAGCCTGGAGTCCTTTTCTGGTACCCAATTTTTTGCGGGACCTTCTTATATTCTCTTTTATAATAACGCACACTACGTCAGAGGTTCACGAATGTTTTGGAGATGATACTATTTTTACGATTTTGTTATTACAGTGAGAAACTCAGATGATTTCCTCTAATCATTAATAAATTAAAAGGACTAAAAAGATAAATTTATTACTAACTTGTAACCCACATACATGCTGCAACTAAAAAGATACAGAAAAAATATTAAATACGAAAGATAAAGGTTTTAATTACCTTTGAGATTTGAAAAAAAGTACTTGAAAACGTAGAAACGCATATTGGAACTAGGCTTTTCTCATGAAGCCCATCATCCCACCATGTTCTCGCATAACTAAAGACAGGAAAATTAAAGCAAATGTTTTATCTTTGAGTAGTTTTCCAATCGATATATCTCGAGATAATTAGTTCCTATAAAATTACTTATATCTTTGTCGAAAATATTCATTCAGCGATCTTTGAATTATTTGAAATGAGTTTCGTATAAATCTATTTCTGCATTAATCTGAACAAAATTTTAGAACCTGCTTGCTAAGAACTAATCCAAAGATTGATCAAAATTTGAAAAACGTAATTTATCAATCGCTATGTTTTCAAAATATGACTTTTTCTTCTAATATTTTACTATGCTTCCAAAAATTATTCTTGCTTCAAAAAGTTCAATCAGATAAAATATCTACATAAAGAATCTCAAGAATAGGTCTGTATTCTTTTTCATTGATTCTTTACTAGCTCTATCTTCGTCATGCATTTCATTCTAGTGAATTTTAAACGTTTGGGCAGTCAATTCTGTCGTTAACTTCACAATCCGATTTTAGGAGTTTTTTAGTATTTGGAGCTACAAAAAAGATCTTCTGTATTGAATGGAATCTAATGAAAACTTGGATACAAAAACCTGGCGGACCTAATCATTTAGCTTCCTTCCTACAGGGTTTGAAAGGTTATTCCACTGTGTAGATCAATTATATACTCTATATCGTATGATCGAACGCACAATTAAGAATATTTATTACTTTTGTCATTCTTTTGTGTGAACTGGACGTAATATGCTCCATTCTGCCTCTATAATTTTTATTTTTAGACATTTCCTAACCTTATCTGATTAATCTTATGAAGATTTACCTTCAAACACATTTTAATGGCTGTTACATGAGCGTTGATTGCACTTAAATACTTCTTTAAGAGTTGGTCCCTTATTTTCGAAGTATTTGTTAAAAAAGTTTCGTTATCTTGGCTCATGAGTTTGAAATAGGTTTATGTATTTTTGAGAGACCTATGTTGTGATTAATGGTTCATACTGTACTGCCCCCAGACTTTCAAGATCAGCTTATATTAAGTGATAGTTTGAAGCTTGTATTCGATACAATTGAAAGGGTAAATGAAGACCGAGACTCGGCAAACTTGTGCGGCAGTCTTCTAGGAATGTCACGCTGCGAGGGCTGATTTCAATAGTTCTGGCAAGGCATGATATTTTTAATCGGAGCTGGAAACAGCTCATTTTCTACCTGGTCGGTTGCTAATGGCATTAACTTCCAAGCATAACAATGTTTCCAGATCTCAAACAAGAAACGTTTTTGGCCACATTAATAACATTTTAATGTAAATATTCCAGTACATAATTGATTACTTGTGTTGAAAGACCACCATGTTTATGTTTTAGAAAACGTTTAGAGGAATTTTTACCGGTTTCAAGTCAGGAGAAATTATCATATTCAGAGGTTTGCTGGAGAGATAGTTTACTTTCCTCAGAACAGACATTTATGCTACGCTGGCGGAGAAACAATTGTTTATACTCAATTTTACGAATTCTACTTCAGTATTGACTCAAAACTCCTGCTTCTCTTGAATATAAATCTGGTTTGAATTTTTTGCCTCAGCTTAACAAGACAAGTCCTACCGAAAAATTCTTAAATCCTTCTCTCTTTCGATATTAAATTGAAATATTTTTCAGTTAGGTATAATTTAGTATGCTTCTGCACATTATCCAACATCAAAGCACGCGATCTAACAAATAAACAGTACATAATTGACGGGAACTGAACGCAGGCATATTGAAGCAAACACTGTAATAAAACAATAAATTACTCTCGATATGAATGGAAGAGTTTATTTGGATATAATGTGGACCATTTGTGTTTCTTTCTTGAAACTAAAACTTTACAATTCTGTGACCGAGCGATTAAGTGCAGAATTTTCCGTTGCTCGTGTCATATTCTCAAAATACCTCACATAATATCTCTTACGGATAACAAAAATCAAGATAACAAAATTTTTTACAAGAATATTTAATATAAATTCCTAAGTAAACGTATACTTAAACAGAATTTCTCTGTTGATTGATATATTTCTTTCAAATAATGACGCAGAAATCTTTTTCTGACTTCTTATTAAATGCACTTTTTATTTGAGAGTTCCCTTCTTAAAAATTATGTATTAATCTGTTTTAGCAAAATCAGAAAAGCTCTCAATTCGACGAGAAATTGACATCCAAACTTTTTGACGGTTTTTTTAATTCTGAAATGAATGAAATGAATATCATTCCATCTTTTCAGTTTATTACTTTATTCCAATTTGGAAATCATATGTCACAAGTTAAAACCTCTATAAGTGAAAACAGGGTATTAATACTCCATTGAAGTACTGAATGAGTATTTTTCTAACGTCTTGGTGAAGTATCGAGCGAGCAGACAAAATAATGATAGTTGCAATAAAGAGAGCGATTCGAACGTCTTTTGGTTATTGTATTTATATCGTCCTGTTACATTCCTTTTTCTGCTCCTTAAATATTCAATATTAGCTGCGAATAATTTAGAGTGTCAAAGATTTGCAATGGTTTGTTTCCAACACTTACCACACATTTACTTCTGCGAAGAAATTACCAAGGGACGGCTCTAACCAATTATCGAAGCATTTCTACTAACAGAAAATTTATAGCTGTGTTACAATTCGAACAGGGAAAAGTGACGACAAGAAGAATAGAGGACTAAATATTATATAAACTAATCCAGACATTGAAGATTGAGTCTCCTTTAATGTTTAGTTTCCATTACTCTATGCACATTTGCAGTAAGTAATATATGATAATTTGCAGTGTAAAATAGCACGAAATATGTTGGGAGTATTTTATGAGATTTTATGAACCCGTGGAAGCTATGTAATGCTAATTTCCACTGCAAAGAACACAAATACTTTCTACTAGCTGTTATTTGACAAAATAAATCCTCTTTTAACAATAAATACCATAGATTACTGAAGCTTTAGTATTTTTTAAAATCAAGGTTAGACAACCCCATGCTCCTATCATAACCATTTGGCATTTCATTAAAAAATTCAAAAGAAAATCCTCGAACTCCGAACTCGGCGTAGTTACTACGCGTCTGTGTCAATATTCTCGGCCCCCGCCCCGTTTGAAACGTCTTCGAGTGAGGGCGCGGCAACTTCCACCAGTATAGCCCATTTGTCATGCGAATAGACATGCTGCGACTGCTGCGTTGTCACCGCACAGATATTTTCAATGACCCTGGTGACAATACCGCCACCTCCAGCCCCCGAAGCACATTGGAGCAACCAGGAATGTCGAGCAAAGATGGCGTTGATTTTGAGCGCCGCTTTACAGCTGCGTTTCAAGGTTTTCATACGGGTCACCCGTCATTGTTGCAACTCGTCTCCTTCCCATCTTTCTGCAAGGTTCTTAATGGCAGGCGAAGGAGAAGTCTTTCAAGCTGTAGGATCTCTGTTCAGCAGGATGTTTTCAGTGGAATATTTCAGACTCTTCTTTCCATTGTTTCAATTTTACTACCTGTTCAATCCAGTATCAAAGACTGACAAGCCTGAAGTGAGCCCTTAATGTCTAACGAAAAACTCTTGCATTTCATCAATTGGTGCCACGTAGACCATTTGCTTCTACGGAAGACTAATCTATTATATTTAGCCCCGAAGGCGTCTATGGAGAGGCGTCAACTGGTAGGCCAGGTGAAATTATTAAGATTATGGGGACAGTCATGGATTTTTGTTCATAGTCTACTCTTCACGTTGGAAGTGATGTAGATCATGCACCGGATTTGCAACCCTTGTGGTCGATATTCTTTATTTTGGACCAATTCACGTCTTTCCAATGAACATTTTTGATCAGTGAAATTGAGTAAACATTTTATTTAACGCCAAGCTTCCTAGAGAAAAGCTATAGAAGTAGGGCTCATGAAAATATTCCGTTGGAATAAATTTACGTGGACCTTTCATTTTCTATGTAAGTACCGTAAGGTATTCATTTACATATTTACTTTTATATCTAGTCAAATAAGCCTTTTTGATTATCCGCTTGTGAGTTGAGACATCATCTGAAATAGATGCCATCTTAAATTAAAATTTTAGACATCAAAGTGTCTATCATAAATCGGTCATACAGAAACACGACATGTAGCAATACTTTTCGCTGGAGAAGGAATTATAGTCATGCCTAACATTTATTTTCATTTTTGGAAGAGCGAAGATAATCGAGTGAATATGATACCTTTCCTCTGCACCGTCATAATCTATATTTTGGAAACTCGAGCTTTCATAATGATTCTCCATGTAATTATTTTGGAAACTCGAGCTTCTATAATGATTCTGCATGAAATTATTTTGGAAACTCGAGCTTCCATAATGATTCTGCATGAAAATATTTTGGAATTCTTCTTCAAATATAAAGTTTTCAAGATATATACTCCTTTTCATCTCTTCGTTTTCCTTTCTATTTATATCAACATGATTCCTAGAATATTTTTTTGGTACTTTGTACCACAGTACGGACTGATCTATTCACTCAATTTGTTTTTTTATCAAGTCTTTTTCTAAACGTATTTCCAGAGGGTAAAATGTAAAACATGAACAAAAGGGTCATTGTTTAGTCAAAACTGATCCTGATCCACACAGAAGCACTGCAAAACTCAAAACTAATAGTCAATAAAATGTAATGCTTTCGAAAATCTTGAACAATGTTTTTTTGCACAACCATGCGCTATAATTATTGAAATAATTATTTAATGATTTCAAACCGGCTTATTTCGATGAAATATAGGAAAAAGATAATTTTTTCTCTTAATGGCGGGATAAAAATACAGTGGTCTCTTAAAATGTGAAACCTATTGTATCTATATTTCTAGTCTCTACTGTAATTTGGGTAATTTCCGTAAAAGTGTGTTTAATAAAGGCAATTAAAACCTGGCAGATATTCTGTCCAGTTTCGCTGATCTTTCAACTCGAATTGGTAAATATGGATTAAGAATCAGGATTTTGAGCAATTAAAACCTGGCAGATATTCTGTCCAGTTTCGCTGATCTTTCAACTCGAATTGGTAAATATGGATTAAGAATCAGGATTTTGAACAAGTGGTAGTATTTTGAAGCTATAAGTAAGCTTTCTAAGATGTAACATTGAAGTTTAATTGAGATTTAATTTTCATATCCTTTCCTAAAAAGTTTTGGATGAAATTTCAACAATTTCAGCATATTGCTTCAAAGTTCTACTTCTCTCGAAAATTTTACTTAGAGAAATCTTAACAAATTTGGGAAATTAGCGCATGTTTTTTGAAATTTACTTCAGTAATTAAGAATAAGAAGTAAAAGGCCAATATAGACTGATAAGTGATCAAAGTGGTGAAAATTGGGTCTAATACTAAAGCGAATATCAGAGGACAATATTGAAGTCATTAGTTAAAAGTGAAGGAGACAAAGTATTTGGAAGCTGGTAGTTACGTAGCGGCAGGTTAGATAACAAACATTGATGGGAGCAGCTAGTTGAATAGGAATTCAATTGATGTGCAGCAATTACACGTGTTTTGTCAATTTCTTACTTTATTTTTCGTCTACATGGATCCAATAATTTGAATTTCCAGCATTACATTATCAAAATTTCTTTCATCACTACCACTGGTAAAATTCTGGATATTAATTGTTCGGAAGTACAGTAGAATTCGGAAAGCAGCAAAATTTCTTCCCGAATTCTAACATTTTGTGCAATCATAATGAATGCCTTCCAAATGAACCCCCTGTTTTTCATAAGCAAGAAACAGGTAGAAAATGTATTATGATTGTTTACTAACCATCTTCTAGAACTGAAATACTTCTCATTGTGCTATAATTATGACAAATCTTCTTTCTGTTAATTTTGGAGATTGATTCAATCAGGGCATTAATAACTATTTCTCAATAGAAAGAGGTCACAATAATGCGCATTATCGCATATTTTATTTATTTAAATTTGACATTTTTCACCCAAAGCAGAATACTTCCAAATAAACATGCGTTACTACTGTTTTGAGAAGTTTTAAATTGATATATTTTGAGAGGTAATGTGTATTTTTATGCAAATTTCTCTCCGGTGTGTATCAATAATGTGTAGATATTAATACAGGCAGTTAACTTTTTACTATCGTACTACGCGAAATATTAACGAATAAGGGTTGGTCCAGGTACTTGAAATATATATATTTTTGAAAAATAAGGAAAATATACGTTTATTTTACCTCCGTAAATATCAATGAGTTCAGATGCAGTAGAACAAAAGCTGGAGTGAAGTAGTAAAAAAACAGAAAAAATTGTCAATTACGTAATAACAATTTTCGAGGTTATAAACGAGTATTGTTCTACCGATAGACTGATTGGCCAGTTATAAGGAACAATCTGAATAATAAGACATGAATTCATGTTTCATGTAGGGAAATAAATTGTAATAATTCAAAAGAGACATTATGAATAGAGAAAAAAAGACAAGTTTTGATATTTTCTAGATTCAAATCACAAAAGAATATGGTAACTGAAAGTTCAGTATAAAGGTTGAAACAAGTAAATATACAGAAGATATCTTCATAAACGAATGATTGGTACGAATGTTTTAATATAAAGTAACATGAAAGTGATTTTGTTTTGTTTATGAAGTTTTATTTTGAAAGAAAGTTAAAATAATCAGAGTTATCGACGTGAATACATAGTAAAATGCCGTTTTTTTCGAAAAGACATTTTCTTATAAATAAGATTTATGCAAGCCTTACTTTCATTCTTAATAGTTCCAATGTAAATATATACTCTAGGTAGTTACAATAAGAGAAGCCTGATCCGAGATTATTGCACAAGAATCTAGATCAGTAGCAGGAGAGTAAGTTTTACTAATGGAAAATTGCGGTATTTTGGTCTCTCAGTGTGTTTCGCTTTAGCGATATCCCAGGTGATTTTTGAACGTTTTTTTTTCGCTAAATCTATAATTAATCCAGCAAAAATCATTTGGTACTAAATCTAAGCTATGGAGTAAACCTTGCGTTATGTCA
This sequence comes from Kappaphycus alvarezii, assembly GCA_002205965.3. Lineage (NCBI taxonomy): Eukaryota > Rhodophyta > Florideophyceae > Gigartinales > Solieriaceae > Kappaphycus > Kappaphycus alvarezii. The sequence continues at coordinate 464,366 of NADL03000866.1, forward strand.
CTAAACAACTTGTTCATATCATTGTCAAGCTTTTATTAATCCTTTTCTATTAAGAACTGTCTAAAATATTTCATTCCCTCGCTGCACACCCTACTTGAAAACAATCCTCAGTGAGATAAAGGAGGTTAATTCGAGAGAATCAGGCGCCAATTACAAGACTCGAGGCAAAATCCCGAAACAATTCAATATTTATTTCTAGGTCCCTCTCTCTTTCAAATAATTCTTTTCAGCCCCGTAAAAATTTATCATTCTACATTTACTCTTTATGACACGGATATGCTTCACAGATTGAGTTTTTTCAACATTTTTATCTGTATTGAGTTCATTATCAAAGCTGCAGAGATACCTATTATGTATTACCATGAGCATCCTGCGTCTCTCGTTTTGAATTATTTCCAAGTGTCAATCGTCTTATTTCTGCATCGTAAGTATCTGGAGCTAGCCGATCTACTTTGTGTTGCCGTCAATTCTACACATCTACCACTCTAGCAGACTACAGATTGAATGTTTCTGGATTCATTTTAACCTATTTTGTTCCTCCTCTACATGAAAGAGGTCACAGCCTCTAATTTTAAACATAATTTCTCGTGCATCAGTAAATTGCAAAAAGATTCAATTTAGTCATACACTACTATCAAAGATAGAATGATGAAATATGAACTGTTTCCAGACTGCGAGTGCTTGTGTAAAATGTACCCTGTAAAATCAAAGAAAGCGGGGACTTAGATTGACTGACTACAAACCGGCCCTCCCTTTCTCTAAAATAATTAATTATTATTTTCTCCCTTTTTTGAACGTATCTCCGTACTTCTTTCGACGGCACCTGATAGTTCCGTGCCCCTCTCTTGCACGGCGGAGGGGTCCCCATTTTTGATGCCATTATGGAGCGAAGTCCTCGGACACTCGCCGGACGAGTTCTAAACACGGATATATTTCGGGAACTCCAACTACTGATGCGACCCCTGAACCCTAACAAACCTCCCTCGCTTTAGGATTATTATCTGCGAAAAGCACCACGGGGCTGCTTTCCTCGCCTCCAACGTAGCTGCAGACAGGCTGACCACCGGAAGCTTACCGACACCTATCACGGATCTTGGGACGTACAACGATGCCCTTCGCGTCCACCTGATATGGTCGATCTCCTTCCTTCTTTCACCAATCCTCCCCTTCATTGTAATTTTCTTAAGCAAAAATCCCCCGGCAAAAGATACTAACAGAAGCAGTCCACGCCGCAGTGCAAGAAAAGATCCTTCTCGGCGACCAACGGAAGCAAGCATTGTGGGCATCTATGCGCCTTCCAAGCGCAAGGGAATGGTCTATTGTGCTCCGTGCCCCGACCTCAAGACTACTACTGACTCCCTTGAATTCTCAGTTTTGCTGCAGCACTACCTTCAAGTTCCACTTTTCGCCCCGGACAATCCGTGCCACGACAAAAATGCCCTTAAATCCTCGACTGCTACAGGGAATCATCTAATGTACTGTATGAATGGAGGGTACCGAACACGACGACTATACCTTCAAGTCGTCCTACTCGCCCAAGACCTGCAGAAAGCAGCCGATCACCCTGCCATCGAGTAGCGACAGGGGCTTCATTGCACAAGGCCGGATATCCAGGCAATCGACAAGCAACGGAGGAAAGAACTTTTTTGACGTCATGTTCGTTAACAATCTTGCGACTTATAATAGGAGGGTGTGTCTTTTCCATCCGATCACCTCCTTCAATGTAGCAAATTCCACCAAACGTGGAAGGTATGAACCCTTGCTCGCAACTTCTGCTTTAGGAAGGCTTGTGCCTATTCCAATATCCACCCTCGGAGGCTAGAAACTAGACGCATACAGGTGCTAGCCTGTGTCACGCGTAACGTGGCCGTCCTAGCGGTGGAAACCTATGGGAAGGTTAGAGTGGTGCTTACCCAAAGGCACGCTGCCTCGGCTTTCATCTCTAACGCGCCATGCCTCCTTGCTTGCATTGAGCCTGCTCTGTAGGGAATGTTATTTAGTGTTACTCAGTGACGACTTGTCCCGCACATAGGACTCACAGAGTCGTGGATAAAAGGGGCCACATCTTCCATACATTAAAATAACCATACCCTCTCAATGATGATTCCTGTGACGGCTCTGCCAAAAATATTGCTTTCTGGCTATATCACTCACTAATCTCAAAGAGCCCACTTATACCTCAAATTTCTTCTGCAACAAGCTTTTTCTTGGTTTCCTCATCACAACTCGTCAAGGAGCAACTTGAGAAAAAAATAATAAGATTGTTTCGGAACAGAGCCTTCGCAGGTTTAGTAGAGTTTTCATCTCAAGAGGGTAATTGTCTTTGCATGTTGACTGATTTTTCTAGGAATACGTCAATCATCATCTAAGCGTCAATTTCACTTCCTTAAAATAAGAAATTTATCATCTTCTTCTCATTTACATATAGAGATAAGTTGGGCGCTTCTGACATTTGGGGGCCTTAGGTATAAAGTGGCGGAAAATTAAATGATCTCCTTTACCTTTGTACCCGGACCAGCGAATAGCGACCAAAATAAGTATTAAATATTAATTATATATTTATTGAACAAATTGTTTAACGCACTTTATGCATATCCTTTGGCGATGTTAAGAAATTATTTTGTTAGGCTTTTTAGGAATTTTCTGTCCTCCGCTACAATACACTGGAAGAAGGTTGGCCTAACTTTTGAATTCCAATGGCAGAACAACTTTTTCCGCACTAAGGGAAGGTTTGGGTGGTTTACTCTTGGAAGGTACATCCGATCCATCCCATGATTTTCCAGGCAATCACAATCGACTCAAAAGGGTATACCGACACAGTAATGGAGCACTCATGTATAGACGAACACTTCGGATCTCGGCAGCCATATTTATTTGCTCAGAAGGAAGGGATTTAACTTCAAGAATGAGATTAGGCAACTAGTGCAATAGGATGTGAAATTATAAGTTGACATTCTCGTTCCCAAAAATAGAAGAACTTCGGACCAATGAATCAACAAACGCTGCGTTATTGAAGTTTGAGATACTAATCTTCTTCTTGTTGGGTTTTAGTGACAGATAGATGTCGGGGGATTAATTCGCAACATCTGTATCCAATGCAGCTCCCAATTTCATTGGTTCCCTTCATCTCAATTACGCGAGACTGTTAAGAACTCCACATAATCATGCATCTCTACATTAATATATACATATGTTTTCAACAACCAAGATGTGCAACTGAGAGGTTCCAGCTTACCCCGGATATCAAATATCGACTGGTTCCATATCCCCTCTGAAAACCTTACGTTTCACCGCACAGGAACGAGAGCTAAGCTGAAGCCCAAGATCCTACCGAGACCGCCATGATGATTCGAGAAGGACCATTTAGTGAACGAGGCGGATCATGAAAGAGGGCAAAGAGTCTAGAGCAACGAGAAATATCAATAAGGAGATCACCTCCAACACCGACTAGTCTCCCAGGGGGAAACTACACCTCCTTAATTATTGGACGGCTACCAATTTGACGTTGTCTTTTCGAAATAACGGAGGACCCTCGAGAAGCCGAGTAAATATTCATGTTTTGCGATTAGTATTGTCATGTGCTTCCAAAGAAATCACGGTGTGCACCTTACTCCTCAAGACTTGATTCTTATGTTGCGCGTTTTTTCTCTTTCAGGCATCTGTTTCTGGACCAGTTGCCAGATAAGTTCGTATAGTTCGCATACTACATGTACTACCTTACATTTAGAAGGTTTGGAGAAGTGAAACAAGAGGAGGTCATAATAGAACACTATGAAACTATACGAAGGATCTATGAAACTCTTGAACAAGGACCAGATCCAGTCATCGCATGGTATACACTCGCCCACCATATCGGAATCAGTTATTTTATATTCAGTCAACCATATAGTCTCCCTGAGGAGTGGATAGAACTACCAGAAGAACACTAAGAGGAATAAAGACGAGCCAGGACGATCGTCTTGAGCGAAAGGGAGTGATATCATCAAAACTGGCAAAAAAAAGAAAATTATGAAAGAGTTACCTGAGCTGGCATGCTGCGATGGCTACGATGGCTGCGCTGTATTCATAATTTATTTCCAATTATTTTTAGAGTTATTCTGTGCACTGTACAGTAGAGGTGCTGCGCTAGCATAGATACCGCTCAAATGCCAAGATTTCGGATGTTTGAAACTGTATATAAGGAGGTAAGAGGGGGATGCCCTGGGGCACCGGTCATGAGGCTGAATAAGGATATTTTTAGTGGTCTAGATATTGCATCTGGTAAGAACCGCTGGAAGGAATATTCAAGGATTAAATTGGAGGTATGGATATTTTGGAGGAATTGTTTGGCTCTGATCCAGAGGACTAAGATATTAAGGAAAAAATCTAGATATATATGCTAATATTATCTGCTGTTAGTCTTTCTCGTTCTCATGATCCCATTTGATGCATTTTATGGTTCTTAGTTTGTTTGTTTTAAAACTTTAGCGTTAGCTAAAAAGTCTATATAAGCCGGCTAAACTACTTCCTTTTGTAGTGGTAAAGCAAGTTAGCAGACAACTTCAAGTCAAGTCCCAAGTAGCAGGAAGATGAGAATCTCCTTCAAACCAAAGAAAAAATTTTCCTACGTTGGTTACAGAGCATCAGAGGTAGACTATGCCCCTTCTATACTTGCAAACACAACACTAAAAGCTTGCAGCCCTCTCAAGTTTCTTCCTTATCCACTCCTTTTTGTTCGTTCAACTATACCACGGTAGCTCTTTTGTCGCTTGCAATACCTTCTTCTTGGGGTAATTTGTTCTAGGTATCCCTTCTCCTGACGATTTACCCCTATCAAGTAGCATTTACGGGTAGATAAGAATGCAAGGAAGGAGTACTACCGTATCTTCAAGTATTTTATGTACTGACTGAGACTTGTCAAAATTGAAATATTTATTTGCGATTTCTTACGGACAACATCAGGGAACCTCTGCAGCATTTACCTGCATCAGTGAACGAAAGAATGGTAAGATTATACGCAGCCTTGTCCATTGGTCTTGGGAAGGAGATGCACTTCCCAAAACGTTTTTACTTTCGCAAAATGTTGATTTGTTTAACGAGATGACAGACTTTGGTGACTGGGGATTTCTTCTTTGATAGCAATGCGTATACAGCACAGAATGGGAAGGCAGCGATCTGATCCAGCCAATTTAGCTATTAATCGAGGGAAAATCGACTTCTCAATCTTTTTAAGTTGTCGTCAAATTGTTTTCGACATGCTCGGCTTATCCTACTTTTCAATAAATCATTTAACTTGTCATCCGCATCAGTTCGAATATTAAAGTCTTCTGCTTGCTCATGATTGAGTCCAAAAAACCTCATCTGCCCAGTTCCATGCCATATGGCTCCCAGTTGAAACCTCTGGTTGAAGTGACGGATAACTTTTGATGCTCTGTCGCCGGCACCATCTGCCTTCAAGTCATCTACAACCTTGGCAACGATCAATACTAGCATTCCATTTTTGTGAAGGTAAAAATCTGGTGTATTTGTAGGCACTGTTTTAGACCGATATCAGAGATTAATTGATCAGATTGCACCTGCCACTTTGTACTTGTATTCACTAACCCGGAGGATGCAGTAAGAAGTTGCCATAAATGATTGTTTCTCATCTTACTCTCTTTAGGTGGCTTGAAATACACGTCTCTAGCAGCATAGCCAGTCTGTAAGAAGGCCGACTTTATTTATTCCTTGTGTATAGTCCATCCCATAAGTGATGAAATTGAGTCAAAGATCCTCAATCCAGTCGAAGGACATGTAGCACAATCCGAAGATAATTAAATACGCATGCTATCTTCATTACCGTGAGGTGCAATTTGGGCCTTTAGCTTTAGGCTTCCGTCATCAATAGTCTTCAAATTATATATCGTGTGGCGGTTAACAACATTTGCCACACTAGGAACAGAGGTACAGTGCACTATATTGACAGTCTTCAAGAAAAATGTCTCTTCAGCATTGCATGCCATATTAATCACATATTGTTCGAACCCCTAGGCTTGGTGCTTAAGGAATGGTTTGTTCCCAAAATGATCAATCATTTTCTTTAGCACTTCAGGTCCGTTGCTGTATACACTACAGCAACTATCTGGCAAAGTTGAGCTTTGCCCACCATTTGCATTTAGGTCACCAGCGGTGCTCCCGTGCCGCCAAACTTCATTACTAAATTTCAGCCTTTCTTCTCAACCATCATCATAGTGATCAGTGATTTAACCATCTCTGTGAAGACGTTTACAGCGCCACTGTGGAAAGATGCGTTATTCTGCCAGTTTATGTTAACACGATCACCACGAGCTAGGGATGCTGCGTCAGGAGTATCATCTGATGTAGGTTGAGATTCAGAAATACCAACACCATCACGTCCGGAAAAATCAGCATCGCTATACTTGTCTGTAAATGCAATAGTCTCAGTATCGAGATCCAGAACATCATCACCTTCATTGCTATTGGTCACATTTCAACAGTATCATCAATCATTTCATTCGCAACTCGCACGTCATTTCCGAATGAATCTTCAGGGAGTGCAGTGCGCAAATCTTCAATGGCCAGAGATACCCTTTTACCAGCCCTTCCTGGCACCATTATGGTCCTAGCGTCTTGGCCAATTGCAAGCACTATCTTGGTTGTGGACGAGACAACTCTTTGCCCATTTTCGAGCAGTTGTAAATTTCGACCATATCACCTACGTTGAGATGAGGTTCGATTGTAGCCTCAGACTTCAAAATCAATACCAGCTTCCGCTTTGCTGCTAGATTTTGTTAAGCATTAATTATTTCATCAGATACACAATGTATATTGGTACCATCCACAGATTTCGCAAAACATTTAGCCAGTTCAAATGCAGACATTGTATCATTTCCATAGAGGTCATTTGATACAGACACAGCCCGTAGGGCAAGAATCTCTTTGTTAGTGTCTGGATGAGCATTGACCAACTTAAGAAACACAGACCGAATAATCCCATGTTTTGATTCTATAGTATTCTTGTTATGACTTCGCGGGGCATCGCCATGAGATTAATTTCACGCTCATCACAAAATGATTCGAACTGCTCGTTAATGAATGCATTGTCAGCTCTGATGTTGGATGGAATCCAGAATTGATGCAACCAGCAGGACTCGAGCGCTAACAAAGCTTTGCCCATGGACGCATCTGGTACTATGTACACCGCAGAGTAGAGTGTTTTCAAATCCATTGCATGCAGCAGCCTGATTCAGTAAACGTAGAAGTGATCAATACATACCACATCATTAAATGTTTTAGACAGAGAAGAGATGGAGAACTTTCTATTAGGCTGAGGCGGCGTGGTTGCACGACACAAAGTACTTGTCTCCATGAGCTGCGATACATACTTAGAAACTGCTTCGTTCCACATATTATTTCGTTCCAGTAGTAAGAGCATGTCAGTGAATGATGCATGACCACAGACATGTCTATGAACTTTGTCGACAATCGCTTGGATACGTTTCCAAGGTATAATTGCAATATTTTTCCATTTAAACAATACATCACAGACACACCGACATTGCCTGTGAGGCTCAGACTAAATAGCGGCACATACCGAGACGGTCATGGTTGACCAGTGAAATGTAATCAGTAATGCCGTCTTCACATATTTGAATGGCATTTCGCCCAACATGTATAAGATTTGCCTTGGACGTCACATTATGTCCGATCACCCACTACCTGGAGCCTTTCACAACGAGAAGTCTGACAGTGATACCACGCACATTGTCGGAAATAAACATTAGAACTGCAGATCCTAGAATTTTTCGCGATTCGCTGGCATGTTCACCTACCCCATACTGGCAGTGAGTGAAACCACTCAGACACTCAGGTATGGGGTCGAAAGCATAATCATAGTTTGACTTCAAGTCACCTTAGAGCTTCAACTCAACCATTCCAATTGCAGAATATTCAGGACAATCGTCAACGAGTGGACCAGCATTAATTTTGACTTTTATCTACCCGCCGCCATTTTCCCCATATTAAAAGTAACTGCTTTCTTTTGAGGAGAGGGCTTTTCGTCAGTGGTGGAGTGAATTGATGCAGATTGCCCAAGTGAGGAACAATATTCAGCAACTGTGTCAAATGACTTGACACCACCACGTAGACTACCATCTTCATTGTGGCTTGACCTCCAATGTCCGAACTTTCCACATGTGTGACACAGCAGGCGTTTAAGCGCACCAATACACGGCTACTTGTTACTGTTGCCATTGGTGTAGTTTCGTTTGAAACTAAGCCAACCAGAGGAAGCACACAGAGTTTTTGACACTGTCTTTGATAGGGGTAAATCTTCGGGAGAAGAGATACTTAGAACCAACTACCCCAAGAAGGAGGTGTTGCGAGCGACAAAAGTGCTACTGTGGTATAGTTGAATGAATAAAAAGGAGTGTATATTGAAGAGAGTTGAGAGGGCTACAAGCAAGTATGGAAGGGCAGGGTCTACCACCCATGCTCAGTGACTAGCGTAAAATAAATGCTTCTTGTGTCTGAAGTTGACTCTCAACTTCCTAACTATTTGGGACTTGGCTTGAAGTTGTCTGCCAACTTGATTGACCTCTCCATGAGAAAGCAGTTTACTTAGCTTATATAGACTTTTGGCTACCCCTTAAGTCCGAAAAAAACTACAGAAGGTACCAGGAAATGCATAGAAACAACTTGTGTGGATGATATACTCAAAGCAAAAGATACTTAAGAAACTAACAATCAATGAGGTCCTCTTATTTCCCATTCCCTAAATCAGATCGAAACAAATCCTCTAAAATATCTATGCTGTCCAAGCATTCCCCACAAATATCTGCGAACGGCTCATAGCTCTCTATTACCTCCTGGGAGATATCTAAACGTCTAAAGATATCTCCATCCGTTTCCAGCATCTGCACCACTTGTTCCATACTCTCCAGTCCAGGCCCCACCAGTCCAACACTTTCCATGCCCCTGTTCCCTCATCCAACTCGTCCTCGTCTTCATCATCCTCCTCATCCTCCTCTTCCTCCTCCTCTTCCTCCTCATCCTCCCCTTCCTCCCCTTCCTCCTCCTCATCCTTCTTATTCTTCTCATCCTCCCCATCCTCCTTTTTATTAACCTCGTAGACCAACTCAGGGGCCACCTACTCCTCGAAGGTCTCCCCAGCTCCCTCCTCGATGTCCCACTCCTGCCTCTTACCTACCTCCTCCGCCTCATTATCAATAAGAGGAGACGCACGAATTTGATGACATTTTTTTTGGTTTGCCGGCACAGGTAGTCCTCGCAGTCAGTAGGTACGAAAGGGAGTAGGGGAATAGAGTTTGGGGCGGGGCTGGCGATTTTTGGAAATGACTTTCGAGGGGCGTAGATTGGTCATTTTGGTAGGTTTTGGGGAATGGGACGTAATGGAGGGTGTTTTGGGTGTGTGGAGGGAGAGGAGTGATGAGCAAAATGATCGGGAACGTTTAAAACTTGGAATAAGGGGTTTAAATAGGCTTCCGGGGCAGGTTCTATAGATTAGAAATAGGTAAAATAAATCTGTAAGGGATTTTTAGTAGTGCATTTGCGCCCTTTTTTTCTCAAAAAAACGAATTTGGAGGAGGAGGTAAGCAAAAAGGGGAAAAGAACTTGATTCGGGATCGATTCAGAGGGGTAGATACAGTATAAAAATATCTAGACAAAATGGAAGTAAATTTGGAGAGGACCGCGGTAATGATAATCGAAGTTCAGGGAGGACGAGGAAGGACCGGAACTATAAGCAAATTTGGACAAGGAGAGGTAGTACAGTAAACTATAGGCCTGTAGATGACGGCGAGAAAAATAATCTGCGCCTAACAGTCTTCTCTGCCTTTTCGCATTGTTTAACAATGCTCGAGACTTGACTGTAAGTCACGACTCTTAAAAATGCATCATTGCTGGCCTGTTTCGAAAACATCGTTCCAGTAGGCGCAGCAGCTCTTAGTGCGGATACTCGCTGTGATCACTCAATAGATCCATTAGTTAACAACATTAATGAGGTTATACATTGCGTTATATTCGTTGTAGTGGAAAATGAGTTGAACTTACACATTGCAGCAGAGAACCTGGCTTCAAAACTTTTCAACGATTCATTTTGACCTCGCTTTGTATTTAGTAAGTTGTTAACGCCATCGTAGGCTTCGGAAATTACGGACATGAAGTCCCGTCGGTACACAGCATTAACAATGAAGTTTACACCATCTGCAGAATTCAGCTGTTCTTTAGTGATTTCAGAGCATTGGTCAGCTGCTTGACCATACAATTGGGACCACAGCACAATACCTTGTAACTCTGGAATGGTCTTGTTAGGACTAGTAGTCGGAAGCGTGTCATGAAAATCTTTCCAGTCGTCTACAGCAACGTTATACTTTTTCCTGATTTCCCTTCCCGTCAGTCCGGGGAGGAGACTTGGAGTTTCACGCGAACCGAGGTCGCGATGGAGCAGTGCTTGCAGTATGACCCGGGCCCATAACTAAAAGTAAATAGTCAAACGGAGTGGAATAAACACTGCACTGTCTGCAGTATATTACCAAGTTTATCTCAGACCAAATGTGAAGCTGTTGCTATTCTTCAACCACCACGCACTCCCTTAGTGCCTTTACTTTAAAAACAACAGAATACATATATATAGAGGATTGGGGTCACCTCTACAATGAACAAAATGCATACATTATTTCATACCAATAATTACTTGCGACCTCGAAGAGTACTTCGAAACTATTACATACCAAAGAACGTATGAAGCCACTTAATATTACCTGGAAAATTAGAAGTCATGCATAGGACATTTCCGCAGACAATATGCCCATTTAGTGGCACCCAGTAGTCATATTGATAGTTTTACTCTTGGAAGATATATCAGATCTATCCTATGGTTTTCCAGACAACCACAATCGACTAAAAAGGGTATACAGACACAGTAATGGGGAAGGAAATAAGCTCCCTAAAAAGCCAGGAATGTTAGAGTGAAGTGTTAGTATTTGAGTAGGCATTTAGAAATTCGTTCCATGATGGTTCATAATTAATACTAGGGCGACTTGCTTCACGAAATGGTAATAGTAATATTCTTCAATCTCCGATGCGGCTTGTTTGCTTGCTGGCCTCCCCTCTACTTGTTCGTAGTTCCTTCCCCATTACGGTGTCGCTATACCCTTTTTGAGTCGATTGTGGTTGTCTGGAAAACCATGGGATAGATCGGATATACCTTCCAAGAGTAAAACACCCAAACGTTCCCCACCTTGTTCGTAGAGGGGAATGTTTGGTTGTTTACTCTTGGAAGATATATCCGATCTATCTTTTCGTAGAGTGGAGTACCTTCTGCACGTGCCGCGTCACGCCTGCCGCATCATTACAAGTGTATGAACTTTGCCATACAAGTGGAACTTGGATCCGACAGCATTTATGCTACAGTCAATGAACCCCCATGCTCCCCCCTCGTTAACCTGAGAGTGCTGGACGTTAGATTCTGTTTATATCTGCGTTAAATGAGTAAAAGTGGAGCGGGGTTTACATGGCAGGACTTCAATGTATGCAGAGACAAGGGGCTTTATGAACAGTGGGAAGTATAAGGAGCTTCTTTTTTGTCAGAGATTGCGGAACATTTGCAGGTTTTGTTCAAGGCTGCAGAAGTTAGATCCCTAAATTACATAAGACTCATAGTTATCTCACATTTATAGAATGATATGAGACGGGATAAATCTAAATCTATTGATGTAATATTACTCCTTTGATCGCATGCGATGACAGAGATGTGCAAATTTTGTAACTCTGTTTTATTCATTGAAGTGACTAGATTATTGACGTGGATTTTAAGCGAGTTTCTAGTTGGTTTCAGTTTCTTAGACCTTCAAATGGCGAAATAGAGGAAGGTTAAGAAGAAAGGACGCGGCCTTATCCGTATTCTCACGGTATGGTTCCAAAAATTTACATGTTTTACCAAATTGGTAGAACTGCATCCAAGTTTCAATACGTTTTCTCCATTTTTCGTAGCGTTACTTTCTAGATACATAGAGAAAATTTTAAGATGAAGTTTATTTCATCGTCCGAAGGGAAGACAAGAGAGGAATACTCTCAGGAACTTCAGAACTTTGGTAGAACACGGAAGAAATCTAAACAAGTCAAGATTTTGTGATTGGTCGAGTATAGTGGTCTTTAATAGCGGGTCTCCTGCAAACTGTTATGTAGTTTTGTCCTCTAGCTAGGGGTCATCTGATCTCTACACAGCTGGGCTTTTACGGAAAAATAAGCCTATTTTTCCTTTACAGTTTTAACAAAAACTAAATTTTTCCATACAACAATATTATTACTGTTGTACCTCCGAAAGCAGGGATCTAAAAAATCTAAAGAAATTTCAGGAATCTGAGAGGCTCTATTCCATTCGACCCCAGCATATACATTTTTTCGTTGGGGTATTTTCCTTCAGCGCCTCCTCCAAAGTAGGCGTTGCTCATTGCGCAGAGCAGATTAATCATTAATTAGCGCAGAATGATGGACGGTATGAACACCGAAAATTTGAGTTGTTCACCTTGACCTACGTTCAACGACAACCCCGTCCTCCACACTCTCCCCTCCCATCACTCATCCCAACAACTTCACAGCTTCAAAATTTCGCCGCTTTCGGCGCCCGCCCCGTGCGACATGTCGTCGGGTACGGGCGCGGCCACTTCCGCCGGTCTAGCGAGTTTCTCGTGCAGATCAATAAGCCACGACCGCTGCGCTCTCGCCTCCCCGCTCTCGTCGATACCCGGGTTCACAGTACCGCCATCTGTTCCCCAAAAGAACAGGCCCTCTACAATCCGATGCAACAACCGAAAACCCCAAGGTCGCACCTTCTGGTGGCGAGCAGCTCCAATCTTCCGAATCTTCGGAAGCCGCCGTTATTTCAAACAAACCCCAGGGCGTCTATGGGTCGGCGTCAACTTGGCGAGAGAGTGGGGCCAGTACGAGCACCGAGTTGTGGGTGCCGGTAAGTTGGATGGATTGGAACGATTTGAACTCTGAAGAAGGTAATGACATCGATGATGACATTGCTGACGCAGGGAGAGGGGGATGTGAGAAGAAGACCGGTGACGAGTAAGCGTAGGATCGATAGGATTGGATTTACCAAGGTTATTGCAGTACCCTTGTTTTAGGCGGGCCAAAACCGACCATATTTTTCAAATATTAAATCACCCCACATTTCCCCCTTGACCTATGGCGTTAGGTTTGACAACTGTATCGTACCGTACTGTACCGCACTATACCGTACAGAATGCTCATAGTGGGCACGACCGGAATCTATGCAGGCGAAAATCTGAGATGTTGTACCGTATGCCTATAGTATGCAGAGAATCAACGAGGGTATCACACGGTACATAATGGCCGCGAGATCACTTTTCTGGGTACCGACTTTGGTCTCGCCTCAAGGCATCCGGTTCGTGATCTCCGCCCGGGAGGGACAGATAAGATTCTGGACATGTGAGCCATGGTGAGTCACTGAGGCACTAGCTTTTTCGATTTTGCCCTCACCAACCTGTTGCCCCCTTCACATCTTAGAATGTGAACCTTTAGACCAATGACGAATTTAAATACTGCTCACGTCAACCAGATCTGAAACAACTGCAGATTCCTAGCTAGATTACCAGATAGGGTCAGGCTGGCCCCCTTCCAATCTCTATACCCATACCCAGACGGTTTCAACTCGGGAGTTCTTCCTTATCACGAAGTAGCACGTGAGTCACTAACTGGTATAGATCAATACCTAAAGATGGCGACTACGCTTGTTCAAAGGACGGGCCGCCTAGCTGCTTACGTCAAGTCGCTTGCTTGCAGCCTGGGCTGACAGGTACGGGGCAGTACCCCGAAATGATTGTCCTGTTTCTAGGGAAAGGTTGGGTGTTTTACTTTTGGAAGATTTATCAGATCATCCTCTTCTAATGGCGATTTGTGCACCTTTACATGTTTAAAGGGGGGGATTTAAGGTGTTTTAATCCATGAAAAATATGGTCAGTTCCGTGAGGGATGTCGTGATGTGGGTAAAGGCTTACAATATAAGGATTGGCGGGAACCATCAAACGCTAGAAAACTGGCTGGAGGCCAGCCAACTGGCACGCCGCAATGGACCTCACTGCCGCTGCGGCATGAAGCTGTATAAAGACTTCTTTGACCTTTGCGTAGGTCTCCTTTGCCCTCGTAGCGACGTTGCGTGCGACGTTCGTTAATCTCGCGTGGGCGTCCGGGTGCCATCCTCCGAGGGTAGAGATGGGGACATGGACCAGCCTACTTCTGGCGGAAGACGCGATGAAGGACTCGTATCTTCTGTGTTTCGCCGTTCTTGCGGCGTTGAGAGAGGTGAGCGGGTTGAAAGTCCTTACTCTCCTGTTCGAGGGGGCTGGGGGGTTGACGAAGGTGACATCGAAGAAGTCTGTTCCGCGTATTTAAAGGGTGTGTCGTGGTTGGCGTCACGAAAATCTTGTATGCCCTTTCCTGCTTGCTCCTAATACGTATACATGCCTCCTTCCAGTGAAAGCGCCATCGATGCCGGTGGCTACACACGTTGCCCGGAAAGTAGGTACTGCGTAAGCAGTTTCATCATAGGGGAATAGAGCTCGGAAGACAGTACAACGGGATCTTCCCTCCACTCAATCTGCGGTTCTCGCCGCTAGCTTCGATCAGAAGCAGAGGGAAGCGTTCCACCAATTGCAGCTGCCCTGTCCAGAGCGAGCCTGGCTCCAAGCCTCTCTCCCCTTCTCAATGGGCGGTCTAGGTCTCCTGCAAACTTCAGACATTACCGAGGCTGCATACGCAGCATCTGTAATTGATTCTTTTCGACTTATCTCCGACCTGCTTACCCTTTCCCAGGACCGCCACTTGGAAGAGATCCCTCGGTCTGCCATCTCGCTCTTATCCTCCCGCCACCCGCAGCTGTCTTCGTCGCTTACAGCTACGGCTCTTTTCGAGCGTTGTTCATCGCCGGTCCCCGGCGAAAGGCTCCAGTCTGCGATCACAACTGAACTCATGCTATCGAAGTCCGATAGCTTGTTCTCGTCCGCGGCAGCCCACGACCGAGCACGGCTCCTCTCCGTGCGCACATCCTCCGCATCGACTGTTTTCTCTTCGCTTCCTCACCCCCACCGCGGTACGTACATGTCCTCTTCCGCCTGGAAAGTCGCTCTGGCTCTACGTCTCGGCATCGCGCTATTCCCTGGATCTACTCGCTGTCCGGTCTGCTCCCGCCGCTCGGCCGACATCGCACCCGTCTTAGATCCAAGTGGTCAACACGCGTTGACCTGCAAATACGAAGACGGATGACTCGTCGTCACCACATCCTCCGCAACGTTCTTGCCCGCTACTGCAAGGAAGTTGGGATCGTCGCCCTCGTCGAACATCCGCTCCTCCACCAGGTTCCCGACTCATCTGGGCATTCGGAGTCCCCCGTGCTACGAATGGATTTACATACCCGCTGCATACGGGCTTCACAGTACCGATATAGCCGTCGACGTTACTGTTGCCCACCCCTCCGCACGCCGCCACATTTCGCCAAGTACGGTTACTGCCGGCGCCGCCGCGACACTCGCAGAGCGCGAGAAACATCGTCATTACGGCACTTACTGCAACCGAAACGATATCCTCCTCTCCCCCGTCGGGATTGATATCTATGGCGCCTTGGGCGACGACGGTAAGGCTTTTTTCCGCCGCCTTGCTTCCTTCGCTGCTTCCCGTCGCGGTTCCTCCCCTCAACAGGAGCTCCGCGACTTCGTTACCCGTTTTGCATTTAGTCTCCAAATAATGCAGGCGCGACAAGTTTCTACCCGCCGCCCGCATCCGTAGTTAATTTATAAATACCCTCCGCACGCCTCTGTGCGACATTGTATGACAAATAAGATCTACCACCATGTTCGACATAAAAAACTTTGTAACGGACGACAGGAACACAAATGCCTTGGTACAGTACAGTACTGTACAGCACTGTAATTTCAAATGTAAATTCTCCATTACAGACTCAATGCTTACAGCTTTACAATATTGTAAACTTTGCTACTGTACATTACTGTAATTTCCCATTCGAAAAGGTCAATTGTACAGTAATAATGTACTGTATATATGGAAAGATGTCATTGGCTGCCGGGTTGATCATTTTCAGCAAGTAGATACAACCAATCACACCTTTCCAACATTAACAAATTGGAATAACCTCATTCGTAATTTTCGACTGCGATGCAAACCACACCAGAACCATCTTCAGGACTACTTTCATCCATCGCTGACCGTTCAGGAGCTCTGGAAACCAGGAAATACACTCAGCTTCCAAAGCACCAGTCATCCGGAACCATGTCAGGAGCCCCATTTAAGCATTTGCAACAGCTCCTTTGCACAAGATGTCGCTGTAGCAACATCAACCTAGGTCTTTCTACTATTTTCGACAATGCGAGCTCTCATACAAACTTCCCTCTCCACATCGTCAGATCCCTCTCACTCACAAAGTACGGTGACCTCTCCGTCTTTGAACTGTCCGACATCCCCCTGCCCGAAACCCCTCCCCCGACACCCAAGTCTGCATTCAGGTCATGCTGCTGCACTAAATCCCGTCGATGTCATGCGGTCCTCCATCCCTTCGACACCTCGTATCCTGTTATTGTCGGTTACGACGTTGCCGGTGTCGTCCATTCCGTCGGGTCCGCCGTAACCAACTTTCAGATAGGCGATCGAGTCTTTGCTGATGTTTTGGTTGCCACCAGGTCACACAGAATCACAGGTTCTGTGGCTGAGTATATAAACTGTGAGGCTCATGTACTCGGTAGAATTCCATCCAACGTGGAATTTACCAAGGCTGCGGCGGTGCCATTGGTGAGTATGACTGCAATTCAGGCATTGCGACAAGCGGGTTTGAAAGAGGGCGGCAAGGTCTTTGTGAGTGCTGGTGCGGGTGGATTGGGCTTACATTTAATGCAGATTGCAAAGGGTTTGTACCGTGCTACGGAAGTTGCCACCACTGCATCGGGGAAAAAGGTTGAATTAGTCAAGGCGTTCGGCGCTGATGTTGTTGTGGATTATAAAAAGCAGGATGCTGGTGAGGAGCTGGCGGGATGGGCGGATGTCGTAGTGGATACGACGGGGGAGTTTGAGATGGCGAGGAAGATTTGCAAGGAAGATGGTAGCGCGGTTAGTATTGTTGCTGGTAGTAGAGGTGTGAATGGTGTTTGGTGACTCCTACGGGGGAGACATGAGATTGGTGGCTCAGCTGTTGGAGGAGGGGAAACTCTCCTGTGATTGATTCTGAATTTGAGTTGAAGGATGCGATGAAAGCAATGGAGAGACAAGGATCCGCAGGAGCTACCGGAAAAGTTGTCATAATAGTTTCTTGATAAGCGATAGAGTTGTTTGTTGAAGGGTTCAAAAAGTGGGCACTTATCCGAGCAGGAAAATCCTTCTTCATTGAGAAAGATCCACTTACCGGGCTCCTCGATCTTTAACTCATGACATTCGAAATTTACGAATCTGTTAGTCGCGTTGAAGCTGGAACTCATCGGATCTGAGAGCAAATATCGTGTGGAATACAACGAGCTGTATCCTCAAATGCCTTCTACTGTTGCCTGTACTGTGCTCATGGATTCAGGAGATTGCTGCAATTGCTATCAATCGACTGCAGATGCAGTGTTCGTGAGAGTCCTTACAATAAAGGTCTTCTTTCTCTCCCAAATTTTTAAGATTTCTATTTACATGGGAATGTTCAGGTTATAGTTTACTGCGAGTGGAATATAGGACGAAATTCCCATTAGCCTGTGCGGTATGGTGACAGCGGAGAAAACACATTTTATTTACGTACAAGATGACTGAGTTTCAGCCAGCATATTTTTACAGGAAACGGACCCCTAGCTTCAAAAAGGTATGAAGTTTGGGGTGGTTTACTTTTGAAAGATAAAATGGCTCTAATCCGAAGTTTGATATACAGTTTCGCTAAGACTTTCGGTTCTCTCATGCAGTGATGATGGAAGATGCAGGACGGAAGAGTGAGTTTCGAGGTTTCACCTCTTCCTCCACCTCATGTCACTCAGCGATCGCTCCACATATCCTGGAAAACAGCTCACGCTGCCTCTCAAATGTTGAGACTCCTCAAATTCCCCATCTTTCTCTGGACGTAAAATTTTGGACGACTGGTGTTATCTAAGAGGGAACGAAAGGGGACTCATTTGTGGTAGATTAGATGTAGGATGGTCCTCAAATCAGGGGTGGAGGAAGAGGTAGTTTCTACACCACTTAATTTTCTCACAGCTGTGGACCGTACTCCAGAATGAGATCCACTCTGTTGGAGTGACGGAACAGTGAGTCATCCAAATTGTTCTGTATCCGAAAACGGGAAATCACACTCGTGAATATAGTCTTGTTTGTCATATGGTCTGCGTTTTATTTACCGTCACGGAACTACAAGGAGCAACACCAGTGGGAAAAAAAGGATGACGTCATTTGCTGCTGGCAACACCCCGAACGGTATACGTGATGTTCTCAGTGTGTCAGCACCAATTAATCGGTACGGTGAAGTACAAACGCTGTAGTGGAGCTTCTTAGATTCGCGTACGTTGTTAGCGATAGTTTAAGTATTTAGTTCAAACAGACAGCTGACCTTATGCTGTGTCAGTACCGAAGCGGTAAACAACATCTTTGTCTTTGAAAAACTCTCCTTCCCCCTTCTCCTTCGACGACACGACGTGTTGATTGTCACCCCTCACTCTGCCCGCGGTTTGACTGGGCTACTAGCTACTTTTATTTCGAAGAAACATTCGGTCATTCGTATTTCAGACTCTGAATCATAGTTCATACGACTCTCTTCCTTCGCACCGCTCGCAGTAAATCAACTCCACCTAACCCGTCTTTAATATTGCAACAAATGGCACTCATGAATATATAGCACCTCAAAGCACTCTGATTATGGACGAAAAGTACGGTTGGACCCTGTAGAAAATAGAAATACACCAGGAATTCTTTTCTTTCAATTAACTTGTTCCTCCAGAAAGCACGGTAAGCGGTGAATCCTTCCATTTGTCAGTAGGGGGAATATTGGGGTAGTTTACTTCGTCGTCTGACACTTCTAGCGGGAGAATCTAAATGAAGTTAATAGAAAAGGAATGGAGAAATCTGAAACGGGTCTGCCCCTCCATGTCCCTGTGACTGTGCAATAGTAATGCAAATGAAGAGCGTAAAACTCGAGCGCAGTTGTGACCCCTAACAATTCCGCATGGAGTCCATCAATTTCTTTTTCTAGGTATGATCGGTGAAGCAGAGGGTGTTGAAAGATTTTGCTTGGGATTACGACAAGAAATGTCTCATGTATGAAGTCGATGGCGTCATTGTACTTCGCAAAAATCTTCGTCGATAGTTGCAAAGAAGTTTCACATAGCGAATTTTCGGCAGCACTGGATGCATGACAAGAGCAGGAGCAGACTGCGGAAAGAGTGAATCAGCACGCACGAAAAGCCTAATGGTAATAATCCCACAATAAAGTCGTTCGAAACGACAGAAGTGACACTATGGTCAGGTTCTAGGAGGGAAAACGTCGGGTGACTTTACTGTTGGTAGCGTTTTTAACGCAGAGGCATGCGGCAGCAGCAGTGATGTCCAATGGATTATGCATGCTGACAGGCTTTGAGCCAGACATTTAGGCACACGAGTGACATTACTCATCATCGTGAACACGTCTAGCATACACTGGGGTATAGCTGAACGCACTTTTCAAACATGATACATCTCAATAAAGACACCCCCTGTCTTCCTCCCCCCGAAAAAAGAACCAAATCAATTTACGCTGTTGGAAGGTATATTCGATCAATCCTAAAGTTTTCCAGACAACCACAATCGACTCAAAAATATGTGCTGACGTAGTAATGGGGGAGGTTTTGAGCCGTAACTTTTTATTTTGCCCTTTTACAAAAAAACGAATAACACTACACTTAAGTCCTTGCTAGACCTCTGATACTAGACACACTGGAATGTTATCGACTCACTCTGCTGCAGCATTGTGCTACAGAACTATTTCGTGCATATAGGAGAGATCCATAGAAGCTATTACGTGGACCAGGCCGAGTCACATATCACGATCCCAATCATGACCATAATCATGAGCATCTGTGTGACCTTCGTGGTAATTACGTCAACGCTCCCCCTCGAAGAGGAAACCAATAGATGTTGAAAAGGTTAAGGGGGAGAAAAGAATTTCTCCAGTGAATGTAATAAAATAAATAAATGGAATAAAGAAGGGAAAGTGCGAATACACGCTGGGTAAGGACGCATACACGTCGGTGCGAACGGTCGCAATATTGTTTTTTGGAAAAACGTTGATGAAAATAATGATGTGCCTCTTTACTTCTGGACTCGAGAGATGGTCCATACTTATACTTCTATTGCATCACCAGTCTTCCATTTTCAATTCGATCTAGAGCTGACGGACAGTAAATATTGTTGCTGGTGCTAGCATTCGACGGCAATGATTTCTACATTGCCTCGACCATCGGTACATGTCTTTAATAGTACATGCAGATTTGCAACTCCAAATGGGTTCCAGCCAATCCATACATCTCCATAAGGAAACCCCTTCTTTTTCCCCATAATAATGAATTGCTCCGAAATAAGAATCGGTTTGAACTCAATCGAACTGTTAATTCGAGTTGACACGTGACATGATGCATTTGCTAGAGCACTTGCCGCTGTAATGGCTGAGATTCGCAACATACACCCGTCTTTGATGTCGAAGTGCAACTCGAATTAAAGAGATTAATTTCCGGTAGGATCTATTACCCACTGTTTGACCTTAAGATTGATCCTGTAAGTCTCGAGAAGCGTCTTTAACGAACTATTATCTTTTATTTTTTAAGTGGGTCTGCAATTTTGTCCTTTGATTGAATTAGAGCAACATTAGAGAATTCTTGTTCACGGTAGGTGTCACGTGCGGCCGCAATGTCAACCATATATCGAAGCTCAGTAGTATATCTTGATAGGGTTAACACATCAAAAACTTGTCTGCTATCTGTAAACATCAAAAGGGGAATGTTTTGACCCAAAATTCTCTTAAGATCATGTCGGATCAAAAGTGCAGAGTCTAATCCAGAGGTTTTCTCCAACCATGCTTGATCGGGGAACACGCCTTGACTTGTATGAAGAAAAATGTAAAATGCTACAACGATTCGCACCCGTCTTAGATCCAAGTGGTCAACACGCGTTGACCTGCAAATACGAAGACGGAATGACTCGACGTCACCACATCCTCCGCAACGTTCTTGCCCGCTACTGCAAGGAAGTTGGGATCGTCGCCCTCGTCGAACATCCGCTCCTCCACCAGGTTCCCGACTCATCTAGGCATTCGGAGTCCCCGTGCTACGAATGGATATCTACATACCCGCTGCATACGGGCTTCACAGTACCGATATAGCCGTCGACGTTACTGTTGCCCACCCCTCCGCACGCCGCCACATTTCGCCAAGTACGGTTACTGCCGGCGCCGCCGCGACACTCGCAGAGCGCGAGAAACATCGTCATTACGGCACTTACTGCAACTGAAACGATATCCTCCTCTCCCCCGTCGGGATTGATATCTATGGCGCCTTGGGCGACGACGGTAAGGCTTTTTTCCGCCGCCTTGCTTCCTTCGCTGCTTCCCGTCGCGGTTCCTCCCCTCAACAGGGGCTCCGCGACTTCGTTACCCGTTTTGCATTTAGTCTCCAAATAATGCAGGCGCGACAAGTTTCTACCCGCCGCCCGCATCCGTAGTTAATTTATAAATACCCTCCGCACGCCTCTGTGCGACATTGTACGACAAATAAAGATCTACCACCACAACGATTAGATGAATCAGCCGATGGTATGATAAAGACTAATTGGGCATTTCCGTCAGGGAGGTTGTCATCAGATGAGTCAGCATAGACAAGCAATCGAAGTGACTCTTGATCCAACTTTGGAAACCGAAGCAGTAGGTGCACTGTTTTCTTCAAATAACGGATAGTAGAATTCAACTTGCAGTTTTCTTCTGGTGAGTGAGAAGCATCAGTCACTTGGGCTGCAAAAGAAACAGCACATTCTATATCTGGCATGTTATATAGCACCCACGCGAGCTTGGCTCGAACTGATCTAAATGATGTAAAGGGGGCGTCCCTTGGTAAGAAACGTAGATTTTGGATGTAATGTGTTTGGGAAAGCCGACGTTCATCCTTGTCAGAAACGTTGCAATCCATGCCTAAGTAAGTGAATTTCGGTGAGTCAGATAGCTTAACGTCAAATATTTTGCAAGATATCTTTTAAGCGGTTCCTCTGATCAGCAGTTCCGGCTTGTAGAATATCGTCGACATAAGATCCAGATAGCGCTACCAGATGATTGCAGACTCGCTTGAAGAATAGGGCAAAATCACCTGTGCTTTGCTGCATAAGTAGCTTATCAGTGTGAAAAATGGTTTTACAATCCGTAGTCTAATTAGTCAAAATCACATCTGGGTCAATTCATTCTGTAAAAACTCGAGAATTTGTTCCTCAAGCAGCTCAACCGAAGATTCCAAATGCTCATAAACTCTATCAATATTCCTTATGCCACGTGAGATGGGCTCACTTCCTTGTCAATACGATCTTTCTCTTGGTCCGTCAACTTGATTTCATTCTTAACACCGGCAGCTGAAGTAGTCATGATTCGATAAAGATATATGCTCAGCCTTTTTCCATACACTTGCAAGTGTTGAAAAAGTTAAGGGGTGAGAAAGGAATGTCTTCAGTGAATGTAATAGATATGGGAATAAACAAAGGAAAGAGCGAATACACGTCGGTGTGAACGGTCGCAATATTGTTTTTTGACAAAACGTTGATGAAAATAATGAATAATAGTAAATGGGGGGTTAATTTACTGTGGTGGATATGTGGGTTGGTATCCAGTAAATTTGTACCAAAGCGTAGATATCGTATCATTGTCAAGCCAATTGCGAAACCGTACGATGAATAATGAATAATGATTTGCCTTTTACTTCTGGACTCAAGAGATGGTACATACTTATACTTCTATTGCATCACTATTCTTCCATTTTTCAACTCGATCTAGAGCTAACAAACAGTAGAAAATGAATTGCTTCGAAACAAGAATCGGTTTGAATTCAGTCGGGCGGTTGATTCGAGTTGACACTTGACATGATGCATTTGCTAGAGCACTTCGCGCTGTAACGTCTGAAATTCGCAACAATAGACAACTTCATACCCAACTTGTTGAAAATGCTGGTGAACAATGTCTTTGCTAAAGGCTTTGTTATGATATCCGCAATCATTTCTGAAGTATGCAGGTACTGCACAGCATTCGTTCCATGCTTAACATTATCGCAAATCATCTGATATTTGATGTCAATGTGTTTCGATCTATCATTTACAATTTTATTCTCAGCCAGCTTGATACATCCAAACTTTTCCTCCCTGACAGTCATCTGAGGAGAAGCGCTAATGCTGAAAACAGATTCAAATTTGCGAAGCCATAGAGCTTCTCGAATAACATAAGCTATAGCCACGTACTCGCCTTCTGCTGAAATCTTGGCGACACAAGTCTGCTGCTTACCGCGCCATCTAATAGGTCCTCCAGAAAATATGAAAACGTGTTCACTAATGGATTTACGTGTTGGCTTTTCTTGACCCCAGTCTGAGCCACTGTATCAAACGATCTCACCTGCATCCCCTTTCTTGTAGACGATGCTAAGATCTCTGGTCGCTTCTAAGTATCTCAGGACAGGCATGGAAGCGTTCCATAACTTCCGTGTAGGTTTGCCCGATAATCTTGGTAAATAGTCCGTAGCATGTATGCATCGGGTATAAGCAGCAAAATAGCTGCTGATATGCGGTCACGTCGACTTCATTCTCACGAGCACCACTAGATACAGTAAGATCGGTGCCTTTGGGCAAAGTGTAGGCGTACAGTCTTCCATACGGAAGAACATCAACATCCTTTCAATCAATGGGAAGTGGTGAAGCTTGAAATGATTGGGGTCATCAATAATAGTAGAGCCAAGAAACTTTTCTGCACTCTCCTGCACTCTAACAATGAGCTTAGCACAGATCTACAGTACCGCACTTTCAATTAAAATTATTGTCGTCCCCAGTGATCTTGATATCATCCACGTAGACAAGCAGAATTATAGTACCCTTACGGTGCTGCCATATGTATAAACTTTGATCTGCATATGACGGTTCGAACTTCAATTATAGAGAAAAGTTATACAATCGCTCTCGCCAAACCCGGAATGACTGCTCCAAACCTTATTTTGCCTTCAATAAGCGACAAACTGAGTGTTCAGAAACCTTTCGTAACATAGCCTTCCGGCTGTTTCATGCATATTTCCTCATCCAGCTCCGCGTTGAAAAAAGCGTTCTTCATATCAAGCGTTACGCGTTTCCAGCTTTCGCGAGCGGAAGGAACCATAAAGAGCAAAAACGTTGATAAATTGACGACTGGTGAAAATAACTCAAATTAGTCTACGACTTCCTTCTGAGCGAGCTGATGTGCGCAAATTCGCACACTTAAAAAATCTAGATGAGGACCATGATTGTATGCAGTATCGGAATTGGGAAGATATTTTTACAGTTTTTGAATTTGCATGATATTTTTAATTTGGGTGAGTGTGGCAAATTCATCGGTTGATTTTTTTCATTTTAGGACACGCTGTCATAGTAGATGTCAGTACAGTTCCAGGTTGTGGGTGATACTACAAGTAGCTCTGAAAGGTCTATATAATGGCCACATCAATTCCCACCCCTGGCCGATGGGTGACTGGCATGGGTATGGCGCCTAGATATTTACCCTGAAGAAATATCTCCTAATAGTCTCTCTGGTTCACACGATTACCGTGAATACATTTTATGATTATTAGTATGTTTGTTGGAGACTTTTGGGGTAGTCAAAAGTCTATATAAGCCGAGTAAACTGCTTCCTTTAGTGGAGGTGAAGCAAGTTGGCAGACAACTTCAAGCCAAGTCCCGAGTAGTAGGAAGTTGAGAGTCAACTTCAGACCCAAGAAAACTTTTTCTTACGCTAGTCGCAGAGCGTCGGTGGTAGACCCTGCCCCTTTTATACTTGCTTGTAGCTTTCTGAACTCTCTTCTATATACACTCCCTTTTGTTCGTTCAACAATACCACGGTAGCACTTTTGTCGCTCTCAACACCTCCTTCTCAAGGTAACTGGTTCTGAAGATCTCTTCCCCCGCCAATTTACCCTATCGCGAGCTCCTTGGCAACTACACGCGCCTTGTACTCTTCTATTTTTCTATAAAAGTCCGAGTTAAGGCCAAATACCCACTTATTCCTCACAAATTCCCATCTAGCTGGTAGTAAAACTGATTTCCACGTGCGTTGCGTTTTTAAGAACGTGGCCTCTGCATCCATTACCTCCCGCCACTGGAGGGCATCTGCACGTCAAACGGCTTCATTTTGGGTGAATGAGACGTCCAGTCTACCCGCATTCCTAGTGTAATCTGTCATAAGGCAAGCTTGTTCAAAGCCAAGCTTTTCAGGCGGAAGTCCCCCATTTTCCCTTGCTGTGCTGAAGCTTTGGTATGTGCTAAAGTCGTTTTGTGGGGAGAAAGTCAAGGGATTCGTTTTTGGCCCGCTTATCTTGAGTCACCGACTAGGTTGCAATATATTTATCAATTATGTACACACCCAGCATGTCAATATGAATAAATTCGTCCTTTGCGGACTTTTCGTCAGTATTAAAAGGATGATCCTCGATAAACTCAATATATTGAGATAAAGTAATGCTTTCAGTGCTAGAATGTAGAACTTGGAAGAAGTTCCCGCTGTCCTAACCTACAAAAAAACCTTCAATCGCTGGCGACTGGAACTTACCACGACGCTTTGTCTTGGATATGTGTACGAATGACTTACATCCAAAAACGCATGCCGAAGTTCCTTGGATTCAACTAGTATCACCACGTGAGCAACAAAAGACTATGGTCCCCCAGCATACCTTTTCACGGATATCAGCGCAGAGTAAAGTCCATCACAAGCTTTCGGAGCCACCATCTTCACAATGTTAGAGCTCTTTTGTTGCACTGTACAGAGTCCATTACGGGACGTCGTTCCATCATCATCAAAAGCAATTCGGAACCCTTTTGTTTCAGACTGCAGAAACTGATATAAGACTGTAAAATTTCTTCGGGACATAGAGGCTAGATGCTATTGAAAACGGATATAACTTCCACTGTACCGCTGCCTTCCTTTTCGAAGAACTGCTTATTTCTGACTTGAACTGCGTTCTACGGACTCTGGAACTTCCTTAAGTAGTAATTCTCATTAGTGAGGCTAGCAGTGCAAGCAAAGTGTATCATCTATTTATTAGATTTTTCTGCCTCTATTCTAATGGCAAGAGCAGGATGTCTATGACTCTTTGAGCGATTCTCAGTCCTCTGCACCACAATAGCTGTGGCTTTCTTGTTTGGAACTTTATTGCCATGTGTGTTACCCCTTCTTTTGCCTTTCTTTGCAGAGAATTTCTTGCGATAAAAACAGGAGCTAGAATTGTTAAAACAGCGATATGAGAGGTGCCCTTCACGTCCACAGGGTGAGCACTGTATTTTCTCCTCGCAGGCGTGGTCAGTTGTACCACGACTGATCATAGCTTTTACCCCGGAGCTATGCTCCATGGCTTTTCGAGAGACGACTAGTTCCGCAACTGCGTCAGTATACGTTTTCCTGGTAGCACGGATAACTTGAGAAGTGATATTGAAATCACTCGTCAGACCGCGCAGGAGAGCGTTTTCTTCTCCAAAAGGGAAACCGAGTGTCTATTGACTGCCAGCTCGTTGATAATAGCCTCAATCTTATTAGAAACTGCAAACCCGATTCAGACGACTCCATAGAAATATCGTGCAACGCTGAAAGCTTTACATCAATGTATGCCTCTGATGCCATTTTATATATGTGTTTCATCGTTTCCCAGACTTGCTTGGGATCACGGCTAGTCAATACTACTGCCTTAAAGACGGAATTATTTCCATCATGATGTAGGCAAGGGTCATATCCCTCGGACGCAGTTCCATTGGGTTCGGCGGCTGAATGGCCGACGTAGTACTTGACGGATCATCAAAAGAACCACCACTGCCATATCCGGTGTTATTAGAACTCTGGACACTTTTTTTTGCATATGTACTCAAATTCCTTTCCCTAGAAGAAATATTTATATGTGCTTTGCCCAGAGATAGTAATTGTCGGCATTAAACCACTCAATGTGCAGGGACGCGGAATCAATACCATTTTACATGGACAAGAAGCAACCAGTCGACAGCAAGGGGAAACACTCGTTACAAGTTTTCCTCCTTCCCCTATATTTTTAAAAAATAGGAATAGATGGGTATACTGTAGTACGCAGCAGTTAGCGTTCTGGGTCCATAACCTCTTGAACCGTAACTTTTTGTGTTTGGTCCTTTGACACAGAACAGAGTAACACTACACTCAAGTCCTTGCTAGACCTCCCATACTAGACACACTGGCATATTATCGACTCACTCTGCTACAGCATTGTACTACAGGATTATTTAGTGTATATAGCAGAGATCCGAAGGATCTCTCCTATATACACTTCGTTGATTTATGTGTACATTTGTCTCTCAACTTTTATTTCTCTCAAAGACATTAAAGCATATGTAAAATGCTTGAATGAATTGAGCTTCTAAATGTAATATGACAGATACCGTGCAAATGCATCCAAGTTATTCTTATAGGTGACATCTACCAGAGAAAAATGTGAGAGACTACAAAAAAATACGGTTTAAAAATGTGTATCGATTCAGTTCCTCAATATGAAAGGTGGAGTTCAGCTTTCCTCCAGATTATGCTAAGCGTGAAGATTAACGTTTAAAAAACTTATGTGGATCCCATGAAAATTAGAACCAAAATAATACCCTTAAATTTCCATCTCTCGTATTATAACTCTATGAATGCCCTAAACAGTCTGTTCGATTGAAACTGTAAAGCATCAAAATGAAGATATCCTCTTTACGCGCAAAAATTTACTCCTATTACGTTTCTCTCTTTACTTCATTTTTTCTGTTACGATACGAAATTTACATTCTATTTTTATTTTTCCCTCTCTAATTTTAAGGGCGATTTAATTTTTCTCTAACAGTAGTTATTTTATTCTTCTCCTTTTATTTGACCTTGCTCGCCACTAAATATCTTTTCCCATGATCAATATTTTTACACACGATTTTTGCTGTATATCATCCTTCTAAAGGCGGTTTTCACTGATTCCCACTACAAGATCAATTTCTGCCTACTTTATTGATTCAGCGGGTGTCCTAATATGAACCTTTTGGCGCTATTAAATCCCGTCTGGTGCCGCTTGAAATTTATCCAGGTCCCTGAAACAACAAAAACTTGACAATTCACAACCCGCCATTGGCAGCCACCATGCACGGAGTACCTCCTTCTTGCCCCATTTCCAAAGCCCGACAGCCTCGCTCTATCACCGCCTCCCGTTTATTCATTTCGAGCCCAGACGATTTAGAGGACATTTTGTGTCGCCAGACCCGTCTGACTGAGCTCGTTGGTCGTCACTTGGTTGAGACCAAAGCTCATGAATCAGTAGGGGTGTACTCAGAGGAAAAGGATGGTAAGGAAGGGGAATGCTTCGAAAAGTGGGTGGTCCTTGAGTCGGTCTACATGATGGAAGAAGAGGAGGCCGAGGACGGGTCCAAGGAGGAGGATGAACAATAAGAAGAATCTGTGGATGTCGATGGGGATGCTGAACCGGGTTACATAGGAGGGGAAGGAATGAATTGTTTGTTCCAGATGGTCTGGGCCACAGACTCGGTCTGAGGGGCTTCAGATGAGCTGTAGTTGCTTCAAGAATGGAAGGAAAACTGTGGATCATGGACGGATATGTGTGAGACTTCGTAGATTCTTTCGGTGGTTTCTTTAGCGAGGTGCTAGGTTCTGATCTAGTGGATGTAGATTTTGAGAAGCAGATTTATTTTATCTCTTTCAAGTATCTTTTGCCAAACTCTTGGCGGGCACGTGAAGTCTTTTAACACCTTTTCTGATGCTTGTAGTAGTTTAATCGATATTTTAGGTTTGGGAAAAGTACATGAAAGCTTTGTAAATTGCTTCCTCTACGAGACAGAAAGGAAGTTAGGAGAAAACTTCGAAGCAAAAAATTCAATCAATTTCCTACCCTATGCGCCAGGTAGAAGAAACTGCACCTTTACATCAGCTCGATAGAACAGTCACTCATTATTCACGTCCACTCCTCTCTATTGTCCGTTGAAGTCAACTGTAGCACTATAGTCGTTCACAATGATTCTCACCTTGGGCATTTAGTTATTCCCTTTTCAATTAAAGCCCTTTCCCCTATCAAAATATGTAGAACTATCCAAAATCTTCCACCTACTCTCAAAAACGCCAAACTTCTGTTCGTCCGCAGCTAGCGATTCTGATATCACCATGACATACTTTCCAACTCTCAGCTTCTACAGAATATGTAATATGCACTTAGTTTTTCTACAAAAAGATCTGCTTTTGCTTTGTACGAATGTATTTAAGCATCTCCCACGATTCATTCAAATACTCATAAGTTTCCGAAACTTTCAAAAATTCCGCATTTTTATCTGCTTCCCGCTCAAAATCTCCATAAAAGTATAAATAACGTGTCTCGATTACAATAATTTGATTAAATATTACGACCAATCGTTCCAAATTAAAGCTTTTTCATTCGTAAGACCTGGAGTAATGACTGACTCGTTTACGGAAAAAGAAAGGCGAAGATTAATCATTTTGGTACAAAGGGAGAAGGGCAATTAATTGGGTAGATGACTTGGACGGTATATGTACTTAGACTCGATTGATGCGTTTTGATTTTCAGATGAGTTTTGTACTCCATTTTTTGAAGAGCTTTATCAAGATAAACTCGTGAAGCCACATTATGCTTGTTAATTTTCTCTTATTTAGAGTCAAGAAAAATGTAAAATTCTCCCGAATTTATTTGTAGTTGACAAATCTGCACAGGAATAAAAGAGTTACTGAAGTTGCTTAAAGATAAAACTATTTACAAAATAAGCAGCGAATATAGTCGAATGTAAAATTTATGGATACAAGTTCGCAAATGGAAGTTACCTCACAGTCATTGTTCGAAAATGGGGCTGAAATGCTGGTCCGCTCTCATCGAGTTATTTGCAGTAACAGTGTTGTTTATTTAGAAGTACGTTGTGACGCCGGGTTTCCACGTCATCATCTTTGCATGTCAGGGCATGCTTGCCCATCGGCCCTAGAACTGGAGCGACGTCGGTGGAATGGCGAGAGCCTTCGGTCACTGCGATTGTCTTGAGAAAAGTAGGATACACAGACGAAGGGAGACAGCATTTTGCCAATCATGATATGGCCAATTAGTACCACAGTAAAGGTGGGGAAGAGGAGTGAAAAGGGAGAAGTAGGACTTGATAAGCACCGAGAGGAAACGAGCCCGCTTTGTGCCGCCGCGGAGAAATTTCCGATCGAATGCAGAAGCCTTGAGTTGTGAGGTGATGATAGACTTGAGTTTTTAGCGGGAAGAGAGGGCGTACAGAGCTGAAAAAGTGTAGTGGGGTTCAATGAAGAGAGGACGTGATAAGAGAAGAACTGTTATGCAATTTTATGATTGCAAACCAACAATTTGTCCAACGTTTGCATTGGTTTACAGTAGAACAACTTTTGAATTGATTAACAGTACAGAATTTGAACTTTGCATTGGATTGAGCAATTGAATAGTTTGTGCATTTGTATGCGCCAGACTGTACTCTAGTACAACATGAATTCGCTTTGATATACAGCTCACCTCCTGGTATCCATACTAAACGTGGCCGCAAAATGGTATATAACATAAAGCTTGACCAAGCACAGAGACTGAAAAGGGGAAATTGAGGTGTGTTTAATCCAAAAAAAAATGAGGTCAGCTGTTCCCTGGGGATATTGGCAAATTAGTAAAAGCTTACAATGTAAAGAATTGACGGGAAGCCTTCAAAACGCTAGAAAACTGTCTGGAGGCCAGAAAACAGGTACGCCGCATTGGACATCGCTACCATTGCGGTATGAGACCGAAAAGTAAAGAAATCAAAAAAGATCTGCAAGAAACAGAGGCAATATTGCGGACTGTAGTACTTCACCCAAGTGTGGTTCATTAAAGGAGGGAAGGAGGATAGGCAGGCCTGGAAATGAATCGGGGGCTACTTGTGGGCGAAAATATGCTTGAGAGTGGACACCGGCTCATGGAGGGCCCAATCTAGATTTTCGTCGGAGATAGCAAGAAAACACGACAGACGGAGGTTTTATATAGATATGGGGAGCTGCTTGAAGGAAACGTGCACGCATGATAGGTGCTCTCAGAAGAAAGCGATCGGAATTTCAAGGGAGTAATGGAAAGAAGTGTAGGGAAGTGCGGGACAGACATCATTGGTTAATACACATATTTTCATTCCGGGGAAAATACTCGAAAAGGCCGAAAAAGTAGCCATGGAAAAGCTGCGAGGACCAGAGGTATGAGGATTTACGGCAAAAGGTGCAGAAGTGTGGCGCTCCAGGTAAATTGACTGCAAAAGAATATTACGCCCGTTAGAGGCGAAAAAATGTTGCGACCGAAATGGTCACTTTTCTATCAGTTATAAAACTTTTTCTGAATTACACAGTCGCAGGTCTTCTGGACGTAAATTTTACAGTGGTTTGCAAATAAATAGGTATTGTTAAGAAATAAGTGTTCTCCTGAAACGAGATCTTAATTTGTTCAATCTGTTGCAGAGTAGGCACTTTCCCTCTCAAGTGTTCATCTCTAGATAGACTGCGATACAACAGACGACGAACAATCCGAATGGTTAAAGATGCCACGCTATGCTTTACTCCAAAAAGTAAGCAAAAGTTCATCATTTATCTCTTTTTACTGTGCCAAGTTAGAAGCATAGCAAGACATTTGCAGGCTGACTGTAGCAGGGGTCGACCTCATACTAGTTTTTGATTCAGTAGCAATCGAACTAGGCCGTCAACAGTGTACGTCACCACTAGTGTACGGTGTACATTTTTTTATTGGCAGTGAACACAAAGAGGATGTATTCAACTTCCTTGTGGTCAACTCCAGTGAGCGTTATCAGCTACTCCTTCCCCATTCCTCCCAGTTCTGAGCTCTCACGCACTGAAGGATCCCTCTCCTCCCCACACGGCTCGTTTCTTTCACTTTCCCCAACCAGTCTCCTTCTCCATCCCCACCTGTTCTGAATTCAGACGGACTGACGGTCACTTTCCCTTCCCACCCTAATCCTTCTCTCTCCGCCTACCCATACAGTCTCTTTCCCGACTCTTTATGCATTTTCTCCCACTGACGGTTTCTTACCATTCCCAGTCCGTTCCATATCCCTCTCTCTGCAAATGTCATCCCCGAGGGTCCCGCATTCCAATCCTAACGGCTGCCCCTTCCCCTTCTGCACCCGAATATTCTCCTTTTCCTTCCCAACCCTCCGCAATCCCTCCTACTGGGAGATCTTTCGGCTTACAATATCTAATTATTCCCCATCAATCACAAACTCCTTCCCAATTCTCCCACGCGTAGTCAAATCACCCACGGCCCGCCCTCCCTCGTTATGGAGCACAACTCGGAGATTCAAAGTTCCGACAGCACTGAATTTGCTACCTTAAATTGTAAAACAGGAGCAACTTATCATGAGTCCGCATTTGGAGGAACACGCCCTCAATCAATTGAGCCACGTGGTGCTGTTGTGCAGTCGCAAGTAATAAGTTGTGCAGAGGTACTCGGTGATGATGAAAAAGTTGATCTGAGAACAATTTTCCCTTCAGATCTGGTATCTGCTAAGTTCGCTGTCAAAAGTCAATGCTGAGCAACACTTTGTGTAAATAAATAGTGTCCATTCGACAAAAGTACTCAATTGAGGGGCAAATGTTGAGTGATTTAATATTTGAAAAATATTGACACGTAGAAAGATCTCCTTACACCGCTGTAAAATGATGACGGTTTCAGTCCGAAAACGGTGGATAAACTAAGCGATGCCATTACTACAAGCGATATATCAATGGGCCGCACCCTAAACCTAGCTTGTATTATAGGTATGAGTGTCTCTTAAAAAAGAAGTTTGCAAAATTTAAGAGTCTATATTTCATATTTCTGCGCCAACATGAAGTAAGTGGGAATGGGGATAGTGAGTCATGTGTGGAATTTAACGATAGAAAATCAAACATAACACTTAAATCGCTTCCCTATGCTTGATCCTCTGGCTACTCGTGACACGAGGAGCGGTGCACAAATGAATTGTGGGGTTGGGGATAGCGTCATCCCAGTCAAGACTTGAGCTCTCCGAGCAAGAGGCCCAGGGAAGGGCGTCAGAAAATTAACATTTTAGATATGGACGCTCTGTCCTCTGCTCTTATGCCTACGAAAACCTAAACGGCCAAACAAATAGATGAGAATAAACGCAACTAAGCACATTTTGAGGCTGCAGACGCCATGGGTAAATACCTGTAGTTCCTACTCTCAGCCATTAAGCAAACATAATAGATGCTCCAGCTGGCGGATGAGTATGCTCAGAAGCAAACAAAAAACGGCAATTTATGCAATCTTTACGAAAATTTTAGGAGAACGGCGTCGTGACAAGTGCTATTATTGATCTTAACTATCTGTGGGATGGTGCACGACGCATAGATAAAACTTATGTAGTCTAATTGCAGTATTGAGCGCAGGGTAAAATGCTCTCTGGAGGGGTTGCTGTTTCAGCCAAAGCTTGATTTATATGCCCCATGTTTGAAAATGAACGACAAGTTGCCCTTACACCCTGTTTTTCTTTGCCATTTATGATATAGAATAATGCTCCTCAGCAGACTGATCGGTGAAAGTTGTGAAACTTGCATGCCACAAGAATAGTTAAAGTGTCCTGTGTCAAACAGAAGCGCAAATGAGACCCAAATATCCCGAATCGAGTTACTAGAACTCCAAATGCCTATTACAGCACTGCGTTATGACGAAAAAAATGGTTAAAAGAGTCCTGCGCTCGGGTAATTCCCCTCATGCTGTACGGGACTAGAATATGCCCTCACTTTTTGTAAGCATCATCGGCCGTGATTGCAGCCCAAATAGCTAAAATGTCGGAAGCAAGAAGGTTATGCAGTTTGGTAGACTGGAACGGAGTAGAGTCATGAC
The DNA here is from genome assembly GCA_002205965.3 of Kappaphycus alvarezii. Lineage (NCBI taxonomy): Eukaryota > Rhodophyta > Florideophyceae > Gigartinales > Solieriaceae > Kappaphycus > Kappaphycus alvarezii. The sequence continues at coordinate 498,511 of NADL03000866.1, forward strand.
TATATCTAGCATGTCTTGTGGAAACAAATAAACATTGTGGTTCGCTTCTATTGCCGCTTGTACACATATTGCGAAGAATCCCTTTCTATTGTAATATTATCTTGGGACTGGTGTTTCCGACAGTGATATGTTGCTGAACTTAAATAGCTATACCGTCCACTGCGGCAAAGATGCTATAGATTGGACTTATTTCAGTTCTGCAAAACCTGTTGGCTTCCTCCTGGCATTCGGAATCAGACAGCGCAAATTTGACAGAATCTAAACATTTTTCAGCCCGTGGATTTTATGTTCATATAGGAGGTAGGTAGTCGTAAATCTAATTTCGTACGGGCAGCTGACATCTAGATAGCTTGCTCAAGAAATTATGCTTAACATAACAGACATCATTACTTCTACAGAAACGTTTGGTGCCTACCTCATATTCCTTTTTACTCACCGTTACAATAACGGATACACAGCTTGACGCAAAACCCTAAACTTTGCCGTTTTGATACGGAATAAGATCTGAAAATAGCCCTCGTCTATGGACTGGACATGCTTTTCGGAGTCAAATATCTTCCAGTAACGAACGACTTAGTTTCTCCCCCCATCCAGTGCTGCTATTGCCGTATTGGCTACAGCACAAACCAGGGCTATCGTTCCTACATAAATTACGCATTTGAGTTTCGTAATATTCCCTCGCTTTGAAAGTCGACGATTTCAAACATATTGCAAGCGGTTTCGCTTTGCAGGAAATTAGACCTTGAAAAGGGAAAGTTTCGGTTAAAGTATCGATATGCAATGCCAGATTCGTGCGGTACCTCATGGGTGATGTGGTAGGAAGATAGGAATGCTCCCGTGATTCCGAAAGGTTGTGTAGCACTGTCTCACGAAATTATCCTGCTGGCCTGTTGGCGTGCTCAATAGTTTCTATGTGATTTACCTCACGGACTTATAAAAAAATCGCCGATTAAAGTACTGAAAATGTGTTTATCACGTTTCTCTTTTTCACGTTTCCAAATTTCAAGAAGCTATAAAACGCCCCTGAATAAGGATATTTTAGGGATCTATGTATTTCATTGTAGTCTACCGGAAGCTGTGAACTACTTTAAGGAATATTTGTGGGCTACATGGGTAGCATGGATAATTTGCAGGAAGTTCTTCTTTTTGATCTTGAAATGACGATTGTGAGGAGCATATGTAGATATTTATCTTGGAAGCATCTTATCGCATAACTCAATCGTTCATATGATTTATTATGGTTCATTTTATGGCATTCTTTACGCGTCTCCGAGGCTTTGTGACCAGAAAAAAGTCTATAAAAGCTGAGTAAGCTACTTATTTGTTTGTGGAGGTGAAGCAAGTTGGTAGAAACTTTCGAGTCAGTTCCAGATAGTTAGGGAGTTGTGAGTCATCCTCAGATCGAAAAGACGTTTCTTTTACGCTGGTCATACGGCATAGGTGGTTCAATTTGCTCCTTTTTTACTCAATTGTAACCCCTTGAACTTTCGTCCTTACTGGCTTCTTTGTGTTCGCTCAACTACACAACGGTAGCACTTTGTCGCTTGCAGCAAGACTTTCTCGGGGTAATTTGTTCTGATTTCTACTTCCCCCGACGATTTATCCCTATCACTAGTCGCGAAATACCTCAATATGACGCAAGGCACCAGTCCGTATTCCGAGAACGACTACTTGCTTACTCGCCATTCGCCCAATACGTTCCCGCTTCCGACAAACGTCATCACCTGACTGAACATCCTCAGCTGATATAGTTCAATACCAGAGTCGAAATATCTTTTTGAGTCGATTGTGGTTGTCTGGAAAACCATACGATAGATCAGATATATCTTCGAAGAGTAAACTACCAAACCTTTCCGCATACCAAAGTCCGACATCTATCGGTGCACGTTGCCGTATTGAATGGGGAAAAGTAAGCTAAGTTGCATTGACAGTAACCTCCAATGCCGCTTGTTTGCTGGCTGGCCTCCCTTCCACCTTCTGGTAGATTGGAGTGCCATCTACAGTTTTCGACGCATTGTACGGTTTCACAATTGGCTTGACAATGATACGATATCTACGCTCCGGTACAAATTTATTGGGTACCAACCCACATATCTACCACAGTAAATTAACCCTCCATTTACCAGTTTCTCGTTTGAAAGACGAAATCGAGCCTCCAGAAGAGGTCGTTCATCTGTGCCGAGGCGGATCGAGGCATGTTGGGTGAGGTGGATTACAGAAAGACCACTCCGAAAAGTATCAGGTGACAATCTGACGGGCCTGCATCCGGTGCAAACAGGAGACGATTCATGTTACGAAGCCTCGGAGCTCCATTTGAGGGTAGATCTACGACGGGCGGTAGCGAAGGTAGCAAGCTTTCGGAAGAAGGTTAATCCCTCGGCACCAAGCGCACCGAAATCTTAAAATATCGACAGGAATAAGGGAGATATCATGCTCGCGGCGCACAAACTCTTTAATTGTACGAGTGACAATATCCTGAACATGCTTAGCACACACCGGGGGATAGCCGAGTCCCATACTATAAACATTAAAGAACCAAATCGATACTTCTACGCGGAGAAAATACAATGATGGGGGAATCAGAAATAATTTAATTGTATTGTGAGTTCAATGCTCGTTCCGCTTAATGGCACAATGAAAGTTCTGTTACCTCGTTTTCCTTAGCATGTCAACTGTCAGTGTATGGGAGAGGATGTGGACAAGTAGCTCTGCGCAACAAATTCTCATCGAATTGTTCCGCGTGCAGTGATTTAGAAGGTGAGGTTTAGACATTAATCTTAGAGCGTGAACACGTTCCCGCTGGGAAGGTCAGACGGCGAGATGTCAGTGTTGCGAAGGATAATTTCCCGGAACAAGCTCTTGCTGTTATCGAACAAGTCACGGAGGCAGTCTCTGAGGAAACGCTGAAGCAATCTCGGTATAGCGACACGACCATTGAGGTAGAAGAATTGATCACCATCCCGCAACCTGGAGAACTCCGTCTGCCAAACAGCGATCATGGTCGGACCGAAGCTCGACCCAGGAACGGGGTCTTCTGCGAGAAGGCCAGGGAATGCCTCGACGTCATCTACATTGTCGTAAGCCCTTGACAGGCGATCGATATTTTCAGGGTCCCTTGAAATTTGCGAGAAACTGTTCACCCTCGGGAGCCCGAAGATCTTGCGGATCTCATTGAATTTGGGCAGAGCGTGATCTCTGCTCCTCTGAATGTTGAGAGCAATCAGATCAGGCCCGTCTTCCAATTCTGTATTATCGAACAACTTGTTCCTGAGAAGGTCTACAATTCTAGCATCCACCTCTTGCGCGAGCGTGTTTGCAATGCCACGGGTCACGTCCTCGAATTCCTGAATAGTGAATGTCTCTGCTTTCCTGAAAAAGGTGTCGCTAGCCGGGATCGGGGAGATAGGCCCAGAAGGGCTCCGTGGGATGTAGTTGTCAACCAAAGTGTGGCCAACTCGGAAGGCAGCTCCAACAAAGAGATCAGAGATGTGGGATCAACATCCCTGCGGAAGCCTCTGTATGGTGGCAATCTAGAGCCGACGATAGCAGGGTAGAACTCTTCGTAGACGATCTTCTGAAATTGAGCGATGTTCATTTTCCTGGCCAAGTCGTAGATCTCCTGAGGGGGCAACCCACGGATGCGCCTCCTGATTTTCTCGGCAAGGAAGTTGTGCTCACGCACAAAGATTGTATGTATGGCTGTAAGAGCTGGGTGCTCATTTGAGCGGTGATCCCCGGCGAGGAAAAAGTCTGCCGAGGCATCGGGGGCGTTAAAGTATCCATTCTCGTTGAGAGGAAGGAGGTCGCCAGGGGAACCTTGAGGTTACCAGTGGGATTACCGTTTTCATCAAACTCCGAGAGTTCATTGTTGCGCAACTGATCGGGTCCGTACACAGCGTCAAGGTCGACAGCAGAGGTCAAAATGTTGATAGGGCGCACGGCAATACCGCCATCGGCTACACCACGAACGGATCTTCTGAACCGAGGAATTCCTCATCAATATCTTCGTCCTCCTCCGGACGGGGATGTTTAGCGGTCGTCACTCTGTGTGGGAGTCGTCGCGAAATTGTGATCAAGGAACTGTCCAAAGAACACGAAAAGCTGATTAAGGCCACGGCTGTTCGGAATAGACTCCGGCTGGTCAAAGATGATGTTAGAAATCGCGAGCGGAGCGAAGACCGTCGCCGGTAGGGATCTCGGAGGAGCTGCCTTTGACATAGCTGAACTGGGCGAAGCGAGCTTGACCCCAAGTAGGGTTGCTGGAAGAGGTGCACTGACCGGTGATGGTACGGCAATCAACTCGTCGACAGATAGAGCGACGAACGCGACCCACTCGGAGTGGTTGGAGGAACTGCCCACCACGGCCGTTAGGAAACGGGGGCTGGGCGAAGACTGCGGTCAGGAGCAGCAAGAGGGCGAACAGTATGTTCATGTAGGTGACCATGTTAGAGAGGGTAGTCAATGTTGTGAATAATCTGCTGATTGCACGATTGACCGAAAGAATGCCGTGATGGATAATTGCGGTGGACAGAGGGCTTTTATAGAGCGATTGCATCGGTGAGCAAAATCAAGGTGGCCATCGGTCGTGGGAAGCTGAAGAGAACAGAGTGGGGGACTGGTGGTTGGGAAGGAAGGAAGGAAATATGTGGTCGGTGAGTTAGGATGAGGAGTGGTGTGGTACTCTGAGGCGGCTGAGCATGAAAGGAAGACAGTGATGCATTTTGTGAAGGTATCTGGGGAAGAATTAAGGACAGAAGGGGATTCTTGGTGTCAAAGGAAGATTCTATTCAATGAGGAGGGAATACTATTGCAAGTGTGAAAAGTTTGGGTGTTTTACTTTTGTAGCAAGTGATGTAAAGATAGACCGTAGGTGAAAAAGTCACAGTTCACATGAGTTTGAAGTGGTGATATTTTGTCCTGCATCGAAGAATGAGAGGAAGATAAAATGGCGAATGTAGAGATAGATACCACTTGTACTGAGCAATACTATACAAACGTATGGCTTAAGGTATCGAAGGTTACATAGAATGGACAGTTGCGAGGATAGCTGAGTTCAGGATGGTTCCCCCTAGGAAATTGCCTTTATCGTTTACGTGTGAATGTTTGTTTCTATCCTCTAGTGGGAGTCTACAGTGAAGTCTGTTGCTGAAGTATCGCTTGCTTAGGCTGAGGCGCTACTGTACGATTGTGTCTCTGGTTTGTAGAACAAGAAATGTATTCGGCAGAGAAAAGGTGAGATGCGTTACCACAAGGACCTCAGTAGTTATGAAGGAGAAAAGCTGGAGCCTGAGGTGGAACGTTTGGGTGTTTTACTCTTGGAAGATATATCCGGAGCCTGAGTGAAGATAGAAGATGCGGAATGAGCGGATGGCTTTGTCTTTGGCGAGAGTCGGAATAGCAGTTGGGGAATCAGTGCTTAAACCAAGGTTATGCGGAGCGGTTGTTGGAAAGATATTTTTATCTGAATTTACGGGTTGGCGTTGAGCCATGCGTTGCATACAGATTGCGAGAGAAATACTACGCGATTGGATTTCTAAATGGAAGCAACTCAGTCACGTGATTCAGACATGCTGACAAGGCGCCTGGTGCGCGCCTCCCAGCACTCTCGCGACCAGGGATTCCTATGCCAGACCCTGGTTTTTGATTCCCTCGTTGCCACTTCTGCGGAGACTGTGTTACTTATCGAAGAGTTTAGACCCCGTGTTGCCAAGAAATGTCAGACCTCGGACGTTACTATTCGCACGCGCATCTACCAGCGAATAGGTAACGCTTGTGATCGTCGGAGGCAATGGCCATCTTGTCGCGAGACCAAGTGCACGTGACCGATTTGGTCCATCCAGTTAGCTCTTAACTGAATCGTCGGTCAGTCGGTGCAAACTACTCCACATGAGGCAATCAATTTGGTTCTCGTATGTAAATGGGGGTTAATTTACTATGGTGGATATGTGGGTTGGTATCCAGTAAATTTGTACCGAAGCGTAGATATCGTATCATTGTCAAGCCAATTGCGAAACCGTACGATGCGTCGAAAGCTGTGGATGGCACTCCAATCTACCAGAAAGTGGAAGGGAGGCCAGCCAGCAAAAAGCGGCATTGGAGGTTACTGTCAAAGCGGAGTGCCGCTGTAAAAGAATGGCTCTAACCTTCGAAAACCGTTCCATTGCGCGGGTGGCAACGGTTCTCGCGAGTTCCTTGACGACGGAGAACGCCGCCGGATGCCATCCTCCAAGCGTTGAGATGGGGACAGGAACCAGCCTGTTTCTCCCAGGCAGCTCAGCAAGGAACCCTTGGTATTTCGCTGCTTCTCTGCGTGAGCTGCGTTGAGGCTTGTGAGTGGGTTGAAAGCCCTGGCTCTTGCGTGGGAGGGAGCGAGCGGGTTGACAAAGGTTACGTCGAAGTAATCCGTGCCACCGGCGGCTCCCATCGCCCTGATATCCGGCCTCGTCCTGTTTTGGTAGTGTAGACGAGGTTCGATGAATGGACGTCGGGCGGCTCTTGCAAGGTCGTTCCCCAGTAAAGTCACCTGGTTGTTATGGCGAGTATTCCGCTCGCAGCCAAAGCGACAATGTAGCAAGTGGTCCCCGTAGATATCCAGCATTTCATGGCATCCTGCTTTGGGGCAAGGGGTACCTGGGGCGAATAAGGGGGTTTGGCAAAAGTACTGGAACCACACGGAAAAGTCTTTGCTCTGATGTGCGTCCTCAATCCAGGGCAAGGTGCACAGTAGACCCAGCCTTTGGCACCGGGGAGGGACATGCTAGCGCGGAAGGCGCGGGTGCGGATGTTTCCGAGCGGCAAGGCCTCTTGCACAGCCATATGAATTGCATCTGTTAGCTTCTTCTGCGATGGTGGGTTGGATGAGCAGAAGTTGCTAAACGGAATTCGTTCTGAGGGTCGACAAGAGGCGCTCCATGCGGTAAAGGCGGCTGTAGCATCCTCGTACTGCGTCAGGTCTTGAACACAGGACGGCAAAGACTTCTCGCATAACTGCTGCGTCGCGGCGCTGGACGCAAGAAACGAAGCGGCGGCGACATCTCGCGCGGAGGAGAGGCCGATTCCCAAGGTCGGTTTCTTCTCCTGTAGTGCCTTAATGGGCAGTTGCAGCTCCTTGAATATACAGTTGTCTAGCATTCCACCCGCTAAAGTGCGGCAGCATTTGGTTCTCTAATGTTTGAAAAGTTCGGTTCGGCTATCCCCGGTGTATGCTAGACGTGTTCAGGATGATGGGTAATGTCACTCGTGTGCCTAAATAGCTCGCTCAAAGCCTGGCAACAGGCATGATGCATTGGATATTACTGCAGCTGCCTCGGGCCTCTGCGTTAAAACTCCTCGAACTGTCCCGTATGTCTCCATTGCCTCTACCTAAGTAAGAATTAAATATGATATTTGTGCATACTGCAAAACCTTTTCATTTAAAAAGGTCAATGAGAACGGCAGTCTCCACTGCGGGAGTGCCCGTCGGGATTGATTTCTATGCTGCTTTCGGCGACGAGGGCCAGAAGTTCCTTCGGCGCCTCGCTTTTTTCGCCGCTTCCCGTCGCGGTTCCTTCCCTCAGCAGAAACTTCGCGGCTTCGTTACTCCCTTTGCGATCAGCCTTGCAAGCGCGACAGGTTGCGACTCGCTGCCTGCCTGCGTAGTTGATCTCTGCGTAGTATCCGCATAATTTCGTGCCCTAAAAATCGTAAAGATTTTCCTCCACCTCCAGTCTCTGCAGTTTCTTTTTGGCTCTACATACAAGCCCGAGAGGTTCTTTCCCGGCGAGATCATTTTTTCTTGTTATCGCGACAGGTTTTCACCCGTCGCCTGCATTCTAAGATAATTTCTAATTACCTTCCATACGCTTCTGTGCCATACTGTACAACTCGTAAAGAGCTACCACCAGTCATTGACATCAATATACCAACTTTGGAAGCGGGGATATTGGACCGGACTTATTCGCAAGGGCGAAAAATTAGGGTATTTTAATGATTGAAAAATAGGTTAGCCTATGTTCCAAAGGGGATAGGCTCCAGTCTGCGATCACAACTGAACTCATGCTATCGAAGTCCGATAGCTTGTTCTCGTCCGCGGCAGCCACGACCGAGCACGGCTCCTCTCCGTACGCACATCCTCCGCATGGTCTGTTTTCGCTTCGCTTCCTCACCCCCACCGCAGTACGTACATGTCCTCTTCTGCGTGGAAAGTCGCTCTGGCTCTACGTCTCGGCATCGCGCTGTTCCCTGGATCTACTCGCTGTCCGGTCTGCTCCCGCCGCTCGGCCGACATCGCACCCGTCTTAGATCCAAGTGGTCAACACGCGTTGACCTGCAAATACGAAGACGGAATGACTCGTCGTCATCACATCCTCCGCAACGTTCTTGCCCGCTACTGCAAGGAAGTTGGGATCGTCGCCCTCGTCGAACATCCGCTCCTCTACCAAGTTCCCAACTCATCTGGGCATTCAGAGTCCCCCGTGCTACGAATGGATATTTACATACCCGCTGCATACGGGCTTCACAGTACCGATATCGCCGTCGACGTTACTGTTGCCCACCCCTCGGCACCCCGCCACATTTCGCCAAGTATAGTTACTGCAGGCGCTGCCGCAACACTCGCAGAGCGCGAGAAACATCGTCATTACGGCACTTACTGCAACCACAACGATATCCTCCTTCCCCCCGTCGGGATTGATATTATGGCGCCTTGGGCGGCGACGGCAAGGGTTTTTTCCGCCGCCTTGCTTCCTTCGCTGCTTCCCGTCTCGGTTCCTCCGTCAGCAGGAGCTCCACGACTTCGTTACCCGTTTTGCATTTAGTCTCCAAATAATGCAGGCGCGACAGGTCTCTACCCACTGGTCGGATCCGTAGTTAATTTATGAATACCCTCCACACGCCTCTGTGCGACATTGTAGGACCCATAAAGATCTACCACCACCAAGGGGATCGATTTGGTTTTTTAATTTTTGGAATGTGCGGGTCGGCTCTTCCAAAGCGCATCAAATAATTGGTACAAGTGGTCACCATGGTAGTGGTAGATCTTTATGGGTCCTACAATGTCGCACAGAGGCGTGTGGAGGGTATTCATAAATTAACTACGGATCCGACCAGTGGTAGAGACCTGTCGCGCCTGCATTATTTGGAGACTAAATGCAAAACGGGTAACGAAGTCGCGGAGCTCCTGAGGGAGGAACCGCGACGGGAAGCAGCGAAGGAAGCAAGGCGGCGGAAAAAAGCCTTACCGTCGCCCAAGGCGCCATAGATATCAATCCCGACGGGGGAGAGGAGGATATCGTTTGGTTGCAGTAAGTGCCGTAATGACGATGTTTCTCGCGCTCTGCGAGTGTGCGGCGGCGCCGGCAGTAACCGTACTTGGCGAAATGTGGCGGCGTGCGGAGGGGTGGGCAACAGTAACGTCGACGGCGATATCGGTACTGTGAAGCCCGTATGCAGCGGGTATGTAAATATCCATTCGTAGCACGGGGGACTCCGAATGCCCAGATGAGTGGGAACCTGGTAGAGGAGCGGATGTTCGACGAGGGCGACGATCCCAACTTCCTTGCAGTAGCGGGCAAGAACGTTGCGGAGGATGTGTGACGACGAGTCATTCCGTCTTCGTATTTGCAGGTCAACGCGTGTTGACCACTTGGATCTAAGACGGGTGCGATGTCGGCCGAGCGGCGGGAGCAGACCGGACAGCGAGTAGATCCAGGGAATAGCGCGATGCCGAGACGTAGAGCCAGAGCGACTTTCCAGGCGGAAGAGGACATGTACGTACGCTGGGGGGTGAGGAAGCGAAGAGAAAACAGACCGATGCGGAGGATGTGCGCACGGAGAGGAGCCGTGCTCGGTCGTGGGCTGCCGCGGACGAGAACAAGCTATCGGACTTCGATAGCATGAGTTCAGTTGTGATCGCAGACTGGAGCCTTTCGCCGGGGACCGGCGATGAACAACGCTCGAAAAGAGCCGTAGCTGTAAGCGACGAAGACAGCTGCGGGTGGCGGGAGGATAAGAGCGAGATGGCAGACCGAGGGATCTCTTCCAAGTGGCGGTCCTGGGAAAGGGTAAGCAGGTCGGAGATAAGTCAAAAGAATCAATTACAGATGCTGCGTATGCAGCCTCGGTAATGTCTGAAGTTTGCAGGAGACCTAGACCGCCCATTGAGAAGGGGAGAGAGGCTTGGAGCCAGGCTCGCTCTGGACAGGGCAGCTGCAATTGGTGGAACGCCTCCCTCTGCTTCTGGCTTCATACTGTACAGTACAGAGAAACGCCACCATTACCATACTTTATGCGAATACTACGGACTGGACCTTCACCCCATGGTTGCTGATGTCTATGGTTGCATTGGACCCGGGTTTGATCAAGCTGTGCAACAAGTCACCCACTTTCTCGCCAGCAAGCGTGGTACCTCTGTTGCCGCCGAGAAACATTCGCTCCTCGTTAGATTCTTATGCCTGACTGTCCAATACGTTGCTATGTCCGGGATAGATCGGATATATCTTCCAAGAGTAAAACACCCAAACGTTCCCCCTTGCTACGTCCGTTAAGCGGCGAAGTCTTGACCAGACCACCGATTTGGCCCCTGCTATGTAGCCCCAGGCCCTGCGCTGTATGGCGCCAGCGGTCTCCTGAGTATTGATCATTACAGGTGATGCTTTCGTACAGTACTCATGCACTGTAAAATTCAAACTGAGATATTGTCCTGTACAGTGGTGGTAAATCTTTATGGGTTGTACAATGTCGCACAGAGGCGTGCGGAGGGTATTCATAAATTAACAGTACTGTACAGTTTTGACAGCTTATTGGCAAAGAAAGTTCGCACCGCAGATTTATGTTTGCACTCCTAACGTCTACGCGAACTCAAGGACGGCTCATACGCCAGGAAGCTAATCAGCGACTCAGTGGTCATATCCCCTCAACACATGCACCGATTCTAGCCATAAAGAGCTTATTTGGAAAGTTCATTCATCGTACTATCCAGCTAAGTACAGCATTAATAAAGTTCAGGATTCGGGTGACCAGGGGATCCTGACTTAAGAACAGAACAAAAAGGAAAAAAGGGTCTTTGAGCAACTGTAGAACATTAGTTGATCAGTGAAACAGGTCAGAACAACTGCAGAATAAAGAACGGAGAACTTGGAGCGAAGACCAGTGGAACAGAGACCACGGACAGTGGAGCGGGGAACAACTTGAGCAGCTGTTGGATCTTGAACGAGAGCTGATCAGAACAATGCTTCGAGGATCGGGGGTGGAACTGGTTCGTTGCAGTAGTTCGTGATGGAATAGTCCTCGTCGCAGGGCACAGGCGCTCGCTTAAATAGACAAAATTGAAGCAACTGGATCCAGCCAAAAAGCAAGTGGTCGTCGGCGTGTGTTGTGCAATTTCTCCAGGCGCACTGTAATGTGATAATCCACATCACAAATTCAAATTCAATCGTCGGGGCAAACGTACAGTACAGAAAATAAATCAAACTGCTACTGTACTGTATCCATCACATACAAAGCAACCAATTTTTGCTTTTCATATTCCTCCTTTTTTTCTTTAAAACAATCTCAACGGACGCTCTTATCCAAGAGGCTTCGCCTTCGAGTTGCTTGTTTCAAGTTGCGGGAAGTCAAAAGGCAGTTTTCCAGTGAATAACATTAATTGTAGAGCCTGAGTGAGTGGGCTATCAGGCTTCGTTCCAGGGTCGGCAAGATTAAGGGCCCAAACCCAACATATTCGATCAGCATTACCAGTTTCAACTGATACCGAATGTAGTTGACATCGGCTCGAACGGACGATCAATTGATTGCCGCTGTGTTGATAGCGATGTGTAGAGATCTTTCGAATCCAGAACAACGACAAGTTCGAGGGACAAACCCAGGAGCTTAGAATAGGTCCGCTTGAGTAAGATTCCCTCATCGATACCCTCTCCAGCCGCAAGAATTTCACCGGCAGCGATAGAACGAACTGGTCTCTTGGATTTGTGTGAAGACCATGAAATGACATGATAATAGGAGCCTTGATCCATAGAACCAATAAGTAGAACACAGATGGACGTTAGGGCGGTCTCCAGCATCGTAAAAACCAAAACTGACATCAGATATTCACGATGATCACTCGGTCGTCCATACGTAACCACAGACCCAAGTCGCTTGAGATCACGCAGCATGTTCCCTTGTCGCACCAAATCGGAAACATGAACATTAGGTAAGCATTGCTGCAGTTGGCTAGCAGCTGAGGAGCAAAACGGAGAGACTGTGGTTCCAAGCCATCCAAGAGAGCTGTTAATGGAAGAAAACATAGACTTCTCAATTGCATTAAGGCTTGCAGTAGGATCCTTTCGACGTAGACGTTAATAGGAGCAGGACAAGAGCATTGAGCTTGTCTTAGGGCACAATAGTGCAGCAATGGTTTATGTCTGCACAATGTTAAATCCAAAATATCGAAGAGTTCCAGGTCCATGAACAACTGTGCCAAACTTGAATTTTGCAGTGAATTCATCCAACAATTGATCTACAGCATGAACTTGTCCAGTAATTAGAATGTCATCGACAATTTTCGCCACAAGGACAGCCAGTCGGGTTTCGACCATTCCATAAAAAAGCTGCGGAATATCGACCACACGGAGCAGTCCCAGATCTATAAGCAGGTTGTCTGACTGAAGTTGAAATTTCGCATTCGCATTGACAAGTCCATAAGAAGCCGTTAGCAAAAGCCAAAGACACCTATATCTATCCCGTGCTTCTCGTGGAGGAATTACGTAAACATTGCGTTCAGCAGCACCCGTCTGCAAAACGCTGACTTGACATCGACTCGAGATAGACGCCATTTCATCAAATTAGCAATTGAAATGAGAACTCGAACTCACAGCGGAGCACACATTGAACAATCTGACCGAAGCTCATGCTTCATGCTGTCCTCATTCCCATCAGGAGCAATCCGAGCTTTAAGCTTGAGCTGTTTGTCCTCATTCATCTTGACCTTGTAGAGAACATGAGAAGAGATGATATTTGCATTACCAGGAACTGAAGAGCGAGGGACAATGCGAACAGTTTTCTTGAAACTTTCTTCTTTTGCATCATATGCTCTGTGCGGAACGTGAGAAAGAAACCCTTGAGCTTGATGCAGCATGAATACTTTGTTACCAAAGTAGTCGAATATTATATTCAAATCGGACTGTAGAGTACTTTGTAGCTCAAAAGAGCATAGAGCAGAGACGGAGCTTGCACACAAGAGCAGTACAGCCTAGAGGAAATTTTCGCCACAACGGTTGAATCACTGTATGCAGGCGAAAAATATCAACATAGAAGGAACTCAAACAACAATTTAGTCAATATCAGCCAGTTTATTTGTTACAATAAACGACACCCCTTGCCCCCTTTAACCGACGGAATAAACCTATATAAACAGTGGCAGTGAAATATCAAACTTAAGTCGTAGGGTTTATGGTTTTATGACGATCACGTCGATCTCCTGAAAGTAACAGTCCGGAAGTGAAACTGAATACCATACTTCTCCATTAAAGAGGGAGGCCTGTCTGAGCTCCGTCAACTTCAGTCCAGTTTTAAAAGTAAATATATATATCGGATATATCTTCAAAAAGTAAAATACCCAAACCTTTCCCCCGTTTTAAAAGTTGTAGCGTGCTATAGTGCGACATTACCTAGATGGGGCGTTTTCGATACTTTATTGTTTGAAGATTACTCTCGAATGCTTCCGGTTGTTTCCTAGCTCCGATGGCCCAACTTTTATTAGCAATGTACAAATCATTTCCTTGAGTGCTAGCACCAGCAACAGCCTTCCAGAATGTCGATGGGATGCCAGCCAGTATGAATTTGCATTCAAGCCATTTCAGGATCTAGAGTACATTCAGTACGAATGACAATGATACGATATCTACGCTCCAGTAAAAATTTACTCGATTCCAACCCACATATCTACCACAGTAAATTAACCCTCCATTTACAGTACGAATACGAATAATTTCTACTAACAGAGAGGTAGCTTGTAGCCCCGCCAGTAACCAAGCCGCGTTGGATGTGACCATCAATGCGACGTGTCGTTGAAGGAGAACGCCCCCCACTCTAAAGTATTGTTCCAGGGCTCGGCTTGCTACCGATCGAATCACTTCCTTGCTTATGGGAAAACTAACGGGGTTCCACCTTCGTACCGTATGATGAAGAAATATGCTCCAACGCTAGCAAGGGGAGTACTGGACTTGAAGGTATTCCGAGAACTTCAGTTACCAGTCAAACCTAAAAGGGTGAAAAATTCATGCCCTGAGATCGGGCCACCTCTGTGAACAACATCGCAGCGGAGTAACCCTTGTCTTCTAGCTCAAGCAAGGCCTTATAAAGCTTGTCGGCTTATCTTCTGACAAGCTTTGCAAGACCTTGCTCCAGCTCCTATAAAAAACACTATAAAGAAGATGGAAACATGCTGAGTAGCGGTAGACTTTTATCAGAGGTGGTTGAACTCTTTCCCGCCGACTAGGATTATCCCTTTCAGTGTAATTTTATCACAAAGACACCATCGCAGACTACGTATACATACGGACGCAATCCACAAGGGAATAAAAGAACGGATTTCTCCTGGGGATTCCTCGAGACAGGCGTTTCGCTTATCTATGGCCCTCCTGGACGGTAAAGAAGGGTTTACTATCTCCCTTGCCCCAGACTCCAGACAGGCAGTGAAACTCGAGGATTCTCGGCGTGGCATCAACACTACTTGATAAAAGAGAGAGATCTGGTGGGTAGCTTTGGCAGAAGGGGAGCAGATGAGAGCGAGAGTTGCAGTCCAGAAATTTTGCAGAAGCGTGAAAGAACTGCATCGACTTAGCGGAACAGGTCTCGCAGGGTGAGCAAGCGGGCAAGCAAGCTAGCTGCAGACTTACCGAGATCGCGAAATAATCTTTTCTTAAATGCGACCTCAGCGCAAAGAATCTGTATGATGTGAAGTCTTCGTAAAACCACAGTTGGGTAGGCCATGTGATACCCAACTGGTACATGAATACGTATCAGTCCATTTTGGGGTTGACATCGGCAACCATAGTGCTGCAACCTACCGTGAAAATCCTTTTTAGGATACGCACAGAAGGTTTCTCTAAATATCTCTCTGCAACTTCTTATTTCTCATACGAAACAAAACTTCCATTACTCCATATACTTCCATTTTCCTGTTTTCATGTACGACTATCGCTCTCTTCGAAAGGGATTTTATTATTCATGAGTTGTTTGAGATTCTTTAATACAATACATATTCTGCGATAATAAAGATATCTGCACCCCAGTTTCGTCATAAAGTATCGTTTCAAATGCGATTTCAATAGATCTCACGGCAAGACTACTTTACGCTTACTTTAAGATTCAGCAGGTTTGCCAATCTGAGCATAAAGACTCTACTGAAACCCGTCGGGTTCGGAATGAAATTACCCACCGCTTTCTATCAAAACTAACTCGACAATTTTAGCCCTTCGTACTGCAGTCACGCACGCACATCCCCCATTTCGCCCCATTTCCAAATCAAAGCATCCTCGACCAATTACCGTCTCCACTATAATCTCTTCGATCCCAACCGACTTAGAGGACTACCTCCAACCCAGAAAAGAAAGTCTGAGAAAGGTCGTAGCTTGTCACATGGTAGACATGCAGGTATATGTCTCGGTGGGGAGGGACTTGGAAGAGAGAAAGGTAAATTAGAGGAGTGCGTCGAGGAAGAGGGATTAGAAGATGGGTAGAGATAGGGTGATACGAGTAACACCGAGAGAGAAGGAACCAAATAGTGCGGAATATGTGATCTAGTCCATGAATCCGATAAACGTGATATTGCATAAGCCTAATTTCACGCAGAGATGGGTTGGAAACCATGAGCCGTTAATGGATATTTGTGGAGACTAGGGAAATGTTCAAATAAGCCAATTAAATTACTTTACAAAGCAAGGAGACAATTAACTGTTATTTTGAACAGTTCTACTTAAGTCAAGCTATTCCAATGTCGGATCGTTTCTTATTATTTTACTCTTCACTCTTTCCTTCAGTACGGAGTTATAAATGGCCTTTCGTTGCTTTCAATCAGTTTATATTTACGTTATGTCAATGCAGGAATCATTTATAACGGTCCTATCATTGTCTTTGAAGGTTTGGCTTTAGGGGTGGTGCTATCCTAAAGCACTGTAAATAGGTACCTATGATGTCATAATGGAAGTAAAGGGTTCTGGAGTAGAGCAAAATGTGTATGAGGAGACGAATTGGATATTTCATTAAAGCATCTTTTGTCAAACTAGTTCCTTCCACTTGAATGTTTCTTCCGTTTTCTGGCACTATGAGCAGTTCGGGATCAATAATTTCATTAGTTAAAATTGCATCCAGTGTAAACTTGTTCTGTACAAATTAGAGTATCTCTCATTTTATGAGCTCCAATAATAATTTTATACATTCTAAAATTCGATCAATTTTTCTTGTTACAGGAGAAATATGATTAAAATTCTTGACAATATGGTTCTTCTAGTGATCATTCAACCCATAAGTCTATCTTAGCCCCATTCGATTAATTAGAAGTAATAGGGTAGAGATTTAAAAGAGAAGTTTCCCCAATAATATTTCAAGTGGTGAAACATTCAAGGGGGAATTGATGATATCTCCGGGAGAGTAGGGAATTGAAGGTGAAAAAAGGAAAGAGTGAATAGAAATTGGGAAAGAGACGAGTTTATGTCTGGACGCTAAATGGGAGAATTCTGTGGTAGCTTACTTCGTTGTATGACACTTCTAGTGGTTGTAATCTAAACGCGAAAATATTGCGATGCTATGCTAGACAAAATTTGATGGTTTCCCATTTTAATCTCTGACCCAAATGAATCTAGTTACTTATGGTCGTATCGTAAGTCTAAATTAGATGCCAAATTCATCCCCCATTCGCTAGAATGATGGTCAATAGAATAAATTAGCAAATTTCATAAATAAGCCATTGATACGAATTAAACTAGATTTGAACTGAATTTCGAACAAACAGTAAAAGTTAATTCGAGTTGGAGTATAATATGATACAATAACAGAGGGTAGTGAACTGTAAGAGCTCCCACATTCTAATCACTCCTCCCCTTGAATGGGACTGGTGGTACCCAGACGAAATCACGATGTTGACAGAGGTGACCAAGCACGTCACCTTGGATGCCATGGAGACCTTCAGGCGGTTGCGGTACTTACGAAAAGACACACTGCGTCGACGTTGTCTTCAATCGCAACATGCCTTACGACTGGCTGCACAACAGAATTTTGATATCATTCCGTCTGCATCTGCCCTTTGCAGACTCTCGAACACAGAGACCTGCTCCCTTAGTCTCGGTAAAAAGGCTTCCAGCATCTCTAATCAGTAAAGCACCCCGGTTTCCCCTGTCTTTTTGAAAGAGGGATGTCGATCCCCAGCTAGCGTCACACATTATCTAGGCGCCTTACGCCGTCTCTATAGCCTGTTGTTAGCGTTCTATATCAAGCTTCCTGACCTTTTTTTCCGACTACCACCTGTAAGAGGTCCACCAGACTGTCATGTTGCTCGTTCCTTCCGGATATCTGTCGGTGTCCTCGCCGCTAACGGTTACTACCCTCTTGGTGTGTTGTTATTTCGCCGGTTCAGGTGAAAGGCTACAATAATGATAAAAACTGCACTCATGCTTTCTGTGATTGAAAGCTTTTTCATGTATGCTGCAGCCCCCGAGGGAACACAGCTCCTCGCCGTGCGTACGTTTTCCTCCTATTTCGTCATCTATTTGCTCCCTCTCCCCATCGCGGCTCGTACATGTGCTCCCCTATGCGGAAGGTTTACCTGGTTATTCGTCTTGCAATCTAGCTATTCCCTAGATTTACTCGATGTTAGGTTTGCTTCCGGGGCTCTGTCGATGTGGCGCCCTTTTTTGATACATGCGGTGAACGTGCTTGGACCTAAGATGAGGAGAAAACAACTTTTTTTTCTCCCAAAAATGTTTTATTCGGTGGCTACCTCAATTGATGACATGGTTATTTTTAAAATTCGTTTTGATATAATTGAACTCAACAGCTAACATATTGCCCCAAAAATCTCTATGTAAAGGGGATTGATGGGCACTTTCTCGAACTGCAGTGGGAGTGCTCACGGCAAGAAAGCAGAGTAGAGTACCATGCCATGCTGGCAAAGTGAAATAAAGAATATGTATTACATAATGTGCATACAGTACTATACATATAAGACGGAAGATGAGAGTTTCATTTATTGTAACAGGTGAGCCAGCTGATATCCATCCAATTTGTATATTAGTGTCTATTGGCACTTCAGCCTTTCGATTTTACTCAAGCAAGAATGACAATATTGCCTACTTTGGTTGGAAACACAAGTATTATGGTGGACCAATGATTTGAAAGAATATGAAGAAACTATGCGGAAAGTCTAAGCGTCAAATTTGGAGATCCAACTCATCATTTATTCACACTTTTAGTTAGTTATTTTTATAGAGCCCGATATATTATCTTTCATGGCTATTTGCATTAAATCAGAGCCTCAAAATGTTGCCTGTGTAGTTTTCTGTGCTCCCGTTACCGCTAAAATTGTTACTGATGTGATAATGATGCATTTTAGTCATAGATAGCAACGTAAATATGGTAACTCATAGTTTTTTCCAAAAACTAGGCTTCCAGAAAAATACATAACAGAACAAATATCCCCTACTTCCGGTTGAAAAGGAATCAGACAGGCCCTTATTGGTATAAAGTCAATTCAGGGATATCAGTCTTGACAGAGCATTGCTGTCAAGCCGGTCATTACCACCAGTATCAGTTGCCCTTGCTTGATCTATGGTCAATTTCGAACATTCAGCGCTACATGAAAGCTTTGTAGTTCAGTCATTAAAGAGACAAAGACTCTGGTGCCTTTAACCTTGCGAAGTTTTCTTCGGAATTGTTCACCCAGATATTTCTGATCAAGAGGATCAGAACCACGAATAAAGTTAGGAGACGAATTCAAATACAGTTCCAAATAGATAGGAAGTTAGAAGTCAACTTCAAACAAAACATTCAACCTATTCACTATCCTCAAAGCCATTTGGTAGAGCTCACCCCTTTAGAGTTTCTTTCTACAGCATCAATTCAGCTTTCACGCCTATTCCACTCTATCCCCAATTAATGTCGATTGTAGATTTTTTTAGATGACAATAACTATATTATCGGAGAACTATTAGTTCCCATTCCCGTTTGCGCAATTTTTACCCCATCAAACTGATATTAGGAAGTCTGTGTGATTATCAAAACATTTTTGTAACAGAAAGGTAAATATAAGATTAGTGAATGCAAAGAAACATTGTTATTGGACTCTTAACTTTTAAATTTTACCGCAATACCTTGGGAAAGCACTTAAAGGCCTCTCTTACATCTTCTGGTAGATTGGAGTGCCATCCATAGCTTTCGACGCATCGTACGGTTTCGCAACTGGCTTGAAAATGATACGATATCTACGCTCCGGTACAAATTTACTGGATACCAACCCGCATATCTACCACAGTAAATTAACCCCCCATTTAAAAAAAAGGTAGGGTACTTAATGTGTCGCAATAAAAGAAAACTGATATATAACTTAAAATAAAAAATATGATACGGCTCCCGCATGAAAAAGCTTTGTTGGGAGACCCAGTTACACTAATTCCGCGGGATTCGACAGAATGCATCTCAATGCAGTGTTATCGCTGCCAAAGAGAAGTTAACACGCGGAACCGACAATACATGAATTACCAACTGTCTCAAATCCTTATTAGCTGCAAAATACGTCAAAACATGGCTTGCTAGTCTTTTCGCCTTCGATCCAATCCAACAATAATCCGTCATGGCTTTTCCTTTTAACAACTGCCTCAAAGTGGCCGTTTTCGAATGCTTTTCATCTGCAAGCTCTTTCCGCGAAATCGATATTCGCAACAAAGTAGGCCTAAATCAACTTAAGCGATTTTACCGTCAGTGGAGCAATGTTAGTAGTGAGCGACAGCCGATGCGTTATTCGTAGATTGGCATTAAGCTATCAGTTAGTGGACTTCCAAGGCTTTTGAGTGAGAAAGGGGAAGAGTTAATAATCAAAGTGTCGGTATTTACGTTGAACAGTGTATTTCTCTTACAACGCAGTCTCTTTTGGACTTCGTTACTCACCACCCGAAATGCTACCTCCAGACAGACAGCAGAAAATTTCATCCAAAAATGAAAGACCAAGCAAGGCCTGGCTTTGGCAGTTTCTGGGGCGAAAAAATGAAACCTGATTCAAGAATATAAGAGCCATTGAAGATAAAAGAGTTGGATCCGTAACAACGGTGACAGTAGGGGAGCATATGGTACGAGTGAAAGGCGCCATTCCATATTTAATATTAAGGATCCGTGTTTTATGATCAATTTGGATAAGAAAATAAGCTCCCGGGACATGGCTAACCAGAGATTGGTTAAAGGAGTTGGAGTTACGAATAGAAATTTGACCGCAATTGATACCAGGACGAAAGGGAATCTAGATCATGTCACACTGGGTGCGGTTTTCAATGCGGTGGGATTTTTTTTCGAACCAATTATGGTTTATCCGGGTAAACAGTTTCATTACCGGCGCTTGTCAAGGACTGTTCAAACCATGAAACAGTTTCCCCTTCCGTGCTACTTCTATCAAAGCGAGACTTCGGGGGTGAACATGGCAATTTTTTTGGATTTGGGCAAGCAGTTTGTTAGGAAGACCGCTCATTTACGAGATGATGGGCAAAAACTGCTCCCCATTTATGAAGGGTACACATGCCTCATACAATATGAAGTACTAGGGCTCTTTTATGAGAATGATATCCGTGTGTTGGGACTTCCCTCTCATACCTCCTACGTGTTACAGCCTCTTGGTTTTTCTGTTTTGTCAAGTTTCAAATCTCATCTGCAGAGTAGATTTCATAGTTTTACGAGAGCAAGGCAAGTTGCTGATGCTTTTCATATTGAAGGTGTGCTATCATTAGCATACTATATTTATTTTACGTATTGTAACCTGAGGAGTAGGTTTATTAAAACAGGTATCTGGGATTATGTAGTAGGGGGGTCCGAACCGAGGTGATCTAAATTCTCTATCATTTTATGATGATAATGTAGTCGTGGGAACCACCACCTGTCCGAATGGTCGTGGAATCATTAAATAACAAAAAGGTCGCTGTTGAATAGTGCTGTTGTCGAGGATGAAGGTACAAGGCGTATTAATATGTCCAGAGGTGCCCATTTGACGTCTGATATGATTCTCAAGGCCGTCATAGAGCGAAAGAGGAGGAAAAATGGGAAGATTATTCAGGAGAAGCGATAAGATGCGGCAAGAAAAAGGAAGATTTCTTACCCAGAGAGCAATGCTGCAAACTACAGCTGCTCACACTCGCTCCCCACCGTGCAATCACACGTCAGGGGCTTATCCAATCTCGCTTTGAGAGTCGCAAACGAGCTCTGCTAAGGAAATTCTGTGAGTTTTGAGTAATCATAATGCTGACAGATACAGTAAAGACCTGCATTCTCAGTTTTAAAGTATGCCGATTGGCTAATTTTTTTTCGTTTAGGGATTTTTTTCCGGCCATATCTGGATGCAATCTCATTTGCACGGGTCACTTTTGTGTGTGTTTGGCTGGTGGTGGCAAATAGCTCCTTCTTTAGCAGTTTTTCTTGCTCGATAGCGAACTTGTGTAGCTTGAGCTTTTTAAAGCTATTTCATTGACTTTGGTCTTTTCTGAACCCTGGCGTTGAAATGATACGGAACGGAGAGTTTTGAATAAAGATATATATTTTTACGTCATACAGCCTGAAAATTTTCCGGTTGGGTCCCAGTAAGTTCCCCACCTTTATATGATTTCAGTTCGTACTTTGATCGTTGGAAAGGATGAATTCTATACGCATGGTAGCTACGCAATGGTGCAATAATTTGAAATCGTGAGAATAAAGTGCACATTATCCCTTTCGGCAATACAGTACAGCTGTATTGCAGAAACTTTGTTGCATTACAATGTCTCCTTTCGCGGTAACTATACAGTGTTGAGAAAGTACAGTCGTATAAACTGCATCTTAGCAGAGAGTATGACGTTTGTAAGCCATAAATTACGGTACACTATTGCATGCTAATTTACCCACACCTCGTAAGCCTTAAGTTGTACAGTGTACAGTGAAAGTCGCTCCACGCTGTACACCTTCAGTAACTGTTCGCTATGTTGTAAATTCAAATGATGCCCATGACTTATGAATCACTTGGGACTGTGCAGTACACCAGTCTTATGTATTGATTCATGGCATAGATCGGATATAACTTGCAAGAGATAAAACACCCAAACATTTTTCCCTTGTGACTGTGCAGTACACTAGCCTTATGTATTGATTCATTCACCTCTACAAAATAGGTTGATCGAAACGCCAAGCATGAGAGACTGGTAGGCTCCCGAGAATATCCAGACATGCTTAGCATCAACAGAGAGTATGAATCTCCGCCATGTTGCCCTTCGAAACGTTCTCGCCCGCTTCTATAAGGAAGTTGGCATCGCAGTCCTCGTCGAACCATCGATCCCTGTTTTGGATCCCAATTAATGTATTTGCTGGGAATACCCTTTCTAAGAACGGACGTGAACATTCCGGTCGCCTATGATCTTCACATGATTGATATCGCCGTCGAAGTTTCTTTAGCCCATGCCTCTGCTCGTTGCCGAGTCTCACCACGGGAACAGGTTTTGTGTTTTACTCTTGGAAAATATGTCCGATCTATCCTATGGTTTTCCAGACAACAACAATCGACTCGAAAAGGGTATACCGACACAGTAATGGGGAAGGAACTACGCTCCCTAAACTGCTACCTTCAGGCCAGCCATCAAGCAGGCCGCATTGGACATCTCATCAAAGTGTAGCTACATCAGGAGCTACTATGAGGCGACAAGTTTTCTCCCACTTCCTGTCTTCGTAGTTGATCTCAGAATGATCTAAGAACCTTTTTCGTACCGTAGAATTCATAAATGTTTTACACCACCTTGGACATGGTTCTTAATGCTATATGCACCTTATTCCTCATTTAAGATGAGGGAGTACCATTTCACTGTTTTACTTTATCTCTCCTCGTCCTCATTTCTGTTCCTTGAAGAGCCTTCGCTTATGGGGGCTGTCTAAATTCGTGACTGAATTCATGCTCAGTGGGAGATCTCTGACACCTGTCTTTGCCTAGTGCCTAATCAGATCCCTTCTGTTTTGGCTTCTCATCAAATACTGTTGATTTGAAGATTCAAGCAAAAAAAATACAAATCTCTAAATCAAAACTAAAACTACTTTTCATCGCTTTACGCAAAGGTATAGTGGGGTAGGGGAAGAAAGAACATGCGTAATAGAGAAGAAAGACAAAGCCCAGCCCTGATGAACGACTTTGAAGAATCAAAAGCCCAATGTTGTACGCGGTACAGTACAATTTGAAGGAGGCACGACGATTCCGTAGTTAGCGATGCGAATGAGGAACGAAACAGAAAGAGGACAAATAGGGATGGTTTGTTGCGAGAGGAGCTAAGTTTGAGAATCTGTTAATATAAAACTGCATTTGTTAGGGCAAAAATGACACTGAAGGAAAAAGGAACCACCTAAATATTCGGGGTGAGAGTAGTTGCGAGCACCTAAAGCAATACGGTAGACATTCACGAAAGGTGCGGAGAAGTGGGCTTAAGAGCTAAGTGACTATTCTAGTAACCAAATCTGAAGTGGCAGGCTCAACCACCTTTGCTCTGAGACTGGTATAAAGAAAAAGTCCTTGGGTCTAATGTTGACTCTTAGCTTCCTAATAATTTGGGACTGGACCTAAAGTTATCTGAAAACTTGCTTCACACTCTTTCGTTGTGGTTGACTTAGTTTTGTGAGCGTCCTACTAGAGCTTATGGTTCCTCAGTGCTCCCAAATTTTCACTCGTACCCCTCTTCATAAACAGTTTCGAACTGCCGAAAGTTTTAGCACCTGAGCAGTGCCTTTCCCAGCTCTCCACCGCTACAGTAAACTGCACTGCATGAGAGTAGAAGGATCGAAAATAACAATTGCATTCCAGTGCCAGCACAGCCAGCGCAGCATGCCAAACAGTATCTAGCCAGCACAGAGTGCCAGCTCATCCAGCGTATCCAGCGCAGCATGCCAAAGTAGTGTTCAGAAATATTTCATTACAACAGAATTCAAACATGAAAAGGCGGCTCATAACCAGCAAATTGAGAACGCAACTGTACTAAGATGTGTCCAGTACTTACTTGAGGCTTTCAAAGGACCCGCAATGCGTTTAGTACTTCTTCAAGTGTTGTAAAGAGGCCAGCCAACCTATTGAGAGACCCATGATCCGTCAATTGAATGACATATGCCTTTTTCATCAAATTTTCCGGGTATCTGTAAAGAAGAAGGAATAAATATGTAGTTTACTTAGTCCTCTGACACTTCTAGACAGGGTAATCTCAAATATTTACTCATCTCTTGACATTCCGCTCACGTTCGCCAACAATATTGCGGGCGTGGCATTATTGGCTTCTAGCCCATCCTTTGACAAGCTTGGCAAGACCTTGCTCCCAGCTTCTGCTAAGGATGTGAGAACGTACTATGCAGCTATAGAAGCGCACTGGGAGCTCAATCTCTTGGCAGACGCCTAGGATTATCCCGTTAAGTTTAAAACTTAAATGATATTCGTAGATCCAAAATAGATAATTCCAAATAAATAAACATGGCCGGGACCAATTGTTGAAAATATTCCAATTATTTCCCATCCATATTACAAGATTCGTCATCCCCTATTGATATACAAGGACTGATCATCTCACTCATCCTACTCTGCGGGCTCTTCCTCATTCTGCTCTCCTTCTCCCTAGACTCGTCCTCTGCCTCCTCTTCTTCCATCATATAGACCGACTCGGAAGCAACATAATCCTTGAAACACTCCACTAACTTACCATCTTCTTCCTGTGAGTTCATCCACGGATTTCTGAGCTTTGATCTCCACCACATGACGAGCAACGAGCTCCGTAAGATGTTTCCTGATTTAGCGACGGAAAAATTCCTCTATGTCCGCTATGGCGAAGGGAATAAAGTAGAGAAGGTGATGAAGCGAGGATGGTGGGTTTTGTAAATGGGACGGTAAGGGAGTATTTGGTGCATGGTTGCTGTCAAAGGGTGTCTGAACTGTCAAGTCCTTGGTTTTGGAGGGACATGGACAAAGTTTAGACACCCTTCTACGGGAATAAATAGTGCCAAAATGAAAGATTGGCAGGGATACAGAATCAAAAAATAGGCAGAAATTGGTCTTGCATTGGGAACCAGTGAAAACGGCCTTTAAAGTAGTGATTTATGGGGAAGATTACAGCTAGAAATATTTATTGTAATAAGAGAAACGAGAAAAGGAAAGAGTGGAAAGAAATTAAAAATTTGTTGCGTAAAAAAAAGGTCAGTCGAGAGAGAAACAAAAGAAAAAGAGGTAAACAGAGAAATGTAGCGGGAATTAATTTCTGGGCGTAAAGAGAATATTGCCAGTTTCTCGCTTAAGAGAGCCTAGAAGATGAACCTCCATTATTGCCTTGTCACGCCAGACCTTTTCTTTGCAAGAAAACTGGCAAGTGCTGCTCGTCATCCTGCCTTAGAACCATGTAATGGTCTCCAACGCATGAAACTGAACATACAAGCAATAGGAAGCGGCGATGGGACCGACATTCTTTGATTCTAACTTCGTGAATCCCTGCCCGTTCAACAAGAGAGTGAAGGACTTCAGCCCGGGCTCCTCCTCTCTGGATTTGGCCCGTAATTCAAAGCACAGAAGACATTAATCTTTCAAAGCGACGTCCACCAGAGGTAGCCTCGTGTCTGTTCCTCTCCATTCTTGAAGGTTGGCACCCGTATGCATGCGCGTCGTGCACATGACGTAGCAAGGAACGCGGTGGTGCCAGCAATGGAGACGTATGGAAAGGTTCGGGGGTGCTTGATGCAAATACATGCTGCAGCAGCCGTCATTTGCAGTACAGCCTACTGATGGCTGGCCTAAAGGTGCATTTTAGGCAGTGTAGTTACTCCCACGTTACTGTGTGTACACGTTGTTGAGTTGATTATGGTTGTCTGGAAAACTTTAGAACAGACAAAATTATCTTCCAAGACTAAAAAACCACAAACCTTCCCCCTTTACTTACCATCTACTGCTACATACAATATGTCCTATATTCAGTAACTCTTTATTAATCAATTAATATAAATTAATTGTCGTCCTCTGTAGACGTCTCGTTTAAGGGGCTGTTAGGCGCGTGCTGATAGGAACGGATTTTTTATCGCCGTCATCTACAGACCTTTAGTTTACTGTACTACCTCTCCTTGTCCACATTTGCTTATAGTTCCAGTCCTTCCTCGTCCTCCCTGAGCTCGCTTGTCATTACCGCGGTCCTCTCCAATTTACTCCCATTTTATCTAGAAATTTTTATACTGTATCTACCCCTCTGAATCGATCCCGAGTCAAGTTTTTTTTTTCATTTTGCTTACCTCCTCCTCCAACTTCGTTTTTTGAGAAAAAGGGCGCAAATGCACTACTACAAAAATCCCTTGCAGATTTATTTTACCAGGTCCTAATCTATAGAACCTGCCCCGAGAGCCTATTTAAACCCTTTATTCCAAGTTTTAAACGTTCCGATCCTTCTGCTCATCACTTCTCTCCCCCTACACACCCCTCTCACCTTTTTCCAGAAATATGACATCAAATCGCCCCTCTGTCCCTATCTCCAAAACAACCTTTCCGTCCCATCAATGGCCTTCGTCTCGCCGCCTACGGGCCAACCGATGCCGACGACTACATCCGGCGGAAACCAAAGAAGATAATCATCGAGTTCGTTCGCCACCTCTTAATAAAGAAGAGGCGGGGGAGGTAAGTGAGGATGAGACTGAGAAAGTCGAGAAGGAGAGCAAGGAGTCCTTCGAGGAATGGTTAGCCCCTGAGCTAGTGTACGAGACTCAGGAGAAAGATGGGACGGATGGGGAGGTGAGGAGGATGAAGAGGAGGAAGAGGACCAGGATGAGGACGAGGACGAGGACGGGGTGGATGAGGGAACAGGGGGCATGGAAAGTGTCGGACGGGCCTGGACTGGAGAGTATGGAACAAGTGATGCCGACCGCTGGAACCGGATGGAGATATCTTTAGTAGTTTATATATCTCCTAGGAAGGAATAGAGATGAACCATTCGCAGGTATTTGTGGGACTGTTTGGACAGCATGGATATTTTAGAGGAGTTGCTTGGATCTGATTTAGAGAATGGTAATAAGAGGACCTCATTGATTGTTATTTTTAAGTATCTTTTCTTTAGAGTATATCATCCACACGAATGTTTCTATGCATTTCCTGGTACCTTCTGTAGTTTTGTTGGGACTTTAGGGGTAGCCAAAAGTCTATATAAGCTGAGTAAACTGCTTCCTCATGGAGAGGTCAAGCAAGCTGGCAGACAACTTCAAGCCAAGTCACAAATAGTTAGGAAGTTGAGAGTCACTTTAGACACAAGAAGCATTTATTTTACGCTAGTCACTGAGCATAGGTGTAGACCCTGCCCTTCCATACTTGCTTGTAGCCCTCTCAACTCTCTTCCATATACACTCCTTTTTTTCGTTCAGCTATACCACAGTAGCACTTTTGTCGCTCGCAACACCTCCTCTGAGGCAATTGGTTCTGAGGATCTCTTTCCCGACGATTTACCCCTATCTGTATCCATGCTTAATAGCGAAGTTCGTCTTTGGAATGACTCTCTCGTAATGCTTTGATATCAATTTGAAGCCGTTTTCAAGTGTTGAGCTAGTCTTTGCAACGACGTTGAACAGAGTACGTGAGTCTACATAACCGTCTATTTCCACTCGTTTGTCCAGGACTTCATGCAAAATATCCCGGTCTAGAAAGGCGTTGTCAAAACCGTAGACGAGGGCAAATACTTAGACTGCCATCACGGATCGTGCGATACGCTTACACCTGGAGAAGCCGTAATGGATGATATAGCAATATCCTCAGCGTCAATCAGAGCGAGAACAAAACCCAGCTGAGACTTCAAATTACTTGCATTAGCAAAAGACGAATCTGTGAAATGATCCATACGTAAGCTGTTAAGGTCAGTGGAACAAAGCGGAGTCCAATATTCGAAGTTGCGAGGCAACGCTTGACAATTTTCCGCAGCGATTTGAAATTTGATGTCGTCGGAGCGCTGGAGGCTTCAGCCAGTAGTTGGACAGGCACAAATGTCTTGGCGACAACAAATACCAATATACTGGAGTTTGGCTCGCCTGCTGAACTCAGTGGTGTTTGCAGGAGTTGTCAACGAGTTGAGTTTAGCAACCTGCTTGATGTGATGTCGTTGTTCAGAGTCAATAGAAAGTCCCGTGCAATTAAGGTTGTAGGTCTCATCTGGTCGAATGTTTTTCCATGGTTTAGATTGGACCTTTTGAAAAATCACAGACTTCCGCTGTTCATCGTCCAAAAATTTGTTCGTACCATGACCGTAAGAGTCATCGACCTGAAGGATAGTAATGCCAATAAGTCCAGATATGTCTCTTTTGTAAAGGAAGCATGGGTCCCACATGTCTGTTCCATACATAGTTCGTCCTTGTGGTGCCTTCAGTAAGTGAGGAACCAGTGCAATCCGCTTTCAGGTATGCCGTATAACGGCTTAACGGCCATGAGGATATTTTCGTCGGGTAGTCCAAGTTCGGAAGGCGGGCGAAGGTAGATGCGGCGCTCTAATTTGGTCGCAGATTGGATGTAAGCTTGTGATATATCCCTCAGAAATACTTTTTGACTGGGAAACATTGCGGCAAGTGAGGCGGCAATGCGGTGTTCAACCGACTAATAGTTGGGGAGCGTGTAGAAATTTCAGTGGCGCCATTGTCCTTGTAATTTTGAGCAATGAGCCTTGATCGTGGGTAGACTTTCGCGTCTACATTTTTCATCAAAGAAACCCACATTGTCCCGTAGACGTGTGCCGTTTGGGACAGAGGACCTATCAATGATTTCGAATGTGCCCCGATGAAATAGTCCTTGTATTTCTGTCTTTCGGGCTTCATTAAACTTAGGGTTTGCAGTAGAGGTGGTTGTGTAGACAGAACTTGGTGAGAATTGGGCGGAACAGACCTCACTAACTTAGTCCAGAGTAAAGTGTATATGTTTCTTTTGTGCAGATCTGGGAGGTGGTCGGAATAAAAAGGAGACATAGAACAGGCGGAACAAGCAGTGATGCCATAGTTTGCCTTGTCAAGATCTGCATGCGTCCATGTATGACAAAGGGTTGTAATTTTGACCATTGAAGACTTTGACGACGTTAGAACGGAAGAGTTTTCTGCCATATGGCATCTAAACGACAACTGTCTCACCTTCGATCTGAATGGAAGGGTATGGTCCCGTCCATTTGTTTTGATTGTTCCGATATACGTACACTGGGGATCCAGCTGGGAGCCGAGAGAGAACCTCACTATTCTCTTTCCCCTTCGGCCTTGATGTTTTAGACCAAAAGATATTCTTCGCTTACATTGCTCCCTTTGAACCTCTTGCATAGCCATTTCTACAGCGCGTGCCCGTTCAAGCTGAGTGGCGGCGGGAGTACGACGCGCGGGACGGAGCAAAGCACCGAACACAAGGAAAGTCGGACATAATCCCTCCGGACCAACTGTGTTATTGACTGCCTTTACGGCTAACTATAAAAGTCTTCATCTGAATCTTGACTAGGTAAACTGTCTCTTACTTTGAAGTAGGCGGCACGGAGTGGCCCGTGGTAGCGCTCGACATGAGTCATAGTTGAGGGAGATTCAATAGGAGCCTCAAGTAATGAAATTCCGTCCGCCTCTGCGGAGTCCAGGAACTCTTTGCAAATAAAATTGGATCCCTTATCGATTCTTAAGAAGTCTGGAGGTCCGAGGTAGACCCGAGACCAGCACTTTAGGATGGCCTTCCACACAGTGGTAGGTTTCATATTTGGCAGGAATAAAGCCGCGCAGAAATGTGTGGATTCATCGACGTGATGGAGAACAGGCTTGGATGAAATATGCATGACATCGACGGCCGCAATGTGGTTGAAGCGGAGTTCATCAGTTCCGAAGGTAAGTTTAAACCTCCTTGGCCGGGGTGCGTGCAGAGCACAGATACGGCATGATTTAGCGAGTTGCTCTAGAAAAGGTCGAACCTCCTTTGTCATTTCATCGGGTCGAGCACGACGTAACACCTTCAGTAAAGTAGTAACAGATGGTGACCGAAGGATCTATGTAGCTTTCGCAGTTTCTGTTCAGTATAAAGCGAATAGGTCAGGTCATCTCGCTGCCATCGGTGAATGAGGAAATAGTTTTCGAAAGAAAGGCGTTGAGAAAGGTGCTTGTACCGCACAACTCGGTCTTGGATACTTATCTCTAGTCCATTATCAAGCATGTCTTTCATGCTAAGTAGGCTGGGTACATTACTAGGATAATTTGGAAGGTGACACCAATGAACAACTTAAGGTCCCTTAAGGGAATGGGAATCGTCGCTCTACCAATCGAAGTCTGATTTCCTCCACGCCCTTTTAGGTTTCTCATGTGTTCCTTATTGATGCGGCATGGTGCACCAAATTCCTCACAGTATGCCTTGTATTGGGATATAGACATGACGGATGAGCGATTGGCACATGTGTCGATGTATATTCCTTTGAATCGAAATACCTCTCCAATGAAAAATGCCTTTCGCATGATTGTAAGTTCATCGTTGAGGTCAGTAGTGTAGGTGCGGCCGTGGATAAAGGACATATTCGCGAGGTCGATTTCGCCCGACTTGTGAGACTGGACTTCTTCCTCTTTAATGTATGCGACGTCATCATCATCAGTGCTTTCGTTTTCAGAATCCGTATTAGATAGCGGAATGCTATCTTTCATTCTCTTTCAAAATCATTGGCGTCAGGAGTTGTACATCGCTGATTATCATAGCCAGATCGTCGATTGCAACCATTAGCGTTGGTGAGCGTCGTGAAGGGATAAATCGGCGGGGAAGAGATCCTCAGAACCAATTACCCTGAGAAGGAGGTGTTGCGAGCGACAAAAGTGCTGCCGTGGTATTGTTGAACGAACAAAAGGGAGTGTATATAGAAGAGAGTTGAGGAAGCTACAAGCAAGTATAAAAGGGGCAGGGTCTACCACTGACGCTCTGCGACCAGCGTAAGAAAAAGTTTCTTGGGTCTGAAGTTGACTCTCAACTTCCTACTACTCGGGACTTGGCTTGAAGTTGTCTGCCAACTTGCTTCACCTCCACTAAAGGAAGCAGTTTACTCGGCTTATATAGACTTTTGGCTACCCCAAAAGTCTCAACAAACATACTAATAACCATAAAATGTATTCACGGTAATCGTGTGAACCAGAGAGACTATTAGAAGATATTTCCTCAAGGTAAATATCTAGGTGCCATACCCATGCCAGCCACCATCGGCCAGGGGTGGGAATTGATGTGGCCATTATATAGACCTTTCAGAGCTACTTGTAGTATCACCCACAACCTGGAACTGTACTGACATCTACTATGACAGCGTGTCCTAAAATGAAAAAAATCAACCGACGAATTTGCCACACTCACCCAAATTAAAAATATCTTGCAAATTCAAAAACTGTAAAAATATCTTCCCAATTCCGATACTGTATACAATCATGGTCCTCATCTAGATTTTTTCGTGCGCGAATTTGCGCACATCACGCCCTCTCGCTCAAGACGAACGTCCCGACTCGTCACTGCTCTTCTTCTGCTTCCGTTAGTGTTCGCTGTCTTATTGATAAAATGTATGGTCTCTCAAACGGGTACGGATGCAACTGATTACCAATATGATGCTCTAAAAAGTAGGTTCGCATTACTGGTACCTCACTTTGTAGCATAGCCTCATATATTGGTTTGATCACATCGAGGTGGGGTTGAATACATTCTTCTTCCGTGACTCTTCCGAATCTTCCAAGAGTGAAAAAATATATGTGATATGCAAACTCTTCTGGAAGATGCCGGAGGAATGGATGTCGATAAGAAAAGAAGACGCGCATCATCAAGAACGAATCTTCGTAAGATAAGTGCGGTCCATGTAGCGCCCTAAAACATAAACAGATGCTTATCATGAAATAAGAAATGACCTGCGCATCGTTCGCATCCTCGGAGATATTGCGCAGCCAAAAAGATAATCTTCTTCTTCCGACTGTATGCTGTGCATGGTTGTGAAGGAGAGCTAGAGATGAAGTTGTGGTGGACGGTCCCGATGAATGGCCGCGACCAGCTCCTGACGTACTGGGACCTGCACGAGGTCCTCTCGGGGGACGACCGGAACCTCTTCTGGGCGGGTTGTTGTCTCCTGAAGGTCCTCCTCTGGTCATCATCACTGCTTCAGGAGGATCCTCGCCGCCTCCAACGTTCCCAATTTGTGGCGGAGAAACGTAAGGTTCCCATAGAGGATACGGGACCAGCCTGTATTCCATATCCGGGGGTAAGGCGTAACCTCTCAGTCGCACGTCTTGGTTGTTCTTGAGAAATACGTAAATTGGACGGATAATATTCAGATACGTTTGCGACAAGTCTCCAGCAGCTACCATTCCATATCTTCCTATAGAGTAATGATATATTACCTCCACAAACTCTGGACCTGCTTCCGTGAACCTTCCGTTTTGGAATGAAAATAGAACTCTTATTAATAGTCGGAAATCTTCTTCAGGTAGCAATGGTCCGTTCAACGTACGAAAACATAGGCATATATTAATGTAGAAATGGATGATTACGTGGAGTTCGTAGTAGTCCCGCGTAACCGAGATGATCCATTCCCAGGCCCTTTTTCCTCCCATAGGAATCATTCTATAGTTAAAGATGAGTATGCCCCGTGGTTGCGCATAGTCCTGTGTGAGAAGGAATTCTTCAGGCCTCTGATGGTAAGGGACCAGACGACGTGCATGGATGGCCCTCCTTGATCTCTTCCCTGAGCTTGAACAGAGCTGATAGTGCGGGTGTCTTTCCTCCGTGACGATGCAAGGGTTCGAGTACTTGGTTTGGAAGGCCGGCCACTTCACAGCCTGCTGCATTGCTTTTCCATGTACTACAAGTACTTTAGAGCCAACTGAAAAGGTTCTGACTGCAGGTTCTGCATCCTTATTTCTTGTCTGTGTTAGCGCGCGGTGTGATCTCCAGCCTTCGGTGGCCAGTAGTTCAACTTCCCTACTCTCTTCATCGATAATATTTGTTTCCATGTCTCTCTGTAACATTCTAGGAGCCCTTCCGTACATTAGCTCGAATGGTGAGCGTCCATTTCTTCCTCTTCTTCGACGGTAGCCGTATAACACTTTTGGTAAGGCATCTTCCCACTGGATTTCATTCTCCAACATAGTTTTCGATATTGCTCGTTTGATGGTTCCAACCATCCTCTCCGCTTTCCCGTTGGACATAGGAGCGTATGCGAGAACGGTCTTCAGCTGAATCCTTTCTCTTCCAAAAAACGAAGCAGTGAAGTTGCAGTAAAACAAAGGGCGTTATCCGAGATGATCCTTTTTGGAAGACCAAACGGTTCAATTATTTCTTTTTCGATGAATCTCAGTACCACCTCAGCATTTGCCTCCTCGACTGCAACTGCTATTGGCCATCCAGTAAGATGTTCCACCCCTATAAGGAGATATTTGTTTCCGGAAGAAGTTTCCTTGAACGGGCCCGCGAAGTCAATTGAGAAGGTTTCAAAGAGACCGGAAACTGGAAAACTTAGAGTTGTCTTATACTTCCGTATTGGAGTGAATTTTTGGCAGTTGTCGCAGCTTTTCACGAAGTTATAGACGTCCTTATGGATACCGGGCCACCAGAATCTCTCAGTTACGAATTTTTTGGTTGTTTCGAGATCCCAATGCCCTAGCTCATCATGGAAAGTCCTCAAGATCTTCATTCTTTCTTTCAAAGGGGCCACTAGTCGGGGACCGGCTTTAGTGTGCCGGAAAGTTTCCCATTCCACAATGTAAAAGCCTTTTGATTCCTGCGTACCCAATTTCGGTGTTCAAGATCAACCTTTCTCATTTCTAGTCCATCGAGGAATTTGATCAGTCCGTGAATATTAGCTTCGTACTCGTTATCGTTCAACTGCAACTCGGCGACTCCGACGATGTCCTCCGAAGCTTTTTCATTTGGAATCAGTGCGTCCCTCAAGCGGGATAGGTAATCGGCAGGCTGATTATTGCGTCCGGGTCTATACACAATTTCAAACCGATATTCTGCGAAAATGTCGAGCCATCGGGCCAAGCGGTGATGTACATCCTTCTTTTGGAATGCTGTTTAAGTGCCTGGTGATCAGTTATCAAGACAAATTTCTCGAGTGATAAAAGGTATACGCGAAACTTTTTCAGCGCGAAGACGACAGCTAGCGCTTCTTTCTCGCAGACTGAGTATCTCTTTTCCGCGTCATTCAGAGTTCGGCTTGCGAATTGAACAGGGTGTAGTCTTCCGTTTTCATCTTTTTGGACAAAACGGCCCCAAAGACCGTTCTGAGGCATCTGTCTCCACAACGAATGGTCTCTTGAAATCTGGGTACATGAGAACTGGGGGGACACATAGCTTATCTTTAAGCTCCTGAAATGCAGTTTCCATTTCCTTGTTCCAGTAAAATTTTCCGTTCTTCGTAGTGCTGGCATGTAACGGTGCTGCAGTCTTGGCGAAATCTTTGATAAATCTTCTGTAATATGAGGCCAGTCCTAAGAAGCTTCGGACCTCCGTCTTTGAAGCGGGCCTTGGTGCCAACTTTATTTTTTTCGTTTTCTCTGGATCCACTCTAATTCCCTCTTGGTCGACGATATGACCGAGTAATTGGATAGAAGTTTTCGCAAAGAAGCATTTGCTCAACTTAATTTTCAAGCTATACTCCGATATCCTCTCCACAACTGTATTGACGTGCGAGATGTGCTGATCCAATGTTTCTGAGAATATGACGACATCATCGATATAGACTCTTGCGAATGGAAGTCCTTTCAAAACCTCGTTCATCATTCTTTGGAATGTAGCTGGTGCATTCATGAGACCAAAAGGCATCACTTCGAACCTGAACGTACCGGCTTTGCTGGTAAAGGTTGTTTTTTCCTTACATTTTTCATCCAATGGAATCTGCCAATAGCCAGTGTAAAGGTCAATTGAGGTGAAATATCTCCCTCCTTCAGGTCCTCGAGGATCTCCTCCATGTTCGGAATCGGAAATCGATCGGGTATCATTCTCTGGTTCAGTTGTCGGTAATCGACGCAAAAACGCAGCTTTCCATCCTTCTTTGGTGCGACCACAACTGGAAACGACCATGGGGATGAAACTGGTCGAATAATATCATTTTTCAGCATACTTGTAACATTTTCTGAGATAAATTGGTCATATTTTGGCGGTTGACGTCTAGGCTTGTGGTAAATCGGTTGAGTGTCGGTAAGTTCGAACGAGTGAGTAACCGGTACACTTGCTTGTCTTAAATCTGAAACGCTCCATGCAATTACTTCGGAAGATGTTAACATGTCGGATATTTTCAGTGAGGCGGGGCGGGAAGGTGCTGCACTTTTCCTTGGATTTCTGCCATTTGGCGCCCTTTTTCTTCTTGATCCTCAACCTCAATATTTTGAAGGACCTCTTCCGTCGTGCTCACATCTTCATATATGGAATTCGCGTATTCTTATTTTCTTTGCAAAGGTAATCTTCTTTCATGCTCCGAATTCTGTCCTTTGATTCGATATCATCGCAAAAAGAAACACATTCGGGTTTCAAACTTATCCTAGAATCCCAGTCGTCATCTGTTTCAAACCCGAATCATAATCGTCCCATGCCATGTTCATTACCCCCGAGGGTACCCTTTTCCACTTCCGAAAGTGTTAGTTGGTTCCGAATCTTCGCTGTCATAGCTAGAAGTGAAATCTTCACTGTCCGTTTCTTTTAAATCTTCAGGATGCGTGCTTTTGTCGAAATCCAGGGGCATCTTCACGGTTCTGCCGTCAATATTAACTGAAACCATTTGGTTGCCCAAGTCAATGCATGTCCTAGTCTTTCCATGTGGGGCAGCCAATGATTGCATCGAAAGGGAGATCCGGCATGACAAGAAAGTCTACATCAACTTTAGAGTCCCCAAAGAACACGGAAACCTTGTCAACAGTGTCCATGCATTTTGAGACGGTTCCATCCGCTACAGTTATTTTTCGAGTCGTTGGAGTAATTTCGAGACCTAGATCTGTCACCAAAGTTTCTGAAATGAGGTTTGGAACAGCACCCGAATCGAAGAGAGCTTGGGTTTTCATACCCAATACTTTGACTGGTACCAGCTTAAGACGTCTTGGTGCTGTCGAGGCCGATTGAAGAAACAGTTTCTTACTCTTAGCGGACTTATTAGACCTGATAATTTTTTGAGTTCTTTCCTCGCATCCTCTGCGCCGCCCCTCAAAAGTTGACCAAACGTTATCCCAGTTGGGGCCGATGCAAGCTCAGCCACCAAATTGTACCTCTTCACATACTCTAGTACGTCCTTAGAGATACTCTTAACTTTCTTACTCTTTTTCGTCTTCTTGGCCGGAGTGACTCCCACTCCTGGAACAACTTGATCAGACCTCTTGGTTCGAGGAGGTACAGGTGCTGGGATATGCTCCAGCATTCCATACTCTAGCCTAGGTTTCTTCGATAAAATGTTCCCTTCCCCATCCCTTTTTGTCACATTGACTTGACTAATCTCTTCAGCGATGGATACGTTACCGGCATCCGTCAACCTTTGATCCCTTCTATTTTGTAAGATTTTCACCTCTGGTCCTGACTCACTCCTTGCTTCCGATAAATTTGCTCTTCTGTTGTCTTTAGACCAGCAGTTACTTTCATGATGCCCATATCGACCGCACTTTGCACAACGAGTGTTTCTATGTGGATTATCAGGACACCTGTTTGCAAAGTGTCCAGGCTTGTGACAGTAAGAACAGACTTCTGCGGCCTTAGGGGCCCCAGACTGGTTCTTCTTAATGGTAAGAGTAAGGCTTTCCAACTGCGAGGTTATCATGTCAAGTCGATTATCGAATCGGGTTTCCAACCTTTCTTCCAAGTTTTTGACATCGCTCCTGACAGATTCTAATGCCGCTGCACTAGTAGCCGGCCTTTGATAATTCTTTTCAGGATGTACGATAGACATCGATGTGCGGTTTCCCTCGGTACCTCACTCAGTGACTGAAACGTCTCCGAATTTTTGACAAATTCTACTATGGTACCCTTCAGTTCATCAAAAGTGTGAGGGCCCTTGATGAGGAGGAAATCGGAGAGCCGCTTATCCCCCATAGCCGCCTTACGCAGCATTCCGTACTTGGCTTGGGCGTTGAACCCAGCCTTTTCATAAAGATCACACAAGTACACCAATGAGCTTAACAAATCGTCGAAGTTGAGCCGGGCCTCTATGGCGGTACGAATCATCTCATCTGGTTCTACCTCCTTAGCATACTCTTTCACAAGCCACTCACATACCTCACCGAAGTTACGCCCATTCCCGTTAAGAGACCACCCGTCGATAAACTTGGACTTATATTTGTGCTTTGCGTCACCATGAAGATAGGCGAAGATACTTGCGGCCTTCTCTTCATCGCCCTTCTCTCGCATCACAACGTTGACATATGTGTAAAGAAACTCCTCAACGTCTTCAGTCTTGCCCCTGTGAACGTTATACGAGCAGCGTTGAGATCCATGATTACAGAAAAGAAATCCCCCGAAGTGTTCCTTACTACTGCTCAACTCGAATACCTCGGGTGCAACCCCCCACAAGAGTACCAAATGATAGGGAAATCGGCGGGGGAAGAGATCCTCAGAACCAATTACCCTGAGAAGGAGGTGTTGCGAGCGACAAAAGTGCTGCCGTGGTATTGTTGAACGAACAAAAGGGAGTGTATATAGAAGAGAGTTGAGGAAGCTACAAGCAAGTATAAAAGGGGCAGGTCTACCACTGACGCTCTGCGACCAGCGTAAGAAAAGTTTCTTGGGTCTGAAGTTGACTCTCAACTTCCTACTACTCGGGACTTGGCTTGAAGTTGTCTGCCAACTTGCTTCACCTCCACTAAAGGAAGCAGTTTACTCGGCTTATATAGACTTTTGGCTACCCCAAAAGTCTCAACAAACATACTAATAACCATAAAATGTATTCACGGTAATCGTGTGAACCAGAGAGACTATTAGAAGATATTTCCTCAAGGTAAATATCTAGGTGCCATACCCATGCCAGCCATCCATCGGCCAGGGGTGGGAATTGATGTGGCCATTATATAGACCTTTCAGAGCTACTTGTCGTATCACCCACAACCTGGAACTGTACTGACATCTACTATGACAGCGTGTCCTAAAATGAAAAAATCAGCCGACGAATTTGCCACACTCACCCAAATTAAAAATATCTTGCAAATTCAAAAACTGTAAAAATATCTTCCCAATTCCGATACTGTATACAATCATGGTCCTCATCTAGATTTTTTCGTGCGCGAATTTGCGCACATCACTCGCTTAATCCTTTCTATAGCAGCTGATACCTCTTTCTTGGAGTTTCTAGTATGTGCTTTATGGTTCTAACCGCACAAGTGACAGCCCTCATGTCCGGCGAGCCATTTTGAAAAATCTTCTGAAATTTCTTGGGTGGAGTCCGTCGGTTTGGGTAGCCCTTCAAGTGTTTCTTGGCTTCGCCGCCATGCTTTTGTCCCAAGCTGTAGTTAATGAAACTGGTCCCAGAATATCGCACCATAAAGGTGCCTGCGGAGCGGGGCTCGCTAGATAAAAACCTTGCAATACGGTTTCGGGCTTCCAGTAAGTTCATCGGTATGCGTTCTCGTAATGACTGTGCAACGCGTGAGCTGTCAGAAGATATCACGAGTTGGTCTCGCAAAAACTGGTCACGGCGATAGACAGGATCAAGTTGTCGCTGATCTTGGGATAGACGCTTGCAGTACATCCGGAAAACGTCTAGCTCACTCCTCTCAGTATTTTCGCGCATGAATTGTGACTGTTTCATACTCTGCCACTCAACGAGGGCACGGTTACGTTCTTCTTGGCTCATGTAGTTGTCAATCAGTAGCTGAGAAATTTTCTCGTATGACTGGCCTTCTTGATATGTCCCTATGTAGTATGAAAGGGCATCGTCCTTCAGCATTACAGGCAATGCTCTAGTCTTTTTGGGGGCCATCTAACTGACACAATCTGCACATGGTGTCGTATACTTCTAAAGCTCCGGGATGATCTTCATCGAAAGAACATGAGTACTTGTCCCTCATCTGATAAGATTTCATTAAACCATTTAATCCTAATGAGTTCCCTGAGCAACCACCAGAGTGGGAGCTTCTGTTGTTGTTTGTTACACTTCTAATA
The DNA here is from genome assembly GCA_002205965.3 of Kappaphycus alvarezii. Taxonomy (NCBI): domain Eukaryota; phylum Rhodophyta; class Florideophyceae; order Gigartinales; family Solieriaceae; genus Kappaphycus; species Kappaphycus alvarezii. Next base: position 537,803 of record NADL03000866.1, read on the forward strand.
TTCGATATTGAACCTGTTGCCTTCACGAAAGGTGTATCAGCCGATTCCATGGATCGTGTGGGTACAGCATCTTGACGATCAGTGTCAATTTGATCCATAGAATCATTATCATTGGTGCTCCTTTGGGTTGCAGGAAGGCTTCCCCCCAGAGGGGTAGTACGTGAGGGGACCAGGATGGTTCTTGCCTGTTTCCAAGTTTCTACTGACGTTTTTCCCCTTTTCCATCGGAGTAAATACCTTCTGTTTTAAACATTCGATTAGCGCTTTAGTACGTGGGTATCCGTCTTCTGGCAACGAATACACCTCTTTCGGTAAGAAAATGCATCCAATTCAGTTGTACTGACTTCGGAATGTACGAAATAGAGTGTTTACGAAATATAGAGGTGAATTCCAGCCATAAAAGTTCGCCGTTGACCTTAGCTTCCAAAAAAACAATGAGCATGTCTAAAGCATACCTTGAAACTTCATCCACAAATGCTTGGATTTGTTCAGGTGTGCGCTTTTCAGGAAATGGTTCGGGATCGCCGAAATCATCATCATGATTCTTTGTCCCTGATGTGTTTGAGTCACCGTCAGCTGGATTTTTCCTTGTCGTCTCTGCTTAGTTACACTTGACCTGTGCAGCTGCGAACAGATCAGTTATAACTGTCAAAGTTCTCCGAGGCAATTGTAACTTTCTCGGAATCACGGTCGTCCTTATCTGGAGGCTGATGTGGGTCCCGGTTTCCAATTAACACATCCAACCCGACGGCGGGTTGTTGTTTGTATAGATTCCGGCAGTAACCCCGTGAATAGGACCGGCCCTAGCGAGGGCTGTTCTTTCTTCTCGACATACGAGTGCAAGTGACTGCAATGTTGGGGCTTGTTGTTTTGTTTTTCTTTTGTCTTATCCGTTTTTATGCTCCACTCCAACCACTATTTTCTTCTCATTCTTATACTGTGGACTTCCTTTCCGTTTTCAACATAATTGGAGCTACCTCAAATGGCAAACCTCAATTTTCTATTTGAAGATGTAGTTCTAATTGGGGAAGCACTGATTAGACCCAAATCCAAATTGCACAAGCTCAAGTTAATTAAAACTTGACAAGTAACAAACCGTGATCATCTATCCTCTCTAATTCGAAGTGCAACACCCTCCTGGATGCTTGGTGGAGGCGGGGAGGTCGCGACACGTATAGGGGCTGACAATAAATATGTCGATAGCCTGCGACCGTGGAGAGAGGGCGATGTCACCGATGAGGATGTCCATGTGGAGTCTCTCGTTGGCGGGGAGATGTCTTGGACGGGGAACGTATACTCCTTCTTTGGACGAAGGCTGGTGGTGGCCTGACGGAGGATAGAAATAAGCTTGTCGCGGATGTGGTTGTGTCTGCGAACATACCCTTCGAGCGAGGGGCAACTGGTAGCAAGCACACAAAGACGGTCGAGGACGGGCGAGGTGTTGGATCGTGAGTGAAGGAATCTGGGGCAGGGCTCGGTGGCAACGAAAACAGGGTTCCCAAGGCGAAGTTGAACCATCATATTCCAAACTTTGGGTTCCACCGTTTTGCAGGATTTGGAGTGGGGCAGTTCGGTGAAGGGGTGGTGTTAGGATTGTGTGAGACAGATAAGGTTGTGTGAAAGGCGGCGGGAAGAAGATTCGATTATGGAGATACAGGAGAGGTACGAGGCAAAGGTGAGACTTGTGGGAAATGGCCGACTACTTAGGTTGTGTACCCAAGGACAGAGCCCTGCCGCTGGATGGATGCGAAGACATTGGGCAATTGAAGAAGGGCGGGTAGGTGGAGTTGGGAGGAGAGGTGGGCGTGAGAGGAGATGAGGGGTGATGTGAGGCAGTTGTCAAGGGGAATACAATGAAGCGCGGACGACGGAAACGGTGGACAGTAGAGAGCTATCGTATGCGAGAGAGGAAACGGTAGCCATCAGGGTGAGGCCGAGGCCCCCGATAGAGAACGACAGAGAAGCGCAGAGGCAGTCATCAAATGATTTTGAAAAGCGATACACTTCATGTAATTTTTCCAGAAATTATTCCACTTTACCGATTTGTTGGAATTCAGAATTCAGCTGCTTTTAAGCATATTGAAAAGGGGTATTTTGGGGGTTATTTTAATGCATGGAAGATGTGGTCGGTTATATCCACGAGGCTAATACGTTATGCGGGATAAGTCGTCGCTGATGGGTAGCACGACAGTAAATGACCTTGCTTACAGGGCCGGCTCAATGCAGGCGAGCAGACATGCCGCGTTGGACATCTGAAAAGTGGAGCGATGATTTTTTTCTCTGAAAATCAAGATGGAAAATGAATATATCAACTTTAATATAGACCGATCTATCTCCTCACAGTAACTGCACCATAATAATGACAAAATTTGTGTTTTTACTAAAAGTAAACTGCATTAAATGAAAAAAATATGAATTATTAAAGAGAAATGGCGACTCGCATGGCGTACGAGAAAGAAGCGACCGATAAAAACCTGAGGGTGAAAAAAGGCTCAAAATATGCAAGAGGTTTTCTGGGCCACCAAATGAAACTACAGCGGGCATAGCCACACCTTCGGGACAATAAATATGGATATTATCGTCTCTGGTACATTTTATTGTTTTGTGAGAGTAATAAGTACAAGGATATGATGAATTGGGAGAGACTCTGGGGGGCTTTTAGTAAACTCCACACCACTTGCCAGTAAGTCGAGGGATAAAATTGATGAGAATAATCGAGACACTAGCTTTATTGAATCATCTTATGCAATCGCATCAAGAAATTAACTTCCAATACATAGTATAGGTCAAGGCAGACATTATACTACTTTGAAATGAAAAAAAGGGAGTACCGACACTGCTTGAGCCTTCATTTGACTTAATTAATGTGCTTGCAGATATTCAGCCGACCATATGAGCTTCTCAGTCGGAAAATCTAGAAAACTAATCAAGAAAGTGGATTGACTTTGAAATCTGATATAGAAATATTAATTTACTTTCCAGTTAATACAAAAAGCCCATTCGTATGGGCCCATGACATTATTGATATTATTAGTCCAAAATGACAATCCGAATCACGAAAGTGGTATTAGAAAATATTTTTCCGTTAGAGTCTGAAATTCTCTCAGATTCACCAGAAATTAGATGGTAATTACAATATGTGATGACTCCGCCGCAGTTGAAAGCTGAAGATTTTAACCGGAGGAATATAAATTGGTCTAGTGTATCTACATTTATTGGTATCTAGATTGATTTTTCTTTCATCTGAAAAAAAACGAAAATCAAAACGTCACATGTTACAAAAAAAATCTAGTAATTACACCATGCGCTAATACTAGCACTTGTAATGTTCCTAAAACTTCGACTTCCGTTATTTTATGCGTCTAAGTTTAGTTTTCCACCGCTTCTCTTGTATATGGTCTAATTTCGTTTTAATATATGTCAGGATGTATAGTTAAATAATGATATAATAGGACTTGTGGAAACACTGGCTGTCGTAGATCTTTACACTTTTATTACTCCAATGGTCTTTGATCTGTGTGTCTAGTGGTATGTCCTTTTCGTGTCTATCTTTTTCAATTCTGATATGTTTTTTACATGTCTTATCGATTGTGTCGAACTGTTTTGCCGTTTAAGTTAATCCTATTTTGGGAATATAAATTGATTTCATGCAAAAGCCTGGTTGGGTGCTACTCTATATTCCGTGTTTCGAATGTGCTCTTTTTTGCTAAAATATGGGCCCGCACTAGCGGAGATTGATTCAAAGCTTCAATATGCTGTCGGCTATCCGATAACATCTCCACCTGGGATATCAGTTGTTCCCTCGGATTAGTTGCATCGTTCGCTCTGCGTTTCTAACTCTGGGCTAGAATAGAAGCAGACCTTGATACAATATTTATGAGATGTTACACAGTAGCCTGGAATGAACTAAGAAAAAACATAAAGTAACATTAGACAACTCTTATAATACGCAACGTACTTTTTTCTGCAACCAAAGCTTTGCCGCTAGCTCCGAAAGACCTTGTCCCAGTGTCCGTTGATGACCGCGTAGGTCTACGTAAGCGGTTACCCCGAGGATTCAAGTCCTCTTGAATAAAGTTACAGGGATACCGGCGCAATTGTTGACTAACTCGAAGCATACCGCCTCTGAAGTAAGAGGTAACGCCGACAATTTCACACTTCCTGGTTCTCCAACATTGTTGTTAAATGCTCCGATTCAATTTACGACACTTTTCGTGACCTATTGGCCATAATTATCTCATATTTGATGCTCAAGCTGAAAAAGGCTCTTTCGTGGATGCGATTTATTTCCGCTGATTTACTTCTGCTTTCCTAATTTCTGGCGATAGTAGGCAGATAAGAATATTTCAAGTAACAAACCATGTCATCCTGAGCTTTAGTTGAAACCCGAAGTTTTTGTCAGGGTAATTTTTTAACAAGACTCGAGCATTTGATACCTCTGATACGGATTCATAAGCCTTTCCCACTATGGTTATTTTCGATAAAATAGCTCCAAGGAAGAATTGGAGAAAAAATATAGCTACCGTACCTTATACAAATGCTACGTAATAGATATTTTCTATTTAACTTTTAATGTTATTGATTTCATTAAGCTGGGTTCAGATCAAGTTGGTCAAAATATCACCCACTTTCTGCCCAATAAGCGCGGTATCTTCATTCACTCTAGGAGAAATTTGTCATTCTTTCGATTTCTCTCTCTTGTTCTCGAGTACCTTCGTGTGAATCGCATTTCTCGCGAAGGGAAAACGTAGTCATTTTTGTGTACTTTTACTGGTCTCAAGTGTCTTGAGGCACTGTGGTTCCGCGAAAGATTATGATATATTTAAATCATCCGTTTAATTCCATATTTTTTTATAGTTTTCCAAGTCTCCTAGTGTGTTTTTTGATAAATGACCACTTGCTCGCATCTTTTCCTTTCAGCATAATCCTAAATTAGCTTTGGATGATGTCTCCAGATACACCATACTCCTTCAAATTTCTGGGTATATTTTATGGATGCAGCCTGCTTGTTTTTTTAAAAACAATGATTCTATAGGTCTCTCTCATAATTGTCCTTTTCCTAATCCGAAATTACGGCGTAATAGTTTCCTGTTCCTTCATACCAGACAACTGATGAGTATTCGGAGGTCAGAAATACGTACATATTTCCTTTACGCCCAAATAATCAATAAGTTGCATAGTTTTACGGGTTTAAATTAATTCATTTTAAATTAAATGCTACTATTGGCAACATAGTATATTCACATGTAACATTATACCCCTTCCTTACAATGTGAAAGAGCTCTTATCATCCCTCTTCATCAAGACATAAACCTTCATGGAAGACTCTACCGATGGTCTGTTTTTTAAACTACATGAGCCCAGGAACGTTTGATCAAATTACAGTATGTGGGGTATATCTGTCTGGGATGGTTCCTCGGTCATATTATCTGCAAAAGAGAGGGGAAAATAATCAAGAAAAAATGAGAAGTATATGCATATTTCTAACAGTAAGGAAGCAAAAGTTGGCCAACAGGAGATTTTGAAGCAGAAATGGTACTAGAATACATAAAATTTATTTGGGTACCGTAGATGGCGCTAAGTTTTACATGGGTATTAAGGGACGTTATACGGATTATTCTGCCGAATATTATAATCTCGTAGAAATTGTTCTCAACACAGAGGCGTTGCAATCAACAAGAGTGCTACCGAAGTATGGTTGTGGGGACAAGAACATATGAACAAGGAAGGGAGAACTATAGGATACAAGGTAGGATAAAAGTGGCAGTCTCTCCTACCTATACCCAGGGGCCAGCGTTGAAGAAAAATTTCTTAGGGCAGAAGTTGACTTTCAACTTCTAGACCAATTGGGAAAGCATTTTGATTTATTCCTCAATTTCCTTGACCTCTCCAAGAAAAAACAGTTACCTCAGCTTTTAAAGACTTTTTTGAATAATAATAAAGCGTCAAAAACGCATCCAAAATACCATAAAATGTACAAAACAAAATCTTTGGAAAATAGATATCAGCGATAAGATACTTCCAAGATAAATGTCTACATACACTCCTCACATTCGTCATCCTCAACATCAGAAAAAAATGTATTCCTGCAAAAATATACATGCTCTCCATGCATTGTACAAATATTCCTTCCAGTGGTTCACAGCTTACCCTAGACTCCAACTGCAACATCTAGACCATTGAAATAGCCTCATTCAGCTCCTCGACCGGTGCCCCGGGCATCCCCTCTATTTCCTTTTATACAGTTTCGAACTCCCGAAATTTATGGCATCTGGGCGGCACCTATGCCAGCACCGCCGCGCTACTGTAAAATCCACAGCATTCCTCTAAAAATAGTTGAGAATAAATTTCACAGTACAGTTCCAGCGCAGCCAGCACAGAACGATGACTCAATCACCGCAGCATCTCAACTTAGCCACCGCAGCTTCCAGCGTTGTAAAGTTTTCAAAATTTAGCCAATTTATCTGAAATTAGGACTTTTGAATTTCAAATGTATCTCATTCCAGATAATCAAGGAATTTTGATCAAAATTTTCCCAGGAACGAACAGTATTCTGACAAAGCTTTGGATAACTTAAGTTTAAAGAAGTTCTCGAAGAAGTAACCCCATCACTATGCTCCAATCTCACTGCCAAAAAGACTTAGATGCGGTACTGATTCGAGATGTAGAGCCGCTGTTTCCGAAGAGCAGGGAGGGCAGTTCTGTGTATTATTGTCTGAGAATGAGGCAGTGTCAGGCGGAACAACCTCACAAGGCTTGTGTGAGAATTGTAACTGATGTTCTATGATTCTGTTTGATTACTAATGATGATGTAAGTTGTTTAAAGGACACCGTTGATTGCGCGTCGTTCTATTATTTGTCAGCGGTCTTTTCTATTGAAGATTTATTCATGTTTGCAACCGCTGCTCGCTGGATTGGTTGCTTACTTAAAGCTCTAGTGTCTATTGGACCGTTGTCCTTATATGAGGACAACTTTTAGCACCTTTTTTTCAATACAAATTTCTTTATCTCAGCGCATTTCTTGTCCCTCCGCATTATTTCATGAGTGCAGAAGGCCGATCAAAATAAACTTTTCAAGATTGTTGACGGCGGTGAATGCTAGAACAGTTTTCCCTCACCAGCTTCCGCTCTTCGCAAGAAGTTGTGAAAACGGCTTCATTTTGGAAGTAAATATAGTTCGTATTATCGTGGGGGGTTTTAGAAACGAGGGGGCATGTACAGTAAGAATTACTGTACTGTACCTTAACAAAAAAAACCTTCTTTGCAGAAAAAATTTCGGGCTTCCAAAACATTTACTGTTCCAAAATGTAACGGAAACTGTCCTCATATGGGGACAAAGTGTGCCTCATATGAGGACAGAGCATGGTCCAATAGACACTAGCTACAGAGAATAGATTGACGATAGACGGGAGCACAGGTACGTAAAGAACATTTTGATATCCCTATTTTGATACTATGATACCGCTGCTTCTGCCAACTTGCTGATACCAAACCCATTGCTCCCTTTGTGACGCCATTTTGTCAAAAGGGTCGCGAATCTATCCCAATACGTTACTTCACGGTATACAATATATTTCACTTTTTACTATTACTGTCGAATACTATCATTTGGGTCATCTTTGCTACTATGAACTCTTTACGATATTAGCCTGTATCCAAGAATGCGAAAGACAAGAAACAGAGGTAAGCCCTATATGTACACAGGTAACATCATGAATCAGCACATTTCGCACCTAGTTCCCTTGATCCAACCGAGCAGCTCATGTCAATCTGCCCCAAGGATCCAATAGTAATGTGAGATTTCTTGATTATAACCAGGGTTGAGTTTCAGCAGTGATGTTCAATGCATCATGCCTGCTAAAAGGCTTCAAGTCAGCCATTTAGGCACATGACTCACATTACCCATTATCCTGAGGATGTTTAGCATACACCGGGGGATAGCCGAACCGCACTTTTCAAAAATTAAAGAACCAATCAATTCCCTGTTTAAGAATTGCAAAGCAAAATAACATGAGCTATATATTTCTCAAGCAACGATCTAAAGCTTTGAGCCGTATTAGGGAACTTGCAACGACTTCGTAGGTGATTTGTATACTTTTTAAGATTATTTCGTTGCATTTCTTTGGGGGGGAAAGGGGTTGTCTTTATTGAGATGTATATACTGGCTGGGACCCATTTTTAGCTGTAATCTGAATGAAGTATTAAATACATGTATCGATAGTCGAAGCAATGTACAAATCATGTCTTCGTGAAAGTTGTTCTGCGCTGTAGATCTTGAATTTAATCAAAAATCATGTTTTGCTGATATTTCTAGTCTATTCAACTTGTCCGGATACACTTTATGGCACCTAGTTTGCCCTACAAAGGCCATAGAGGTAAGAAAAGGAAGGAATGATGGGGTAGTTTACTTCGTAGTCTCACTCTTCTAGCTAGGGGAATCTGAGTCTTTATTTACAGTCACAACTTTTTTGCTTACAATGAATTCATGCCCGGAATCTTGAAGTTTGGTGCTTAATCCGCAGCCTTTTAATGCTTCCGTAAAGGGCACTAAAGTCGATAATTTCTTAGTACAGCTCCCCACAGTATTTGTGCTCCTTGAGTATTCTTGAATGCATGATAAGTGGTAGTAAATATTTACGAGTTGTACATATGGCACAGAAGCCAACGGAGAGTATTCAGAAATTTACTAAGAATGAGGGCGGCGAATGGACACATGTCGCGCCTGCATCACTTGAAGAAGAAACGCAAAGCGAGTAACGAAGTCGAGAGGTTACTGCTGAGGGGAGGAAAGACGAGGGGAAGAAGCGAAAAAAGCGAGGCCCTAGAAGAACCTCTGCCCCTCGTTGCCAAAAACACCATAGATATCAATCCCGACGGGGGAAAGGAGTATATCGTTTTAGTCTTTGTAATCGCCGTATTGGTGATGTTTCTCGCGCTCTGCAAGTGTCACGGTAGCGCTTGCAGTAAGTGTACACGGAGAGATATGGCGGCGAGCAGAAGCATGGGCAATAGTAACGTCGACGGCGATATCACTCATGTGAAGTTAAAAAGCACTCGGAGTGTTCATGCCCATTCGTAATGAGGGTTACTCCCAATGAAAAGAGAAATTGGGATCCTAGACGGGAATATATATTTAGAGGAGTACGGCGATGCTAACTTCCTTGCAGGAACGGGCAAGAACTTTACGAAGGACAAGATGCCGAAAAGACATACCGCCTTCCTGCTTAAAGGTCAAAGCACGTTAGCCGCATGGATCCAATACGGGCGCGACATCGACAGAGCGCCGGGAGCAGCCGTATATCGAGTAGATCCAAGGAATAGTGCGACTCGGAGACGGATAGCTAGGGCGACCTTCCGCACAGGGTGAGACTTGTACGTACCGGGATATTTATAGCGTTCTTGTGGCCTTTCATCAGTTAGGGTCCCGTGCACATCACGAAGTCGGGCAACAGCCAAGACTTTATAAACTTAAACCACCTGATCCTTCACCCCCTTTGTTTTTACCTTACTTCTTCTGCTGCAAAGTTCAGCGTGGCATGCGTTAAGGTTCTTCTAGCCCCAGTGTTTCCTTAAGTTTCCTAGGTTAGCTTCACTGCAGTCATTTGAATATATCGATATCGAGAAATAGTTTGTTGCGCTTATTGACACTCGCAAAGCGTGAGAAACATCGTCATTACGGCACTTACTGCAACCAAAACGATATCTGATAGGGGTAAATCTTTGGGAGAAGAGTTACTCAGAACCAACTACCCCGAGAAGGAGGTGTTGCAAGCGACAAAAGTACAACCGTGGTATAGTTGAACGAATAAAGAGGATTGCATATGGAAGGTAGTTGAGAGGGCTACAAGCAAGTATGGAAGGGGCAGGGTCTACCACGGATGCTCTGGGACCAGCTTAGGAAATAATTTTCTCGGGTCTGAAGTTGACTGTCAACTCCCTACTACTCGGAGCTTGACTTGAAGTTGTCTGCCAACTTGCTTAAACTCTCCATGAGAAAGCAGTTCACTCAGCTAATATAGACTTTTAGCTACCCCTAAAGTCCGAACAAAACTACAGCAGGTACCAGGAAATGCATACAAACAATTTGTGTGGATGATATACTCTAAACAAAGGATAGTTAAGAATCTAACAATCAATGAGGTCCTCTTATTACCCATTCTCTAAATCGGATCCAAACAAATCCTCCAAAATATCCATGCTGCCCGAGCAGTCCCCACAAATATCTGTGAACGGCTCATAGCTCTCTATTTCCTCCTAGGAGATATCTAAACTACTCAAGATATCTCCATCCGGTTCCAGCGTCAGCACCACTTGTTCCATACTCTCCAGTTCAGGCCCCACCAGTCCGACACTTTCCATGCCCCCTGTTCCCTCATCCACCTCGTCCTCGTCCTCATCATCCTCCTCTTCCCCGTCTTCCTCATCTTCCTCCTCTTCATCCTCCCCATCCTCCCCGTTACTAACATCGTAGACCAAGTCAGGGGCTACCCACTCCTCGAAGGTCTCCTCAGCTTCCTCCTCAATGTCCCACTCCCGCCCCTTTCCTACCTCCTTCGCCTCATCCTCCATAAAAAGGCGAAGCACGAATTCGATAACCTTCTTTTTGGTTTGCCGGTGCAGGTAGTCCTCGCGGTCAGTAGGTCCAAAAGGGAATAGGGAAATAGAGATTAGGGGGCGAGGATGGCGTTTATTGGAAATGGCTTTCGAGGGGAAAAGATTGTTCATTTTGGTAGGCTTTGGGGAATGGGAGGTAATGGAGGGTGTTTTGGGTGTGTGGGGGGAGAGGGGTGATGAAAAAAATGATCAGAGACATTTAAAACTTGGAATAAAAGGGTTTAAATAGGCTTCCGGGGCAGGTTCTACAAATTAGAAATAGGTAAAACAAATCTGTAAGGGATTTTGAAGTAGTGCATTTGCGCCCTTTTTCTCAAAAAAGCGAATTTGGAGGAGGAGGAAAGCAAAAATGGAAAAAGAACTTGATTCGGGGTCGATTCAGAGGGGTAAATACAGTATAAAAATATACAGATAAAATGGAAGTAAATTTGGAGAGGACCGCTGTGATGATAAGCGAGGCTCAGGGAGGATGAGGAAAGACCGGAACTATAAGAAATTTTGGACAAGGAGAGGTAGTACAGTAAACTAAAGGTCTGTGGATGACGGCGACAAAAAAATCCGTTCCTATCAGCACGCTCCTAACAATATCTTCCTCTCTCCCGTCGGGATTGATATCTATGGCGCCTTGGGCAACGACGGCAAGGGTTTCTTCCGCCGCCTTGCTTCCTTCGCTGCTTCCCGTCGCGGTTCCTCCCCTCAACAGGAGTTCCGCGACTTCGTTACCCGTTTTGCATTTAGTCTCCAAATAATGCAGGCGCGACAGGTTTCTACCCGCCGCTCGCATCCGTAGTTAATTTATGATTACCTTCCGCACGCCTCTGTGCGACATTGTACAACCCATAAAGATTTACCACGACATAATCCTGAACAAGCGGTCCCGCTCGAAGGCAGAGCTACTGTCTTTCCGTAGAGCGATGTACTCAGTAATTCTTGACAGACCTCGTTCGGAACCGGGACCGGCAGACCCGTATATATCAAAAACTTTAGGCTAGATCAAACATATCTTCCTTAAAATGTCACCTTTCCCTCTCCTCCCCCAAACAGTAAATGCATAAATGTAAATTTATGCGTTCATTCACGATCCGACCCCTCGCCCCTCCTCGACCCTCTTGGTGTGCATGCTACCATTTGCCTCTCGCTCGAAAGGTATGTTCGCAGACACAACCACATCCGCGACAAGCTTATTTCTAATCTCCTTCACGCCACCACCGGCCTTCGTCCTAAGAAGGAGTATACGTTCCCCGGCCAAGACCATTTCCCCGCCAACGAGAGACTCCGCATGGACATCCTCATCGATGACATCGCCCTCTCTCTGCGGCAGCAGGCCATCGACATCTTTATTGTCAGCCCCTATACGTCCCGCGACCTCCTCGCCTCCACCAAGCATCCAGGAGGGCCCACAACTGTTATCGAGGCTATCAAAACCCGTCGATATGCTAGCCTTTGTAAAACTACACAAGCGAAATTCCACCCCTTGGGTCTCGATACTCATGGGGGTCTCGGAAAGCCAGCCCAAGCCCTCCTGGCATTCCTTGCCTCACACAATGCCCGCCACCGAGGTACGAAATCCTTTTCCGAATACCTCCGACTCCTGACTACGATTTCTTCTCTTACCCTGCAACTCACGGCTCCCGCCGTTTGTCGCCGCTCTCTAGCACTGACCACTGCCTAACAGTGCTCCTTGGTTACCCCAATAAAGTGTGTTCTTCTTCCAACAGTAAAGACACCAAAACCTTTGCCCTTGTTTTAGATTGATAGGATGCTGCGATTTGATAGCCAACACGTCACCGTAATACTCCCGTTCCCTTCTGTCAACGTACCAGTACCTGACCTAATAAAAAGTAATACTCAGTTTCCAGTTTTCGGATGTTCCAAAAAAACATTTAGAGCCGTCAAAATATCCAATACGGTCATTCGATCAGTATATTACTTCAAATTGTAATGATGAGACACGAGAACTAAAGAAATATCTTTCCAAGTCGTAATTAGGACACAAACTAAATCAGTGTTCACAGCTGCGGATGCCAACAGGAGAAACAAAATGCTAGTAGGACTCTTATGCAGATGGGAATTCATGGAGGACCCAAATACCTGATCAGCACGATCAAACGAACCGCTAGCACAGCTCAGTGGCAGCTTTATACTTGATTGAAGTTTAGGGGACTAATTCCTAAGCATCTCGGTCTAAGAAGGCATCTCAAGGTTGCTGCAAACAACAGCAAGATATTATTACATGTAAAGCCGTAGAACGGACACACTGCATTTATTGTAATACGAAATAATGAGAAATGGCCGTCTCACTGCGAATTCAAATTCATCAACCTCGTACTTCCTCTGATAGTGCTGATGTTTGCTGTGGTAGGTGCAAAGTAAATTGTCCCATACAATTGAAGTAATTTACAGCCCCTGGATTTCAGACAGCCACATTCAAATGCTCGATGCATCTTCTTGAATGTATTCTGCGTAATTCTCCACATCAAGAAAGCCTCGCTCTATCATATTCATAGGATTTCTGGCTAGCCGAGGGACAATGGAGTACATTCCGAGAATTGACAAAAACCCCTTGCTGCTTTCAAGTTCATCCGAGAAAAGGCCACAGCTCATGAGAATTTATTCGCCAGTGAAGGAACCGTCCTTGTCGACTCTTAAAACTCAACAAGAAAACCAAGAAAATACTTGTGCCCGAACTGCGGGCTTGCTCAAAAGACAATGGGCTGCTAATAAGATGCAAATATGCAAGGAAAAACTGCCTCGAGGCAGGCTGCAGTTTACTCCGGTTCGCTCTCGCAGGGAACGCCGAAAAGTTGGCATATACTGCAAGAAGTCTTGTATACATGGAATTGGAGTGTTTGCCAGTAATGAAATCAGGGCGGACGTTTATATTGCAGATTATGTAGGAGAAATTACGCGAAAGTCTCTTGCTGACTTTCGAATGATACGAAAAGAAAAAAAGGGAATCGAGATACATATATGTATGGACTGAGCACTGGTAGATACCTGGACGCAAGAGGAAAGGGAAACATTACTCGATTTATAAATCATTCCTGCTGTCCAAATATCGAGTCAGAAGAAATCTTAGCGCAAGAGCGGATTGTATTTTACAGTAGCAGGAGTATAAAGAAAGATGAAGAACTGACAATAGATTACCACCTTGAGTCAAGTGATAAGACAAGCATGGAGCCATGTCGATGCTCAGCGTCTGAGTGCAAGAGTTTTCTGCAAAGTCAATAGAGACTATCACCGATTAACTGTGCAATAAGGAGAAACCGCTATTCTATACATGTGAAATCACGGACACATCAGTAAGGAAAGGGTGTGCAGCACGCAGCCCCTGATAGCCATCGCCTTTCACGGCTGGGTAAGAGATGGGTAAGTGAATGTAAACAAAAGAGCTTGGAGGTCAGCAATGGGATTTGTCGTTCTTAGGGAGAAGAGAGATATTCTTGGATTTAATGAAGTTCAGATTTAATACCTGTTCCCCATGAACCATAGATATTAGGAGCTATGGGATGAAACCAATTTCTTTATGTGCGACGGTGCGTCGTACGGGTACAGGCCGCTGCTAGCACCCTCCTAACCGACCTCAAGACAAGTATTGACCTCCGCGAATTCGCGGTGTGGTTCCAATACTTCTGTCAAGTCCCCCTGTTCCCTTCAGATGTGCCGTGCCCAAGACGAAACTGCCCCGAAACCCTCGACTGTTTTGGGGAACATCTCCTTCACTGCAGACATGGTGGGCACAAAACTCGACGGCATGACCATCAAGTGGCCCTCTTTGCGCAAGACCTGCAGAAAGCGGCCCGTCACCCCTCCGTCGAATCGCGGGACGGGGTCCTTCGCACAAGGCCAGACATCCGGGCGATGGGAAGCAGTGGAGGCACGGACTTCTTTGACGTAACGTTCGTCAACCCGCTGGCGCCTTCCCACAGGAGGTTTAATCCGCTCACCTCGCTCAATGGGGCCACCTCCGCGAAGCATAGAAGATATGATTCTTTTATTGCAACCTCCGGGAAAAGTAAGCTCGTGCCTATCCCTATATCTACTCTCGGAGGGTGGCACCCGGACGCCTATAGGGTGCTAACCGACGTCGCGTGGAACGTAGCCGTTAGAGCGATGGAGACATATGGTAAAGTCCGCACAGTTGACGTGCTTGCATGCCGTGCAGGCAAAATGTGAAGCAGGTAACGTAATTGTGAAACTTGTGATGGGAAGGGGTATTACAGCCCCTAGCGGCGTGGGTGGCAAAGCGTCGGAAGAACTGAGAGCGTTCGGGCGCGAACGTACCGTAGATGTCGATGCCATTCGGAATAAGCTAGATACCGTTGGAACAGCAAATTTCCCTTCAGTGCGAGTGTATGGAACGTTCGGCGAGTGCTGCTGTGGTGGCCCCAAACAGAGCACCCCAGTGGACTCGGGACTGGACGAGGGAAAGGCTTTGCAATATGCGCAAATATCGTTGATTTGAGCCTCGTGACTGAGTTGCCGCCACAAAGAATTGCAATCGCGTATTATTTATGTTAATCCTGAAATCTCTCGCAATCTGTATACTGTACAGCACATGAATCAACACTGACCCGTAAATTCAGATACAAACATCTTTCCAAAAACCGCTGCGCCTTACAAACCTTGGTTTAAGCACTGATTCCCCAAATGCTATTCCGACTCTCGCCAAAGACGAAGCCATCCGCCCATTCCACATCTTCTATCTTTACTCAGGCTCCTGCTTAGCTCCTTCGTAACTAGTGTGGTCCTTTTGGGAAAGCATATCACCTTTTCTCTGCTGAATACATTTCGTGTTCTACAAACCAGTGACACAGTCGTACAGCAGCATCTCGGCCTAAGCAAGCGAGTCTTCAACAATATACTTCATTGTAGACTCCAACTCGAGGAAAGAAAAAACATTTACACGTAAACGATAAAAGCAATTGTTCCTAGGGGGTACCACCCTTAATTCAGCTATCCTCGCAACTGTCCATTCTATGTAACCTTGGATACCTTGAACCATAGGTTTTGTACAGTATTGCTCCGTCAAAGGGGTATTTTTCTCTTCATCCGCCAATTTATCTTCCTCTCATTCTTCAATGCAGGACAAAATATCATCACTTCAAGGTCAAGTGAACTGTGACTTTGTGAACTTCGTTCTATCTTTACATCACTGGCTACAGTATTCCCTCCTCATTGAATAGAATCTTACTCTGCCACCAAGAATCCCCTGCTCTCCTTCATTCATCAGCAGATACCCTCAGGAAATGCATCTCTGTCTTCCTTTCATGCTCAGCTACTTCAGAGTACCGTACCACTCCTCATCCTAATTCACTGACCACAGATTTCCTTCCTCCCTTCCCAACCACCAGTCCCCCACTCTGTTCGCTCCAGCTTCCCATGACCGATGCCCTCCCTGACTTGGCTCACCGATGCAATCGCTCTATAAAGGCGCTCTGTCCACCGCGCTTGCCCTACAAACGAATCCGTCATCCAATCTACCATCCACCTGATAGATCTCAACAGTGACTACCTCTTCCGGCATGGCAACCTACACGAACACACTCTTGGCACTACTGTTGCTGACCGCAGTCTTCGCCCAGCCCCCGTTTCCTAACGGCCGTGGTGGGCAGTTCCTCCAACCGCTTCGAGTCGGACGCGTTCGTCGCTCTATCTGTCGACGAGTTGATTGCCGTACCATCACCGGTCAGTGCACTTCTTCCAGCAATCCTACTTGGGGTCAAGCTCGCTTTGCCCAGTTCAGCTATGTCAAAGGCAGCTCCTCCGAGATCCCTACCGGCGACGGTCTTCGCTCCGCCCGCGAGGTTTCTAACATCATCTTTGACCAGCCGGAGTCTATTCCGAACAGCCGTGGCCTTAATCAGCTTTTCGTGTTCTTTGGACAGTTCCTTGATCACAATTTCGCGACGACTCCCACACAGAGTGACGAACCGCTAAATATCCCCGTCCCGGAGGACGACGAAGATATTGATGAGGAATTCCTCCGGTTCAGAAGATCCGTTCGTGGTGTAGCCGATGGCGGTATTGCCGTGCGCCCTATCAACATTTTGACCTCTGCTGTCGACCTTGACGCTGTGTACGGACCCGATCAGTTGCGCAACAATGAACTCTCGGAGTTTGATGAAAACGGTAATCCCACTGGTAACCTCAAGGTTTCCCCTGGCGACCTCCTTCCTCTCAACGAGAATGGATACTTTAACGCCCCCGATGCCTCGGCAGACTTTTTCCTCGCCGGGGATCACCGCTCAAATGAGCACCCAGCCCTTACAGCCATACATACAATCTTTGTGCGTGAGCACAACTTCCTTGCCGAGAAAATCAGGAGGCGCATCCGTGGGTTGCCCCCTCAGGAGATCTACGACTTGGCCAGGAAAATGAACATCGCTCAATTTCAGAAGATCGTCTACGAAGAGTTCTACCCTGCTATCGTCGGCTCTAGATTGCCACCATACAGAGGCTTCCGCAGGGATGTTGATCCCACCATCTCTGATCTCTTTGTTGGAGCTGCCTTCCGAGTTGGCCACACTTTGGTTGACAACTACATCCCACGTCGGAGCCCTTCTGGGCCTATCTCCCCGATCCCGGCTAGCGACACCTTTTTCAGGAAAGCAGAGACATTCACTATTCAGGAATTCGAGGACGTGACGCGTGGCATTGCAAACACGCTCGCGCAAGAGGTGGATGCTAGAATTGTAGACCTTCTCAGGAACAAGTTGTTCGATAATACAGAATTGGAAGACGGGCCTGATCTGATTGCTCTCAACATTCAGAGGAGCAGAGATCACGCTCTGCCCAAATTCAATGAGATCCGCAAGATCTTCGGGCTCCCGAGGGTGAACAGTTTCTCGCAAATTTCAAGGGACCCTGAAAATATCGATCGCCTGTCAAGGGCTTACGACAATGTAGATGACGTCGAGGCATTTCCTGGCCTTCTCGCAGAAGACCCCGTTCCTGGGTCGAGCTTCGGTCCGACCATGATCGCTGTTTGGCAGACGGAGTTCTCCAGGTTGCGGGATGGTGATCAATTCTTCTACCTCAATGGTCGTGTCGCTATACCGAGATTGCTTCAGCGTTTCCTCAGAGACTGCCTCCGTGACTTGTTCGATAACAGCAAGAGCTTGTTCCGGGAAATTATTCTTCGCAACACTGACATCTCGCCGTCTGACCTTCCCAGCGGGAACGTGTTCACGCTCTAAGATTAATGTCTAAACCTCACCTTCTAAATCACTGCACGCGGAACAATTCGATGAGAATTTGTTGCGTCTGAGCTACTTGTCCACATCCTTTCCCCTACACTGACGGTTGACATGCTAAGTAAAACGAAGTAACAGAACTTACATTGTGCCATTAAGCGGAACGAGCATTGAACTCACGATACAATTAAGTTATTTCTGAGTCCCGAATCAGTGTATTTTATCCGCGTAGAAATATTGATTCGGTTCTTTAAAATTTGAAGTGTGCGGTTCGGCTATCTCCCGGAGTATGCCAAGCATGTTCAGGATAATGTCACTCGTACGCCTAAAGGTTTTTTGTGTGCCGCGATCATGACATCTCCCTTCTTGTCGGTATTGACGATTTCGGTGCGCTTGGTGTTGAGGGATTAACCTTCTTCCGAAGGCTTGCTACCTTACCTGCCGCCCGTCGTGGATCCACTCCCCAAATGGACCTCCGAGGCTTCGTAACGTGATTTGTCTTCTGTTTGCGCGGATGCAGGCTCGTCAGATTGTCACCAAGAGGCTACTCTTCGCTTCTCTGAGGAGTCTCTCTGTAGTCCACCTCTGCATCTAGCATACCTTGATCCGCCTAGGTAAAGATGAACTTTTGGTGGCTCTTTTTCGTCTTTCAAATGAGAACCTTAACTTATTTTTACCCATTCAGCAAGGCACCGTGCGGTGTTAGATGTCGGACTTCGGTATTGAACTATATCAGCTGCCGGGTCTTCAGGAGAATTCTCGTTGACAGGCACGTACTGTGCTACGAGCGAAACGCGGGTAAGCAGGTAGTCGTTCTCGGAAGACAGACTGGTGCCTTGCGTCATATCGAGGCATTTCGCGACGTGTTCAAAGCCCAACTTGAATCCTTCAGAGATAGAACCATAAATGTCCATGATAGTAAGTAGGTCGATGCCGTAGTAAAGACATAGAAGGAAATAGGGGGCTTGTTTAGTGCGAGACTTCGGAGGGCTGAGGACTGAGGGAGTGTTGACATGGGCGATGCGTAACAGAGAGGATGGCAGACGTCTTCATCCCATGTAAAAAGATGTGGGGGTACCAGACAGAAAAAGCAAATTGTAGTGGTTCCGTTTAGAACTTTCCTTGGGAAGAGGATGCATTACAAGGCGATGATGACAAACTTAAGTAGAACGGTGCTGAAAACCGTTACAAAGCCTCGATGCTGGACGCTGAATTCATCATCATCGATGTAAATATTTAGACAGATATCGAAATATGGATATATCGGCATTAGCAGCGGCATCACGTCGTGCGCGCTACTGTGCATTGGTCGTTTGATGGTGGTCTCGGATATCAGGAGGGCGATTTATGTTAAGCGGGGCGTGGGACGCTCATTCACGACGCAACCGGGTACCAGGATGCAACCCAATCAGATAAACTTCCGTGGGAAACGTTTACTAGAGGGAGTCGTTAGGGCGAACGGTTCCTGTGGTGTCCTGACAGACAGTAGCGGGTTGATAGAAAGCAGAAGGATGACTGTACGAGTTTAGGGTCGACGCGAATTTGGCTCAATTAAGGCTGCGACGTATGCCTGAGAACAATGGAGCAATGAGGCGGATTCTAAGCATCATGATGTGCAACGCATCACGCCTGCTGACAGGCTTTGAGCCAGCCATTTAGGCACACGAGTGACATTACCCATTATCTTGAACATGTCTAGCATACACCGGGGGATAGCCGAACCGCACTTTTCAAACATTAAAGAACTAAATCGATCTCTCTCTTGATCCAGATCGCAGTGTTATTGCAAACAACTAAATTTCCACAAAACAAAGCAGAGATAGTGCGAGAAGAACGCGAGGTAATAATGGACCCCAGGCGGTGGTGGAGCCGATAAGTTGAACAGAGGTAAGCGGTAATGGGGAAATGGGTTTGGGGTTTTACTCTTGGAAGCTATATCCGATCTATCCCATGGTTTTCCAGACAACCACAATCGACTCAAAGAGGGTATACCTACATAGTTATAGGGAAGGAACTACGCTCCCTAAAATGGTACCTTCAAGTCAGCCGTGCTGTAACTACCGCGTCAGAGAAATCAAGCAGTAAGAGTAGTTATTAAGGACTGTAGATATTGGACAGTGGCGAAGGCCAGGAGAAAGGAATGTGGTGTCCTAGTTTCTTGTGGTAAGAGGCATTCCGATAGGGGTAAATCGTTGGGAGAAGAGATACGCAGAACCAACTACCCCGAGGAGGTGTTGCAAGCGACAAAAGTGCTACCGTGGTATAGTTGAACGAGTAAAAAGGAGTGTTTATGGAAGAGAGTTGAGAGGGCTACAAGCAAGTATAGAAGGGGCAAAGTGTACCACAGGTGCTCTGGGACTAGCTTAGGAAAAATGTTTCTTGGGTCTGAAGTTGACTCTCAACTCCCTACTACTCGGAGCTTGACTTGAAGTTGCCTGCCAACTTGCTTGACCTCCACATAACGAAGCAGTTTACTCAGCTTATATAGAATTTTTGGGTAACCCTAAAGTCTCAAAGAAACATACTAAGAACCATAAAATGCAGTCACAGGAATCGTGTGAACCAGAGAGACTATTAGAAGATATTTCCTCACGATAAATATCTAGGTGCCATTATTGATAATATGACCTCCTGCATTTTTCATTGATTGTGTTTCTACATCCTTTTGAGTTCTGAGACGACCGTTCACCTGGTTTAAGATTATTTTCTTTCTCTGCTGCACTTTGACGATTTCGTGTACAAGTTGGTACATCTGTATTCATGTTTGTTTTACTCACTGTAGGCATTTTCCCTCTAGTACAAATATGAGACTCTTTTTACTGACTCTGTAAATTCGTGGGGCAGAGACTTGCCCGAGAGTGCTTTTGCCCTTTTGTCGCAGCATCTTGAAGTACCGTAATACTCACTTTCTGTGTGATTGTTCAAGACTATTGTTACATTCCCTCCTGCAAAATATCTAGATCGCTGAGGACGCCCCCATCCGGTTCCAGATTCGGGACCACCTGGTCCATATTTTCTGCCCCTCCCCACTAATCCAGCACTTTCCATGTTTCCCTCCACCTCATCCTCCTCATCCTCCTCTTCACTCCTCTCTTCATCTTCGTCAGAAGCGTCAGAGCTCACAATTACTCCCTCAGTCTTCCCTTCATTCTCCATGGGAGCCCCCCCACCATTATACACTAGTGGCTTCCACGGATCCACGCAGTCCTCCTCTTGTTCCTCCTCTTCCTCCTCTTCCTTCTCTGCATCTTCTGACTGCTCGAAGCAGTTACGGCGTACCCACTCCCGAACGCGTTCCCGGTCTAACGTTCTACAGTAATCATCGTTGGCAGCTGGACCATTTTCCATCAGGGCCAAAGCGTTGAGTGGACGCCGGCCTCGGGATTGACTTGGTGATGGAGAGGGAAGGGCGGAGGTTGGTCATGTTAAGGGCCAAAAGAAGGGGTAAGCTGATGGGGTAGTTGATGGCGGGGGGTTGCCTCGACGACGTCGATTTCGAACTTTAAATACTGCGACGTCTTCGAAAAGTAAAACGACCTTGGAAATGTACAGTAACGGCACCTATTAATGACACAGGGTCTTTAAATAAAAAACCAACCCATGATTTTGCGACACCCACCCAAATTAAAAATATCTTTCAAATTCAGAAACTGTAAAAATATCTTCCAAATTCCGATACTGTATACAATTTTGCTCCTCTACTAGATTTTTTTCGTGTGCGAATTCGCGCACATCAAACTCCATGGAAAACTATGATATGGTGAACAGCGTAATGGTTTTCGTGTGAAGGCGAGGACATGAAATGAGCGGAAATTTTTGGGTTCTTTTGTAGAAATTAAATGTTATGCGTAGATCCAAAATATGTAATTCAGAATAAGTGAATAATAAGTTACTAGAATAGAACTGAGGTTAATAACAAAAAGAAACCAATATTTATTGATCGACGTGGATAGTTCGATGGCCCAAGGCTTAGTAAATCTATCTAAAGACCTAAGACGATCTATACCACAGATCAGAGTAGAAGACTACAAAGATGATTCCAGAAGTATTCCATTTAATGTAGACCAAATTCATGCCCAATACTAATTATAAAATAGTTATCCAGGTGAGGAATAATCCAAAAAATAATTTGCTGGCAATATAATTCCAGAAATTATAACTGCAGAATATAAAACCAACTGAAAAGCATAGGAATTGCCTCACGTGTAATACAGTATGAAAATGGGCCAGTGAAAATAGATAAAATTATTTTCGGTGATTCAAAATAAATAAAAAATGTAGACATCTGATAAAAAATTGTTCCAAAAATTTTCTTCACTATATTCGGTGTAAAAAACCTATTAAATAGTTAAATAGTTTTCGAATACTTGTAAAATTATTTTTCAATTTTCACAGAATTGGTAAGGGCGGAAAGTTTTTTTTAATTGTATGGAAGATGTGGTAGTCTTCATTCAGGATACTGGAGGTGCATTGCGCGGGACTAATCGTCACTGGGTAACGGCGAAAAAATTCCTTTAGGACCAGCTTAGTGCCAGCGAGCAGCCATGCCGAGTTAGATATACCGGTCGCGGCAGCTTGCCTTTGAGTTAGCACCCGCTCGATCCTTTCAATAAGTCTCCATCCCTCGAACGGCTACCTCGCGAGAGTGTAAACCCAGCATTATACATTGAAAGAGAAAGCCCGAGCTTCGGAGAAGGGATGAGTGAAGAGAAGCAAGCTAATATATGCAGTGCTGTATACGAAGGAGGAAGGAGTGAGGGCGCGGCAATCTGTTTTCGAAGGGAGCGAGGCACCATATCGTGCTCGTAGTAAATCTGCACATTACAACCTTATAGCACATGATGCATATCGAAATTGTGCACAAATACAGTACTAAAGCGGAGGTGATTTCTATTAGGGTACCTAAAAAAACCATACTCAAATAAAACATACCGAAACGGCTTTCACTCCACGAATAGCCCCTTATAATGCTAAAAGCACCGCAATCCGCCCGGACCACCACATTTAAACAATTTTTCACTGCAAAATACCAAAGAGCTTCACCATTGCTTGCCCTTTGTGAAGTGAAATCTCGCCTATTCTATTTGATCAGTTTCGAGCTGTTTCGACAGGGTTGGTTCTTTTTTAACTTTGCTATAGGGAAGACTAACATTTTCACCAAGGTAAGCTCTCGTCCGGGAGACGGATATGGAGAGTTTTTGCTCATCTTGTAACTCCTTAGCGCTTTTTGAAGAGATGGAGGCGGTCCGAGCTAGTTTTTTCTTCATTGATGGACATTTTTGAGTTATTTTCTCGTTTTTTTCCACTGGAATAGCTCCTTAGGTCGTAAAGGTAAGCTCTGATGACCTTGTGGGAACTCTTAAGATACCGAACGATAAAATGTAGCGAGTGTTCGGCAGTTTGAAGTTGGGAGGCCTGCAATCGTTCGCTGGGTGTCCGTTGAGGCCTTCTTGGAATTATTTTCACTGCTCGATAATGCCGAAAAGAGGGCAAAAGAGGGTCTAGGTAAGCTTTATTCTCTTTTAAAATGCACTGAAATTGAAATAACTGAAGGTTTAGAGTAGGTTTCCGAAGGCAACAATCTCCCTATTTTTAGGATTTCAGTGAGTCACTTCCCGGAAACATAAGAAGTTATATAAAGAAGCCCTAATCCCACCGTTAGCGGACCAGAAAAGGCAATTGGGCCGATGTTTTTAGTTTTGCCGTACGGTTGTCGATAAATTTCTCAGAGGGGAAGTCCTATGGCATCAGTCGCTACTGTACGCAAGGAGATATTAGGGGTGTTTTTAATCCATGAAAAATATGGTCAGCTGTTCCCTGAGCGATGTCGTAACAATAAAGGCTTAGAATGTAAATGATTGGCGGGAAGCCGTCAAAACGCTAGAAAACTGGCTGGATGCTGGTCAACGGACACGCCGCATTGGACATCGCTGCCGCTGCCGCTGTAATCAAGTTATGTGACTGCTTTGCAAATTCATAGGAGTTGGTGACAAAGCTGGTGGTTCTTCAATTACAAATTACGGTACTACATGTGTCTGACCTCCCTGTTTCCATTTCTTTTCTACCAACCGCCCTCATACGCAGTTAATTTATGGATACCCTCCGCGCGCTTCTGTGCAACATTGTACAACCCATAAAAATTAACACCACTGTTGTGTGTTGGTTCACGAGCCAGTTCGTCGATGGGCTTTATAGTTAGTCGGGGCTTTGGCCATGTAAGATAGCTTTTAGCTCTCGACTGTTGAACATAGCTTCTTCGTCTTCTCCTGACCACCGTCGCCGTTCCGTCTAATAGAGGTTGGCATACGATTATGGTCCTCTCCTTTGTGAGGACCGAAACACCAGAGACTGAGAGTTGAGGTTAAGAGATGTTGACCGGAACGACTTGGGGCTTTACTTGGAACAGCCACGACCCCACACTGTCCCGACAGTGTCGTAGACGGTAAACAATGACCCTTGAGAAGCACGGAAAAGAAGGAAGGAAGAGAAAATGGCATGTAAGCTGGTTGCCGCTTGACCCAGTGGGTGCGGTCAGGTTCGGTTTATAATGACTAAAATCAGCACAAGGAGTGTAAAGTATCCACCACAGTAAGTTAACCCCCCATTTACACAGTGTAAAGTTGCTGACTCGGCAGTGTAGTATATGCTCGCCTATAAGAATTAGAGAAATGGAAATCTAGAATTTCCATTAAAAAAGTACATGCTGAAACTGGAAATAAAAGTGCTATGTACACTGTCAAAGTTGCTGTACAACGCAGCACAGCCACGTTCCAATCCCCACTTTCAACAATTCTTGCACCCCAGCTTTCCTCAGAAACGTATCCCTGCATCTCTCTTCCCTTCTCTCTTTCCACCATAGCGGCACCCATATCGGCCGGAGCGCCTCCACGCTCGTGTGCGCAAGTAGTCTGCGCCCATGTTTCTTCTCGTGTCCCTACTGTCCCACCAATGTTCGCGACTTTTGTCGCCTCTAAATGGGCTCTCTACAACCCGCCACAACGCCGGCGCCGGCGCTTTGCACCAACCCCCGCTACGGAGTCCCGGTCCCCACTGCGCCTGTCCCCTCAACGGGCTCACCGGCTTACCCCGACTTGCAGCCCTGCTCATGTCCTCACTGGCCTTTTCCGCAGTATCTGCAGGATACAGCGCCCTGCCCTCTTATGAAGACACCCAGGCATGCCTGTGCCTCGCCGCCGAGACCTCTGCAATCCAACTGGCCATACACGCGCTCTTCACGCTTGGAGACTGGACCGTTGTGGTCCATTATGCTTCTGACACGCCGGCCCTCACCAATATCCTAAACGCGATCCCTGGCCCGGGCTCAAGATTGTCCGCCCACCCGCTATGAACACTTCTTGGGGATCTCCCCACGGTCGAGTGGAAAGTGGATTCCTGCATTGCCTCCACCGAAGCCCTAGAAGCCCCATCCCCCTCTCTGCTTCTTTTGACCCCACTACAGCCTTCTCCCAGGCCCCTGCCACTCCCGCCCCCGCCCTCGCCCCGTCGTAAGGCAAAAATCCTCCCAAGACGGTTCTCTGGACGCCACCGCGTCCCTCGTCCCTATCTCGGCCATCGCTGCAGCATCCCTTGCAGCACCCTCCTCCCGCCTCCACCGCACCGCCACACGCATCTCCAAGCGCCGCAGCCCTGTGGCTGCCGTTGCTGAGGCCACTACCGAAGTCGCGGATGCGGACACCCTCGTGGTGTCTACCCGTCCCTCCACAGACCTCACGGTGTCAACCATACTGTTCGCCACAGCACAGCAACCCTTCGGACAATTCGCCTAAGCCCCCGACTCAACCCACCGACCCTTCTATGGACGACTCTTCCGCCCTTGCCCGTCTACAGAAATGCAGGTCGATGGCCCCGTCCACCCCAAACCCGCCGTCAAGGTCTCCGCTTCGGCCCCGTTCCGGGCCAATCTTCCCAACCGCCGCCATCATAGAGTCCGGAGAACAAAATCCCTTTGATAGAGGTAAATCGTCGGGAGAAGAGATACTCAGAACCACCAACCCCAAGAAGGAGGTGTTGCAAGCGACAAAAGTGCTACCGTGGTATAGTTGAACAAAAAGAAAGGAGTGGGTAAGGAAGACAGTTGGGAGGGCTCCAAGCAAGTATGGAAGGGGCAAGGTCTACCTCTGATGCTCTGTGACAAGCGTAGGAAAATATTTCTTGGGTCTGGAGTTGACTATCAACTTCCTACTACTTGTCTGCCAACTTCCTTTACACTCTGTGTTGTGTGTGGCTTGGTTTTGATGGGCGTCCCACTAGGACTTGCTGCCCCCCCCCAAGTACTTCTATCATCTCATGCAGACAGCCCCTTATATATAGTTTTCAACCCTCACAATTCGTAGCACCAATACAGTACCTGTGTGTCCTATTGGCACTGCTACAGTACAGGGCAAAGCCTCCCTCTTAAAATAATTGAGAATAAAATTGTAACTACAATGGCAGCGGAGCCAGCGCAGGATGCCAAATAATATCTACAAGTTTCATTATATCACCCTTGCCTCCACTATCCCTTCCCTCGGTCCTTGGTGCACTGCACAGCCCGCTACGCCCGTCCGACATTTTCGACCGCATCCCGGCAAACTGTATACATAGCTTCGCTGTCTTGATCAATCGGCGTTTTCGGGCAGCCTTTCATACACGGAATTCTGATGCTGTTCATTCTGTGTTTCTTCGCATCCACCTGCTTCCCACCGCAGTTTTGCGATGCCCACTGCAGGATGAACCTTGCTGGCGTTCACAATCTGCACAAAGCCGTGGTCTTCGTGAACTAATTCGCCGAACAACTGCTATAGGGTGGAGAGAACTCTGGACAAAAGCTTTTCAAGCTAATCGCAGTCGAGAAGAACTGTCTTTTTGTCACCGCTTTCACCACCATGACCCTCGGCGGGACCCAAAATTCCGTTGTGCAGCACATCTAGCCCAGGACGCACAATATGAACGCACATTGGGAACGTTGTAACAGTCTCGCATCGCGGACGTTCAGGACCAAACAGTTCAGGAACGCCTGCATACGCTGCACCCACCTCCGCCGCCACGGTCGCACCACTCAACGCGACAGATCTCCCACTTCCGAATGACTCTACTGAGGCTGCAGTCCTTCGTGCTGTCTGCCGGATGAATCAAAACTCCGCCCGCGGCTGATTGCATGTTCCCTAGGCTTTTTCACCTTCTAGCTAGCACCAGGGTGACGCCAGAGGCAGGGTTTACGGGAATCTCTGTGCTCACTTTCGTTGTGCGGTGACCATGAAATCGGGACCTCCCTGACGCTACAATCACGCTTATATCCTCTGCGACGCTTCTCCTGATCCAACCACCTCCGGATAAGATCCCTTCTTTTGCAATTGCGACGGCGTTACTGGGCCTAGTGATGAAAGTTCTCTTGCCCCAAGCACTAGACGACACCCGACACTATCTCGCCCCGCTGCAAGTCGCCAATGATATCCCCTCTGGCCTTGACTCCATTGCCCACGATGCTCGGAAGCACGTCCGTAACCGAGGAGAGGACGCCGCCTACATGATCCTCTCGGTCGATGCGCACAACGCATTCAACCGTTTCTCGAGGCATCAGATGATCGACCTGCTTCCCTCCAAGGTACCCTCGCTCTGTCGGTTCTTGAACATGGTCTACGCGCGACAAACGCCGTCGCTAATCCTTTCGGCAGCGTCTGCACCGGACATCCTCAGCCAAGCCGGAATGCAAAAAGGAGACCCAGCTAGCGTGCTTATGTTTTCCCTGGTAGTATATCCCTTAGCGAAAGCAATAGCAGAGATCACTACGCAGCTAAGCCTCCATCACTGGTACGCCGACGACTGCAATGTCATAGGCACCCACACTGCGCTAGACAGCGCAGTTCAGATACTGTGCTCCAAAGGACCGGACCGTGGCTTTTTTCTAAACCCCACCAAAACACGCCTTTTCTGGCCGTCCCAACCAGTCAACTAGATATCGTCTTTGCTACGTCGCTTCCTCCTTGTGAACCTCTCTACCACGGGCATTGACCTCCTCGGTGCCCCGATTGGTCGACTCCCTTTATAGAGAACATCTTTACTAGGAAAGTCGACCACTGCAACAGGACACACTCGCTGATTGACGGGATCGGGGACGCACGGTCCGGTTCCATCTAAACAGAGTTTGTGCTTCTGCATGCAAGCTATGACACGTTACCAAGCTAACGCCGACCAGTGCGACAACCGCCATCGAACAGCAATTTGATACGGACCAGATGCGGTTTTACTCGCGGTCAAGTAATGTACAGATGACAGACACGGTGCGGCAACAGGTTACCCTACCTCTCCGCTATGGCAGTCACGGCTTCACGCCCTTAGCCACGCTGAATTTTGCCGCATACGCAGCTAGCCTCCTTGATTCCGCACATGTGGGACACCAACATGACACTGCTGCTGACTCCTGTTTACTCAAGTACGTAGAAGCGGATCGACATCTATGCAAACTTTTTCAACGCCTCCAGCCGTCATTCTCCGCACAACATGGAAGCCTCCCGGACGCACTTACAGGTGCTACCCTCGCGAGCAATCCTGATAATACAACCAATCTCTTACATCAGGCCCAGTGCGAGTCTTCCGCTAAATGTTTTTGGAAAGATGATGTTTGGTCGCGATTTCCGAACCCCTCGTCACACTCTGAACCCAAGATTCGTCAATGTATCTGATGTGCGCAAATTCGCACACTTAAAAAATCTAGATGAGGACCATGATTGTATACAGTATCGGAATTGGGAAGATATTTTTACAGTTTTTGAATTTGCATGATATTTTTAATTTTGAGTGTGGCAAATTCATCGGTTGATTTTTTCATTTTAGGACACGCTGTCATAGTAGATGTCAGTACAGTTCCAGGTTGTGGGTGATACTACAAGTAGCTCTGAAAGGTCTATATAATGGCACATCAATTCCCACCCCTGGCCGATGGGTGACTGGCATGGGTATGGCGCTTAGATATTTACCTGAAGAAATATCTCCTAATAGTCTCTCTGGTTCACACGATTACCGTGAATACATTTTATGGTTATTAGTATGTTTGTTTGAGACTTTTGGGGTAGCCAAAAGTCTATATAAGCCGAGTAAACTGCTTCCTTTAGTGGAGGTTAAGCAAGTTGGCAGACAACTTCAAGCCAAGTCCCGAGTAGTAGGAAGTTGAGAGTCAACTTCAGACCCAAGAAAACTTTTTCTTACGCTAGTCGCAGAGCGTCGGTGGTAGACCCTGCCCCTTTTATACTTGCTTGTAGCTTCCTCAACTCTCTTGTATACACACTCCCTTTTATTCGTTCAACAATACCACGGCAGCACTTTTGTCGCTCGCAACACCTCCTTCTCAGGGTAATTGGTTCTGAGGATCTCCTCCCCCGCCGATTTACCCCTATCATTTGGTACTCTTGTGGAGGGGGTTGCACCCGAGGTATTCGAGTTGAGCAGTAGTAAGGAACACTTCGGGGGATTTCTTTTCTGTAATCATGGATCTCAACGCTGCTCGTATAACGTTCACAGGGGGCAAGACTGAAGACGTTGAGGAGTTTCTTTACACATATGTCAACGTTGTGATGCGAGAGAAGGGCGATGAAGAGAAGGCCGCAAGTATCTTCGCCTATCTTCATGGTGACGCAAAGCACAAATATAAGTCCAAGTTTATCGACGGGTGGTCTCTTAACGGGAATGGGCGTAACTTCGGTGACGTATGTGAGTGGCTTGTGAAAGAGTATGCTAAGGAGGTAGAACCAGATGAGATGATTCGTACCGCCATAGAGGCCCGGCTGAACTTCGACGATTTGTTAAGCTCATTGGTGTACTTGTGTGATCTTTATGAAAAGGCTGGGTTCAACGCCCAAGCCAAGTACGGAATGCTGCGTAAGGCGGCTATGGGGGATAAGCGGCTCTCCGATTTCCTCCTCATCAAGGGCCCTCATACTTTTGATGAACTGAAGGGTACGATAGTAGAATTTTCAAAAATTCGGAGACGTTTCAGTCACTGAGTGAGGTACCGAGGAAACCCGCACATCGATGTCTATCGTACATCCTGAAAAGAATTATCAAGGCGGCTACTAGTGCAGCGGCATTAGAATCTGTCAGGAGCGATGTCAAAAACTTGGAAGAAAGGTTGGAAACCCGATTCGATAATCGACTTGACATGATAACCTCGCAGTTGGAAAGCCTTACTCTTACCATTAAGAAGAACCAGTCTGGGGCCCCTAAAGCCGCAGAAGTCTGTTCTTACTGTCACAAGCCTGGACATTTTGCAAACAGGTGTCCTGATAATCCACATAGAAACACTCGTTGTGCAAAGTGCGGTCGATATGGGCATCATGAAAGTAACTGCTGGTCTAAAGACAACAGAAGAGCAAATTTATCGGAAGCCAGGAGTGAGTCAGGACCAGAGGTGAAAATATTACAAAATAGAAGGGATCAAAGGTTAACGGATGCCGGTAACGTATCCATCGCTGAAGAGATTAGTCAAGTCAATGTGACAAAAAGGGATGGGGAAGGGAACATTTTATCGAAGAAACCTAGGCTAGAGTATGGAATGCTGGAGCATATCCCAGCACCTGTACCTCCTCGAACCAAGAGGTCTGATCAAGTTGTTCCAGGAGTGGGAGTCACCCCGGCCAAGAAGACGAAAAAGAGTAAGAAAGTTAAGAGTATCTCTAAGGACGTACTAGAGTATGTGAAGAGGTACAATTTGGTGGCTGAGCTTGCATCGGCCCCAACTGGGATAACGTTTGGTCAACTTTTGAGGGGCGACGCAGAGGATGCGAGGAAAGAACTCAAAAAATTATCAGGTCTAATAAGTCCGCTAAGGGTAAGAAACTGTTTCTTCAATCGGCCTCGACAGCACCAAGACGTCTTAAGCTGGTACCAGTCAAAGTATTGGGTATGAAAACCCAACCTCTCTTCGATTCGGGTGCTGTTCCAAACCTCATTTCAGAAACCTTGGTGACAGATCTAGGTCTCGACATTACTCCAACGACTCAAAAAATAACTGTAGCGGATGGAACCGTCTCAAAATGCATGGGCACTGTTGACAAGGTTTCCGTGTTCTTTGGGGAATCTAAAGTTGATGTAGACTTTCTTTTCATGCCGGATCTCCCTTTCGATGCAATCATTGGGTGCCCCACCATGAAAAGACTAGGGACATGCATTGACTTGGGTAACCAAATGGTTTCAGTTAATATTGACGGCAGAACCGTGAAGATGCTCATTGACTTCGACAAAAGCACACATCCGGAAGATTTAAAAGAAACGGACAGTGAAGGTTTCACTTCTAGCTCTGACAGCGAAGATTCGGAACCAACTAACACTTTCGGAAGTGGAAAAGGGTACCCTCGGGGGTAATGAACATGGCATGGGACGATTATGATTCGCAGTTTGAAACAGATGACGACTGGAATTCTAGGATAAGTTTGAAACACGAATGTGTTTCTTTTTGCGGTGATATCGAATCAAAGGACAGAATTCGGAGCATGAAAGAAGATTACCTTTGCAGAGAAAATAAGAATACGTCGAATTACATATATGAAGATGTGAGCACGACGGAAGAGGTCCTTCAAAAAATTGAGGTTGAGGATCAAGAAGAAAAAGGGCGCCAAATGGCAGAAATCCAAGGAAAAGTGCAGCACCTTCCCGCCCCCGCCTCACTGAAAATATCCGACATGTTAACATCTTCCGAAGTAATTGCATGGAGCGTTTCAGATTTAAGACAAGCAAGTGTACCGGTTACTCACTCGTTCGAACTTACCGACACTCAACCGATTTACCACAAGCCTAGACGTCAACCGCCAAAATATGACCAATTTATCTCAGAAAATGTTACAAGTATGCTGAAAAATGATATCATTCGATCGGTTTCATCCCCGTGGTCGTTTCCAGTTGTGGTCGCACCAAGAAGGGTGGAAAGCTGCGTTTTTGCGTCGATTACCGACAACTGAACCAGAGAATGATACCCGATCGATTTACGATTCCGAACATGGAGGAGATCCTCGAGGACCTGAAGGGTGGGAGATATTTCACCTCAATTGACCTTTACACTGGCTATTGGCAGATTCCATTGGATGAAAGATGTAAGGAAAAAACAACCTTCACCAGCAAAGCCGGTACGTTCAGGTTCGAAGTGATGCCTTTTGGTCTCATGAATGCACCAGCTACATTCCAAAGAATGATGAACGAGGTTTTGAAAGGACTTCCATTCGCAAGAGTCTATATCGATGATGTCGTCATATTCTCAGAAACATTGGATCAGCACATCTCGCACGTCAATACAGTTGTGGAGAGGATATCGGAGTATAGCTTGAAAATTAAGTTGAGCAAATGCTTCTTTGCGAAAACTTCTATCCAGTTACTCGGTCATATCGTCGACCAAGAGGGAATTAGAGTGGATCCAGAGAAAACGAAAAAAAAAGTTGGCACCAAGGCCCGCTTCAAAGACGGAGGTCCGAAGCTTCTTAGGACTGGCCTCATATTACAGAAGATTTATCAAAGATTTCGCCAAGACTGCAGCACTGTTACATGCCAGCACTACGAAGAACGGTAAATTTTACTGGAACAAGGAAATGGAAACTGCATTTCAGGAGCTTAAAGATAAGCTATGTGTCCCCCAAGTTCTCATGTACCCAGATTTCAAGAGACCATTCGTTGTGGAGACAGATGCCTCAGAACGGTCTTTGAGTGCCGTTTTGTCCCAAAAAGATGAAAACGGAAGACTACACCCTGTTCAATTCGCAAGCCGAACTCTGAATGACGCGGAAAAGAGATACTCAGTTTGCGAAAAAAAGCGCTAGCTGTCGTCTTCGCGCTGAAAAAGTTTCGCGTATACCTTTTATCACTCGAGAAATTTGTCTTGATAACTGATCACCAGGCACTTAAGACAGCATTCCAAAAAAAAGGATGTACATCACCGCTTGGCCCGATGGCTCGACATTTTCGCAGAATATCAGTTTGAATTTGTGTATAGACCCGGACGCAATAATCAGCCTGCCGATTACCTATCCCGCTTGAAGGACGCACTGATTCCAAATGAAAAAGCTTCGGAGGACATCGTCGGAGTCGCTGAGTTGCAGTTGCCGAACGATAACGAGTACGAAGCTAATATTTACGGACTGATCAAATTCCTCGATGGACTAGAAATGAGAAAGCTTGATCTTGAACACAGAAATTGGGTACGCAGAAATCAAAAGGCTTTTACATCGTGGAATGGGAAACTCTTCCGGCACTCTAAAGCCGGTCCCCGACTAGTGGCCCCTTTGAAAGAAAGAATGAAGATCTTGAGGACTTTCCATGATGAGCTAGGGCATTGGGATCTCGAAACAACGAAAACATTCGTAACTGAGAGATTCTGGTGGCCCGGTATCCATAAGAACGTCTACAATTTCGTGAAAAGCTGCGACAACTGTCAAAAATTCACTCCAATACGGAAGCATAAGACAACTCTAAGTTTTCCAGTTTCCGGTCTGTTTGAAACCTTCTCAATTGACTTCGCGGGCCCGTTCAAGGAAACTTCTTCCGGAAACAAATATCTCTTTATAGGGGTGGAACATCTTACTGGATGGCCAATAGCAGTTGCAGCTAGGGAGGCAAATGCTGAGGTGGTACTGAGATTCATCGAAAAAGAAATAATTGAACCGTTTGGTCTTCCAAAAATGATCATCTCAGATAACGCCCTTTGTTTTACTGCAACTTCACTGCTTCGTTTATTGGAAGAGAAAGGGATTCAGCTGAAGACCGTTCTCGCATACGATCCTATGTCCAACGGGAAAGCGGAGAGGATGGTTGGAACCATCAAACGAGCAATATCGAAAACTATGTCGGAGAATGAAATCCAGTCGCAAGATGCCTTACCAAAAGTTTTATACGGCTACCGTCGAAGAAGAGGAAGAAATGGACGCTCACCATTCGAGCTAATGTACGAAAGGGCTCCTAGAATGTCACAGAGAGACATGGAAACAAATATTACCGATGAAGAGAGTAGGGAAGTCGAACTACAGGCCACCGAAGGCTGGAGATTACACCGTGCGCTAACACAGAGAAGAAAAAAGGATGCAGAGCCTCCAGTCCAAACTTTTTCAGTCGGCTCTAAAGTAATTGCAGCACACGACTAAGTGCCGCACGGACTTTACCATACCACTCAAGAGTCGGGACCACCTGTTACATACTTTCCGGCCCCCTCCCAACTATCCCGGCACTTTCAATTTCTCCCTCCACCTCATCCTCCTCGTCCTTCTCTTCGATCTCCTCATCATTCTTGCCAGAAAAGTCACAAATAAAGGTTACTTCCTCAGTTTCCCCTTTGTTCTCCACAGCGACCGCTCACCGTTGTACACTAGTGGCTTCCACGGTTCCACCCAGTCCTCCTCTCCATACTTCTCTTCGCCTCCTCTCCCTCCTTTTCTTCTATCTCCTCTTCTTCTACCCCTCTTCTTCTACCTTTTCTTCTTCTACCTCCTCCTCTTCTACCTCCTCCTCTGCATTTTCTGCTATCCGAAGCAGTGCAGGCGGACCCAATTTTGAACGCATTGCCGGTCCATTTTCCTACGGTAGTCACCTTAATTGGTTGGTCCATTGGCCACCAGGGCCAGGGAGTTGAGAAAGCGGCCGCCTCAGGATGACCTGGTGATCGTGAGGGACGGGCGGAGGTTGGTCATGTTGAGGGCAAAAAAAGGGGAGATCCGATGGAGTATTTGGCGGCGGGGGTTTTCCTCAACGACGTCGATTTCGAACTTTAAATAGGGCGACGTCTTCGGAACGTTTCAGGGTCTTGGACGAAATAAAAAATTTGAGGTCCATCCCGCGGCTTTTAATTTGGATGCAATCAAGGCAATAACTAAAAATCCGCTCGATAAAATATCGGAACTGAAGTTGGAGGACGAAGCGGATCACGAGTCGAAAGATATATTTTTCGCAAAGGGAGTACCGAAATTCTCAAAGAAAAATAGAAATGTAGTTGCACAGTGAATTTGGGTTCATGGAGGAAAATTCATTACATTCATGTTTTTGCTCGTGAAAGAAATTGATGGGAAGAGCTGCTTTTGAAAACTCACAGGGAAGTAAAAGACAGGAGTTTGTGGGGAGGACAGCTCTCCTACAGAAGGGGCCGTTTTTTAGAATTATGGTCAAAAGCGGTTTTGAGAAATTGCCGTTACGCCTCTTCTGATCACTGCGCTGATCAATACAGCTGCATAATGGTATATTTAAAATCTCGATACTCTCCAACGATATCTCTAGAAAGGTTTTTTGAGTAACTTTTTCATTCTCCGACATTCCCAATTACTCAAGAGTTTCCAACATTTCGAATCGGCTGAGTCGTGGCTGAGCTGTGCCTTCTTCTTTCTTGACGTCCACAAGTGCGTTTCCCATGACTACAGTGTTTTCTGCTACCGCTGACCAAGGCTCCAAGCCTGCTTCCTCCGCTCTCAATGATGGAAGTGTCCCTCTTTCTGGCTTCGCGCCGCCAGAGACTGCGCCGATCGAGCGTTGAGCTGCTTAGTCTCCCGCAAAAGCGCCGGAAGCAATTGAATATGGCGCGATATCTTCCAGTGGTCCATGGCAGCGTGGGTGGCGCTAAAATAGATCGGGCGGGTAGCGGCGGGGGCGATTGGGACGCGGTAGGCCTTTAAGAGGTCGGGGTCAAGGGCGGAGTCGTGGAAATGGCGGAAAGGTAACTCCTGGCGTTGATTAGAGGGAAGGATGGATATTCCAGTCTACCATGAGCATTTCATTGATTCTTGAGAAATACTTTACTGACAGAGTGACCCATTCACAAGCGAACTTCCATTACAGAACCGCCGTAAGGAAGAATTCACTGCAGTGTTCTGTTCTAGGGATTGCTCCCACAAGGTGCGGGATAGTTGCCCTCCTCATGAAGCTCTTTCTGGAACAGTTGATGCAGAGGCTGACTCAGGTTGTAAGGCTTCGAGATGCGAGCACGGACCATATTGGACATGTATCGCTTTATGGCTTTCTTGCTGTTGTCGCATACCTCTGGTTCAGTTTTTTGGAAAATTATCTACGTGCTTCGAAATATTGAAAGTGCTACTACATCCATTTGAATGACATGATTTATAGCTGATAACATCATCGTGCACTGACCGACTGGCAGGGGTACGGACGTGGAGAACGGACAGAATGCACAGCGCGACCAGACACCGTAGCTATCGGAATTAGAGCAACTAGGTTTTAATCAGACAAGGAAGCTGTACTTCATTCCTCTTGACCCACTTGTGAAACTCGATGGAGATATTTTTTGGAGAAGGGTGATAAAGATAAATAGATGAGAGAAGAGAAAATCGGATCCAATTAACCCAAGAAGGAGGTGTTGCAAGCGACAAAAATGCTACCATAGTATAGTTGAGCGAACAAAGAGAGGCGAGTAGGGCCGATTGGAGGGCCAAAAGTGAGTATAAGGGGACAGGGGCTTCCAGTCATGCTCTGTTACCAGCATAAAAAACGGTTTCTGGGTCTGAAACTGACTCTCAACTTCCTAAATATTTGGGATCTGACTTGAAGCTGCCACCGTTCTTGATCTACACAAGAAGAAGCAGTTTACTCACCTTAGTTAGACTTTTGGCTACCCTAAAGTCTCAAACAAACATAATCTTTACTGCAAAATCCATCAAATGGAATCTTATGGACGAGAAAAACTATGGGCAGGTACTATTAGGATGACTATCAATATTTTCTCCTCACAATCTTAATCCACGCGGCTGAGAGTGCCTTGTGCGGGACAAGTCGTCAATGGCTAACATCCAATAACTTCCCTTGCAGGACTCGCTCAATGCCAGTGAGCAGGCGTGGAAAATGACCACATTTAATTTGAATGACTGCGCAGAGTTTATTATTCAAGTTTCACGTACTGTTACTCTAAATGGTTCAATGACTTTTCATGTTGCACTTTTGTTTGAACACAACTTCATAGGACTCGCAACCTTAGCACCACTCGCATCAAACAGACACCAGTCATCCTGTGCAGATTGGATATATCTTCCAAGAGTAAAACACCCAAACCACTCCCCCTCCGCAGCCTGATGATATCTTTCAAGCATTAGAAAACTCAAAGCGTTCCCTTGCCCTTCATGTGGATCTTTGTTGGTGCCGCAGTGTTCTGTTTTATCTGTATCAAACTACCTGGGCCTTTCTACTAGTCTAAACGGAGATACGATTTGTATCCACTATAAATCCTAGTTTCACCCAAGCCGAGTTTCTGATGGGGGGAACGTTTGGGTGTTTTACTCTTGGAAGATATATCCGATCTATCCCATGGTTTTCCAGACAACCACAATGGACTCAAAAAGGGTATACCGACACAGTAATGGGGAAAGAACTACGCTCCCTAAAATGCTACCTTCAGGCCAGCCATCAAGCAGGCCGCATTGGACATGACGGCTGCTGCAGCGCGCCTTTGCATCAAAACCCCTGATGTGCAAACAGTTTCTGACGTGAATTTAAATAATTATGCAATTCGAGCAGCCCATTTCCAAAATAATTTCAGTAGAGTAAAAAGGTTAGTTTAAGAGTCGAACATATTGATAGGGATAAATCGGCGGGGGAAGAGATCCTCAGAACCAATTAACCTGAGAAGAAGGTGTTGCAAGCAACAAAAGTGCTACCGTGGTATTGTTGAACGAACAAAAAGGGAGTGTATATAGAAGAGAGTTGAGAAAGCTACAAGCAAGTATAAAGGGGCCGGCTCTACCACCGACGGTTAGTGACTAGCGTAAAATAAATTCTTCTTGGGTCTGAAGTTGACTCTCAACTTCCTACTACTCGGGAATTGGCTTGAAGTTGTCTGCCAACTTGCTTCACCTCCACTAAAGGAAGCAGTTTACTCGGCTTATATAGACTTTTGGCTACCCCAGAAGTCTCAAACAAACATACTAATAACCATAAAATGAATTCACGGGAATCGTGTGAACCAGAGAGACTATTAGAAGATATTTTCTTAACGTAAATATCTAGGTGCCATACCTATGCCAGCCACCAATCGGCCAGGGGTGGGAATAGATGTGGCCATTGTATAGACCTTTCAGAGTCACTTGTAGTATCACCCACAACTTGGAACTGTACTGACATCTACTATGACAGCGTGTCCTAAAATGAAAAAAATCAACCGATGAATTTGCCAAACTCACCCAAATTAAAAATATCTTGCAAATTCAAAAACTGTAAAAACATCTTCCCAATTCCGATACTGTATACAATTATGGTCCTCATCTAGATTTTTTTGTGTGCGAATTTGCGCACATCACGCCCTCCCGCTCAAGACGAACGTCCCGACTCGTCTTCAATGCTCTTGTTGTTCTTGTGGGAGTTCTATCCATTCATAAGGAAGAGTATAGGGTTCACTGTAAGGATATGATAGTAGCTCATTTCTAATATGATGAGAGAGTGTGCACCGTGCGATGACCGGCTCATCTCCTTGGTCAAGAGTTTCGTAGATTCGGCGTATGGTTTCATAGTGTTCTCTAATGAGCTCTTCCCGTTTCACTTCTCCAAACCTTCCAAATGTGAGTTAATAAACGTAGCTTGCAAACTTTTCTGGAAACAGGTCCAGAAACGGGTATCTGAAGGAGAAAAAAACTCGCAACATAAGGACTGGGTCCTCAAGAGTAAGGTGCGCCCCGTGAATGGTCTGGAAGCATATGCAAATACTAATGGCAAAAAAGGAAATTACTTTCGCTTCTCGAGGGTCTTCTGTCATTTCACGAAGCCAACGTCTAATTGGTAGCCGTCCAATATTTAAGGATGCATAGTTTCCCCCTGGGAGACTAGGCGGTGTTTGAGGTGATCTTCTTGGCGATCTTCCTCGCTGCTCCCGACGCCTTGCCCTCTTTGATGATCCACCCTGGTCACTTGATGGTCCAGCTCGTATCATCATCACGGTCTCGGGAGGATCTTGGTCTTCAGCTGAGGTTTTGTTTCTGAGCGGAGCAATGTAAGGTTCCCATAGAGGATACGGGACCAGTCCATATTCCATATCAGGGGGCAAGCTGTAACCTATCAGTCGCACATCTTGGTTGTTCTTGAGAAATACGTAAACCGGACGGATAATGTTCAGATATGTTTGCGACAAGTCTCCGATAGCTACCATTCCATACCTTCCTATAGAGTAATGATATATGACATCCACAAACTCTGGACCTGCTTCCATGAACCTTCCGTTTTGAAATGAGAATAGAACTATGATTAATAGTCGGAAATCTTCTTGAGGTAGCAATGGTCCGTTCAACGTACGAAAACATAACACATATGCTCAGTAAGCAACGTAAAATAAATGCTTCTTAGCCCAGAAGTCCATTTTCAACTTCTTGACTACCTGGTTATTCACTTGAATTTGTCTTGAATATGTCTCATAACTTGCTTTCCCTTTCTTAGAGAAAGAAGTTTACTCAGCTCACACAGACTTCTTTGATAGCCCTAACTGGCCTCCTTTGTATACCTAAATATAATGTCTCTCCTGAAGGGATCATTCTTACTGCAAAAAGTCATCGAAAGCTGCTTATCTCATCTCTTTGGTTCGGCAGTAAGCTTCGATCACGATAAATCGCAAAAATGGAAAAAGGGGTAAGCTCGGATAATTATATTTTATACTGTATTAGATTATACCTTTTCTCCAATAATTCTAACAAAGCAGCGAAAACGCGTCCCTGAGGATGTGCGACAAGCTTATAATATGTAATCTTCAGCTATTCGAGCTAAAACAATTGGACAGAACTGTTCAGCATTGAATACACTGACTAATTCAGTATATTTGGTATTTTCCGATTGAATAAGAAAGAAATTTTTATTATTGTAAGCATATAAGGCCCTGTAATGACAAGGGCATAGAGTTCAGTAGTACTCAACTTTCAGAAACAGTGTTTTGAAAGTCTGTTTTGTAACCTTACCTTATTCTAAATAACGTTCACAAGCGCAAATAGTGAAGTTATGAGGTATTACTGAGCGAAAAATAAAAACTTAGTAGATTTTCTTTCAAAATATGCGCAGTGGAATTCGGACGGATCCTCTAGATCGTATGCTAGCGAATCACATATCATATCATCGAGTAAAGTGCGTTTGCTAACGTATATAGTCAGAGTAATTCTTAGCATTTACGAATCTAAATTTGTGAAAACATTCAATGAAGGCAAAAATTATTTTCTGGTGCGTCCCTTGTGCCCGTAAAAGGATAAGAATCTGACAGGTTTTTGGGAGAAAGAAGTAAACTGGGGGTTATAAAATGATAACTTGGGCTAACTCTATCTTGAAAAAGTGGACCATGGCAGATTTCTGTAGAACGGCCCTTTCTTAGCTTGCAAACCGAAATTAATTTTCCATAGTAATTTATTAAAATAAAAAAAGCTTTTTCAATTTGACTGTCATCTCACTTACTCAATAAACGAGTAAAATTCAAGATATTTCGTGAAATCCTCTCTATTAGCCACTCGAAGTAAAGGAGAGCTCCACTTTCTTCCCTATGAGGTACAACTGGGGCTATTTTAAAACAATATCTACTTCTAGAGCCTCTCAAGTACTGAAGAGTAATTATTAAAGGACATTTGAACAATATCGTAGCCAATGGCAATGAAATTAAGTCTATGAATGAAGAAGTTGCAGTACATAATCCGATTAGAACCAAAAACTCTGAAAATGCTGTTGGTTGTGCGAAATATGTGGACCTGTTGCTTCAAATATTGATCAATTTCATTCGGGTCAATATTTTTGAAATAATGGGTTTTCTTATGTTTACGTAAGATAATTGACTCGATGTGATTAGTTTCTAGAAAACAATGGTATAAATTTCATCACATGAGAATGCAGCACTTTAATATTAGTTTATAGTTCGAATTTGAGGACAAAAATATATCGTGTTAAGTATTGAACAGACACTGATGAGTCCTTGGTACCTGTTATTTCTACAGTTACCGATTTAAAAAAATCTGTGCAGCTTCTAGTGCTTAGATTTTCAGGGTCCAGTAGATCAAGATCATATGCATCCCCCCACATCTTGCAGAAAGGATTGAAGACGTATAATGACTTCTATCCCAAGGAACTTAGAAAATTTTGTCCCTTCCATGAGGAAGAAAGAATTTAGATCCAATTCAAAGAGGATGCAAAAATAGAAGAAAGAAAAGTCTTTAGAGAGGTTTTGCAAAGAGATGTAATAAGTGTGAACCTTGTTACTAAGGCTACAAGAAAAATATTTCAGGACAAAATGTAGGCCCTTGGGACTAATTCCATTTTTGAATTATAAATGTTTTTTCTGTGTACCGTGGTGAAAACGGAGCTTCGATTAATATTTATGTGGGTAACGCTTATCCTTGCCGCAGAAGTGTAGAATATTAAGTAAATTTAAATAAATAGATAATTCATTAATGTTAATTTAAAATTCGGTTATCGCTTGGTAATTTTATGAAGAATTGCTTCCATTTATGAACTTTCAAAAACTTCACTTGCACTTCATATTTATGCTCTCTTTACTTATCGCAAAAATGAAAAAACAGGCTTCTTAGTTTTGGTAATAACACGTTTTCAGGAAGGAAATGACATAAAACTATCTTTCTGTACTAAATTATCTTTTGGAACAAGAAACTGAAAGATAAAGAAAAATTGATACCGTAGTATTATTAATATTTTGGAGGCATCATTTTTTGTATATCTTCGTGAGAGCTTTTCTGCAGTGACTTTAGAAAAGTTCCTGAAAATTATTACTTTTCCTATTACTATTACAGTTGTCCCGTTCAAGGTGACTATACTCATGGAAGTGAAGGTTAAGAGAGGCTATTGAAGGAACAATTTTTTCTTGTTTTGTTCCCAATTACAACAACAAAGGTTCGAGGAAGATGTATCCGAACGTGCCATGAATCTTACTTAATTGAACCAAAATCTTAGTTTTCATTTAACTGAAGAAGAAGGCTTTTTATATCAACGAAAGAAAATTTTAGGACAATCTTAATTATAAATTTACACGCAAATCCTTCTTTTGCACGTATCTCATGTTTCAAAAAAGAGAGTCGTCGGTGCCTTTGCGAACAATTATAATCTTATTCAAGAGTACCAGTGGCTTCTTTGTACCAAAAATTTCAGTGACACTCTGCGAAGTGTTGAGGTCCTGGAGGAGAGCTGCTAGAATTTGATGAAATCCAATTATGTAAAAGCACAGATACTCATATAAATTCATTCAATTTTCATTCGGTAAATTTTCATCAAAGACTCTTAGCAGCTTTAAGTATATTATTTATGGTAAACGTAGTACGACTATAATGAATATCTTGTCTTTTACTTCTAGATCATCTGTACCTTAATAAGCGTACAGGTCTTTGCCACAAACTTGAACAACTTACAGCCAAATGAACGCTGGCAACAATTTATTTTATCCGAAATGTTTTACGAAACCAAAGAATAAGTGCTGATAGTTCTAAAAAAATTCAAAAAGTATGAAAATATTCCCACTAAAACTAAATATAGAATAAACTATGGCATATATGTTGTTCATGAATTATAAATTCACATTTACTGGAATATTTGTGGAGTAACTCTGTGACCGAACCTTTTCAATAGGAATTTTTGACAATTAAAAACAGAAAACAAAAATCCCCCGGGGTATATCAATCAAGAAATGACGATAGATTTGAATCCATGGCCAAAAAAGTGAAATAAATATTCAATCTTTCCGTTTCCTCGTACAAATCATATTTAAAGTACAACTTATTAAGCTTGATGACTGCTTCAAATTTCCCTGAAATTTTAGCTAGCACTTTAATTCTATTTTATTCAAGTAGGTACTATAATCATGAAAAGTTCCACTGGATCAGCTCACGAAGACTGACTTGTGATAAACGGTATACTGCAAAATATGCAAAAGGAT
This sequence comes from Kappaphycus alvarezii, assembly GCA_002205965.3. Lineage (NCBI taxonomy): Eukaryota > Rhodophyta > Florideophyceae > Gigartinales > Solieriaceae > Kappaphycus > Kappaphycus alvarezii. Next base: position 580,469 of record NADL03000866.1, read on the forward strand.
TAAAAAACGATGAAGAGCAGAAAATAATGGCAACTTAATCCACCAAATGTGAATCAAGTATTTGAATGTGAGAGTGATTCACATAGACTGAGACCTAAGAATTGAAAAGCCTTTAATATTTCAGAAGGTGTAAAGTCACGAACTATCCTAGTATATTGCAGCTAATTAATGATAAAAAAATACGTAACTAGGTCAAGACTAGCATCATGATGTCCCTCTGGGAACAAATTGCATCTAAATTTTGAAACCCCGACCTCGCCAAGGTTCTTTAGGGAAATTAGAACTTCGTAGAAATTTTTCCTCCCATAAAGGAGTTGTAAACGTTTTTAACCAGTAAAAGTCAAGTTGAAAAAATTTAAAAGAAACTGTACCTGTCAAGAATATACTTTCAGAATATACAAATGATGTCGTTCCGTTAATTTTCCATACTCTAGAATCTATCACATTCTGTTTTTTGAAGAAAGAATAATTTAGTACCAGACAATTTTCGTTACATCTCTGCCGAAAATTCTTTATTATTGGAAATAATTTTGTGACAAATATATTCCTCAGACACTGGAATTTAGGCTCGTTCTCCAGATTATCTGCTTTTTGAAATAAAATTAGCACTAGAGTTCCATTTTATTTTGCACCAGAGTTTCCTTTATACCAGCAGTTTTGAATTTAATGTGATAAAATTAATCAGGAAGTCATGTAACGTAATGAACGTAATTAAATATTAATTAAGCCAAATCTGCCCTTTTAAATGTTGCACTAAAATAAAATTATTGATCACCTATTATTAGGCTGTTAAGTATGCCAAATATAAGTTTTGAAACATTTTCTGCAGAAACTTTAGGTCTTGTTGCCGATAAAATCTTTGAAATCGCATCATAAGACCATACCATGTGTCTGAAACAACCTATAGACAATTTATTATCAGCATTGTTCTGGAGCGATTTGTTTAAATAAAGTAATTACAAGCCCAAGTCCTGATCTTTTCGTTTACCTCAAAAGAAACTACATAGATAGATTACATACGAAAGGACACAAAAGAGACAATCCCTCGCTTGAAGAAGAATTTAAATATTTTTTATAACTTTTACATCCTTTTAATGCATGGAATGACTAGTTTTGATGTGTTTAGAATTTACGAAGAATAAATTATGTATGTTTGAAAGTAACACATCTCAGATAAATTTAAAGAAAATCCGACCCTAAATGTATTGAAAATTCTAATTAGTATTTTAGTCGAAACTAAGGCTTTTTTCTATATTTTAGGAGGTTGTTTATTCTTATAAGTTATGTTAAGCTTACTTTAAAAATAAAAAAGGTAAGGCACAAATCACTTTCCATTATGTTTTAAAAACGTCTAGGACCAAAAATATACAGTTCTGCTTTGACTCTATTGAAATAGCTCACAAAATTTAATAATACTTTCGATGTGAGGAAGATGTCACTGAGTTTTTCTAATACGCTAAGTTGGGTGCATATTTTTTGCGTGATAACTAGTTTAGTTTTAATTACGAAAAGAGGTATTAAAATGGCCAATACAGTGTATTGAAAAGTTTCTCTGAAACTTTCAATGACGCAAATATTTAGACAACTAAATGTGCGAAAAAAATTGGAAAGTTACTTATTGAATTTGACGATTTTTTGTTTCGTTTCTTCTAGATACATGAACTTTTTCCCAAATGTTTTTATTTTTATGTGAAAAATCTCTTTGGAATATTCAAGGTGTGACTATATCCTTACTCCTTTGATCTCATAATTTGATTTTGTATGCCAGTACCACCGTACTCAGAAATTATTTTCTGCACAAAGCTCCGAATTTTTACAATAATTCAATCTACTGGGATTCGTCTGCTTTCCTTAGCTTAACTTCCTTTCCCGATCTTAAAATAATAAATAAAATATTTAATCTTTAATAATGAGCTCATTATCTGAAAAGTTCTAAATTACCGCATTTTAAAAAATACAATGGAAAATGGGAAAATTGGGTTTCTGGTTCTATTTATTTCATATATGAAAGCTCTGCATTTCCGAAAAAAGGAATAATAATTTGAAATAATCACAATTTGGAAACACTTCTCCAAAATGTTAAAACTTCATTTCAAATTTCAGGTATTGTAAGAGTATTACTTCAATAAAAAAAGGAGAAAATTTTTCAAATCTATTAATTGACTGGTCTCCAACACAATTTTTAAAAAATACTTGAAGTATTTTCAAGCCAATTAATAGACTCATAGTACCATAATGTATTGTAAAGATTGATTACTTATACTAAAAAACGTAGCGATTTTCATAGGTAGCTTTCCAACTAATTTTCAGTATAGCGGATCATATTAGTCTTAAAAAACGTTAAACACTGCCTATTACAACAATTAGGACATCAAAAAGCCTGAAAATAGACATTTTGAGTAAATTGTTGACGATATGTATGAAATTATTTCGAAATCACCCATACGGTGATAGCTACCTAGCTGAGTATAAACCTCTTCTGGAAATCTTCGAAAATACTGTAAATAAACTAATTTTTACTAGGATCATGGTATGTTTTATTCGACAATTACTGAGAGTAGCTTCTAATCTGCAGGCTCAAATACACCGGAAAAAACGTCAGTACTTCAGTATATATATTAAATATATGAATGCCAGTCTTTTTACTTTGTCCGAGCAAAGCTATCAAAATAAAATTACAAGAGGATCTGCGTAAAACTTAATAAAGCTATATAATGCCTTCTTGATAGTATTTGATTTCTTTTCAAATACATAAAGCATATAAATAATTCTCATTTTTCAAATGGAATAAAATAATTTTAATATATTTCAATGAATATAAATAATCTTGTATATCACAGACATCACTACAATCAGTAATGTTGACTTGCTTCATAAATAATCATTTTCAAGTTTCATTCGTTTTTCAATTTTTATATTATAGTTGAGATATCGTACATAAATCACTGATTGGACGAATTGCTGAACAGTAAAGAGCAAAGTGCAACAAATGCTATGGCACAACACAGTAAAGTTCTGTACTTTACGATACAGTAAGTTTGTATCATGCTGTGCACTGTTGTCTGATGCTATATGATACCTCCCTTGAGTAAAGATCAGAATATCCCTGGAATAAAATTTTACAAACCTGCCCAATTGACTCATCTGGGCTTCAAACTGTCGAAACTGGACGCTTTAAAACAGTTTTACATGATACAAGTGCGGCCGAAAAACATGGCGTAAAATGGGCTACTGTTGCAGTACTGTACCATGAACAGTTGCGCGGAACCCAGAGACTGTTCACTTCATCTCTTTACGAATCCACCTCTTCTCGACTGCCGTCCTTTGCTGGTTACTCCGGGGGGGCGGCCTGACTGGCGATACTCCACTCGGCAACACCAGAGACTCTAAGCTCGCATACGCCGAGCCATAAACAGTAAGTTAGGTAAACTACGGACAGAAGGCCTCCAAAAGCACTTGAATCTCCAGAAACGCACTGTCTAACGTCGTCCTCCCTCTGAAAAAGGATGTGTAACGTCGCCCTCCCTCTGAAGACCGATACTATGACCCAGTGTTTCGGAGGTTACAGCGTCTCGCTGCTGATCCTAAAAATAACCTTGCAATGCGAAACCTGCATCATTCATGGATCGCATATGCTGGAGACCCCACGGTAGTTGCCCGCTTTCGCGCCCTTCAACCCGAACCACCAACACTGGTGATGCCCCTTGTCGTCGCAGACCTGCTGCCGATGCACTTCAGGGAGGATGTCGTCTTTGAAGCTGTTCGCCACCTCAACCCGAACTCTGCCTCGGGCCCGGATAGGATGCACCCGCGCTTCAATCATCTTCAAGATGTTCTCGCCCATATGAAAGTTGTACCCCAGCCGGACTCACGTGAATCTCGACTGATGTAGTCAGGAGACTCACGGGAAGGTAGCTCCCTCACGATACCACCCGTTCTTATCCTCTACAATCTTGATTTACACCCAACCGTGACCGGACAAAATCCGTTCAACTGCAGTTGGGGCCGCAATGCGCCAGCTAGTTACCCAGGTCCTTTTGCCCCCGGCGCTTGCTGACATCTGGAAATGCCTCGCTCCCCTCCAACTAGCCAATGTAACTAATTCTCCATTGCCTCGAAGGTATTGTTCATGGCGTCCGACAGGAACATGTAGAGCTGTACCATAATAGCTATTATTTTCGCCTTTCGATTGATGCCCACAACGCATTAAATAGATTCCCCTACCATAGAATGATCTACATGCTGCCATCTATAGTCCCTTCCCTGTGCTGCTTCCTAAATATGGCATATTCCCGCAGGACGCCGACTTTCATCTTGTCTGCTGGCCCGGCACCAGGCATTCCCAATAAAGACCAGATGTAACAAGAGGACCAAGCCACCCTGCTGATGTTCTCTCTTTTCTTGTACTCACTTGCACGAAAGACCGAAACGCACACATCCCTAAGGCACCACCGTTGGTACGGGGATGACTGCACACCCCTAGGCACAAATTCCAAGCTCTACAAGGTCCTTGACATTGTTGACTCCCGCTGATCCAAATATGGGCTCTCCTTCAACCCTCAGAGAGCAATCGATTTCTGGCCTCCCTCCTGCCAACACCACCGCGTTTATTTCGCACCGTTTTCACTTGAAAAAATTCTTCCAATAGGGCATTGCTCTGCTTGGTGCTCCATCAGTTCCCTCCCCTTCATGAGAAACTTTATGGAGGACAACATTAATAGACGCGATAACTCGATGGCCCTTATCGGCGAGGTTGGGTATGCGCGTATCCGTTTCCTCCTACATTGCGTTTGTGCCTCGGGATGTCGGCTCCAACATCTTATTAAGCTGGCACCGCCGGGAGTGACCACTGCCCATCCCCACGATTTGATCTTGGCCAAATAGAGTTCTATGCTCAATCCAACGATGTCCCCATGACTGATTCAGGCTACCGGCAGGTGGCACAACCTTCGGTTTGGGAGTTCATTGCTTTACCCCTCTTGCACCGCTCAATCTTGATTCGAAGTTGGCCATTATCATTGACTCTCACTCCCTCCATTCTCTTGTAGACATCAGTTTAAATGCGTTGGCCGCGTCGCGCGCGCTCCAAAAAGCCGAAGCTCATGCCAGCCTGTGGGAATTTTTTCGAAGCTTGCATCACTGTGTGCCCGACCAATACCGGGGTACCTCTCCAGACCTTACGGCTGCCTCCCTTGACTGCAACCCTGATAGTGCATACAAATTACTATACCGACCTTGGACAGAGTCAGCTTCTGCATCTTATTGGGAAGATGATATTTGGCTCCATGTCCTAAATTCCTCAACTAACCCGATGGCTGCGATTCGGCTAACAACTCGCCATCACGCTCTCGTCTGCAGTTTACTGCACTAAGCAGCCCCTCACTTATGCCCCATGCAGACCCATCAAGTGAGCTCAAGCAGCCCTTTAGTTTTGCTCCCATGACGCTCTCGCCCAAACACTCAGCAACCTCTGACTTTTGTCTCCATCCCTCTACCTTTTGCGAACTAAGCAGTACCTCACTATCGCCGACATGAAGACCCATTAAACGGACTAAGCAATTACTGACCTTTGCCCCATGGTGCCCTCTTCCTTCATTCAATAGCCTCTTGATTTTGCTTCCATATCGTCTCCTTCACGCATCCAGCATTCCCTCAGTTCTGGCCTGTTTGCTGCACTCAGAATTCCCTCACTTCTTTACTTATGTAGCAGCCTTCCTTTGCCGCGCCGAATTATCTCACCGGTACATCTTTTCTGGTACTTACACCGCAAATTTTATTACCTTTCATTTGTTTGCCTGCTGATAGGGGTAAATCGGCGGGGAAGAGATCCTCAGAACCAATTACCCTGAGAAGGAGGTGTTGCGAGCGACAAAAGTGCTGCCGTGGTATTGTTGAACGAACAAAAGGGAGTGTATATAGAAGAGAGTTGAGGAAGCTACAAGCAAGTATAAAAGGGGCAGGGTCTACCACCGACGCTCTGCGACTGGCGTAAGAAAAAGTTTTCTTGGGTCTGAAGTTGACTCTCAACTTCCTACTACTCGGGACTTGGCTTGAAGTTGTCTGCCAACTTGCTTGACCTCTCCATGAGGAAGCAGTTTACTCAGCTTTTATAGACTTTTGGCTACCCCTAAAGTCCGAACAAAACTACAGAAGATACTAAGAAATGCATAAAAATACTTTGTGTGGACAATATACTCTAAGCAAAAGATACTTAAGAAACTAACAATTAATTTGGTCCTCTTATTTCCCATTCTCTAAATCAGATCCAAACAACTCCTCTAAAATATCCATGCTGTCCAAGCAGTCCCCACAAATATCTGCGAATGGCTCACAACTCTCTATTTCCCCCTGGGAGATATCTAGACTACTAAAGATATCTCCATCCGGTTCCATCGTGGGCACAACTTGATCCATACTCTCTATTCCAGGCCCCACCGGTCCAACACTTTCCATGCCCCTGTTGCCTCATCCTCCTCATCCTCCTCCTCCTCCTCATCCTCTTCTTCCTCATCCTCATCCTCCTCATCCTCCTCATCCTCCTCATCCTCCTCATCCTCCTCATCCTCATCTTCCTGATCCTCGTACACTAGCTCAGGGGCTAACCATTCCTCGAAGGACTCCCCGCTCTCCTCCTCGACCTTCTCAGCCTCTCCCGGACTTACCTCCCTCGCTTCTTCTTCTATGAAGAGGCGGCGCACGAACTCGATGATTTGCTTCTTTGTTTGCCGCCGGATGTAGTCGTCGGCATCGGTTGGCCCGTAGGCGGCGAGACGAAGGCCATTGATGGAACGGGAAGGGCGGTTTTTGGAAATAGGGACAGAGGGGCGAAGGTTGCTCATTGTGATAGAAGTTGGGGAACAGGAGGCAATGTGGGGTGCTTTGGGTGTGTGGGGGGAGAGGGGTGATGAGTAAAATGATCGGGGCATTTGGAACTTAGAATAAAGGGGTTTAAATAGGCTCCCGGGGCAGGTTCTATAGATTAGGAATAGGTAAAATAAATCTGCAAGGGATTTTGCAATAGTGCATTTGCGCCCTTCTTCTCAAAAAAAGGCGAATTTGGAGGAGGAGGTAAGCTAAAAGGGAAAAGGGACTTGATTCGGGGTCGATTCAGAGGGTTAAATACAGTATAAAAATATCTAGATAAAATGGAAGTAAATTTGGAAATGACGGTTGGAGAAGTTAGGGGCGGGATCGTTGTAGGTTGCTGGATTACACGAGGGAGGACCATTTCCTGTCTTACGTGAAGGGAGGACCATTTCCTGTATTACGTGAAGGGAGGACCATTTCCTGTATTAAATGAGGGGAGGACCATTTTTTGTATTACACGCCCCCTTTCTCAAGGCGAACGTCCCGGGTCGTCACTGCTCTTCTTCTGCTTCCGTTAGTGTTCGCTGTCTTATTGATAAGATGTATGGTCTCTCAAACGGGTACGGATGCAACTGATTACCAATATGATGCTCTAAAAAGTAGGTTCGCATTACTGGTACCTCACTTTGTAGCATAGCCTCATATATTGGTTTGATCACATCGAGGTGGGGTTGAATACATTCTTCTTCCGTGACTCTTCCGAATCTTCCAAGAGTGAAAAAATATATGTGATATGCAAACTCTTCTGGAAGATGCCGGAGGAATGGATGTCGATAAGAAAAGAAGACGCGCATCATCAAGAACGAATCTTCGTAAGATAAGTGCGGTCCATGTAGCGCCCTAAAACACAAACAGATGCTTATCATGAAATAAGAAATGACCTGCGCATCGTTCGCATCCTCGGAGATATTGCGAGCCAAAAAGATAATCTTCTTCTTCCGACTGTATGCTGTGCATGGTTGTGAAGGAGAGCTAGAGATGAAGTTGTGGTGGACGGTCCCGATGAATGGCCGCGACCAGCTCCTGACGTACTGGGACCTGCACGAGGTCCTCTCGGGGGACGACCGGAACCTCTTCTGGGCGGGTTGTTGTCTCCTGAAGGTCCTCCTCTGGTCATCATCACTGCTTCAGGAGGATCCTCGCCGCCTCCAACGTTCCCAATTTGTGGCGGAGAAACGTAAGGTTCCCATAGAGGATACGGGACCAGCCTGTATTCCATATCCGGGGTAAGGCGTAACCTCTCAGTCGCACGTCTTGGTTGTTCTTGAGAAATACGTAAATTGGACGGATAATATTCAGATACGTTTGCGACAAGTCTCCAGCAGCTACCATTCCATATCTTCCTATAGAGTAATGATATATTACCTCCACAAACTCTGGACCTGCTTCCGTGAACCTTCCGTTTTGGAATGAAAATAGAACTCTTATTAATAGTCGGAAATCTTCTTCAGGTAGCAATGGTCCGTTCAACGTACGAAAACATAGGCATATATTAATGTAGAAATGGATATTACGTGGAGTTCGTAGTAGTCCCGCGTAACCGAGATGATCCATTCCCAGGCCCTTTTTCCTCCCATAGGAATCATTCTATAGTTAAAGATGAGTATGCCCCGTGGTTGCGCATAGTCCTGTGTGAGAAGGAATTCTTCAGGCCTCTGATGGTAAGGGACCAGACGACGTGCATGGATGGCCCTCCTTGATCTCTTCCCTGAGCTTGAACAGAGCTGATAGTGCGGGTGTCTTTCCTCCGTGACGATGCAAGGGTTCGAGTACTTGGTTTGGAAGGCCGGCCACTTCACAGCCTGCTGCATTGCTTTTCCATGTACTACAAGTACTTTAGAGCCAACTGAAAAGGTTCTGACTGCAGGTTCTGCATCCTTATTTCTTGTTTGTTAGCGCGCGGTGTGATCTCCAGCCTTCGTGGCCAGTAGTTCAACTTCCCTACTCTCTTCATCGATAATATTTGTTTCCATGTCTCTCTGTAACATTCTAGGAGCCCTTCCGTACATTAGCTCGAATGGTGAGCGTCCATTTCTTCCTCTTCTTCGACGGTAGCCGTATAACACTTTTGGTAAGGCATCTTCCACTGGATTTCATTCTCCAACATAGTTTTCGATATTGCTCGTTTGATGGTTCCAACCATCCTCTCCGCTTTCCCGTTGGACATAGGAGCGTATGCGAGAACGGTCTTCAGCTGAATCCTTTCTCTTCCAAAAAACGAAGCAGTGAAGTTGCAGTAAAACAAAGGGCGTTATCCGAGATGATCCTTTTTGGAAGACCAAACGGTTCAATTATTTCTTTTTCGATGAATCTCAGTACCACCTCAGCATTTGCCTCCTCGACTGCAACTGCTATTGGCCATCCAGTAAGATGTTCCACCCTATAAGGAGATATTTGTTTCCGGAAGAAGTTTCCTTGAACGGGCCCGCGAAGTCAATTGAGAAGGTTTCAAAGAGACCGGAAACTGGAAAACTTAGAGTTGTCTTATACTTCCGTATTGGAGTGAATTTTTGGCAGTTGTCGCAGCTTTTCACGAAGTTATAGACGTCCTTATGGATACCGGGCCACCAGAATCTCTCAGTTACGAATTTTTTGGTTGTTTCGAGATCCCAATGCCCTAGCTCATCATGGAAAGTCCTCAAGATCTTCATTCTTTCTTTAAAGGGCCACTAGTCGGGGACCGGCTTTAGTGTGCCGGAAAAGTTTCCCATTCCACAATGTAAAAGCCTTTTGATTCCTGCGTACCCAATTTCGGTGTTCAAGATCAACCTTTCTCATTTCTAGTCCATCGAGGAATTTGATCAGTCCGTGAATATTAGCTTCGTACTCGTTATCGTTCGGCAACTGCAACTCGGCGACTCCGACGATGTCCTCCGAAGCTTTTTCATTTGGAATCAGTGCGTCCCTCAAGCGGGATAGGTAATCGGCAGGCTGATTATTGCGTCCGGGTCTATACACAATTTCAAACCGATATTCTGCGAAAATGTCGAGCCATCGGGCCAAGCGGTGATGTACATCCTTCTTTTGGAATGCTGTTTTAAGTGCCTGGTGATCAGTTATCAAGACAAATTTCTCGAGTGATAAAAGGTATACGCGAAACTTTTTCAGCGCGAAGACGACAGCTAGCGCTTCTTTCTCGCAGACTGAGTATCTCTTTTCCGCGTCATTCAGAGTTCGGCTTGCGAATTGAACAGGGTGTAGTCTTCCGTTTTCATCTTTTTGGGACAAAACGGCACCAAAGACCGTTCTGAGGCATCTGTCTCCACAACGAATGGTCTCTTGAAATCTGGGTACATGAGAACTGGGGGGACACATAGCTTATCTTTAAGCTCCTGAAATGCAGTTTCCATTTCCTTGTTCCAGTAAAATTTTCCGTTCTTCGTAGTGCTGGCATGTAACGGTGCTGCAGTCTTGGCGAAATCTTTGATAAATCTTCTGTAATATGAGGCCAGTCCTAAGAAGCTTCGGACCTCCGTCTTTGAAGCGGGCCTTGGTGCCAACTTTATTTTTTCGTTTTCTCTGGATCCACTCTAATTCCCTCTTGGTCGACGATATGACCGAGTAATTGGATAGAAGTTTTCGCAAAGAAGCATTTGCTCAACTTAATTTTCAAGCTATACTCCGATATCCTCTCCACAACTGTCTTGACGTGCGAGATGTGCTGATCCAATGTTCTGAGAATATGACGACATCATCGATATAGACTCTTGCGAATGGAAGTCCTTTCAAAACCTCGTTCATCATTCTTTGGAATGTAGCTGGTGCATTCATGAGACCAAAAGGCATCACTTCGAACCTGAACGTACCGGCTTTGCTGGTAAAGGTTGTTTTTTCCTTACATTTTCATCCAATGGAATCTGCCAATAGCCAGTGTAAAGGTCAATTGAGGTGAAATATCTCCCGTCCTTCAGGTCCTCGAGGATCTCCTCCATGTTCGGAATCGAAATCGATCGGGTATCATTCTCTGGTTCAGTTGTCGTAATCGACGCAAAAACGCAGCTTTCCATCCTTCTTTGGTGCGACCACAACTGGAAACGACCATGGGGATGAAACTGGTCGAATAAATCATTTTCAGCATACTTGTAACATTTTCTGAGATAAATTGGTCATATTTTGGCGGTTGACGTCTAGCTTGTGGTAAATCGGTTGAGTGTCGGTAAGTTCGAACGAGTGAGTAACCGGTACACTTGCTTGTCTCAAATCTGAAACGCTCCATGCAATTACTTCGGAAGATGTTAACATGTCGGATATTTTCAGTGAGGCGGGGGCGGAAGGTGCTGCACTTTTCCTTGGATTTCTGCCATTTGGCGCCCTTTTTCTTCTTGATCCTCAACCTCAATATTTTGAGGACTCTTCCGTCGTGCTCACATCTTCATATATGGAGTTCGCCGTATTCTTATTTTCTTTGCAAAGGTAATCTTCTTTCATGCTCCGAATTCTGTCCTTTGATTCGATATCATCGCAAAAAGAAACACATTCGGTTTCAAACTTATCCTAGAATCCCAGTCGTCATCTGTT